>NC_069435.1:11312599-11532599 GCF_026875155.1 Cherax quadricarinatus | reverse complement strand
TAGGGGTCAGTCCTAGGACCTGTGCTGCTTTTGGTATATATGAACGACATAACGGAAGGAATAAACTCAGAAGTGTCCCTGTTTGCAGATGATGTGAAGTTAATGAGGAGAATTAAATCGGTCGAGGATCAGGCAGGACTACAAAGAGACTTGGACAGGCTAAAAGTCTGGTCCAGCAACTTGCTCCTTGAATTTAACCCTGCCAAATGCAAAATCATAAAGATCGGGGAAGGGCAAAGAAGACCGCAGACACAGTATAGTCTAGGTGGCCGAAGACTGCAAACCACACTCAAGAAAAAAGATCTTTGGTGAGTATAATACCGAGCACATCTCCTGAGGCGCACATCAACCAGATAACTGCTGCAGAATATGGCGCCTGGCAAACCTAAGAATAGTGTTCCGATACCTCATTAAGGAATCATTCAAGATTCTGTACACCATATAGACCAGGCCCATATTGGAGTAGGCAGCACCAGTTTTCAATCCACACCTGGTCAAGCACGTCAACAAATTAGAGAAAGTGCCAAGTTTTGCAACAAGACTAGTCCCAGAGCTAAGGTTCTTGTCCTACGAAGAAAGGTTAAGGGAAATGATAACGACATATACTGCAAGGAACTGACAAGGTGGACAAAGACAAGATATTCCAGAGATGGGACACAAACAAGGGGTCACAGTTGGAAGTTGAAGACTCCGATGAGTCATAAGGATGTTAGGCAATATTTCTTCAGTCATAGAGTTGTCAGGAAGTGGAATAGCCTAGAAAGCGACGTAGTGGAGGCAGAACCATACATAGTTTTAAGACGAGGTTTGATAAAGGTCATGGGAAACTGAGAAAGAGGATCTAGTAGCGATCAGTGAAGCGGGGCCAGGAGCTATGATTCTACCCCTGCACACACACACACACACACACACACACACACACACACACACACACACACACACACACACACACACACACACACACAAGATAGACGAGAGAGAGGGGTGGGTAGATTACATTTTCTTGGGCTGCAAAAAGGCCATCAACACAGTTCCTCACAAGAGATTATTGCAAAAGCTAGAGGATCAGGCACACATAACAGGAAGGGGACTACAATGGATCAGAAAATACCTGACAGGGAGGCAACGAGTCATGGTATGTGACGAGGTGTCAGAGTGGGCGCCTGTGACGATCGGGGTTCCACAGGGGTCAGTCCTAGGACCAGTGCTGTTTTTGGTATATATGAATGATATGACGGAACTGATAGACTCAGAAGTGTCCCTGTTTACAAATGATGTGAAGTTTATGAGGAGAATTACATCGGATGAAGATCAGCCAAGACTACGAAGGGACCTGGACAGGTTACAAGCCTGGTCCAGTAATTGGCTTCTGGAAGATAACCCCACCAAATGCAAAGTCATGAAGATCGGGGAAGGACAAAGAAGATCGCAGACAGAGAATAGGCTGTGTAGCCAAAGACTGCAAACCTCACTCAAGGAAAAGGATCTTGGGGTGAGTATAATACCGAGCACATCTCCTGAGGCTCACATCAACCAGATAACTGATGCAGTACATGGGCGCATGACAAACCTAAGAATAGCGTTCCGACACCTCAGTAAGGAATTGTTCAACACTCTATACACCGTGTACGTCAGGCCCATACTGGAGTATGCAGCACCAATTTGGAACCCACACCTGGTCAAGCACGTCAAAAAGTTAGAGAAAGCGCAAAGGTTTGCAACAAGACTAGTCCCGGAGCAAAGGGGCTTGTCCTACTAGGAGAGGTAAAGGAAAATCGGCCCGACGACACTGGAGGACAGGAGGGTTAGGGGAGATGTGATAACTTTTATTAAATACTGCAAGGCATTGACGAGGTTTACAAAGACAGGATGTTCCAGAGATGTGACACAGAAACAAGGGGTCACAATTAGAAGGTAAAGACTCAGATGAGTTAAAGTGATGTTAGGAAGTATTTCTTTAGCCTTAAAGTTGTCAGGTAGTGGAATAGTCTGGCAAGTGACGTAGTGGAGACAGGAACCATACATAGTTTTAAGAAGAGGTTTGATGAAGTTCATGGAGCAGGGAGAGACAGGACCTAGTAGCGACCAGTGAAGAGGCGGGTTCAGGAGCTATGACCCGACCCCTGCAACCACAACTAGGTGAGTACACACACACACACACACACACACACACACACACACACACACACACACACACAGTAGCAACCGGTGAAGAGGCGGGGCCAGGAGCTAAGACTCGACCCCTACAACCACAAATAGGTGAGTACAAATAGGTGAGTACACACACTGATTTAACATAAAGGCATATTTATCCAACAGAGAAGGATCGCTATAAAGGTTGAGAAATCATGAAAAAGTGAAACTAGTAAAGTATCGCAGAGATAAGTGTTAACGTTATACGTTCCTCATGTATACTGACTGTACTACTACGAGATTGCCTCTTATATATTCTTACGTGTGGACGATGCGACGGTAATGAGAATACAAACTGAAGATGCTTCAAGAATGATGCAATAAGATCTACAGTAAATATACTTTACGAATAGTCCTGTATATAGTTATTAGAAGTCAACCCTAAAAAGAGAGGCCTTAAACATCTCCCGGAAATATATAAATAAAATGGTCTGAGAATAACCATTATCTCAAACTGTCTCTTGAGGCGTATGTAAACATCAGCAGACTTGTCTAAACTTCAGACATGAGACTTTCGGGACCCGAGACAAAGACTCGTTCAAAACACCATAACTAATACGTGTGAATCATTCTTGATCACGCAGAACCAGTGTGGAGCACGTAACTACTGAAACACAAAATGAAAAGTAGGAAGGATTGTTATTTCAATCCTTCCTACTTTCCTACTTTTCATTTTGTGTTTCAGTAGTTGTGTGCTCCACACTGGTTCTGAATACAAGTCTCTGAATACAAGAAATGAATACAAGAATACATAAATACAAGAAATGAGCTGCATAAAAACTGTAGGAGCTATATTTTATGTCCACGGAGGAGGGAAGAATAAAGAAAGATATCGTAACGACGTACAAAATACTCCAAAGTATAGAAACTGTAGATAGGAATAGGATATTTACCAGAGATGCAGCAAGAACAGAAGATTATGAGTGTAAAATACATATGTATGAGGCACAGGGACGTCAGGACAAAAAAATGAGATAAACTGAGCATTTTCACCGGTTACGATGACTCTAAACATGAGGTGAAAAAATATATATGGTTAATAGCGCGTTATGAGGAGGGACCAAGAACTGCAGCTTGCTATCCATAAACTGAAATAGGAAATTGGAAAAACCACACATACATGCACTCATGCTCACACTGCAGTAGAAGAGTTCACACACACACACACACACACACACACACACACACACACCACACACACACACACACACACACACACACACACACGAGAGCCAAGGGTCTGACAGACGAATTTGGGAGGGAGGATTGGGAGGCAGAGCTCAAAAAAAAGGAGGAAGACTGGGGAAGGAGGCTAGATGAGCTTGCAAGGAAGATGGAGGAGAGGTTAGCAGCAGAGAGCAGAAGGTGGGAGCAACATGCCACAGTAGCAGAAGCCAAGATACAGAGATAAGGAGCTGAAAAATCTGAAACAGCCTAGAGATAAAGATAATACAGAAGTAGCATCAGCAATGTTTACATCAGACACAGACAAAGGGTCTGGAGGGAGCATGGAAGCTAAACTGTATACAAAGGTCCTGTCAAACTCACATGGGGCCAAAACAAAGACAGGGAGCACACTAGGACAGTATGAGAGGTTGGAAGACATTGAAGGAACTAGGACATATGCAGGGACTTTACCAGACACTTGTGGGGGCCAGGAACAGGTGAGCAGGAAGGACAAACCAATGAGCATAGGGGCCACAGCTAGGGAAGGGACTAAAGGAAGGAACACTCCATGGAAAAGAACTAAAACACCTCAGAGGATGCAATGGGAGCCACAGTGGGAGGAGGAAAGGGAGAGATCAGTTTTTGTCTGTGGGCTAGAGGAAGCTGAAGGGGAAATCTATGGTGAAAGAAAACAGGAGGAGAAAAAAAGAGATTGAAGATATCATGAAGATGATAGGCGAGGGAGACATGACCCAGGTGGCAAATTTTCGGAGAATTGGGGGGTTCACAAAGAGAAGAAAACGGCCTCTCAAAGTAATTTTCAAGGCAGAATCAACTCGAACCATGATCCTGCAGGAGAAAGCACGGCTGAGAGGCAAACAGGAGTTCAAGAGTGTGTACCTCGATCGAGACAGAACACAGGAGGGAAAGATGAAACTGAAAGAGAGAGTGCAAAAACGAAAGGAGGAATGGGAGGAAATGACAAAGAAGAGCAGAATAACCCAGGCACAGGTGGAAGGGCAAGCACACACCCCAGAAACACCTGCAGAAGGACTCCAACCACGACACCCCCAAGGCAACTGAACAATCTAAACCAATAATCACACACCGATCCCTCTGTTCCCACCCCCCGCGCCACGAACCCTACCCCTACAGCAACCCCCTATGGGAGCTCTTCCTCCACTCCCACTGCAACCCCCAAAGGCCCCCACCAGGGCTCCTGCTCTCCCAACCCCAGTATTCCCCCAGGACCACAGTTACAGTATTAGAACAGAAGTTGAAGGTTTGGTACACAAATGCGGATGGATTAACGAATAAATATGAGGAGTGGCAAGAAAGAATCAATGAGAAGTCCCCAGATATCATAGCAGTTACAGAAACAAAACTTACTGAGACAATAACAGATGCAATCTTCCCACCAGGATATATCATGAGGAAAGATAGAAGGGGCAGAGAGGGAGGAGGGGTTGCACTGCTCGTAAAAAAAACGATGGAAATTCGAGAAAATGGGAGGCATAGACGAGACTGGAGAAAGGGACTACATAGTAGGTATACTTCAGTCTGGGAAGCACAAGGTGGTCATTGCAGTGATGTATAATCCACCACAAAACTGCAGGAGGCCAAGAGAGGAATATGAAGAGAGCAACAGAGCAATGGTGGACACACTTGCGGAGGTGGCAAGAAGAGCTCACTTGAGCAGAGCAAAGTTGCTGGTTATGGGTGATTTCAACCACAGGGAGATTGACTGGGAAAACCTGGAGCCACATGGGGGTCCCAAAACATGGAGAGCCAAGATGTTGGATGTGGTGCTGGAAAACCTCATGCACCAACATGTTAAGGACACTACCAGAGTGAGAGGGGAGGACAAACCAGCAAGATTGGAACTTGTGTTCACCCTGGGCAGTTCAGACATTGAGGACATCAAATATGAGAGTCCCCTAGAAGCTAGCGACCATGTGGTTCTGTGCTTTGAATACATAGTAGAGTTGCAAGTGGAGAGAGTAACAGGAGTTGAATGGGAAAGCCAGACTATAAAAAAGGAGACTACATAGGTTTGAGGAACTTCCTGCAGGAGGTTCCGTGGGACAGAGAACTGGCAGGAAAGCCAGTAAATGAAATGATAGAATATGTAACAACAAAATGCAAGGAGGCAGTGGAAAGGTTTATTCCCAAGGGCAACAGAAACAATGGGAAGACCAGAACGAGCCCCTGGTTTACCCGACAATGACAATGAGGCAAAAACTAAGTGCAATAGAGAATGGAAAAAGTACAGAAGGCAGAGAACACATGAAAATAGGGAGATTAGTCGCAGAGCCAGGAACGAGTATGCACAGGTAAGTGAGGCCCAGCGACAGTATGAAAATAACATAGCATCGAAAGTCAAGACTGACCTGAAACTGTTGTATAGCCACATTAGGAGGAAGACAACAGTCAAAGACCAGGTGATCAGACTGAGGACAGAAGGTGGAGAACTAACAAGAAATGATCAGGAGGTATGTGAGGAGCTAAACAGGAGATTTAAGGAAGTTTTTACGGTAGAGACAGGAAGGGCTCTGGGAAGACAGCACAGAAGGGAACATCAAGAGGGAATATACCAATAAGTGTTGAATGACATATGAACAACCGAGGAGGAGGTGCAGAAGCTGCTAAGTGACCTTGATACCTCACAGGTGATGGGACCGGACATCTCCCCGTGGGTCCTTAGATAAGGAGCAGAGATGCTGTGCATGCCCCTAACCACAATCTTCAACACATCCCTTGAAACTGGGCAACTACCTGAGATATGGAAGACGGCAAATGTAGTCCCCATATTTAAGAAAGGAGACAGAAACGAGGCACTAAACTACAGACCTGTGTCTCTGACATGTATAGTATGCAAAGTTATTGAGAAGATTATCAGGAGGAGAGTGGTGGAACACCTGGAATGGAACAAGATTATAAATGAAAACTAGCATGAATTCATGGAAGGCAAATCCTGTGTCACAAACCTTCTGGAGTTTTATGACAAGGTAACAGAAATAAGACACGAGAGAGAGGGGTGGGTTGATTGCATTTTCCTGGACTGCGGGAAGGCCTTTGACACAGTTCCTCACAAGAGATTAGTGCAGAAGCTGGAGGATCAGGCACATATAACAGGGAGGGCACTGCAATGAATCAGGGAATACCTGACAGGGAGGCAACAACGAGTCATGGTACGTGAAAAGGTATCACAGTGGGAGCCTGTGACAAGCAGGGTCCCACAGGAGTCAGTTCTAGGACCAGTGCTATTTTTGATATATGCGAACGACATGATGGAAGGCATAGATTCTGAAGTGTCCCTATTTGCAGATGTGAAGTTGATGAGAAGAATTAAATTGGATGAGGATGAGGCAGGACTGCAAAGAGACCTGGACAGGCTGGACATGTGGTCCAGAAACTGGCTTCTCGAATTCAACCCTGCCAAATGCAAAGTCATGAAGATTGGGGAGGGGCAAAGAAGACCACAGACAAAGACTACAGACCTCACTCAGGGAGAAAGATCTTGGGGTGACCATAACACCGAGCACGTCACCGGAGGTACACATCAATCAAATAACTGCTGCAGCATACGGGTGCCTGGCAAACCTGAGAATAGCGTTCCGATACCTTAATAAGGAATCGTTCAAGAACTGTACACTGTGTATGTTAGGTCCATACTGGAGTATGCAGCACCAGTCTGGAACCCACATCTGGTCAAGCACGTCAAGAAGTTAGAGAAAGTACAAAGATTTGCAACAAGGCTAGTTCTGGGGCTCAGGGGAATGTCGTACGAGGAAAGGTTGAGGGAAATCCGACTGACGACACTGGAGGACAGAAGGGTCAGGGGAGACATGATAACGACATACAAGATACTGTGGGGAATAGACAAGATGGACAGAGACAGGATGTTCCATAGATGGGACACAAACAAGGGGTCACAATTGGAAGCTGAAGACTCAGGCGAGTCACAGGGACGTTAGGAAGTATTTCTTCAGTCATAGAGTCGTCAGGAAGTGGAATAGCCTAGCAAGTGAAGTAGTGGAGACAGGAACCATACATAGTTTTAAGAAAAGGTATGACAAAGCTCAGGAAGCAGAGAGGGAGAGGACCTAGTAGCGATCAGTGAAGAGGCGGGGCCAGGAGCTGAGTCTCGACCCCTGTAACCACAATTAGGCGAGTACAATTAGAGTACACACACACTCGCTGGAACACAAAAGTTAACACTAATACAGCCTAGGACACGTTCATAGCGACGCTGCAGGGAGACAAGCAAGCATGCACGCCTAGTGTTGACACAAATACACGCGTACAAACACACACAAATACTTTCTCTTATGCACACACACACATACACAAGCGGGACCCAGGGAACTGTACCACACACACACTGGTATAAAAGCATGATCTGACTGACTAGTGCAAAGAATATCGAGCACAGGTAAGAGCTGAGTCTGTCAGTCACCTGACTTCTCTGATATCGCAGGAGGAAGTGACACATTTGACAGAAAAGAGCTAACAGGTAAAGAAAATTGAAAATCAAAAGAAGGGCGTTGAGAAAGGTAAGAGGAGAGAGAAGAAAAAGGTAGGCACTCTCGTAATTTGAAAATAGCTGGTTTGAAGAACAAAATGGGTGATTATTGTTAGGTAAGACACATATGCAACAGTTAGACAACTTTATTCCGAAACGTTTCGCCTACACAGTAGGCTTCTTCAGTCGAATACAGAAAGTAGGCAGGAACAGTAGAGATGTGAAGACGATGTAATCAGTCCATCACCCTTAAAGTCGTAGAATTTGAGGTTGTCAGTCCCTCGGCCTGGAGAAGTTCAGTTCCATAGTCAGGAACTACTTTCTGTATTCGACTGAAGAAGCCTACTGTGTAGGCGAAACGTTTCGGAATAAAGTTGTCTAACTGTTGCATATGTGTCTTACCTAACAACCTGTCGGTATTGTATACCATCAAAATGGGTGAGAAATGATGAAAGAAAATTTAATCACTCTCTGGAAGGAAACAATGGAAATATGTAAACTGTGGCATGCAAAGAGTATGTTTATTCGGCGTATGTCTCACACCCATATAGGCTGCCTCCCAGTCAGCAAACCAGGTGCTAAGGGTTTAATGATCAATAGGGTACCCGTCGTTAAATCAGTATCTTTGTTCACTGAGCAATCACAGGCAAGCCTGCCAAAGCTGAAGCAGTGTGGTTCACTTGCAGGAAGCACTGGCAGACTTGCCTACCTGCTGGATGAATACGGTTCACTCTGGTTTCTACTTTGCTGTCACCATGGTGTACACTTATTTTTATTCTACCTGTACATATTGTATATATCTGTATTTAGTGGGTGAAGGCAAAATATACATTATAGTCTACTGCTGAGTTTGCTCCAGTTCTCTTTATGATCAGGTCTCACAGGCCATTCTTTACCTGTGCTCGTAATAGGAACAAAAAGAAAGATGGAAGCTTGGAAAGGGAGGAAAGGACAAACATGTTTGATGAGCCCAAAGACTGGAAAAGAAAATGTAAATGGCGAAGGAGGACCCTGGAGAAAGTGAGAGGAAGGGTGGAAGGGGCAGTGATAAAGAAAGGAAAAACAGAAGGGGTGCAGAAATCAGGAAGGGATGAAGGAAGGACCTTAGCAGAGATTCTTACAGCGACCAGGAGACATGAATGATAAGAGAAACTGGAGAGAAAGACAAAGGAAAAGAGAGATCATTAATGTTCTATGTACTTAAGAAGGACGATAGTTAGTCAGGAAGAGGATGGCAGGAGGAGGAGGAGGAACAAAAAGCTATTGAGTCTACAGGAGGTGAGGAGGAGCAAGAGAAGATGGAAAATTTTCAGAGAATCGGAAAGCACTTGCAGGAGAAACTATGTCCACTCAAACTAACTTGATTGAACATAAGAACATAAGAAAGAAGGATCACTGCAGCAGGCCTGTTGGCCCATACTAGGTAGGTCCTTTACAATCCATCCCACTAACAAAACATCTGCCCAACCCAATTTTCAATGCAACCCAAGAAATAATCTCTGATAACTCTATCCACTTATTTGCAAGTCCCAATCAAATCCAACCCCTCTCACTCATGTACTTATCCAACCTAAATTTGAAACTACCCAAAGTCATAGCCTCAATAACCCAACTAGGCAGACTGTTCCGCTCATCAGCTACCTTATTTCCAAACCAATACTTTCCTATGTCCTTTCTAAATCTAAACTTGTCTAATTTAAATCCATTACTGCGGGTTCTCTCTTGGAGAGATATCCTCAAGACCTTATTAATATCCCCTTTATTAATACTCATCTTCCACTTATACACTTCGATCATGTCTCCCCTCATTCTTCGTCTAACAAGTGAATGTAATTTAAGAGTCTTCAATCTTTCTTCATAGGGAAGATTTCTAATGCTATGTATTAATTTAGTAATTCTACGCTGAATGTTTTCTAACGAATTTATATAAATTCTGTAATACGGAGACCAGAACTGAGCTGCATAATCCAGGTGAGGCCTTACTAATGATGTATAAAGCTGCAGTATGACCTCTGGACTTCTGTTGCTTACACTTCTTGATATAAATCCCAATAATCTATTTGCCTTATTACGTACGCTTAGGCATTGCTGTCTTGGTTTAAGGTTGCTGCTCACCATAACCCCCAAGTCCTTTTCGCAATCTGTATGGCTAAGTTCTACATCATTTAACTTATAAGTACTAGGGTTATGGGCACTCCCGAGCTTCAGAACCTTGCATTTATCTACATTGAACTGCATCTGCCACTTTTCTGACCAAGAATAGAGTTTGTTTAAATCCTCCTGAAGTTCCATAACATCTACGTTTGAATCAATTATCCTACCTATCTTTGTATCATCGGCGAATTTGCTCATATCACTAGTAATACCTTCATCAAGGTCATTGATATATATTATAAACAACAACGGGCCCAAGACTGATCCCTGTGGT
The DNA here is from genome assembly GCF_026875155.1 of Cherax quadricarinatus. Taxonomy (NCBI): domain Eukaryota; kingdom Metazoa; phylum Arthropoda; class Malacostraca; order Decapoda; family Parastacidae; genus Cherax; species Cherax quadricarinatus. The sequence continues at coordinate 11,522,286 of NC_069435.1, read as the reverse complement.
ACACCACTTGTTACAGATTGGGAGTAGTTAGAAAGAGAATCTTGAGACAGAAAGCTTTCATGAGGAGTACATGAAAATGTTATGTATAACTGGGTCAAGGCAGAACAGAAATAGACAAGCAACAGCTGAGAGAACACAGGGAAGAAAAGTAGGAGGTAGGGGTGGTTAGATCAGGGACCATCCAGCCATCCAGAAATCTGTCAAGGCTCGCCCAGTGCCCCATCTAGACCCTCCCCATCTAGTAGAACACTAACTCAACACAATCAACACCTTATCCTCCCCTCCCCACCATCTACAATTATAACCCTAACTCCTTTCCCCTTTAATTATGCCCACACCAATCCTAGCTCTAATCCTTTCCCTCCTATCATATGGGTAAGGAAAGAAAGCTTCAGTACTACAAGCCGAGATAAAACTCAGAGTATGGTACACGAACACAGAGGGAATATTAAATAAGATGATAAACTGAAAGAGCAAATAGCAGAGGCAGCCCCAGACACCAGAGCTCTCACAGAAACAAAACTAACCGAAATGATAAGAGATGCAATATTTCTAACAGGATATCAAGTAATGAGGAAAGAAACAGAAAACATGGGAGTAGGAGGAGCGGCACTGCTAGTCAAAAAATCAATGGGGTTTCGAAAAGATGAGAGGGATAAAAAGAAAAGTCAAATAACTTCATATTGGGCATACTCAAGATTGGAGAACAATATATAGTGGTAGCAATGATATACAACCCCCAACCAAATAGTAGGAGAGCAAGACAGAGATATGAAGATAGCAACAAAGCAGTGGTTAACACCATAACAGAAGCAATAAGAAGAGAAAATAATCGGGATGGAGAGAGGCTCAGCTCAACCCGGGTTGGTTGAAATAAACAACACCCAACATGGGTTGAAAATGGCAAATCTTTCTCATAACCCTCTTGAAATTTTGCGATAAAATGACAGAAGATTTGGAAAGAGAAAGAAATGGGTATATTGCATATTCTTGGACTGCAAAAAAAAAAAAAATCCGATACACATGAAACCCAGATAAAAAAAAAAGTGTAAGCTGGAATGCACTACAGTGAACCAAACAGTACGAAATGGGAAAGAGGCAAAGAATAGTTGTCTGAAAAGAAGTGTCAGAATGGGCACGCATAACAAGAGGGGTAATACATAGACCAGTAATGGAGAAGTACTGTTTCTGTTATCGTGGTGCCAAGAGTGGAAACTCGATCCCTGCATTATTATTATAATCAAGGGGGAAGCACTAAACCCGGAGGATTATACAGCGCCTGGGGGGGGGAAGTGGAAGACATTCAGGCTTAATTCGGGGAACTGGAGCACAGATCCAATTCCCTAAATCAAGAGCCCCTCACCAACATCAAGGAGCCTTCCTTGAGCCACGTAAAGGTGAGCACAAACACCTAGACTAAAAGCTTCCAAAACTTCTTACCGAACACTTGATTAACTCTGCAGTCCTTCAAAAAGCTGATACATGATGAGAAATAAAGCCAAAAAAAGGAGTGATTTCAACGCACTAAAGATACAAAACATACAAAATACGCCGTACATTAAAAAAAAGTTAAGACGGAAAGACTTTAAACCATCGAAAAAAAGAGAAAACGTGTAGAAAATACGCTCCTAAATAGGTGACATTGATACCATATTTTCCAATATATAAGGCGCACGATATGAGACATATAAGACGATGTTTCCAGCAGTTGTAACGTAACGTTATTAAACAACTGTAAAGCGTAACCCGAAAGCCTACCCTTGATCGTGACCTTGAGCGTATAAGGCGCAGGATGATTTTTCTAGACTGTGGGAAAAAAGCGCGCCTTATATGCCGAAAATATGGTATATGAAATAAAAATTAATATAAATTTTATGAAACTGAATAGAATTATCAAGTTGACTCCGCAAAGACGAGTGCAAAGGCAGAAATGACAAGGATATTGTGTGTTACTTGACTCAAATCTGAGACGAGTTTATATGATAGAGGTGAAGACTGTTGTCTGCTGTGATGGTGTTATTACTGGTGTGTCAGGTGACCTGTGATGTTGTTATTACTGTTGTCAGGTGACCTGTGATGGTGTTATTACTGGTGTGTCAGGTGACCTGTGATGGTGTTATTACTGGTGTGTCAGGTGACCTGTGATGTTATTACTGGTGTGTCAGGTGACCTGTGATGTTATTACTGTTGTGTCAGGTGACCTGTGATGGTGTTATTACTGGTGTGTCAGGTGACCTGTGATGGTGTTATTACTGGTGTGTCAGGTGACCTGTGATGTTATTACTGGTGTGTCAGTGCACTGAGGTCAGTGGTCACGTGTGGTCATACCTGCCTAAGCTCTTGGGAGTTAGCGTGGGCTGTTACCAAGCACCATGGCTTGTTGTAGTGTTTTAGAATCTCAGGTTCAAGTGTTGAAGAAGGAGATTCTACTTCTTCAGGAGGAAAATAGGAAGCTGAAGCTTCGCATAGATGAGTTTGGGAGCGAGTATGAGAAGGATTTAGCTGGTAAGGAAGGAATGGTCACCAGCAGTGATAGTGGCAGCCGCTTTAAGTGGCAAGTGGTTCACAGTTCAGGAAGAAGGAAGATGAGGAGAGTTAATAGAGAAGATGTGAAGGTAGGAAATCGATTCTCTGTTCTCCAAGACAAGTGTACTTCAGTGGTTAGCAAGGATGAAGGTACCACTGATTCCCCTGCTAATCAAGGTAAGAATATTTTAATAGTAGGCGATTCTCAGGTAAGATATATGGACCATGCATTTTGTAGCAGAGACAGAAAGGTCAGACAGAGAGTGTGTCTCCCTGGAGCTGGTGTTGGTGACATAGTCAGCAGGTTGGATAATATTATGGCAAGTAATGGGAACAAGCCCATTATATGTCTTAGTGCTGGGGTTAATGACATTGGGAAGGGCAGGGGAGAGGAGCTGCTGGATAAGTACAGGTCAGCCATAACAGTAGTTAGGTCTAAGGGAGGGATCCCAGTCATATGTAGCATTTTGCCTAGAAAGGGAGTGGGCAATGAATGGATGTCTAGGGCAATTGGTATAAATTGCTGGCTAGACAGGTACTGCAAGGAACTTGCAATCCCATTCATTGATAACTGGGACCTATTCTTTGGCAAACGTGATATGTATGCAAGGGATGGGGTTCATCTCTCTGGGGATGGAGTGGTTGCATTAGCCAATTCAATTGAGAGGGTAATTGATGACTTGTCTAAGAATTTAAACTGATAGATTATAGAGGTATGGGTGTTTGTGGGAAACAATCAGGCTGCAGCATTAGGGTTAAGAACAGCAGTTATTACCGGGATACCTCAGGGATATGTTTAAAAGACAATATTCAAAATAAAGTTGCTAGTAATGGCAAATCAATTGATCAACAAATAAAGAGAGATAGTAGAGGGCAACGAGTGACTAGCTCCCTTAAGGTTTGCTATACAAATAGTAGGAGTCTAAGAAATAAGATAGATGAGCTAAGATTACGTGCAAGTGTAGGTACTATAGATATTATTGGTATAACAGAGACCTGGTTCAACCTGAAAGATAGAGAAATGCCTTCTGAATGCAACATACAGGGTTATAAACTATTCCACACTGATAGGGTCAACAGGAAGGGTGGTGGTGTGGCGATGTATGTCAGAGAAAATTTAAATTGTTATAGACATGATATAAGATTAGAAACATCGAACACAGAATTTGTTTGGCTACAGTTTCTCGAGGGACGTGACAAATTAATTTTGGGTGTGATTTATAGGCCCCCAAACCTTGATAGGGAGTGCAGTAAGCTGTTATGGGACGAAATTCATAAGGCATCTAGATATGAAAATGTTGTGATAATGGGAGATTTTAACTTTAGACAAATTGATTGGAACAATATGACAGGAAATCTTGAGTCTAGTGACTTTCTTGATATGGTTCAGGATTGCTTTTTAGAACAGGTTGTGACAGAACCAACTAAAGGCAACAGTCTGCTTGACTTGGTTCTTGCCAACAAAGATTCACTAATTAATAATCTTGAGGTTAATGATGAGCTTGGGGAAAGTGATCACAAATCACTTAGTTTCAATATATCCTGGAATTACCCAGATAACTGCAATCAAATCTCTGTCCCTGATTTTCGCTTGGCCGACTTCATGGGACTGAAAAATTACCTTGGTGGGCTAAATTGGGATGTCCTGACTATGGGTCAGGTAGGTGATCTTGGTTGCCAATATGACGTTTTTCAGAGCATAGTTCTAGCTGCCCAGACAACTTTTGTTCCGAGTAGGGAAATTAGATCTAACAAAAATGATCCTAAATGGATGAGCCATAGATTAAAACATCTCATTGGTCAAAAGAGAGGCATATATAGGCGTATCAAATGATGGGATGGGCAGTTAAGGAAACATATTCAATTAAAGAGAGAAATAAAGAAAGGAATAAGAGAAGCAAAAAGGGATTATGAGGCTAAGGTCGCAAGGGATTCAAAGACTAACCCAAAAGGGTTCTTTCAGGTATACAGAAGTAAGATTAGGGACAAGATTGGTCCACTTAAGAATAACTCTGGTCAGATTACTGACAGTGATAAGGATATGTGTGAAATTCTAAGTACCTACTTCCTCTCAGTTTTCACCCAGGAAAATACTAGCGATATTCCTGAAATAATAGATTATGTAGAGCAGGATGATAATGAACTATGTACGATTGCGGTAACTAGTGACATGGTCCTCAGACAAATAGAGAAACTAAAACCTAACAAATCTCCAGACCCTGATGAACTGTTTGCAAGGGTGTTAAAGGAATGTAAAGAGGAGCTTAGCATACCTTTGGCTAATCTTTTTAACATATCACTACAAACTGGCATAGTGCCTGATAAGTGGAAAATGGCAAATGTAATTCCTATTTACAAGGCAGGTGACAGGTCCTTGGCTTCAAACTATAGACCAATAAGCCTTACCTCCATAGTGGGAAAATTTATGGAATCAATAATTGCCGAAGCAATTCGTAGCCATCTTGACAGGCACAGATTGATTAATAAATCTCAACACAGTTTTACAAAGGGGCATTCCTGTCTTACGAATTACTAACTTTTTTCACTAAGGTGTTTGAAGAGGTAGATCATGATAATGAATATGATATTGTGTATATGGACTTCAGTAAGGCTTTCGATAGAGTTCCACACCAGAGGCTATTGAGGAAACTTAAGGCACACGGAATAGAAGGAGAAATTTTTTCCTGGGTAGAGGCATGGCTGACAAATAGATAGCAGAGAGTTTGCATAAATGGGAAGAAATCAGAATGGGGGCACGTCACAAGCGGTGTTCCTCAGGGGTTAGTGTTGGGCCCGTTGTTGTTCACAATTTACATAAACGACATAGATGAGGGAATAAATAGCGACATAAGCAAATTTGCTGATGACACCAAAATAGGCCGTCCAATTCATTCTAATGACGACACTAAAGCACTCCAGGATGATTTGAATAGACTGATGCAATGATCGGAGAAGTGGCAGATGCAGTTTAATATTGACAAATGCAAAGTTCTAAATGTTGGACAGTTAAGGATAGACTGAGGGCCCTGAATCCGCACTCTCTCGAAAGACGTAGATTTAGGGGGGAAATGATCGAGGTGTATAAATGGAAAACAGGAATAAATAAAGGGGATGTAAATAGCGTGCTCAAAAATTCCAGCCAAGACAGGACTCGCAGCAATGGTTTCAAGTTGGAAAAATTCAGATTCAGGAAGGATATAGGAAAGCATTGTAGATGAATGGTTCAAAGAACCGACACATTGTTAAATTAGACACATGCGCAACTCTTGGGTATCTTTAATGAGGAAACGTTTCGCCACACAGTGGCTTCATCAGTCCATACAAAGGATAAACTTGACGATATAGGAAAGCACTGGTTTGGTAGTAGAGTTGTGGATGAGTGGAACAAACTCCCAAGTACAGTTATTCAGGCTAAAACGTTGTGTAGTTTTAAAAATAGGTTAGATAAATACATGAGTGGGTGTGGGTGGGTGTGAGTTGCACCTGACTAGCTTGTGCTGCTGGGTCTGGTGCCGTGCTCCATCCTTGAGTGGAGGTGACCAAACTGGGTGGGTCATTGGGCTAATCCGGGGGGGGGGGTCATTCGTCTTATCAGGGGGGAGACATGGACCTGCTCCGCATTGGTCAGTAGGCTTGTTGCAGTGTTCCTTCCTTCTTATGTTCTTATGTGACCTGTGATGGTTTAATTACTGGTGTGTCAGGTGACCTGTGGTGTTATTACTGGTGTGTCAGGTGACCTGTGATGGTTTTATTACTGGTGTGTCAGGTGACCTGTGGTGTTATTACTGATGTGTCGGTGACCTGTGCTGGTTTTATTACTGGTGTGTCAGGTGACCTGTGGTGTTATTCCTGGTGTGCCAGGTGACCTGTGGTGTTATTACTGGTGTGTCAAGTGACCTATGATGTTACTGGTGTGTCAGATGACCTGTGTTGGTGTTATTACTGGTGTGTCAGATGCCCTGTGTTGGTGTTATTACTGGTGTGTCAGGTGACCTGTGGTGTTATTACTGGTGTGTCAGGTGACCTATGACGTTACTGTTGTGTCAGGTGACCTGTGTTGGTGTTATTACTAATGTGTCAGATGACCTGTATTGGTGTTATTATTGGTGTGTCAGGTGACCTGCATTGGTGTTATTACTGGTGTGTCAGATGCCCTGTGTTGGTGTTATTACTGGTGTGTCAGGTGACCTGTGGTGTTATTACTGGTGTGTCAGGTGACCTATGACGTTACTGTTGTGTCAGGTGACCTGTGTTGGTGTTATTACTAATGTGTCAGATGACCTGTATTGGTGTTATTACTGGTGTGTCAGGTGACCTGCGTTGGTGTTATTACTGGTGTGTCAGATGACCTGTGTTGGTGTTATTACTGGTGTGTCAGATGACCTGTGTTGGTGTTATTATTGGTGTGTCAGGTGACCTCTGATGGTGTTATTACTGATGTGTCAGGTGACCTGTGGTGTTATTACTGGTGTGTCAGGTGACCTGTGGTGTTATTACTGGTGTGTCAGGTGACCTGTGGTGTTATTACTGATGTGTCAGGTGACCTGTGGTGTTATTACTGGTGTGTCAGGTGACCTGTGGTATTACTGGTGTGTCAGGTGACCTGTAATGGTTTTATTACTGGTGTGTCAGGTGATCTGTGGTGTTATTACTGGTGTGCCAGGTGACCTGTAATGGTTTTATTACTGGTGTGTCAGGTGACCTGTAATGGTTTTATTACTGGTGTGTCAGATGACCTGTGGTGTTATTACTGGTGTGTCAGGTGACCTGTGGTGTTATTACTTGTGTGTCAGGTAACCTGTGGTGTTATTACTGGTGTGTCAGGTGACCTGTGATGGTTTTATTACTGGTGTGTCAGATGACCTGTGGTGTTATTACTGGTGTGTCAGGTGATCTGTGGTGTTATTACTGGTGTGTCAGGTAACCTGTGGTGTTATTACTGGTGTGTCAGGTGACCTATGACGTTACTGGTGCGTCAGGTGACCTGTGTTGGTGTTATTACTGGTGTGTCAGGTGACCTGTGAAAAATCATTACCAGCCAAGTTCTAGATCAATCATCACAGCCTGGTTGATCTAGATCTTGGCTGGGAATGATCCAGTTTCTTACTGAAAACTTATAAACTTGTTCTAGCAAAATTTCTGATGCCTGGTAGTACCACGATGAGGTGGCGTGGACTACGAATATTGACATACAGTTCTCTTATTGGGCCCATTGCGACTCTGCTTTTTCACTGAATCTGTTTTACACTTCTTCCCACATCTCTCACTAAAGTACGTTGGTATGACAGATTGTAGCTTTGAGACAAGGCCCTCAAGTATCTTCGATGTGTATGTTATTAAGCATCTGTCTCTTACGTTCTAAAGAGCATTCACCAAGTATCTTCAGACATTCCCAGTTGTTTAAATACCTCATTGGCTCCACAATATAGTCACAGTGAAAAGTAGTAATATTCAAAGCGCTTTCGTGATCTCTCATATTATCAAGGAACAGCAAGGGTAATAAAGTAACAGGAGACTTATTGCATGGAGGGGGCATCTGGGGTCAGCGCTCCCGCGGGTTGGTCATTACTTCATTATTTTTGCTGTTCCTTGATAATGTGCAAGATCACGAAAGCTTTGCCAGAAATGTTCTGTATAACCTCGGAAATTCTGCATGCACAACCAAATGTCACACATCTCTGTACAAACGTTATATCACATGGAAATAAATCTTTGACCTTGACCTGAAATATTTCCGTTGTTCACTGTGGTTATATTGCATATTAAGATTCCCCTGATTCTTGGGGTCTTCTTCCATTATTGGCTCTGTGCGGATGTTCAACAATTTTTGCATTTTTTCCACTTGATATATCTCTCACGATGGAAAAATACACATAAATGCAGTATAATGTGAGCCTTTAATGACAACGTTTCGCCCAAACAGTGGGCTTTATCAAGTCACAGATTAACTTAAGAAAAGAGTACACGAGTATATACAGGGGGGAGAGTCAGGTACTCTCTACCCAGGTAGATATGTTTGTGACTTGATGCCCACTGTGTGGGAGAAACTACATTTCTGTCTATTTTCCCATCGTGTCTCTATTTTGTAACATTTATCTCTGTCTCTCACACCTTGAACAGAGTCGTCAGTGCCGAATAACATTATAAACGAGAGAAAATAAGTGATTTGAATAGCTTCGCCCTTGGCATTATTCCTCTGTTTTTCAAGGGTCTTATTATCCACCTATAATTTTCCTAATCCTTCACTGCATTTGCCTTATTGTGTTCTCTAAATAATAAGTCGTCTGATGGTATTATTATATATATTCAAGTCTTTCACACGTTCTTTTGGTTCTATGAGGCGGTCCTTCTGTGTTTTTTACACATACACACACACACACACACACACACACACACACACACACACACAATTAAGCACGATTAAGGGACATGACGGCATACAGGAGGGTGTATCTCGACCGCGACAGAACACAAGAAGAAAGGAAGAAACTGAGAGAGATGGTACAAAGGAGAAAGGAGGAAAGAGAGGGGATGGAGAAGACAGACAGGAGATCCCAGACCCAGGAAGAAGATCTAATACAGCCCCCCTCACAACTTTCTATAGAAGCCTCCCAACCAGGTCAACCCCAGTGCAACCAAACACTCTAAATCAAAACACCCATGCCACATCCAATGCCCCCACCCACTACATTACAAACTTCACCCCCACAGCAACAACCCATAGTTCCTTACCAGGTCTCCCACTTCCCCAACCCCAATATACTTCCCAGACCACAGTCTTAGAAAAGAAGTTGAAGGTGTGGTATACAAATGCAGATGGAATAACAAACAAGTATGAGGAGTGGCACGAAAGAATCAAAGAGACATCCCCAGACATAATAGCACTCACAGAAACAAAACTCACCAGAATAATAACAGATTCAATCTTTCCATCCGGATATCAAATCTTCAGGAAAGACAGAGGGAGGAGAGGGGGAGGAGGAGTTGCACTGCTCATTAAAAACCAGTGGGGTTTTGAGAAAATGGAAGGAATGGATGGCATGGGCGAAAGGGACTACTTAGTAGGAACAATCCAGTCTGAGGGACATAAGGTGATAATTGCAGTAATGTACAACCCACCACAGAACTGCAGGAGGCCAAGAGAAGAATACGATGAGAGCAACAGAGCAATGATCAACACACTAGCCGAGGTGGCCAGGAGAGCACACATGGGGGGAGCAAAGTTACTAGTTATGGGTGATTTCAATCACAAGGAGATGACTGGGAAAACCTGGAGCCCCATGGGGGTCCCGAAACATGGAGAGCCAAGATGATGGATGTGGTACTGGAGAACCTCATGCATCAACATGTTAGAGACACTACCAGAGAGAGAGGAGAGGATGAACCAGCAAGGTTGGACCTTGTATTCACCATGAGTATTCGGACATCGAGGGTATCATGTATGAAAGGCCCCTGGGAGCTAGTGATCATGTGGTTCTGTGCTTCGACTACATAGTTGAGCTCCAAGTGGAGAGAGTAGCAGGAATAGGCTGGGAAAAACCAAACTACAAAGGGGGAACTACTCAGGCATGAGGAACTTCCTTCAAGACATTCAGTGGGAGAGGGAACTGACAGGAAAACCAGTACAAGAAATGATGGACTATGTAGCAACAAAATGCAAGGAGGCAGAGGAGAGGTTTGTTCCCAAGGGAAACAGAAATAATGGAAGAACAGAACGAGTCCTTGGTTCACACCAAAGGTGTAGGGAGGCAAAAACTAGGTGTACTAGAGAATGGAAAAGGTACAGAAGACAGAGAACTCAGGAAAATAAAGAAATCAGCCGAAGAGCCAGAAACGAATATGCACAGATAAGAAGGGAGGCTCAGAGACAATATGAAAACGACATGCATCAAAAGTAAAGACTGACCCGAAGCTGTTGTACAGCCACATCAGGAGGAAAACAACAGTCAAGGACCAGGTAATCAGACTGAGGAAGGGTGATGGGGAATTCACAAGAAACGACCGAGAGGTATGTCAGGAGCTCAACACAAGATTTAAAGAGGTATTACAGTGGAAACCAGTAGGACTCCAAGAAATCAGAACAGGGGGGCACACCAGCAAGTGCTGGATGAGGTACATATAACCAAGGAGGAGGTGAAGAAGCTGCTATGCGAACTTGACACCTCAAAGGCGGTGGGACCAGACAACATCTCTCCATGGGTCCTTAAAGAGGGAGCAGAGATATTGTGTGAGCCATTAACAAAGATCTTCAACACATCATTTGAAACTGGGCAACTCCCTGAGGTATGGAAAATGGCAAATGTAGTCCCAATTTTTAAAAAGGGAGACAGACATGAGGCACTAAACTACAGACCTGTATCTCTAACGTGTTATAGTATGCAAGGTCATGGAGAAGATCATCAGGAGAGAGTGGTGGGGCACCTGGAAAGAAACAAGTGTATAATTGACAACCAGCACGGTTTCAGGGAAGGAAAATCCTGTGTCACAAACCTACTAGAGTTTTATGACAAGGTGACAGAAGTAAGACAAGAGAGAGAGGGGTGGATCGACTGCGTATTTTGGACTGCAAGAAGGCTTTCGACACAGTTCCTCACAAGAGGTTACTGCAAAAGCTAGAGGACCAGGCACACATAACAGGAAAGGCACTGCAATGGATCAGAGAATATCTGACAGGGAGGAAACAACGAGTCATGGTACGCGACGAGGTGTCAGAGTGGGCGCCTGTGACAAGCGGGTTCCACAGGGGTCAGTCCTAGGACCTGTGCTGTTCTTGGTATACGTGAACGACCATAACGGAAGGGATAGACTCAGAAGTGTCCTTGTTTGCAGACGATGTGAAGTTAATGAGAAGGATCGAATCGGACGAGGATCAGGCAGGACTACAAAGAGATCTGGACAGGCTACAAGCCTGGTCCAGCAACTGGCTCCTTGAATTTAAACCCTGCCAAATGCAAAGTCATGAAGATTGGGGAAGGGCAAAGAGACCGCAGACACAATATAGTTTAGATGGCCAAAGACTGCAAACCTCACTAAAGGAAAAAGATCTGGGGGTGAGTATAACACCGAGCATATCTCCTGAGGCGCACATCAATCAGATAACTGCTGCAGCATACGGGCGCCTGGCAAACCTACGGATAGCGTTCCGATACCTCAGTAAGGATTCGTTTAAGACTCTGTACACCATCTACGTCAGGCCCATACTGGAGTATGCAGCACCAGTTTGGAATCCACACCTAGTCAAGCACGTCAAGAAATTAGAGAAAGTGCAAAGGTTTGCAACAAGACTAGTCCCAGAGCTACGGGGATTGTCCTATGAAGAAAGGTTGAGGGAAATCGGCCTGACGACACTGGAGGCCAGGAGGGTCAGGGGAGACATGATAACGACATATAAAATACTGCGTGGAATAGACGAGGTGGACAAAGACGGGATGTTCCAGAGATGGGACACAGACACAAGAGGTCACAATTGGAAGTTGAAGACTCAGATGAATCAAAGGGATGTTAGGAAGTATTTCTTCAGTCACAGAGTAGTCAGGCCGTGGAATAGCCTAGAAAGTGATGTGGTGGAGGCAGGAACCATACATAGTTTTAAGGCGAGGTATGATAGAGCTCATGGGGCAGGGAGAGAGAGGACCTAGTAGCAATCAGCGAAGAGGCGGGGCCAGGAGCTGTGACTCGACCCCTGCAACCACAAATAGGTGAGTACAAATAGGTGAGTACACACACACACACACACACACACACACACACACACACACACACACACACACACACAAAGGTTTGCAACAAGATTAGTCCCGGAGCTAAGGGGCATGTCCTACGAGGAGAGATTAAGGGAAATCGACCTGACGACACTGGAAAACGGAAGAGATGGGGGGGATATGATAACGACATATAAAATACTGAGAGGAATCGGCAAGGTGGACAGAGACAGGATGTTCCAGAGATGGGACACAGCAACAAGGGGTCACAGTTGAAAGCTGAAGACTCAGGTGAACCACAGGGATGTTAAGAAGTATTTCTTCAGTCACAGAGTTGTCAGGAAGTGGAATAGTCTGGGAAGTGATGTAGTGGAGGCAGGATCCATATACAGCTTTAAGAAGAGGTATGATAAAGCTCATGGTGCAGGAAGAGTGACCTAGTAGCGGTGAGTGAAGAGGCGGGGCCAGGAGCTCTGGATCGACCCCTGCAACCACAACTAGGTGAGAACAACTAGGAGAGTACACATGTGTGAACACACACATATGTCAGTGACATTACGGAAGGGATAGACACAGAAATGTCTCTGTTTGAAGATGATGTGAAGTTGAAGATTGAGACACTTATGCAACATATGGGAATCTTTATTCAGGAAACGTTTCGCCACACAGTGGCTTCATCAGTCCAATACAAAGTAGAAAGGCGTAAGGAGAGGAGGAGTTTGAGGTAATTAGTCCCTCAGCCTGGAGTCGATGTGTTCAGTCCATCAATCTTGTAGAATGAACAGCATAGGGCCGTAGACGTGGCTTATATACTGTAGTGAGGTGAGGTGAAGCAGGAGGAGGTGGGGTAATAGTGGTATCATCCACTAGTCGAAGTAGGTCTTCGTCCAAAGGTTGGACAAGTGTTGAAGAATTCTTTGTAACAAGATCCCATGATGCTGCAGTGTCTGACAGTTGTGATGAATGGTTTGAAAAGCCGACAAGTTGAAGATTGAGACACTTATGCAACATATGGGAATCTTTATTCAGGAAACGTTTCGCCACACAGTGGCTTCATCAGTCCAATACAAAGTAGAAAGACGTAAGGAGAGAAGGAGTTTGAGGTAATCAGTCCCTCAGCCTTTAGTCGATGTGTTCAGTCCATCAATCTTGTACAATGTACAGCATAGGGTTGTGGGGGTTGAGTGTGAGGTGTAGTCTAAGCCCTTTAATTGCCTTCCTTTGATGTATTACTTTCATAGTTCCTTGACAATGTGAGTAGTCACGAAAGCGCTTGGAATTTCACTACTATTTCACAGTGGTTGTTTTTGCATATATATATATATATATATATATATATATATATATATAATATATATATATATATTATATATATAGTATATATATATATATAGTAGGTAGTAGGTTGGTAGACAGCAACCGCCCAGGGAGGTACTACCGTCCTGCCAAGCGAGTGTAAAACGAAAGCCTGTAATCGTTTTACATGATGGTAGGATTGCTGGTGTCTTTTGTCTGTCTCATAAATATGCAAGATTACAGGTAAGTCTTGCTACTTCTACTTACACTTAGGTCACACTACACATACATGTACAAGCATATATATACACACCCCTCTGGGTTTTCTTCTATTTTCTTTCTAATTCTTGTTCTTGTTTATTTCCTCTTATCTCCATGGGGAAGTGGAACAGAATTCTTCCTCTGTAAGCCATGCTTGTCGTAAGAGGCGACTAAAATGCCGGGAGCAAGGGGCTAGTAACCCCTTCTCCTGTATATATTACTAAATTTAAAAGGAGAAACTTCAGTTTTTTCTTTTGGGCCACCCCACCTCAGTGGGATACGGCTGGTACGTTGAAAGAAGAAAAGAATATATATATATATATATATATATATATATATTATATATATATATATATATATATATATATTATATATATATATATATATATATATAGTGTGAGTGTGAGCAAAGTAACATGAAGGGGTTCAGGGAAACCGGCAGGCCGGACTCGAGTCCTGGAGATGGGAAGTACAGTGCCTGCACTCTGAAGGAGGGGTGTTAATGTTGCAGTTTAAAAACTGTAGTGTAAAGCACCCTTCTGGCAAGACAGTGATGGAGTGAATGATGGTGAAAGTTTTTCTTTTTCGGGCCACCCTGCCCTGGTGGGAATCGGCCAGTGTGAAAATAATAATAATAATAATAATAATAATAATATATATATATATATATATTATATATATATATATATATATATATATATATATATATTATGCAGCGGGTATTTTAAATTTATTGATCTGGTGTTGGTCGTGGTCGAGGAGGACTGGCTAACGACCCTGTAAGATTTCTGGCACTGCTCGTGAGATAATGGTGTTCAGGAGGCACGATGAAAGTACGAAAAAGAATAAATTGAATCTGCTGTCACTGCAGGTGTCCCGAGCTTCAACATCTCACAAGGACAATGGAAACCTGACTCAATAACAGCAGTAAGGTCACCCTCTCTGAGTGCACCTTCAGGTCAGGCACTTCACGTAACCCTCTCCTTCCACACTTCCAAATATAATGGAGTCTCTCATTTTTAGTTCCTTTTACAAACTGGGTTTTGACTGGAGACACACACACACACACATATATATATATATATATATATATATATATATATATATATATATATATATATATATATATATATAATGCAAACAACTGTGAAAGAATACAGAAATTCCAAGCGCTTTCGTGACTACTCACATTATCAAGGAACAATGAAAGTAATGCATCAAAGGAAGGCATATAAAGGGTCTAGTCCACACCTCACTATCACATCCCACAACAAAATATATAATATTGTAACCACGAACGAATGGTATTAAATCAGTCACAACACTGCGACTAGCCGGGGATTCGAACCCATGTTGTTTTGGCCCTCCCCACGGTGAGCGAAAATCACACATGACGCTCTAACCCACAGGACCACGCAATCCTACAAGAATCACGCACCCAGCAGAGCTAGGTGTTTTACCGTAATCCGAGGACATACGGTGGTGTAAGTACCTCTGAGCTAATTTCATTCTACTCCGCGAGCAGTATTTTATATATCAGTAGTGTGCAAGTTAATTGAGACAGGAAGGAAG
Organism: Cherax quadricarinatus; assembly: GCF_026875155.1. Taxonomy (NCBI): domain Eukaryota; kingdom Metazoa; phylum Arthropoda; class Malacostraca; order Decapoda; family Parastacidae; genus Cherax; species Cherax quadricarinatus. The sequence continues at coordinate 11,506,930 of NC_069435.1, read as the reverse complement.
GGTCGCCTGTGTCCTGGTGGCTAAAGCTCTCACTTCACACAGCGAGGGTGTGGGTTCGATTCCTTCTCGAGGGGTAGAAACATTGGGCGCTTTCTTTACACCGGTTGACTATGTTCCCCATCAGTAAAATGGGTACCTGGGTGTTAGTGGAGTGGTGTGGGTGGCATCCTGGGACAAAACTGACCTAATTTGCCCGAAATACTGCGCAACAAGCGGCTTTGTATATAGTAGTATGTCAGTGATGTTAGCTGGGACTTTGTACATGTACTTGAGAAATAAAGATATTATATTAATATTGAAAGAAAGTGAGAGAGGGAGAAAAGAGGGGAGGGGGAAGGAGGGGGTGGGAGGGGGTGTAGGAGGGGGAAGGAGGGGGTGAGAGGGGGTGGGAGGAGGTAGGAGGGGGTGGGAGGGGAGGGTGTGGGAGGGAGGAGGGGACGGGGAGGTAAAGGAAAGGGATGGGAGGGGAGATGGGTGATGGGTGGGGGAGATGGGTGATGGGAGGGAGAAATGGGCGAAGGGATAGAGAAATGGGTGATGGGAGGGGGAATGGGTGATGGGAAGGAGAGATGGGTGATGGGAGGGGAGATGTGTGATGAGAGGGGGAGATTGGTGATGGGAGGGAGAGATGATTAATGAGAGGGGAGATGGGTGATTGGAGGGGATGGGAAATGGGTGGGGGAGGAGGTGACTGTGAAAGAGAGAAACAAGGATGCGGTTTAGGGGAGTTAGGGTGATTAAGAGAGTGGGGTTAAGGGGGAGATGAATGGGTGGGGGAGAAGAGACAGGTGGGGGGTGACGAAAAAAGTTGTAATAATAATACACGGGGGGAAGAAGGGAAATGGAAGAGGAAGGGGAGGAAGGAGGAAGAGAAATGGGGCAAATAGAGAAACCTCAATTACCAGAACCTCGGTCAACCGGTTCCATCACGCATCACAACCACCATCCATCACTTAGCTCACCCCAGCTGTCAACACCACCCAGCTATCTTCACTCCATCCACCCTGACACACACACACACACACACACACACACACACACACACACACACACACACACACACACACACACACACACACACACACACACACACCAATTTTTAAAAAGGGAGACAGACATGAGGCACTAAACTACAGACCTGTATCACTAACGTGTATAGTATGCAAGGTCATGGAGAAGATCATCAGGAGGAGAGTGGTGGAGCACCTGGAAAGAAACAAGTGTATAATTGACAACCAGCACGGTTTCAGGGAAGGAAAATCCTGTGTCACAAACCTACTAGAGTTTTATGACAAGGTGACAGAAGTAAGACAAGAGAGAGAGGGGTGGATCGACTGCATTTTTTTGGACTGCAAAAAGGCCTTCGACACAGTTCCTCACAAGAGGTTACTGAAAAAGCTAGAAGATCAGGCACACATAACAGGAAAGGCACTGCAATGGATCAGAGAATACCTGACAGGGAGGCAACAACGAGTCATGGTACGTGACGAGGTGTCAGAGTGGGCGCTTGTGACAAGCGGGGGTTCCACAGGGGTCAGTCCTAGGACCTGTGCTGTTCTTGGTATATGTGAACGACATAACGGAAGGGATAGACTCAGAAGTGTCCTTGTTTGCAGATGATGTGAAGTTAATGAGAAGAATCAAATCGGATGAGGATCAGGCAGGACTACAAAGAGACCTGGACAGGCTGCAAGCCTGGTCCAGCAACTGGCTCCTTGAGTTTAACCCTGCCAAATGCAAAGTCATGAAGATTGGGGAAGGGCAAAGAAGACCGCAGGCACAATATAGTTTAGATGGCCAAAGACTGCAAACCTCACTCAAGGAAAAAGATCTGGGGTGAGTATAACACCGAGCATATCTCCTGAGGCGCACATAAATCAGATAACTGCTGCAGCATACGGGCGCCTGGCAAACCTACGGATAGCGTTCCGATACCTCAGTAAGGAGTCGTTCAAGACCCTGTATACCATTTACGTCAGGCCCATACTGGAGTATGCAGCACCAGTTTGGAATCCACACCTAGTCAAGCACGTCAAGAAATTAGAGAAAGTGCAAAGGTTTGCAACAAGACTAGTCCCAGAGCTACGGGGATTGTCCTACGAAGAAAGGTTGAGGGAAATCGGCCTGACGACACTGGAGGCCAGGAGGGTCAGGGGAGACATGATAACGACATATAAAATACTGCGCGGAATAGACAAGGTGGACAAAGACAGGATGTTCCAGAGATGGGACACAGACACAAGAGGTCACAATTGGAAGTTGAAGACTCAGATGAATCGAAGGGATGTTAGGAAGTATTTCTTCAGTCATAGAGTAGTCAAGTCATGGAATAGTCTAGAAAGTGAAGTAGTGGAGGCGGGAACCATACATAGTTTTAAGGCGAGGTATGATAAAGCTCATGGAGCAGGGAGAGAGAGGACCTAGTAGCAATCAGTGAAGAGGCGGGGCCAGGAGCTATGACTCGACCCCTGCAACCACAAATAGGTGAGTACAAATAGGTGAGTACACACACACACACACACACACACACAGGTATGACAAAGCTCAGGGAGCAGAGAGAGGACCTAGCAGCGATCAGTGAAGAGGTGGGGCCAGGAGCTGAGTCTCGACCCCTGCAACCACAATTAGGTGAGTACACATATTCATACATACACATGGGCGCCTGGCAAACCGAAGAATAGCATTTCGACAGCTAGACAAAGAGTCACTGACGACACTGTACACTGTTCACTTTGGGCCCATACTGCAGTATGCAGCACCAGTATGGAACCTACACCTAGTCAAGCACGTCAAGAAATTAGAGAAAGTGCAAAGGTTTGCACCAAGACTAGTCCCGCGGCTAAGGAGTACGTCCTACTAGAAGAGGTAAAGGAAAATCAACGTAACGACACTGGTGGACAGGAGGGATATGAAGGACATGAAAACGACAAGGTGGACAGGGACAGAATGTTTAAGAGATGGGACACAGCAAAAAGGGAACATAACTACAAGTTAGAATCTCTGATGAGCCATAGGGATGTTTGGGAGTGGAACAATTTGAAGAATGAAGTAGTGCAGAGATTCTCAACTTTTCCTCCATCATTAACCCCTTCGGCTTGATGTATTTCTCCATTTAACCACTTCCATACAAAAAATTTTCGCCATCATAAAGGAAGAGAGAAACAAGAAGGTCAGGAAAAAATCAATTATTCAGGATTTGCACAAAAATATTTATTCTTTGCCATGTAATTTTTCACCCCCAAGGGGTAAATTTACCCCTGGTTGAAATGAAGACACATGTGCAACATCTGGGTATCTTTATTGTAGACGTTACAATAAAGATACCCAGATGTTGCACATGTGTCTTCATTTCATCTTGTCGGTATTATATACCATTCTTACACACCCCTGGTTGAGAATCACTGAATTAGTGGAAGCAGGATCTTTACATAGCTTTAATAAGAACTACGAGAAGGCTCTTGGAGAAGGGAGAGAGTGGTCCTGGTATCGACCAGTGAAGAGGCGGGGCCAGGAGCTATGAATCGACCCCTGCAGCCACATATAGGTGAGTACACACACACATATATACTTACACGTCTCACCTATCATGATGGTAGCCTAGCCCCTGCCACGTCGCTAGTCTCGCTATCATGAAGGTAGCCTAGCCACTGCCACCTTGCTATCATCATGCTAGCCTAGCCACTGCCACCTTGCTATCATTATGCTAGCCTAGCCACTGCCACCTTGCTATCAAGGTAACCTAGCCACTGCCACCTCGCTATCATCATGCTAGCCTAGCCACTGCCACCTCGCTATCATCAAGGTAACCTAGCCACTGCCACCTCGCTATCATCAAGGTAACCTAGCAACTGCCACCTTGCTATCATCATGCTAGCCTAGCCACTGCCACCTCGCTATCATCATGCTAGCCTAGCCACTGCCACCTCGCTATCATCAAGGTAACCTAGCCACTGCCACCTCGCTATCATCAAGGTAACCTAGCCACTGCCACCTCGCTATCATCAAGGTAACCTAGCCACTGCCACCTCGCTATCATCATGGTAGCCTAGCCACTACCACCTCGCTATCATCAAGGTAATCTAGCCACTGCCACCTCGCCATCATCATGGTAGCCTAGCCACTGCCACCTCGCTATCATCAAGGTAACCTAGCCACTGCCACCTCGTTATCATCATGGTAGCCTAGACACTGCCAACTCGCTATCACCATGGTAGCCTAGCCTCTGCATCCTCGCTATCATCATGGTAGCCTAGCCACTGCCACCTCGCTATCATCATGGTAGCCTAGCCACTGCCACCTCGCTATCATCATGGTAGCCTAGCCTCTGCCACCTCTCTACCCTCGCTATCATCATTATAGCCTAGCCTCTGCCACCTTGCTATCATCATGGTAGCCTAGCCACTGCCACCTCGCTATCATCATGGTAGCCTAGCCTCTGCCACCTCTCTACCCTCGCTATCATCATTATAGCCTAGCCTCTGCCACCTTGCTATCATCATGGTAGCCTAGCCACTGTCACCTCTCTACCCTCGCTATCATCATTATAGCCTAGCCTCTGCCACCTCGCTATCATCATGGTAGCCTAGCCTCTGCCACCTCTCTACCCTCGCTATCATCATTATAGCCTAGCCTCTGCCACCTCGCTATCATCGTGGTAGCCTAGCCTCTGCCACCTCTCTACCCTCGCTATCATCATTATAGCCTAGCCTCTGCCACCTTGCTATCATCATGGTAGCCTAGCCACTGCCACCTCGCTATCATCATGGTAGCCTAGCCTCTGCCACCTCTCTACCCTCGCTATCATCATTATAGCCTAGCCTTTGCCATCTTGCTATCATCATGGTAGCCTAGCCACTGCCATCTCGTTATCATCATGGTAGCCTAGCCTCTGCCACCTCGCTACTCTCGCTATCATCATGGTAGCCTAGCCACTGCCACCTCGCTATCATCATGGTAGCCTAGCCTCTGCCACCTCGCTACTCTCGCTATCATCATGGCAGCCTAGCCTCTGCCACCTCGCTACTCTCGCTATCATCATGGTAGACTAGTCATTGCCACCTCGTTATCACCATGGTAGCCTAGCTTCTGCCACCTCGCTACTCTCGCTATCATCATGGTAGCCTTGTCTCTGCCACCTCGCTATCATGGTAGCCTAGCCACTGCCACCTCGCTATTATCATGGTAGCCTAGCCACTGCCACCTCACTATCATCATTGTAGCCTAGCCTCTGCCACCTCGCTACTCTCGCTATCATCATGGTAGCCTAGCCTCTGCCACCTCGCTATTCTCGCTATCATCATGGCAGCCTAGCCTTTGCCACCTCGCTACTCTCGCTATCATCATGGTAGCCTAGCCACTGCCACCTCGCTATCATCATGGTAGCCTAGCCTCTGCCACCTCGCTACTCTCGCAATCATCATGGTAGTCTAGCCTCTGCCACCTCGCTACTCTCGCTATCGTCATGGTAGCCTAGCCATTGCCACCTCGTTATCACCATGGTAGCCTAGCTTCTGCTACTCTCGCTATCATCATGGTAGCCTCGTCTCTGCCACCTCGCTATCATGGTAGCCTAGCCACTGCCACCTTGCTATCATCATGGTAGCCTAGCCACTGCCACCTCGCTATCATCATGGTAGCCTAGCCTCTGCCACCTCGCTACTCTCGCTATCATCATGGTAGCCTAGCCACTGCCACCTCGCTATCATCATGGTAGCCTAGCCTCTGCCACCTCGCTACTCTCGGTATCATGGTAACCTAGCCACTGCCACCTCGCTATCATCATGGTAGCCTAGCCTCTGCCACCTCGCTACTCTCGCTATCGTCATGGTAGCCTAGCCATTGCCACCTCGTTATCACCATGGTAGCCTAGCTTCTGCTACTCTCGCTATCATCATGGTAGCCTCGTCTCTGCCACCTCGCTATCATGGTAGCCTAGCCACTGCCACCTTGCTATCATCATGGTAGCCTAGCCACTGCCACCTCGCTATCATCATGGTAGCCTAGCCTCTGCCACCTCGCTACTCTCGCTATCATCATGGTAGCCTAGCCACTGCCACCTCGCTATCATCATGGTAGCCTAGCCTCTGCCACCTCGCTACTCTCGGTATCATGGTAACCTAGCCACTGCCACCTCGCTATCATCATGGTAGCCTAGCCACTGCCACCTCGCTATCATCATGGTAGCCTTGCCACAGCCACCTCACTATCGAGTCATCTGAGTTTTGTGTGTCACTTCTGAGTGATTTATGTTTGACTCTCCCTCGTAAATCATTCGCTCTGAGAAAGATACCACTCACCCAGAATTAATATTTCATTCTCTCGTGAATCATCCAGACGAGAATCATATTATTCATTATCGACAAACTGATGAATAAGAAACATGTGCGTCAGTTAGGTATATATATTGTCGAAAGTTTCCGCCTGCGCAGCAGGCCCTTTAAATTGAATATAAAGTCGACTTCTGTACTGGAGACAATAAAAGAAGTGAAGAATGAAGGGAAGAAATTGTCATCTCCCAGTATTAGGAAAAAAATGGTGTTCTTTTCTAACATAGGACATACTGGTGGTGCATATCACAAGAGAGATAAGCAATCCTGGTCATGTTACGATTATTACGTTCATGGAGGAAGCTCTCAACCTGTGGGGTTAATACGGCGTAGGATGAATATGTGGGAATCAGATTCCAATCAAGGAAAGGCAGCGCATCTCTATTTTTCTTTCCAACAAAACGCCCTCTTTGGCAGTACTCATCTCTTGAGATAAGTACTGCCCCAGAGGGCGTAGTGGTCCTCAGATTCGAGAGCTTCTTAAAGATGGTGACTTTGAATCAGACCTTCATGAGGAGGAGAAAGCTGCTTGGGAAGCACTGTAGTTAGTGGCGAAGGGATTTCTCGGAAACAGAAAGGAAGGCAACTATGAAGAATTGGTGGAAAACCTCATCAAGGCTTACAAGAACATGGGATGTAACATGTCACTTAAAATCCACTTTTTGGACTCATATTCAGACTCTCTTCCAGTAAACTCTGGAACAGTTAGTGACGAACATGGTAAAAGGTTTCACCAAGATATTTCAGCCATGGAAAAATGGTACCAGGACAAATGGGGCACAAGAATGCTTGCAGATTATTGCTGGACATTGGCAAGAGATGATTCTTCAGCCCACTATAAGCATCAAGCAAAAAGGCAGAGAGCAGGTACGGATTAGAGTTAAAACATACTAATACATATACATTATAATAAAATAATCAAATATGACATGTCTCGTATCTTTAAAACTGTAGCCAATAAGCATTTCTCAAGGTGATATATTTTATTTAGGACATGAAAATACATAAGAATTAACTAATCTCATTTAAGAAGCATACACCTTTTCAAAAATTGTTGACCAGTGTATTTTTCTTACTGTCTTAACAGTGATTTCTGTTTCATACTCTTGTCTCGTGTCGTTTCTGTTGTGAGGGGTCATTTTTCCTAGGCTGCTCACCCCACTCGAGTACTTTCAGAGTTTCTGAAAATTTGTCACCTTGTTCACTTCGACCTCCCCACCATTAGTTTCATGAGTTTGAATCTCTCGCTCTTCCGTAGTCCATATTTCGTGTTTTGAACAGTTTCTTTGCTGCTTCCCTTATCCCTTGCACCTCCGAGTCAAGTTAGTATGTGTGTGGTTTAAGAAAGACTCGTGAGCAAAGACTAGGATATATTTAATAGAAACTTTTCGGTCCTGGGACCTTGGTCACTTCTAACACACAGAGGTTAAAATGACAGTATATATACAGGGGGGAAAGTGGCGTGTGAGTGACGCATGGTGACCTGAGGAATGTCATATTGGGATGAGGACAGGTAGACAATGAGGTCACGTGACTCCTGTGTTGCAGGGTAGGTGGTGCTTTGCCTGGGTGAGTATCATGTATGCTAATATTTTTGAAATTTTGCAGTTTCCATTGTACTCACCTAGTTGTGGTTACAGGGTTCGACTCATAGCTCCTGGTCCCGTTTCTCAGCTGGTCGCTACTAGGTCCACTCTCCCTGTTCCATGAGCTTTATCATACCTCTTCTTAAAGTTATATATGGATCCTCCCTCCACTACATCACTTTCCAGACTGTTTCATTTCCTGACAACTCTTTGAAGAAATGCTTCCTAACATCCCTGTGATCTTCTGAGTCTTCAACTTCCAATTGTGACCTCTTCTTGCTGTGTCCCATCTCTGGAACATCCTGTCTCTGTCCAACTTGTCAATTTCTCTCAGTATTTTGTATGTCGTTATCATGACACCCTCCCCTCTCTCCCCTGTACACCAGTGTTGTCAGGTCAAGGACATGCCCTTAGCTCGGGGACTAGTCTCGTTGCAAATCTTTGCACTTCCTTTAATTTCTTGACCTACTTGATCAAGGGTGGGTTCCAAATTGGTACTTCATACTCCAGCATGGGCTTGACGTGCACGGTGTACAGAGTCCTGAACGATTCCTTACTGAGGTGTCGGAACGCTATTCTTAGGTTTGCTAGGCGCCGATATGCTGCAGCAGTTATTTGGTTGATGTGCGCCTCAGGAGATGTGCCCGGTGTTATACTCACCCCAAGATCCTTTTCCTTGAGTGAGGTTTACACTCTTTGGCCTAGACTGTACTCTGCGGTCTTCTTTGCCCTTCCCCGATCTTCATGATTTTGCGCTTGGTGGAGTTAAACTCTAGGAGCCAGTTGCTGGACAAGGCTTTTAGCCTGTCCAGAACCCTTTGTAGTCCTGCTTGATCCTCGTCCGAATGAATTCTCCTCATTAGCTTCACGTCTGCAAACAGGGAACACTTCTGAGTCTATCCCTCCCTTCATATCATTCACATATACCAGAAACAACTTCGGTCCTAGGACCGACCCCTATGGAACACAGCTCGTCACAGGCGCCCAGTCTGACACCTCGTCATGTACCATGCCTGTTGCCTTCCTGCCAGGTAACTCTGATCCATTGCAGTCCCTTCCCTGTTATATCTGCCTGGTCCTCAAACTTTTGCATCTGCTAGAAAAATGACAGGATGGATAATGAGAACCTTCAAAACTAGGGAGGCCAAGCCCATGATGACACTCTTCAGGTCACTTGTTCTATCTAGGCTGGAATATTGCTGCACACTAACAGCACCTTTCAAGGCAGGTGAAATTGCCGACCTAGAAAATGTACAGAGAACTTTCACGGCGCGCATAACGGAGATAAAACACCTCAATTATTGGGAGCGCTTGAGGTTCCTAAACCTGTATTCCCTGGAACGCAGGAGGGAAAGATACATGATTATATACACCTGGAAAATCCTAGAGGGACTAGTACCGAACTTGCACACGAAAATCACTCATTACGAAAGCAAAAGACTTGGCAGACGATGCACCATCCCCCCAATGAAAAGCAGGGGTGTCACTAGCACGTTAAGAGACCATACAATAAGTGTCAGGGGCCCGAGACTGTTCAACTGCCTCCCAGCACACATAAGGGGGATTACCAACAGACCCCTGGCAGTCTTCAAGCTGGCACTGGACAAGCACCTAAAGTCAGTTCCGGATCAGCCGGGCTGTGGCTCGTATGTTGGTTTGCGTGCAGCCAGCAGCAACAGCCTGGTTGATCAGGCTCTGATCCACCAGGAGGCCTGGTCTCAGACCGGGCCGCGGGGGCGTTGACCCCCGGAACTCTCTCCAGGTAAACTCCAGGAATTGTCAAAAGCTTATTACTGTCCAAGAAACCGCAATCAACCCACCCCTCTCTCTCTCTCTCTCTCTTGCCTTACCGCCGTCACCTTGTCATAGAACTCCAGTAGGTTTGTGACACAATTTTTCCTCCCTGAAACCGTCCTGGTTGTCATGAATAAGCTCAGTATTTTCTAGGTGCTTCACCACTCTTCTGATAATCTTCTCCACGACTTTGCATAATATATATGTCTGTAGTTTAGTGTTGCGTGTCTGGCTCTTTTCTTGAAAACTGTGACTATATTTGCTGTCTTCCACACCTCAGGTAGTCGTCCTCTTTCGGTAGATGTGTTGCAGATCGTTGTTAGTGACAGAAAGAGCGCCTCTGCTCCCTCTCTCAGGACCCAGGAAGAGATGCTCGGCCCCATCACCTTTGAGGTATCTAGTTCGGTTGTATGTACTGTGTCCAGTACTTGGTGTACCCCACCATTCCGGCTTTCTGGAGTCTTTTCTTTCTCCTCTAAAAATACTTCTTTAACTCTCTTTGTGTGTGTGTGTGTGTGTGTGTGTGTGTGTGTGTGTGTGTGTGTGTGTGTGTGTGTGATAATTAAGTTGGAAGTAACACTACAACAAAGGAAGTTTTACAACCTGACAATTACGATCTTTATGCGTTTTAAGTAGCGTACATCACAAAGCATATACAGGGTGACCCAAAAATCTGGACACACACGATATATTATTTATATTCTGGTTTTTTTTCTTTGCAGCTACCGGAGTTACTGCATCGTGCTCATGTGAATCTTGCAAAGGGTGTTCAACTGTGCATCGCTGTCATGCCCCTATGGTTAACCTTCCTTTAATATTACATTGCGGTCATTTCCTTTAATAGCTAAATTGGAAATGAACGTCCTTGTATTATTAAGATTAATTCTTATTAACAATTATAATTTATGTAACATGGCCATGATAAGTTTAATTGGAGGTATAGTAACCTGCCTGCCGCCCGGTGTGCCGGTGTGTAGTTAGCCGTGATGTTTGATGGTTATACCCCCCCTTTCCCCCCCCCCCCTTTATGTTCAACTACTCTACTGAGTGTTGGTGAGTCACGTCACGTGACCCACTTTACCTGTATGCTCAAGGTTGAGGGACGAGGAGTGAAGAAGTAGCAGCCAACGAGAACACTCCTGCTCATCTCTGGTAACTGGCCAAGGTTTATTAGCCGGCCTGGACATATTCTGTTTTATTCTGACTGCTTCCAACTAGGAAACAAGACTTTATACATTAAAGTAATCTCCATTTATATATGTTATATCTAGGATCTCCTCCTAATTGTCTGTTACAAAAAGCCTTATGTATATGTTGGATACTATAGAAGAAACATGTATTCTTAACTTATATACGATAATTCGTATATTATAACTGGCTTTTGTTATATTATGAATATACTTAATTAAAATTAGGCATTCCGGAAGATCATTATTATTACCCTAACCTCTCTGACCAAAATTTGTTATGCTCTAAAAAGAAGGAAATAGTTGTTACAATACTTGGAGTGTAACAAGTGGGGGCCTGTGTCCGGGATCATAACACTGAATTTCCTTTAAAATGAATGTAGAAATGGCAGAGAGGTTTGAAGATATAACAAAGGAGAAATTACAAAATTTGAAGCTTCAATCTTGTTGGCAATTAGCACGAAGCTTGGGCATAAAATACGACAGGCATTTCACTGCCCAGACAGTCAGATGTATGATACAGAATGTCCTTTTTCCAGATGAGCAGGATCCAGAGATCGAGAATGGAGAAGCAGATATTCCTTCCTTTTTGAATTCTTTTCTACAGACACCTGAGGCCGAAACTACGACGCTAACAACCCCTAATGGAGACGACGGACATGAACTTCCTGATACTCGGAAACGCTACGCTGCTACAACGACTCCAATTCCATCTCCAAGGACTATATGGGGAACAGAACTCCATCAGGCTAAAGAAACGGATCCAGGTAAACCATTTACAGATAGTTTTGAAACAGAACAAGAAGTCCTTTTGGATGATGAACACGTTCCACCTCAAATCTCTTTAGCCCTTTTGACTACTATTCAATCTAAGGAGAATTTTGAACGTCTAGAACGTATTTTATCGCTTCAAACCTCCTTTGTAGAAGCCCAGAGAAAGTTAAAAAGGGAGAATTTTGAACGTGAATCTTTGCTTTATGAACGGGAAGTACTGAGGAAGAAAAGAGAATCTAGTAATATGTATACAATCCCTTCATTTGACCTTGGTAAAGCAGCCTCTTTGATGCCTAAATTTACGGAGGATAATTTAGATTCATTTTTTTGAAGCATTTGAAAATCAGGCGAAGGTGATGCAATGGCCTCCTAAATATTGGGCTGCTTTAATACATTCATCTTTAATAGGAAAAGCCCAAACCATAACTGCAAACTTACCTTTTGAACAATATTCTGATTATACTCAGGTAAAAGATTGTCTTCTGAAAGCTTATGATTTATTACCTGTCAGTTATTTGAAGATGTTTAGAACTCTGAAGAAATATCCTCAGCAGTCTTGGGTGGACTTTGCCAGGGAAAAGCTCTCTGCTTTCGAGCGTTGGCGTAGGGCCGCGGGAGCCGCCTCAGTCGAGTCACTTTCCCAGCTGATGTTGCATGAAGATCTTTTTAAATATTTTCCAGAGAGGGTGCATACTTATCTTTTGACATTTCCCACTACTAACTTGTTAGATACTGCTGCCCACGCAGATCACTTTGAAATTTCCCATGCTATAACCACAGAAATGTCTAAGGCCCCGGAAAAGAAATCTACCTCCCAAGGTTTTAGTTCAAGATTGACGGCTAGGAAAGCTCCAGCTGGCGAACCTTTGAAGGTGTATTCAGACAAAAAACAGGTGACAAACGGCTCTTTCTCCAGACAGTATCCTAAAGATCAATTACCACTGTGCCTTTTTTGTAAAAAGTTAGGTCATAGACAGTCACAGTGTTGGCATAAACAGCGGGAAGATAAAACCCAACCAAGAGGGAGGTATCCTACCCAGGTAATAAATTCCTCTCGGAAGTATGAAACTCGGGATGATGAATCTCTACCTTTTCAGGCCTCCTCTAGCAGACCGTCTAATAGATGACTTTACCACGACAGTGCTTCAGAAGAAAAGGTCCGAGTAGCTATGGAACCCTACTTTTCCCAGGGGAAGTTCGGACTCTGTAAAGAGAGGTTAGTAAATATCACTACCTTTCGAGATACTGGCAGCTATCTCTCTTTATTAAGATCAAACCTGGTAAAGTTACCTACTAGTAGAGAACCCCGGCTAGACGTATTATTAGAGGCTTACGGAGGCACAATAATAAAGGTCCCTATTATAAGGATTTATGTAGAACTGCCTGGATATGTAGGCTGGATCAATGTGGGACTTTCAGATAAACCTTTCCCCATTGCCGGCGTGGATCTATTAATCGGGAACGAAATTGATCAATTGGAGATACCCAGAGAGCCTCTGGTTTTAGATAATCCTTGTGATGTAAATTATGCCTTAGAAGCCTCTGAGGCAGGGCTAGATTTATTTCCCCTTAATGTGGTCACCAGAGCCATGGCTAAGAACTCTAACAATTTGGATATTCAACAGCCTTTAGAAATGTCCGATGAATTAGGTTTGAACTTCCTGTTTAGCGAAGCAATTCAGTCGAGACCCACAGGTGACAAAGTTTTACCAGTCCCTGCGGACCTGGCTAGAAAATGTAATAAAGAAGAATTTCTTATAGCTCTAAAGGACGATAAAAGTTTAACCAATAAGGATAAAGAGGAAGGTTACCTTTTAGATGAAGACGGTTTTCTTTGGAAGAGAAATAATGATAATGATTTGAGTTCAAAAGGAAACTTGTTAGTGGTGCCATCGTCCTTACGTAATATGGTATTTGAACTAGCACATGATAATCCACTGGGAGGTCATTTAGGATCTCGTAAGACAGAGAAAAAGATAAGGAAATATTTTTTTTGGCCTCAGATGAGGACTTATATTGCTGACAAACTACGGAAATGCCACGTTTGTCAAATAATAGGCAAAACGGCGCACAATCCGCGTCTGCCCCTTTACTTCCAATAAAATGTCCTGAAGAACCTTTTGAAAGATTAGTTATTGATTGTGTAGGACCGTTGCCCCGCACAAAAAGGGGTAACCAGTATATCTTCACCATCATAGATATGGCAACTCGGTATCCTGATGCTATCCCAATGTCCAAAATTAATTCCAGAAATATAGTAAGAGCTTTAATACGCTTCTTTGCTCAAGTAGGCATACCACGTGAAATTCAATCTGACCAAGGTTCTAATTTTACGTCTAAGGTTTTTAAAGAGGCTATGTCTCGATTAGGAGTAAGACAGATAATCTCTACAGCATATCATCCCCAGTCACAAGGAGTGCTAGAAAGATTCCACCAAACCCTTAAATCTACTTTACGTGCTTACTGTGAGCAATATTCTCGTGAATGGGACGAAGGTTTACCCTTTCTTCTCTTCGCCCTCCGTGAAGCTGAACAAGAAAGTACTAAATACTCTCCATTTGACTTGATTTTTGGACATCAGGTGCGAGGACCCCTAGCCATATTACGAGATTCTTGGATAGGGAAGAGAGGACCTCTTCATCCCAGTCCTCTACTTTGGAAAGAACCTCTCTCCAAATTAAAAAGCTTAGCTGCCGTGAATCTGTCAGAAGCTCAAGCCAAAATGAAGAAATCTTATGACCAAAAGGCTAAATCTCGTTCATTCTCTCCGAATGAATTAGTGTTAGTTAAAAACTTAATTCCAGGACATTCTTTAAAACCTAGATATTTGGGGCCATTATGAAATAGTAGACAAAGAAAATGAGGTGAATTATCTGGTCCGTGAACCAGGACGTCGTAAGAAAATTAAGAGGTATCACATAGATAACTTAAAGAAGTACGAGTCTAGCCTTCTCCCTACTATTATTACCTCTATTCAACCTACATCCACTGAAATAAGGAATGACACTGTAAGTGAAGTAAGAGAATTTAGACTACATAATTCTGAAGTTTTAAAAGAACTAGACCATTTCCTGGAAGTTCTTCCTACCTCCCAAAAATCTCAAATCAAAGAGTTAATCACTAAATATAACTCCATCTTCAAAGATATCCCTACTCCTTGTACATTGGGTTTCCACGATATTGAATTGTTAGAAGATAGTCCAATAAAGCAATCCCCTTACCGGGTCTCTCCTGCTAAGCAAGAATTAATTCAACAAGAAATAAATACATTACTGGAATATAATTTGATAGAACCCAGTTGGACACCTTGGGCCTCTCCCTGTTTATTGGTCCCAAAACCCGATGGTACCGTACGCCTTTGCACGGATTACCGTAAAGTAAATTCAGTCACCAAACCAGATGGGTTTCCATTACCAAGGATTGATGATTTAATAGATGCTGTAGCCGGTGCCAACTTTGTGACCAGATTAGACTTGCTGAGAGGGTATTACCAGGTGCCGTTAACTCCTAGGGCCCAAGAGATTTCCGGGTTCGTAGTTAAGAACGGACTATTTACGTATAAGGTTATGCCTTTCGGCTTGTGTAACGCCGCCTCCTCTTTCCAGAGAATTATGAACATTTTAGTCCAACCCTTAGAAGGTGTAGAGGCCTACTTAGACGACCTGGTGGTTTTTAGTGATGACTGGCAGTCTCATTTAGAAAGATTAGAGCAACTACTGAAAGCATTGCAGAAATACAATTTCACTGTAAATTTACAAAAATGTGACTTTGGTAAAGCCCAGATTAAATATCTCGGTTTTAAAATAGGGAAGGGACTAGTAGCCCCCGACCAATTAAAGGTCCAAGCTATTTTAAATTTCCCGTCTCCTCAAGACAGGAAAGCCCTCCAACGATTTTTGGGGATGGCTACTTATTACAGGCGTTTTTGCCCAAACTTTGCTCAAGTTGCCTCCCCCCTGACTAGATTGACCAGTCCTAAATATAAATTTAATTGGGACGAGAATTGTGAACAAGCTTTTAAACGTTTAAAACGTTTCCTTTCCTCTGCCCCAGTATTGCGTGCACCCAATTTCCAAATTCCTTTCACCCTCCATGTTGATGCCAGTGATGTAGCTATAGGTGCTGTTTTATTGCAATCCTTCCAAAACGGTAATATTCTACATCCAATATGTTATTTTTCCTATAAATTGAAAGAATATCAAAGATCTTATTCAACTATAGAAAAAGAAGCCCTGGCTTTAGTGTTGTCCTTAGAACACTTTGACGTATACCTCGGTTATACTCCTCATGTGATAAATATTTACTCAGACCATAATCCTCTGACATTCATAAATTCTATGAAATCAAAAAATGTTAGAATATTACGCTGGGCTTTAAGGATCCAACCTTACCGGATCTCCATTTTTCACATAAAGGGTTCGAGCAACGTGTTAGCCGATGCTCTCTCTCGCTCCTAATATGGCTTAACTACGGAAATTCTTTGCAGTCAAGCAGTTTCTGGACCAGTTCTAGCAAGTGGATGACTAACCTTGGAATGATGTACCTCCATCCCTATACCAGCTGGTTGGTTTCTTCTACTCCATCAGCATCTTAAACGCCGAGATATTTGCTTGTGGGCCGGGGTGTCATGCCCCTATGGTTAACCTTCCTTTAATATTACATTGCGGTCATTTCCTTTAATAGCTAAATTGGAAATGAACGTCCTTGTATTATTAAGATTAATTCTTATTAACAATTATAATTTATTGTAACATGGCCATGATAAGTTTAATTGGAGGTATAGTAACCTGCCTGCCGCCCGGTGTGCCGGTGTGTAGTTAGCCGTGATGTTTGATGGTTATACCCCCCCTTTCCCCCCCCCCCCCTTTATGTTCAACTACTCTACTGAGTGTTGGTGAGTCACGTCACGTGACCCACTTTACCTGTATGCTCAAGGTTGAGGGACGAGGAGTGAAGAAGTAGCAGCCAACGAGAACACTCCTGCTCATCTCTGGTAACTGGCCAAGGTTTATTAGCCGGCCTGGACATATTCTGTTTTATTCTGACTGCTTCCAACTAGGAAACAAGACTTTATACATTAAAGTAATCTCCATTTATATATGTTATATCTAGGATCTCCTCCTAATTGTCTGTTACAAAAAGCCTTATGTATATGTTGGATACTATAGAAGAAACATGTATTCTTAACTTATATACGATAATTCGTATATTATAACTGGCTTTTGTTATATTATGAATATACTTAATTAAAATTAGGCATTCCGGAAGATCATTATTATTACCCTAACCTCTCTGACCAAAATTTGTTATGCTCTAAAAAGAAGGAAATAGTTGTTACAATACTTGGAGTGTAACAATCGCTAACAGTGGACAACATAATGAAGATATTATTCATGATAATTATTGCATAATTATTACAAAAAAGAAATTCCGCATGTGTCCAGACTTTTGGGTCACCCTGTACGTTTCTGTATATCATACACAGCTTTTGCACTTATGAGAGTACAGTTTTACAGTTTTCTCAGTTTTTCTCACCCTCTGTAATCATAGCATCGCGTGTGAGGGACTCGAACTCTTTCACTAAAGAAACCCAGATAGCTGTTTATCACAAGAGCACTGCGCAATTAACCATCTTTTTTTTTTTTTTGGTCCA
This sequence comes from Cherax quadricarinatus, assembly GCF_026875155.1. Classification (NCBI taxonomy): domain Eukaryota; kingdom Metazoa; phylum Arthropoda; class Malacostraca; order Decapoda; family Parastacidae; genus Cherax; species Cherax quadricarinatus. The sequence goes on along the minus strand of NC_069435.1, from coordinate 11,489,610 downwards.
GGACAACCTTTGTTTCTGCAGTGACATTTATGACCTATTCACTACCCAGGAAATACAATGTAATCCGAGTGAGTGGAGGCTTAAGCTTGGTGTCATCAACTGGTCGAGGTAATAAACATAAATCATCCAGCATTCGAATACCTGTTAGAAATATTCCCAGAAGTAAGCGAAGACGGAATTATTCCTGATGTATCTGAAGAGTCATAAACGATCCAACTCATGGATGACAATTTTTTTTTCACTTAACATTGAATGACTTGGAGTTAGCAACTTGGCAGACAGAGACGTTAACTACCAGACACTGGTAGATCAACTGCTGCAAAGTTGGCAAAGACTTGAATGCAGCACATCGCTCAAACTGCAAATCTTTCACTTTATTTTCCTGATAATCTCTCTGACGTGTGATGAATATGGAGAAAAATTTCATTAAGATGTTAAAGTAGTGGAAACACGTAAATAGAGTCTTATAATGTTTGCTGATTCCAGCTGGACCTACACCAGCCATGCAAGACCTACACACGACTGAGGCTAGATTAACATTTTTAACATGCTAGTACTTGTCACTTTGATATACTTATAAAAATTTGTTTTCTTCCTTCACTAGTTCTATAAGTTTAGTGTCAACGTGATGAAATAAAGCTTTAAAACACTCTTAAAACACTTTATTATATGCTACACAAAACATCATTTTAGTAATCTTAACTAGTTAAGTTGATTTAGTGAGTTGGACCACAGATAGTACACATACTGTATATTTTTCCAAATTTAAATGTTGTTATACAATGTTACTTATGCTATACCACCACAAATTGACATCAGTGAACATAAACATTAACATTTACCTCATCTCTGCCACTTCTAACACACTCCGCCCTCTGCTCTCCCACCTTTCTTATCTCCCAGGCTCCTCCACTCCTTCATCGCTTACCTGAGAGAGTCAAAACATTTTTACTGAAAATTATATATATTTAATATATTTAATATATTTTATTATATGGTACAAAAGCTTTAAGAGATACATTGCTGATACAAAGATGGCACACAGTACATGAGGTGTGAGAGATACATGTCTAGTACATATTGTTGTGTGTTTGTCACTGATTATAATGCGAAAATCTCTGAACAGCAGCGCTGAGTCGCTGGAACAGAAAACTAGCTGCCCTGGGATCCCTAGTTACCCTGATGAGTCTTTTGCCTAGCTCCTTAAGGAACTTAGATGCACTCTCTTCCCATGAGCCAAGGGTCTCTGAGCCTATGGGAGCAAACATATAATGATGGACAAGTTCTCTTCATTTTCTAGGCTTTTAGGACTCCCTTAAGCTGGCAGCTGCCCCTCCTTCCTCCTTGGTATATTGGAGATAGGTATCAGCCAAGGTAGATGCACACGTGTAGTCCCACACCACCTGCTTGCCGTCTGTCCAGGCTTGAAGGGTGATACCATCTGGACGCTTCTAGCTGCCATCAGGTCTGCATAGTTGGGGTGGCTTCCTTACTGGTGGGCATCTAGCTGTTGTGGTGCTCCTCTTGATAATGTTATTAACCTCCTCATGTCTTGCAATCTTTCCCTCGGATTTACGACACACAAGACCATGGTACCCGATTCGGTCTGCTGCTTCATTTCCACAAATAGACCTGTGTTCGGCGAGAATACTGGCGACAAGTCGAAGGGCAACACCAATTCGGATGGTCTATGGGTCGAGGCGTGTGCCAAGGCTGGAGTTGGGAGCAGCCAACAGATTATATATATATATATATATATATATATATATATTATATATAATATATATATATATATATATATATATATATATATATATATATATATTTATATATATATATATATATATATATATATATATATATATATATACATGTAACTACGGACGAGTGGTATTGATTAATAACAACACTGCACTAGCCAAGGATTCGAACCCATGTTGTACTGGCCTGCCTCATGGTAAACGAGAACCACAAGACGCTTTAAACCACAGGACCACCCAACCCTACAAAAATGGCGCAGCCAGCAATGCTAGCTGTTGGGCCGCCATCCGAGGGCATACGGAGGCACTAAGCTAATTTCATTCTCATCCCTGTTTGGTATACTAGCCTCACGAGCAGTATTTATGTATTATTGTAACCACGGACGAGTGGTATTGATCAATAACAACACTGCGCTAGCCAAGGGTTCGAACCCATGTTGAACTGGGCTAGTACACCAAACAGGGATGAGAATGAAATTAGCTTAGAAGCTCCCACACCTCCGTATGCCCTTGGATGGCGGCCCAACAGCTAGCATTGCTGGCTGCGCCATTCTTGTAGGGTTGGGTGGTCCTGTGGTTTAAAGCGTCATGTGGTTCTCGCTTACCACAAGGCAGGCCAGTACAACATGGGTTCGAATCCTTGGCTAGCGCAGTGTTGTTATATATATATATATATATATATATAATTATATATATATATATATATATATATATATATATATATATATAATATATATATATATATATATATATATAATATATATATATATATATATATATATATATATAATATATATATATATATATTATATATATATATATAAACAAGTCAGCCGTCTCCCACCGAAGCAGAGTGGCCCAAAAAGAAAGAAAATCCCCAAAAAGAAAATAATTTCATCATTCAACATTTTCACCTCGCACATAATCACTGTTTTTGCAGAGGTGCTCTGAATACAACAGTTTAGAAGCATATACGTATAAAGATACACAACATATCCCTCCTTTAAAGTGCAGGCATTGTACTTCCCATTTCCAGGACTCAAGTCCGGCTATATAAAAATAACCGGTTTCCCTGAATCCCTTCACTAAATATTACCCTGCTCACACTCCAACAGCTCATCAGGTCCCAAATACCATTCGTCTCCATTCACTCCTATCTAACACGCTCAGGCACGCTTGCTGGAAGTCCAAGCCCCTCTCCCACTAAACCTCCTTTAGCCCCTCCCTCCAACCTTTCCGAGGACGACCCCTACCCCGCCTTCCTTCCCCTACAGATTTATACGCTCTCCATGTCATTCTGCTTTGATCCATTCTCTCTAAATGACCAAACCACCTCAACAACCCCTCTTCAGCCCTCTGACTAATACTTTTATTAACTCACACCTTCCCCTAATTTTCACACTCCGAATTTTCTGCATAATATTTACACCACACAGGACATCTCCACTGCCTCCAACCGCCTCCTCGCTGCTGCATTCACAACCCAAGCTTCACACCCATATATGAGTGTTGGTACTACTATACTTTCATACATTCCCTTCTTTGCCTCCATAGATAATGTTGTTTGGCTCCACATATACCTCAACACACCACTCACCTTATTTCCTTCATCAATTCTATGGTTAACCTCATCCTTCATAAATCCTTCCGCTGACACGTCAACTCCCAAATATCTGAAAACATTCACATCTTCCACACTCCTCTCCAATTTGATATCCATTTTTTCTTTATCTAAATCATTTGATACCCTCATCACCTTACTCTTTTCTATGTTCACTTTCAACTTTCTATCTTTACACACACTCCCAAACTCGTCCACTAACCTTTGCAATTTTTCTTTAGAATCTCCCATAAGCACAGTATCATCAGCAAAAAGTAACTGTGTCAATTCCCATTTTGTATTTGATTCCCCATAATTTAATCCCACCCCTCTCTCGAACACCCTAGCATTTACTTCTTTTACAACCTTATCTATAAATATATTAAACAACCATGGTGACATTACACATCCCTGTCTAAGACCTACTTTTACCGGGAAATAGTCTCCCGCTCTCACATTATCAAGGAACTTGATAATGTGAGAAGTCATGAAAGCAAAGCGCTTGGAATTTCACTATTTTTTCACAGTGGTGGTTCTGCATATTGTGATATCTCTTTATTGTGATCTTATTGCATATATATATATATATATATATATATATATATATATATATATATATATATATATATATATATATATATATATGTCGTGCCGAATATGTAAAACTGGTCAATTAGCAAGAACTCATTTAAAATTAAGTTCTTTCTGAAATTTTCTCTTATACGTTTAAAGATATATTTTTTTCATTAATGTTGATGTAAAAATTTATAATTTTGCACCAAAAGGAACTTAAAAAACTTACCTAACCTTATTATAACAAAAACAATTTATTTTAGCCTAACCTAACTAAATATATTTTAGATTTGTTTACAGTAATTTAATACTAAACAAACACAGTGAAATATATTTTTTTCGTTAGGTTCAGAATGATTTTGGCGAAATTATTGCATGCACAAATTTTCACTTGTCCTATATGGCAAAATGAGCGTTGCTATTTAAGCCAAGATCGCAAGTTCTGCCTATTCGGCACGACATATATATATATATATATATATATATATATATATATATATATATATATATATATATATATATATATATATATATATATATATATATATATATATATAATGTCTTGCCTAATAGGTAAAACTAACGATTTTGGCTTAAATTGCAACGCTCTTCTTGCCGAATAAGACAAGGGAAAATTTGTGTATGCAACAATTTCGTAAAAATCATTCTGAACCTAACGAAAAAATATATATTTAATTGTGTTTGTTTATTATTAAATTATTATAAACTTATCTAAAATATATTTAGTTAGCTTAGGCTAAATTAAATTGCGCTTGTTATAATAAGGTTAGCTAAGTTTTCTAAAGTTCTTTTGGTACAAAATTATTAATTTTTACATTAACATAATGAAAAAATATATCTTTAAACTTCATTTTAAATTAGTTCTTGCTAATTGACCAGTTATATTTCTTCCATTTTCTCCCAAATTTATATTCCAATTAATACTGAAAATCTTTGACACTAGCGTTCAAACTCCAGAAAATTAGCAGCAAATTTAAGTTTTGCATCAAGAAACCCAAAATTAAGGACCAGAGACAAAATATCCTAATCAGACCTAGTTAGATTTTTTGTTTTTAGAAAATTTTATTTAGTTCAATCTTAAATGAAAATACCTGAACTTTCTAGTTTTTAATGGGCCTCTTTTACAAATTTTGATTTATCTGTAATAGAGTTAACTGACTCTTAAAACAAATAATTTCAAACAATGAAATTCTAATACTCAAAAAAAAAATAATATCCCCCTCCCCCCCAAAAAAAAAATTATATCGGAATGTCTTTTATTAGAAAGTTTGATTTTTTCTTTAATTTTCCATCATAAAAATTTATTTTGCCAGGACTTAATTAACACAAAGAAGTAGATAAAAAATTTGAGGAATTTCAATTCTTGTTTCTTAAGTTTATATTTTCTCCAGTTTCCGACATTAATTAAGCGTTGATTCACCGCACCATGAGATAATTATACCAGTAATTGAGATTCCACGAGGGAACCCAAGCTTCACTGCCAAGCTTCACTGCCAAGCTTCACTGCCAAGCTTCACTGCTGACACTGGGATCAAAACCACCAAGACTGTAGTCACGAGGGAGCCCAAGCTTCACTGCCAAGCTTCACTGCCAAGCTTCACTGTAAAGCTTCACTGCCAAGCTTCACTGCTGACACTGGGATCAAAACCACCAAGACTGTAGTCACGAGGGAGCCCAAGCTTCACTGCCAAGCTTCACTGCCAAGCTTCACTGCCAAGCTTCACTGCTGACACTGGGATCAAAACCACCAAGACTGTAGTCACGAGGGAGCCCAAGCTTCACTGCCAAGCTTCACTGCCAAGCTTCACTGCCAAGCTTCACTGCCAAGCTTCACTGCCAAGCTTCACTGCTGACAGTGGGATCAAAACCACCAAGACTGTAGCCTAATAAAGACACAAGATTTAGTGGTAATAAAATACTTAAATTTTTGAGAGTGTATCTGTCTTGTATTATGTACATTAGCGGTATGAAGAAATTGTATATGAATGAAATAACTGTAATATATTTTTTTGTGATGTAACAATGGTCAATGTGGAGTGATTAAGACCCGTTGTGACCTTTGTAATGCTGCGTTACCGTTCACAGGTTGAGCACGGAGGTGCACAGTGCACTAGTCGCTCACAGGTTGAGCACGGAGGTGCACAGTGCACTAGTCGCTCACAGGTTGAGCACGGAGGTGCACAGTGCACTAGTCGCTCACAGGTTGAGCACGGAGGTGCACAGTGCACTAGTCGCTCACAGGTTGAGCACGGAGGTGCACAGTGCACTAGTCGCTCACAGGTTGAGCACGGAGGTGCACAGTGCACTAGTCACTCACAGGTTGAGCACGGAGGTGCACAGTGCACTAGTCGCTCACAGGTTGAGCACGGAGGTGCACAGTGCACTAGTCGCTCACAGGTTGAGCACGGAGGTGCACAGTGCACTAGTCGCTCACAGGTTGAGCACGGAGGTGCACAGTGCACTAGTCGCTCACAGGTTGAGCACGGAGGTGCACAGTGCACTAGTCGCTCACAGGTTGAGCACGGAGGTGCACAGTGCACTAGTCGCTCACAGGTTGAGCACGGAGGTGCACAGTGCACTAGTCGCTCACAGGTTGAGCACGGAGGTGCACAGTGCACTAGTCGCTCACAGGTTGAGCACGGAGGTGCACAGTGCACTAGTCACTCACAGGTTGAGCACGGAGGTGCACAGTGCACTAGTCGCTCACAGGTTGAGCACGGAGGTGCACAGTGCACTAGTCGCTCACAGGTTGAGCACGGAGGTGCACAGTGCACTAGTCGCTCACAGGTTGAGCACGGAGGTGCACAGTGCACTAGTCGCTCACAGGTTGAGCACGGAGGTGCACAGTGCACTAGTCGCTCAGGCGGCACAACTTAAGGACTTGTCACTTATGTAGTGTTTTTCCCAGGCGTATTCCATCCATCCTTCTGTCCCTCCTGTCGTCTCTCATGATTGTATTACCTCAAGGGAATAAGATACAGAGAAAAATATCGAGAAGGGCTCTCGATCTCGATCCAAGGAAGCGGGATTGTCAACCCTTTCTTTTATCGATCCAGATTATCTCTTATGTCATCCTACCAGTTTACCGCTTCCACCTGATTAAAATAAAATAATCCATATCTTGATTTGCCTGTTTGAAGCCAGTGACATCTGTTTCTCTCTTTGGACGTCGTTTTTCTCTACTGCTACAGAATGTATGAATCTGTTGATCCTAGATTCAGAGATCATCACAACAGTGTTATTATTAACTGATACTAAGTGCTACTATTAAATAATGGTAAATGATAGGCTGGATAACTAGAGCCATCAAAACAAGAGATGCCAAGCCAGTGACGACATTCTAAGTCACTCGTTCTCTCTTGACTGGAGTATTGCCGTACATTTTGAATGATTTAAGGGAGTGATCGGAAATTAAACCTTCGTTCAGGGATCATAAAAATGCATCCGTAGTTCACTGCGCCACAGACAAGACATCAACATCCGCATGTTAATTCAGTGTAAACAGCCGTCTTAGGGTGTGTTTGCACTTGTGACGTCAATTGCTGACCAGAAAAGAAAAATTAACTGGATTGTTGTTGTTGCGTTGCAGCTTTGCTCAGACCTCTATAACAACAATTGTCCTCAAATATTTGTTAAGTTATACCATGAATTAAGGAAAGATCCTGGACTTCACCTCACGAAAGCAGACAAAGCAAATGCCATAGCAATTGTGGACAAGGTAGATTATAGGGGAAAAAATAAACGATATTTGGAGACAGGGAAACCCACGCGTCTCTTAATCACATAGATGACCAGTTGGTATATTATTTAACACACTGAAGATGACAAGCTTTTGGATAAATAATAGACGGCGTGTAAAACAAGCTTTTAGTGTGGAAAAAAAAGCAATAACGTTTTGCTCTGGGTAGATATTTAGCAAACCTTAACTCGATGACGCTCAGCTCAGTCTGAAACATAGACGAATGGTTCACAGAACCGACAAGATGATAAATAAAACATGTACAACACTTGGGTATCTATACTGTGCAGCGAAACGTTTCCACAACAAGGATAGATACCCAAGTGTTGAACATGTCTAATTTATCAAAAATCCGAAACGTTGTAACAGAATTCTTGCTGTGCACCTGTCTGTTCCTCAGCGACACTGTTGAAAAAGGTTCAACAGTGATGGTGAAAGTTGTGTGAACAAACTGGCAAGAAACAAAAGAGCGGAAAGACAAGTTGAACGATACCGTCAACCTGAGGAGCAGGACTCTCTCTGGGCAACGCTTAAGACACTTTCATTAAGCAACGTTTCGGCCGTGGTAACAAGAACTAGAACGTTTCCTAATAAAAAAATGACTGAAACGCTTGCACACGTGCCCTTTTCCTCGCTAAAAAAAAAAAACAGAGAATCGAGGAAAATAAGAAAAACTGGTGAAAATAATCGTCATGCGAACTAATGGATATTAGGAGGATTTAAATACTTCCAGACTTAAATACATCTACTTGATATATTACGAACCAGTTGACAGACCAAGAAATACAATATATAGAATAGGGAAATGCTGGAAAAAAATGAATACACGAATTAGGAAAATATAAATCGAGTGAAAACTGTTCATATGCAATCTAGCAAATTGCAGAAATTGTCAAAAACAATAAAGATATAATAACTGTAAGTTATATAAGAAATGATAGAGATAGAACAGTGATAATCTTTGGTACAGAAGAACATTAAATAACATGCAGGTTAATGAGATAAACGAGAAGAACACTGAACGTAAGATGTTTTCGTGACCGTGTAGCAAATTATGGAATAGTAGGCGACTATGTAGAAGGAAAAGAAACAGATCTATATCGATCATACTTACAAAGGTAAAGTACGAGAAAGAAATTCTGAGGATGAGGAGAAGGACTCGACCACAGTGACTCGAGAACATTTATCTTTATTAGGAAAGATCTGCTAAAGAGTTATATAAAGTGCAGAGGATGGTCTTGCTTAAACATAGAAAAATAAAGTATAAAGTAAGTACAGAGATGCTTCCAAATGTTTTCCAGAGTTAAGAAAAACGCAAAACTCAGAATGTTTTCCTTGGCAGATTTATAGACAAAAACAAGATACGACTAATCTCACAAATTCGTAAGAAATACGGGAAAGATAAGGAAGACTTTTTTTTTTTGGGGGGGGGGGGGGAGGGTGGTATACCAAGAGGAAAAAGAGTTAGTAACTATTGCAGACTACGAGAAAAATGTAGAAAATATACTAGGATATTTTATTTTACAAAGACAGTACTGGTTAGCAGGAGTTGGGTTTCAAGAGAAGGTCGTCAGTGCTTTAATATTTATTGCTGCCCAGAGTCCTTTATTATTGGTGACTATATGTTGTGTTTCCTGGTGTTGTTTACGTACATATTTCTGACAGGAAAAACACTATTTGACAAAGGAAAAACCCAGTTTTAGTTCTGCGATGTAACATGACCTCTGCAGCTAGAATAAAGAGGCCAAGTGACATGGAGTGTTGATGTTGCTTCTCTGGCTTTATTGTATAGTCAATGCGAAATTAAGTTAATGAAAGTCTGCTCATTATTCACTTCCTGGTAATATGTATAGACCTCTTATTTATTAGTATTCACTGGAACCTGTACACAGAACCAATGTCAAAATACATTGGTTCTGTTTGAGTGGTTGAAGCAACCAAGAGTGACCTGAAGCAGTGATAATGTGAACTCTCAGAGCTCAATCATTATTTACTAAGATTTTAAAGAGTACAAAGTCTAACTTGTTTTGTACTTAAACTTTATTGGTGTCAAGAGTTGTTTCATTATTTTTTATTCAAAGAGAGAAAATTAAAGATAACGTGTAACGAGTCTTACTTTTTTTGTAGCAGGTGAAAAGTGAGGGTCGTTCGTGTGTTCCAATATAAATGTCACTTATTTTTATTAGGTAGAGTAATTTAGTTCTGCCTGAGGTGTGTGTGTGTGTGTGTGTGTGTGTGTGTGTGTGTGTGTTGTTGTTGTTATTGTCGTGTTTCAACTACTGGTTTTGTCTTTCCACTTTTAACTGACTGTTAATAGTAGGATCTAAGCCCTTGAGGCCCCATTATGTCTGCTTCTGCAAAGCAATATTTAGAAGCTATTCGCTTCTCTTTCAAGTTGAATACTTTTGTTTTTGCTACTCTTACACTGAGGAAGTACTTTCTATCATCCCCGTTATTCCTCTCATATCAAATAATCTTTTCTTGTCAACCCTGTCAGTGCTTGTATCATGTACGTTATGACCATATGTAGAAATCGACATGAGGGTCAGTTTTCTTTGGTATAATTTACCTCACCTCCGGTACTCAAACCTGGCTGAAAGTCTTTCTTGGTCCTTTGTCGCACATTCTGTGATATGCATGACGTACGTAGTTTCTTGAACGACGTTTTACTTTCATAAGTGAAGACAGAATTCGTAATAACCATGGTTACGTGGTAGATACTAGTTCTGTAATATTTCCTTTCTAATTAAGACGGCCTATTCTGAGACTGGGTCGCAGGGGCGATGATTCACTCAACCAGCAACGGTTATAAGACATATTCTTTCAGATGCCTGAAGTTCTTTCATTTCTCCATTAGTACTCGGTTGCAGGATACCTTCCAGGGTCCTAATTTTCTTTAAAAAAAAAAAAAACCAGTTACCCGTGTGAAGAAGTGACAGAAACAGAGCTAAGATCATGGCGATCAGTCTTTAGTGTTTATAGTAATAACAGAGTAACAGTCAGTCTAAATTCAATTAGCATTATTTAGCCCAAATTAAATATATATTATAATGTCGTTGTGTTCAGACTGATTTTCGCGGAGTTACTGTAAAAAAATTAATTTAAGTTTGCGTGTTTAGCAGAAAGATCGTTGCTCAATGCACCAAGAGTGCAAACTCTCTGAAAAGTACAGCGGCTACACCTGGTGTGCTTGGGCCACCTTGCGCGTGGTCCACCTGGTGTGTGTGGTAAGATAAGATAAGATAAGATTTCGTTCGGATTTTTAACCCCGGAGGGTTAGCCACCCAGGATAACCCAAGAAAGTCAGTGCGTCATCGAGGACTGTCTAACTTATTTCCATTGGGGTCCTTAATCTTGTCCCCCAGGATGCGACCCACACCAGTCGACTAACACCCAGGTACCTATTTGCTGCTAGGTGAACAGGACAACAGGTGTAAGGAAACGTGTCGAATGTTTCCACCCGCCGGGAATCGAACCCGGGCCCTCCGTGTGTGAAGCGGGAGCTTTAGCCACCAGGCCACCGGGACACCTGGTCTACCTGGTATGTGTGGTCCACCTGGTGTGTGTAGTCCACCTGGTGTGTGTGGTCCACCTGGTGTGCGTGGTCCACCTGGTGTGTGTGGTCTACCTAGTGTGCGTGGTCCACCTGGTGTGTGTGGTCTACCTGGTGTGCGTGGCCCACCTGGTGTGTGTGGTCTATCTGGTGCGCGTGGTCCATCTGGTGTGCCTGGTCCACTTGGTGCGACTGGTCCACTTGATGTGCCTGGTCCACCTAGTGTGCCTGATCCACCTGGTGTGCGCGGTCTGGTGTGCGTGGTCCAGCTACGCCGTGGTAGCCCCCGGGTCATCCTGACCGACCACGAGATATTAGATTCCAATCATGAGTGATTTCCGCTTCATTCTTGTTACTAGAACCTTCACCCAGCACCCAGACGCACACATTTACTGCCACTGCTGCCTTTTAGATTACACATATATAATTTTTGGCATAAATTTGATCAGAGCCTATAATATCCTCAACCTTTTATATCAGTGGTAATAATAGTCAGATGTATTGTCTTCCCAGTAATGGTTCTTAAAGAGAGGTTCAGAAACCACAGTAGATTAGGTTTTGAGTGGGTCTGCGATGGTGTCTGTTGAGACGACATGATACGCTGGCTCAGTGAGTTTTCATTATTTCTCAATTAGCAATAGTGTTTTGTAACTGTGTGTGTGTGTGTCTTGATACCTCTGACCTATACCTTGGATGGGTTTCGAGGGCTTTCCTGCTCCCGGACTCGGCCCTGGGCAGGCTGGTCTGGTTCTTGCCTGGTCAACGATGCTGTTAATATTGGCAACCCACTAGCTCACACATCCATCAAAGCCTGGTTGATCTGGCACTTGGTAGGGACACTTGTCAAGTTTTTTCATTAAGAGTTACATTTGTTCAGTGTTTCTGATATCCTCTTCTAAGATGTTAAAAAAAAAGTCTGGCACCACGGATGTTGATGTAGTGTTCTCTTATTATGCCCACAGCACTCCGCTTTTTCATTAGGTTTGTTCTGCATTTTCTCTCATGTCTTACTCTGGTAAGTTATTGTTATGGCAGTGTGCAGATTTGGACATAGACCTCTCAAGTATCTTTATATATATTATGTATCTCCTTTGCTCCAGTGATTTAAATGCCTTTCTTTGTTTTATTGGGCAGTAAATGAGCTCTCATATCTTTCCTGCCCTCATAAAGCTCTGATATCTCTCCTGTCCTGAACGGAGCCGTGTTGCTTTCGTTTTATTTGATGATTCTTTTGGGGTTTGTGTACGGTGAACCTTTTAAGTTCTCCATTCTTTCCATGTCAGCTGGAACTTGTCATCATCGAACGTAATGATATTTTCTTCTTCCCCTGGAAGACTGCAGTTTTCGATATCTTCTATTGAGACGATTTTCGTGCTTGTTGTGGTATTAACCACAAATGATGATGAGAAACAGTTACGAGTGTTTTTATCTATATCTGTAATGAGAATAAAAAGCAGTAGATGCGCCAGGACTGTGTCTTGGTGCACTGAGCTCTTTACCTTGGTGATCCTGGATTTTGCTCTGTTTACTCTTTGTGCTCTATATGTTAGAAAGCTGAATATCCCATTACCTACTTATCTCGTTATATCCATCGTTTTTATTTTGTGTGGAAATGCCCCAGATCGCATTTGTTAAATGCCTTTGCAAAATCTGTGTATGTATCCGCACTTTAATTTTCTTCTAGACTCTGTAATTCTACCAAACTGGATGACTAGTTGTGACAAGTATGGTCGACCTTCTGTAAATCCCTGTTGGCTTTGGTTGTCCAGACACTACTGTTCCAAAAAAATGGTGTCTCATTGCTCTTTCACAGACTTTTATAATATAGGATATTAGGACTACTGGGTTGTAATTTTTGGTTAGTACTCTACTGCCTCGTAAATGCAAAGGGGATATGTCTGCATTCTTTACGATCTCTGGGTGATCATGCTAGTAGTAATTTGCATTTCTTTATATATAAGGAATTCCACGAATCTGGTCCAGGAGCTGCATGAGTAGGCATGCTTTCTATTTCTATTACGAATTCTACGGGATTGGTGCTTTTAGTATATTAATTTCAGAGGTAGTGAAAATAAAAATTTATTTTCTCTACCCCGTTCTTTGTTTAGCGGTTTTGTCAACATTGATTCATAATTTTTTATAATTTCACTCGTATCCTTTTCATCGTCAGTGTATGAACCTCCTGTGATTAATCGTAAGAATCTACAAGTAGTTCTTAACTTTAATTCTTGCGTATGTGTGTAGAAATTATTCTGGACGGGTTATTGATCTTTTTGTTCTCCTTCTGGTGCGACAGCTTAAGTTTTTGTTCTGTCTCGGCAATCTCTCAGCTAAGATTATCTTTCCTTCGTTGTGAAATATTTATATTTTCATGCAGTTCGGTAACCCTCTTTCTTCTGTTCATTTTTCTACTCTCTTTCTATATTTGATCTTTTACTTTTTATCAGGGGTACATGTGGGAAAGAAGCTTATGGCGCTGTTTCGGTCCGACTTAGACCATTAATTGGTCACACACTAACACACTAAGATAAGGGAGCCTTCTCGTATATACTGGCTCCCTTACCTTCGTGTATCAGTGGTACACATTTAATGCATTCCTTGTTTGCTTCTGTGTTAAGCTTTTCAAAGCACTTGTGAGGGTTCAGAGTATTCAGTGCTCTGATTGTCAATGCTCTGATTGTTGAAGTTAAATTTACTGAACACCCCGTATCGTATATCATTACTGGAGTTCCCTATCTCAGAGTTTATACTCGTTTGACCCTCTATGATATTGTGGTCAGAGTATATTGTGTTGGTGATTGTTGCTCTGGTTAGTTTTTTGTTGCTCGTGAAGATCAAATCGAGTGTATTCTCGTTTTTAGTGGAATCTGTTATCAGTTGGTTCAGAGCAAACTTTTCACAAAGCCCCATCAGTTCTTTTATATGAAGAAACTAATTACATGCTTGCAGGAATTATTTCAGGTGGAACATAATGATCTACAACCTTCCATTTCATGTTTGAGTGGCTGGAATCTCCAAGGAGGACAATATTTTGTGCTGGATTTTCAAGACTATCAAGGAAGCTGTCTACCTTCATTATCTGATCCATGAATTCCTCAGCCGTTGCGCACAGTGGTTTATATACAAGTATAATTAATACATTTCTATTTTTCACTTTAATGCCTTGAACTTCTATTGCATCATTTGAAGAATTTATCAATTCCGTGCAACAATATATATCTTTCACATAGTTATACTTCTCCCTGTGACCTTTTAATTCTGTCACATTATATATATATATATATATATATATATATATATATATATATATATATATATATATAATATATATATATATATATATTGTAGCTTTTTATTATCATTGTCACTCTACAAAACATCCCGTGTATGTGTTTCTGTGAATGCTCTAAACACCGCATTCGTGTCTGTGAGGAGGCCACTAATACAGCTAACTTCATTGTTTGATTTCGGATGGGTGTGAGTGTTCATGTGTATGTGCATGCATATGTATATTCACCTATATTTGATTGCAGAGGTTGAGGCTCAGCTCCTGACCCCGCCTCTTCACTGATCGGTATTATGTCCCCTCTCTTCCGGCTACAAGAGCCATGTCGTATCTCTTTTTAGAACTATGTATGGATCTTGCCTTCAATACATCACTCTCCAAATTGGTACACTTCCTTACAACTCTGTGACTGATGAAATACTTCCTAACATCCTTATGACTCTTCTGATTTTTCAACTTCCAGTTATGACCCCTTGTTGTTGTGTCCCATTTCTGAAATATTCTGTTGCTATCCACCTTTTCCATTCCTCTCAGTATTTTGTATGTTGTTGTCATAGCTCCCCTGTCCCTCCTGTCCTCCAGTGTCGTCAGGTTGAATATCCTTAACCTCTTCTCATAGGACATGCCCCTTTGCTTCAAGACTAGTCTTGTTGTAAACCTTAGCACTTTCTCTAATTTCTTAACGTGCCTGAGCAGGTGTGGGTTTCATGCTGATGCTACATACTCCAACATAGGCTTGACGTACACGGTGTACAGTGTCTTGAAGGAGTTCATACTCAGGTGTCGAAACGCTGTTCTTAGGTTTGTCATGCGCTCTTATGCTGCAACAGATATTTGGTTGATGTGCGCCTCAGGAGATGTGCTCGGTATGCTATTCACCCCAAGATCCTTTTCCGTGAGTGAGGTTTGCAGCCTTTGGCCTCCTAGCATGTACTCCGTCTGCGGTCTTCTTTGACCTATCCCCAGCTTCATGACTTTGCACTTGGTGGGGTTAAATTCCAAGAGCCAATTGTTACACCAGGCTTGCAGCTTGTCCAGATCCCATTGTAGTCCTACCTGATCCTCATCCGCTTGAATTTTCTGCATCAGCTTCACATCGTCTTGAAACAGACTCCTCTGAATCTATCCCTTCCATCATGTCATTCACATATACCAGAAACAGCACCGGCCCTAGGACTGACCCTCGTGGAACCCCGCTCGTCACAGTCGCCGACTCTGACACCTCGTCACGTACCATCACTCGTTGTTTCCTTCCTGTCAGGTATTCCCTGATCCTTTGCTGTGCCTTTCCTGCTATTCCTGCCTCCTCTAGCTTTTGCACTAATCTCTTGTGCAAAATTGTGTCGAAAGCCTTCTTACAGTCTAAGAAAATACAGTCTACCCACCTCTCCTGTCTTCTGTGCCTTTTCGTGTGTGTGCGTATTCACCTATTTGTGCTTCCAGGGGTCGAGATATAGCTCTTGGTCAAGTCTCTTCGCTGATCGCTACTAGGGCCACTCTCTGCTCCATGAGTTTTATCGTACCTCTTCTTAAAGCTACGTATGGATCCTGCTTCCACAAAAATCACTCTACAGATTGGTCTACTTCCTGACAACTCTATGACTGAAGAAAGAACTAACAATATTCCTATGACTCATCTGAGTTTTCAACATCTAGTTATGGCCCCTTGTTGCCGTGCCTCATCTCTGAAACATTCGGTTATTATCCACCTTGTCAATTCCACTCAGTATTATACGTGTTTTCATCACTGTAATAAAGTTGGTAGAATTACCGACAATATGTAAAGTAAAAGGACACTAGTGCAACTAATGTGACATTTTATTGTGGCAACGTTTCGCTCTCCAGGAGCTTTGTCAACGGCTTGACAAAGCTCCTGGAGAGCGAAACGTTGCCACAATAAAATGTCACATTAGTTGCACTTGTGTCCTTTTACTTTACATGTTTTCATCATGTTTCCTCTATCCCTCCTATCCTCTGCTGTCAGGCTGATTTTCCATAACCTCTCCTCGTAGGACATACTCCTCAGCTCCGGGACCAGTCTTGTTTCAAACCTTTATATTTTCTCTAATTTCTTGAAGTACATGAGGCGTGTGTGTGTGTGTGTGTGTCGCCACTAAATCACAATTAATCTTCACTGGGTCATCTCCTAACCTCGTGTGTCTTGCTGTGTTTGTGGGGCCGCGTCACCTGGTGTAGCCAGGCAGCGTGACCACGGTTTTATGCAGGGTTTTTGCGGTACATTTAACGGGTGTGTCGGATGCGTTAGGTGCGCACGATGCTTGCTTCATCCCCTCCCAACCTCTCAACAAAACTGTCAGCTTCCTCCCACTGTCAGCGTTACCACCACACTGTCAGCTGTCACACTAAGCTTTTGAAGGAAAGGAAGACAGCCTGGCTACGAAAGTGAGTGTAGATGGGCGAGACGTGATGTAGTTGAGCGAGATGTACCTACCTAAAGTTATCTTCCGGTAGTTGTGGTTACAAGCTGGAAGATGAGTCAAGACACATGTGCAACATTTGGGTATATTAAGTATATAAACGTTTCTCCTGCTTTACAACCTTCATCAGTCGAATACAAAAGTGACAAATATGGTAGAGAGCAGAAGCAGTGTAGCTGAAGCAGCCAGCAGAGGGAGAGATACATTTCAACAATAAAGCAACATAAATGTTAAACATGTGTCCTACCTGTCTGCTTGTTGATGTTGTGTACCAGGATTTTAATACAGTTGTTGCTACAACAGATTAAAATAAGCCACGGTACGGGTGGGGTTAGAACTCATGGCACAAGTGAGTCGCAGAAACTCCAGGCCAGTATGTAAGCCACTGGGCCAGCTGGCTACAATAAGATTCATCTAACTAGGTATATTTATACGCCATAGAAAGGTTAGTATGGGTCCCGCCATGCTGGTGGGAGATTCATTTGTAAAAATTTGCATTTATGGTCAGTGTTGGACAATGCTAACCTTCCTATGGTGTGCAAATATACCTAGCTGGATGAATCTTATTGTACCAGGTGGCCCAGTGGCTTACTCACTGGCCAGGAGTTTTACGACTCGCTCGCCATGAGTTGTCACCCCACCAGTAACCTAGTTTGTTTGCAATCGTGTTATTACGGTTTCGTGAGTCAAGATTAAAATTATGTCCCGTTAGGTGAGCACTGAGAGGCGGTGCCAGAATGTCTGTCCTGGGGAGGCTCAGTGCGGGGCGTGTAGCTGGCTGGGGGGCACGAGACTCCTTCAGCACCGTTATTATTTTTTTTTGTTAAGGGGAGTTGCTGAAACAATTGTGTTGGGGGCTGATGCCCCCACAAGACCCCCTTCCTCCTAGGTGCCACCCCTGGGTAAGGTCAAGTGACGTCAGGTTAGAGTAATTTCATTTTGGGTAGTTTAGTAAACATTCATCATTTTCTTGCGTTTAGTGAATTATAAACATTCTTAGCAGTGGTCTATAATGTACTCACTCAGGACATCTTTACTGAAAAAAAAGTATCAATAAAGACAGGCAGTAGTGTCGGTTTCCTTCAAGTTATGGGAGGTAATAATCTTCCTTACTACATAAACGTTATTTCTGTTATTGATATTAACATTATCTGTTCACCAGAACTTTGCATTTAAGAGAGCAACCTCATGATAGTCTCTCAGCGCTGAGCCATTGTCAAGTCACAACTCAGGCGAGGAAAGTAGAGAAAGCTAGACGAAAATATTTCCTGTTTCCATCCTACGGTACATGAGACTATGAAGCCGTCAGGTACATGTAGAAAGTACCATGTGACCCCCCTCCCCCCCCCCCGGGCTCTTCCACCTCCATATACTACGGTAATTTGCTTACTCGATCCTCATCGTCAGTTTCAAAACGTTTCACTAAACCAAAATTTTTTACTTTATTTTTTTTTTTAGCTGGCACCAAGAAGCTTTTGAATCAGTACAAGTATCACTCATGCTTCGAGAATGATGAGAGAATGGTGGGAGAATGATGAGAGAATAATGGGAGAATGATGAGAGAGTGATGAGAGAATAGTGGGAGAATGATGAGAGAATGATGAGAAATGATGAGAAAATGGTGGGAGAATGATGAGAGAATGATAGAGTGATGAGAGAATGAGAGAATAATGGGAGAATGATGAGAGAGTGATGAGAGAATGAGAGAATAGTGGGAGAATGATGAGAGAATTATGAGAGAATGATGAGAAAATGGTGAGAGAATGATGAGAGAGTGATGAGAGAATGAGAGAATAGTGGGAGAATGATGAGAGAATGGTGGGAGAATGATGAGAGAATGATGAGAGAGTGATGAGAGAATGGTGGGAGAATGATGAGAGAATGACGAGAGAATGGTGAGAGAAGGATGAGAGAAGGATGAGAGAAGGATGAGAGAAGGATGAGAGAAGGATGAGAGAATGGTGGGAGAATGATGAGAGAGTGATGAGAGAATGATGAGAGAATGGTACAAGGAAGGTGGGAGAATGGAGTAAGAATGGTGGGAGAATGTGTTGCCCTCCAAGTACCTAACGACCATCTCTAACAATAACTCTTAGGTAGTTGTTAAACGAGTTGTTAAACGAGTTAAACGAGTTGTTAAAGCGGTTGTTAAAAAAGTCATGACTAGCGGTCTTCCAATCAAACCGTACCACGGGTGGGGTTAGAACCTGCGATCAGTGTCACAAAACTCCAGACCGACCCGGGTTCTAACCCCACCCGTGGTATGGTTTGTTTGCAATCGTGTCATTACGATTTCGTGACTCTCAGTCAGTTTTCAAGTCTAATTCTCAGTATATCTACCGACAATTAAAAAATATGTATCTATTATTCTGGTAGATTTTTTCAATCTGATTATCAGTAGTAAATATGAAGGCGTAGCGATCACCTAGATAGGTGATTCATCTCCAGTTAGGAGCTAGGTGAGTGGGATTGGGTGGTTTTGATGAAGATCTGCCTTGTATGGGCCAGTAGGCCTACAGCAGTGTTAGTCCATTCTTATGTTCCCTGCGTCGTCTGTTCCGTTTTGCTGTTATGTTCCTTGCTGTCATGTTCCTTGCTGTCATGTTCCTTGCTGTCATCTACCTTGCTGTTTATCTGGAGTTTATCTGGAGAGTTCCGGGGGTCAACGCCCCCGCGGCCCGGTCTGTGACCAGGCCTCCTTAGGTCAGTGTCCCAGGATGCGACCCACACCAGTCGACTAACACCCAGGTACCCATTTTACTGATGGGGAACATAGACAACAGGTGGAAAGAAACACGTCCAATGTTTCTACTCTGGCTGGGAATCGAACCCAGGCCCTCACCGTGTGAAGCGAGAGCGTTAACCACCAGGCCACCAGAGCCCCTTGCTGTCATCTACCTCGCTGTCGTCTACCTTGCTGTCGTCTACCTCGCTGTCGTCTACCTTGCTGTCATCTACCTCGCTGTCGTCTACCTTGCTGTCGTCTACCTCGCTGTCGTCTACCTTGCTGTCGTCTACCTTGCTGTCATCTACCTCGCTGTCGTCTACCTTGCTGTCGTCTACCTTGCTGTCATCTACCTTGCTGTCATCTACCTTGCTGTCATCTCCCTTTGCTGTCGCCCTACCTGCTGTCGTCTACTCGCTGTCGTCTACCTTGCTGTTCTACCTCGCTGTCGTCTACCTTGCTGTCGTCTCCCCTCGCTGTCGTCTACCTTGCTGTCGTCTACCTTGCTGTCATCTACCTTGCTGTCATCTACCTTGCTGTCATCTACCTTGCTGTCATCTACCTTGCTGTCATCTACCTTGCTGTCGTCTACCTTGCTGTCATCTACCTTGCTGCATCTACCTTGCTGTCATCTACCTTGCTGTCATCTACCTTGCTGTCTCTACCTTGCTGTCATCTACCTTGCTGTCATCTACCTTGCTGTCGTCTCCTTGCTGTCATCTACCTTGCGTCATCTACCTTGCTTTTCGTCTACCTTGCTGTCATCTCCCCTTGCTGTCATCTACCTTGCTGTCATCACCTTGCTGTCATCTACCTTGCTGTCATCTACCTTGCTGTCATCTACCTTGCTGTCATCTACCTTGCTGTCATCTACCTTGCTGTCATCTACCTTGCTGTCGTCTACCTTGCGCATCTACCTTGCTGTCCATCTACCTTGCTGTCACCCTACCTTGCGTCATCTACCTTGCTGTCGTCTACCTTGCTGTCATCTACCTTGCTGTCATCTACCTTGCTGTCATCTACCTTGCTGTCATCTACCTTGCTGTCATCTACCTTGCTGTCACTACCTTGCTGTCATCACCTTGCTGTCATCTACCTTGCTGTCATCTACCTTGCTGTCATCTACCTTGCTGTCATCTACCTTGCTGTCGTCTACCTTGCTGTCATCTACCTTGCTGTCATCTACCTTGCTGTCATCTACCTTGCTGTCATCTACCTTGCTGTCATCTACCTTGCTGTCATCTACCTTGCTGTCGTCTACCTTGCTGTCATCTACCTTGCTGTCATCTACCTTGCTGTCATCTACCTTGCTGTCATCTACCTTGCTGTCATCTACCTTGCTGTCATCTACCTTGCTGTCATCTGCCTGAATAACTTTCAGAAACCTTCTTAGTAATCAACTACGTAGAGATCCAGTCACTGGAACAGCACATTATATTTTGACGGTCACTAACACTGTGACAGTCACTGTAACGTGTTACACAGTGACAGTCACTGTAACAACGTATTACACAGTGACAGTGGGTCACAACGTGTTACAGTGACAATCACTGTCACAACGTGTTACGCAGTGACAGTCACTGTATCAACGTTACACAGTGACAGTCACTGTAACGTGTTATACAGTGAGAGTCACTGTAACAGCGTGTTGCACAGTGATAGTCACTCTAACAACGTGTTACAGAGTGACAGTCAATGTAACAACGTTACACAGTGAGTCACTGTCACAACGTGTTACACAGTGACAGTCACTGTAACAACAACGTGTTACACAGTGACAGTCACTGTAACAACAACGTGTTACACAGTGACAGTCACTGTAACAACAACGTGTTACACTGTGACAGTCACTGTAACGTGTTACACAGTGACAGTCACTGTAACAACAACGTGTTACACAGTGACAGTCACTGTAACAACGTGTTACACAGTGACAGTCACTGTAACAACAACGTGTTACACAGTGACAGTCACTGTAACAACGTGTTACACTGTGACAGTCACTGTAACGTGTTACACAGTGACAGTCACTGTAACAACAACGTGTTACACAGTGACAGTCACTAACAACAACGTGTTACACAGTGATAGTCACTGTAACAACAACGTGTTACACAGTGACAGTCACTGTAACAACGTGTTACACAGTGACAGTCACTGTAACAACAACGTGTTACACAGTGATAGTCACTGTAACAACGTGTTACACAGTGACAGTCACTGTAACAACGTGTTACACTGTGACAGTCACTGTAACGTGTTACACAGTGACAGTCACTGTAACAACAACGTGTTACACAGTGACAGTCACTGTAACAACAACGTGTTACACAGTGATAGTCACTGTAACAACAACGTGTTACACAGTGACAGTCACTGTAACAACAAATTACTCAACAGCTGTGACTAAATTACGAGAGAAATGTTTCAGAAATTATATCTCTGCAAACTTTATTGCTAAAAAAAGAATTTCTAGTTATTTTATACACTACAACAGAAACATTACAACCTCGTAGATTAGGTTTTTATTTGATTTTTTTTAATCGCATGAAAAACTATAATAAACTATAACAAAAAAACAAAAAACTTAAAAGGTGTTTAGAGATAAAAATCGAATTTATATTTATAAATTTAGTAAATATATAAACCAGTCAGCAGAAATATAGTAGAGGAATTGAATCAAATTTTCCAGTTCTCTTCTACCCACGTTTTCACCCACTCTCGTCGCTCCCTTCCTTCACCTTATCTATCTCCAGCTCCACCATCTCTTCCTCCTCTCTCTTCACACCAGTCATAAGCTATTTCTAGACCTCAATTGAATTTCCACACCTAGGCCGTAATATTCGCCAAGATGACAGCGACTTCTTGTAGGAGAATGAAAAACGTAAACAAAGGGAAATGTAAATACGCCAGAATATATATGCCTTAGATAAACTATAGACTATCACACACACACACACACACACACACACACACACAAGATTTAAGAACACAGCGCCTCGTTACTGCCAAAAACATAAACATTAGATAAGAGTCAGTAACACTGTCGACACAAGTTACAAAAAGATGCAAGCGAAGGACGCAAGGAACGTGTGAGGAGACACAGGTGAGTTAAACCTTTACGCTTCACTGCCACGACAAGCATGGGAGAGAGAGAGAGAGAGAGAGGGAGAGAGGGGGGGGATGAGAGAAAGAGAGAAGGAAGGATAAGGATAGGAATTACGTAGTGAGGGACACAGCGACACATTCAACAAACATAACAGGTCCCTCGTAGGAAGGTTGGTACCGTAGCTTGCTGGTACATAAACTCTAGTTCCAACCTGTACCTCTCGAGTAACTGTCTTCAGGGTCCATGTGTGTGTGAGAGAGTATGTGTGTGACTAATTCTTATATTGTTTGCCTCAACGACTTCATTTCCGGGTCTTCTGCCTAGCAGCGACTGCATTCTATAATTTGGTAAACGAGACAGTGTCCACTGCCCTCAGACAACTGTGAGACCAAGTGCATTATATCTGAGAGTGCATGTGCATTATATCGGCGAGAGAATGTGCAATATATCTGTGAGAGCAGCTGCATTATATCTCGGAAAGCAGCTGCATTATATCTGTGAGAGCAGCTTCATTATATTTGTGAGAGCGGCTGCATTATATGTGAGAGCAGCTGCATTATATCTGTGAGAGCAGCTGCATTATATCTGTGAGAGCAGCTGCATTATATCTGTGAGAGAAGCTGCATTAGACCTTTGAGAGCAGCAGGTGTCATCTGCTTCTTACTAAGTAAACATACATTATCACTCAACTAAGAACTAACAGTTATTTCCCGTATAAGTACGACAGCTTTCCCTTTTCATTTCTTTCTAATCTTTAAGCACTATATAATATTTTTGTTATTCTAATCTACATTAAGTTAACTCAGATTAACCCACAGTGTTGAGCTGGCAATAAAATTGGACGATATGTATCTAACAATGAAGGTCGTATTTCAGTACGTTAGCGTCTTCGAGGGCACTGTTTAATTTTCAGAATGGGCTGCCTTGCAGGGAAAAGGGGGTGAATTTTGTCTTAGGACTGTGAAGAACCATGTGATTATAATTGAAAAGGAAGTGCATTATATACAGCGCCACGAGGAGTAACGGCAGAGGTGAGATGTATATTGTACTCGTGTGCGGATGGGGATTCATGTTATCAATCCTGGAAGCGAGATAGACAAGACACACACAGTGTTGTTTGCGTCTCACACTTGCTGGAGAACTAATCTATTTCTGGACAAGCAAAACTACACACGTCTCCCTTCAAGCAGGTCCTGTATGGACACTTTCCAGCAGAGCATCAGAGGTAATAATGGTAGAATTACCGACAAACTCTTAGGTAAGAGGACACACATGCAACTAATATGACATTTTACTGTGGCAACGTTTCGCTTTCCAGGAGCTTTGCTAAGCTTGATAAAACTCATGGAAAGCGAAACGTTGCCAGTGTGTGGCAACGCTGCATCTGTGTGGAAGACGAGTAAGACATATGTGCAACATATATCTTAGTAGACGAAACAGTACAGTACAGAAGTGACTAAATATGGAGAGAGAAGAGCAGTGGCAAGGTAAAGATAATACAATCAGTCTCTCAGCCTTGAATTGGCAGGTCAGAAGTGGTCAATATTAGACAAGTGTTGGTGCGAAGTTCCTTGGCCTATCCTCAAAGACAGATACAATATAGCTCTTATGTTACAAGACGGGCAGCCTTCAGCAATTTCACTCTTGCTTTTCCCACTTTCTCGAGGTAATCATTCAATTAACGATCCATCACTCCTCGACTAACCCGCAATTGGAACTGGTTCTCTCAGCATCTGTACATTACAGAAATGAAATCAGTTGAGCAAATACATGTTCATTCTCACAGCTGTTTTTGTTCTGTTATCTGTATACAATATACACAACCTTGTATTTTATACAGTGTACTCTAATAAGTATAATATATAATCATGATACTGAGTCACGAAATAGGAATAATACGACTGCAAATAAATCACGGAACGGGTGGGGGTTTGAACCCATGGCCTGTAGTATTACTACTCAGTCGCCATGGGTTAAAATCCCACCCGTTCCGTGGTTTATATTGTTTGAGACTGACTCTGAAATAAAACTACATGAATTATGATAACATCTGTTAGCTTTGAAATAACTACATGAACTCTGAGAGCGAGCGAGAGAGAGAGAGAGAGAGAGAGAGAGAGAGAGAGAGAGAGAGAGAGAGAGAGAGAGAGAGAGAGAGAGAGAGAGAGAGAGCACTGAAGACAATCATGGCCCAGTTCCCACACTATGAATGATCTCCCAAATCAGGTAAATTAGTTCCTCCTCCTCGCGAGGTCAACATCTCCCTTCATTTACACTCTCGCTGAACGCCAGTCAGACAGCCGCGCCTCACTCTAACAAGACACTAGAACTGCGATCCAAGAACTGTTATCCAAGAAACAGTATCCAAGAACCACTATCCACGAACCACGATCCAAGAAACATGATCCAAGAACCACTATCCACGAACCACGATCCAAGAAACATGATCAAAGAACCACGATCCATGAACCATGATCCAAGAAACGCGATCCAACAACCGGTGTTGTTGATATTGATTCACTACCACTTGTTCGTGGTCACAATAATATATATACTGCTTGTGGAGGCTGGTACACCAAACGGGGATAAGAATGAAATTAGCGTAAGTCCTCGGACCAAGAGTAACACACCTAGCTTGGCTGGGTGCTTGGTTCTTGTAGGATTGTGTCGTCCTGTGGGATAAGGCGTCATATGATTTTTCGCTTACCACAAGGCAGGGCCAAAACGGCATGGGTTCGAATCCTCGGCTAATCGCAGTGTTGTTATTGATTCATTACCACTTGTTCTTGGTCACACACACACACACACACACACACACACACACACACACACACATATATATATATATATATATATATAATATATATATATATATATATATATATATATATATATATATATATATATATATATATATATTCTCATTACATTTTTATGAGTCATCTTATTATCATTTATCTCCATTTTTACCTGATCATTTGTTCAGTCACTGATGATTCCACCAGTCACTCAACATTCCACCAATAAGGGATCATTCCACCAGCCAGTGATTCCTCACCCTACACTACAAGTTCACAAACTTGTCATCAACACTTTCCCTCCCTCACACTGAACAACCTTTCTTCTAGTAATTGCTCTTACCTCTCACTCTCAACTTTTTCTTGGACACTTTCTCCCTCATTTCTCCTTCAACTGCCTTTCCTCCCTCCCTGCCTTCGCCCATAAAAAAGATTAATATAAAAATTTATTTGACTTCATTTTTGTAAGTTTCAAGTTGCCCTAGACGTTTTATAGCATTCAGTATTTACAGTTTTAAGAACAACATGCATATAAATACTTAAAAGAACTGATGTTGTATAGTGTAGAAACACATCCGTCTTAGATCAAGGATGTTGACATTGCGCTCTTCTGATGTGCCCGTGACGCTCTTGCTTTCCACTGACAGCCTTCCTTCGCCCCGTCTCCAGACACTCCATCTCCTGATATTTCACCTTATTCCTACTCTTACTGGAACGCTATTAACCACATCACTCCTGTACACAATGAACATGTAGAAAGAATAATAAACAACCCGCACTTGGGCCAGTAAGTAGGGTTAGATTAGGTAAGGTTTTTCAGGAAACAGCACAAGTGTTTCCTGACGCGGGTCTTAGTAATATGATGACCCGCCACTGGAGCTTTGGGTCATCTGAACGAGGCCTTCCACTGGCTTACTCTCCACCCCCTTAAAAGTTATGGTTATAATTATAACCATTAGGAATCACCATGAACTGGTCACACATTAACTGGGTGACACACCCATCAGCTTCTAACACATTAGCACATCAATTTCCAAACCTCCAAATAGGACGGTATCTCTCGCATCAACAATATTTCATTCGTTAACAAACGTTCATCTAAATGAACGTTCGTTAACCTATAATGAAGTCTGGTTAACAAATAATCGTGGAATAACAAATTGGAGGATTATGTCTGGCAATGTTTTGACTGTGATCAGTTTGTGTGTAGTTTGATCAAGTCAAGTCAGACTCTACGCAGAGTCAGAGTTACATTATTATAATCAAGGGGGAAGCGCTAAACCCGTATGATTATATAGCGCCTGTTGGGGGGGGGGGATGGAAGGTATTCAGGCTTAATTCAGGGAACTGGAGCACAGAGCCAATTCCCTAGATCAAGAGCCCCTCACCAGCGTCCAGGAACCTTTCTTGAGGGGAACAGAGTTACAACTGGATGTATTTCGGCAGCTACGTGATTCGTGAAACGTATTCACATATTTCTTAAGCCCAGCCCACTCTACTTCAATGCATGCAAAAGGAATAGTTCACGGTGGTCATAAGTTCAAATGCATCAACACGTGAAAATGTGTGTGTGTGTGCATGTATACAGGTAAACATATAAGCTTTTATCCGCAGAGAGAGAAACAAAAATATATGATATTAGCAAAATAAATATATTAACATACAAAATACATACACACACACAAGTTATGAAAGCAAACAATAGTTTTATCTAAGGTATTGTAGAGAATATCTGCTTAATATCTGGTGTTTGTTAGCTTGTGTAATGTTGAATTATTTATGTCAAGGTTAACATTGTTATTACCATTTATTAAAGGAAAACTTTTAATTTATTGGTGATATAATGTCAAAAACCATTGTTATTTTAATGTATGTTATTTCCGCGTTACTGTTTTTATATTATTGAGTGTATATATATATATATATATATATATATATATATATATATATATATAATATATATATATATATATATATATATTTCATTTATATTATTATAAAAATTAATGATTTTGTACCAAAAGTACCTTAGGAAACTTACCTAACCTTATTATAACAAGAGCAATTTAGTCTAATCCAACTAAATATATTTTAGATAAGTTTACAATAATTTAATAATAAGCAAACACAATGAAATATATTTTTTTAGTTAGGTTCAGAATGATTTTCGCGAAATTATTTCATACACAGATTTTCACTTTCCCTATTCGGCAATATATATATTTAAGTGGTGCACCCCATTATTCGCTCAGAGGTCTTTAGTTGTTGATCTCCTACCGACTGGGAAGGACATGAGCAAGACTCCTTTGCTTCCTTTCACATAACCTCATATACGAACACCTTTTTCAATGTAGAAGTTCTCCCTTGTGTTGTGTCTGCAGCCTATGTCCACTTTATGAACTCTGTCATTGTAACTTTATTGGTGACAGTCTTGTGAGGAACATCCGTCACTCTGAACTTCATTCAGAGCATCCAGTAAACACTACTACTCTTTCAATAACACACATATTTTATGATTGTTGACCTAGTTTCTGCTCCTTAAAAGTGGTGTCAGCATAGGGCATGTAAACTTAAACTGTGTTCCGGCTTTGAACAGCCACTGTAGAGTAGTACGAAATTTGATGCAGTTGTCCCGTGAGGACAGACTCCTTAACTGGAGTGCACTACATGTCTTTCAGTTGACTGACTCGAGTTTGATAATGGTAGCGTTTGGTTACATTTAGTGTGTCGATCCATATCTACACTGGTGTGAATTAAGTCTGAAAGAGTAAGAAATTCGCTTCTGCATACCAAGCAGTGAGTAATATTAGTGTTTATCCAGCTTTGTGAACTCAGCCATTTCTAGGATTTATGAACGTTGTTTCTGATTGTCTTGTTGGTGCCTACACCATGTAATGTGGACTTAGTATATGACTAGACAGCATCTGCACACCTGCACTGAATAATCAGGTTAGTCTGATTACCATATTTCATTAGTTATTTATTTTGTATCTTCTGTTTCTTACGCAAACTATAAATTTATTTGTCTTTATTAAATAAAGATAAGTGCATTATATAATTTTTATTTTACTGGTAAACAAGATTTTTGTTTTGAAACTTAGAGATGACTTACCCAAACCAGGTCCTGCTTTTGTAAGCGGAGGTAAACATGTTTCACAAGCACTTTCTGCGTACACAACAAAAATTAATCTCTGATTATGACTGATTGGCTGTCAGGGCACACATAATACACATCGCTTATAAAATACCACCAATTGGTCTTATCAGGCAATCACAAACCGGTTCTAGCATCAATTGGCTTTATCAGCCAAACATAAACTGGTTTTCCACAGCCAGCGATCAACTTCATGAACATCATTAACGGAGGGAAAAAAAAAATACGCAGAGATAAGTAATTTTCTGATTCCTTTGGCTTACGCAATCTGTTAAAATTATCAGACTTTCTCATCTTTAGCGACCATATTTAGGAAACAGACTATTGTTAGGGGGGGAGGGGAAAGAAGGGGAATAGAGGGAGGATAAAGGGGGAAGAGAAAAGAGGGAAAGAGAAAGTGAAAGAAAATAGGAAGAGGAAAGAAGGTGGAAAGGGATGAGAAATTTGAAGAAGAAAGGAAAAAAGCACTAAGCCACGGAAAAACAAATGGAAAATCTTCCCTTCAAGGCCAATAATGATAGTGACATTATCAGTAATCCTGAGAGACACGAGTTACAAACACACGTGTCATATTCACAACAATGTTCGTGTGAGGACCTCAGCTGGGCTCGGGCTAGCCGGAGGCACTCACGCGCGACCCTCCCAGCTGGGGTACGTGACGTGGGTGACTCTCCTAACTGGGGTACGTGACGTGGGTGACTCTCCCAGCTGGGGTACGTGACGTGGGTGACTCTCCTAACTGGGGTACGTGACGTGGGTGACTCTCCCAGCTGGGGTACGTGACGTGGGTGACTCTCCTAACTGGGGTACGTGACGTGGGCGTGGGATCATACTGTGGGCACTCCGCCCGGAATGATTTGCGAGAGCACAACACTGTATTGACTCCCCACCCTGGTTAACTTTCACTCAAACATGCACTGCACTTGCTGAGTGAAGCATTTGCACTTACCACTTGGTTGTTAAGGCCAAACATTATATGTTTGTGTGCACTTGTGTGATTATCCCTATGAAACAAGAGAAGATGTTCTGATTTTGAAGACTCGTTTCCGGCATTTGCTTTCTCAACTTGGTTAGGTTAGGGCCAGGTGATAGATGCATCAGTGTTGATAGATGCATCAATGTTGATAGATGCATCAGTGTTGATAGATGCATCAATGTTGACAGATGCGTCAGTGTTGACAGATGCGTCAGTGTTGACAGATGCGTCAGTGTTGACAGATGCGTCAGTGTTGACAGATGCGTCAGTGTTGACAGATGCGTCAGTGTTGATAGACTCATCAGGGTTGAATGCATCATTCTTCTTCAAACGAGACATTTTTCAAATTATCGAAAGAAAAGAAATAATACAATTTCATTAAATAACATTAGTAAAGTGGCAGCTCCCGGTCCCACGTCAGTCCTAATTTGTCTCTAAGTCGAAGTCACCAGCACTGAGAGTGTCAAGCCGATCAAACGAGTGATTTTGTATATATCTCAGTGAAACTTCTATGCTGTTTGGTAAATGAACAGAGATGCAACTAATGTGACTCTTTATCATGGCAACGTTTCGTTCTACAGGAGCGTGAGTGAAACGTTGCCACAAAATGTCACATTTAGTTATATCTATGACCTGTGACCTAACATCTGTCAGTAATTCTTCCATTACTGCTATATTATTATTATTTATAAATTTGGCCAATTACCTACGCGGCCCAGTAACAATTTCCAACTTTCCTCTTTCTAACGTTACTAGTTTGAATCCTATCACTAGCAGCGTCTTTACGTTATAGCTCCGAAACCCTTGCAAAAATATGCCATTTAACAATTACACAGTCAACTAACAGTACAAGCCTTCCTATAATTCGTATATACCATTGTTGAAAGTGTGAAGCTGGTCTGTAGAACCATTCTCAAGGTATCCTTCTAAAACTGATGCTCTGTGTAGGTGTAAAATGGCACCTACACAGCCCTAACCTGCCTCTTTTTAAGATGAATTCACGCTTAAGGTTTGAAGCCGATAAGATGAGGCATTGTCAAGTTATCACACTGAATCCTAAGAGGAAGTAAAAATATAATTGCAGAGAAAGTGTTGACTACAGTCGCCTCATATAGCTCAGTACGCACGCAATAGTCACTACCATCTGCGACGCTGTTAACACCTTCACTCCTGTGACACTCTCTCCATCATCCTTACTGGTACTACCTAAACCTCCGCCTACAACCCTCCACACACACACACACACACACACACACAGCCATATGCATACGTGCACACAAACGTGTCCTTCCCATTCCATACCAGGAGGTTTCCTCCTCCCTACCATTAACCGTACTTGTCACTTGTGGGTGTGTCACCATACCTGTCAGCCGCTTGAGTGTCTGTGTGGGTGTTAGTGTGTGCGTATGTATGTGCGTGTATGTACTCACCTATATGTGGTTGCAGGAGGTCGATTCACAGGTCATGTTTGTGTGTGTGTACTCACCTATATGTGGTTGCAAGGGTCGAGTCATAGCTCCTAGCCCCGCCTCTTCACTGGTCGATACTAATTCACTCTCTCCCTGCTCCATGATATTTGTCATACCTCTTCTTAAAGCTATTTATGGAACTTGCTTCCACTACTTCACTCTCCAGATTATTCCAGTTCCTGACAACTCTAAGACTAAAGAAATACTTCCTAACATCCCTATGACTCATCTGGGTTTTCAGTTTCCAACTGTGTCCCCTTGTTTCTGTATCCCATCTCTGAAACATTTGATCCTTGTCCACCCTGTCAATGCCTCTTAGTATTTTATACGTTATCGTGTCACCTCTATCCCTCCTATCCTCTAGTGTCATCAGATTGAATTCCCTTAACCTCTCCTCATAAGACATACCCCTCAGTTCCGGGACTAATTGTGTTGCAAATTTTTGCACTTTCTCCAATTTCGTGACGTGTTTGACTAAGTGAGGGTTCCATGCTGGTGCTGCATATTCCAGTATAGGCC
This sequence comes from Cherax quadricarinatus, assembly GCF_026875155.1. Classification (NCBI taxonomy): domain Eukaryota; kingdom Metazoa; phylum Arthropoda; class Malacostraca; order Decapoda; family Parastacidae; genus Cherax; species Cherax quadricarinatus. The sequence goes on along the minus strand of NC_069435.1, from coordinate 11,457,890 downwards.
TTACGTACACTGTGTACAATGTCGTGAATGACTCCTTACTCAGATGTCTAAATGCCAATCTCAGGTTTGCCAATCTCCCATATGCTGCAGCAGTTATTTGATTGTGTGCCTCAGGGGACATGTTCGTTATAATGCTTACCCAAAGATCCTTTTCTTTAACTGACGTTTGCAGCTGTTGGTTTCCTAACCTGTACTCCGTCTGCGGTCTTCTGTGTCCTTCCCCAATCTTCATGACCTTACACTTACTGGGGTTAAACTCCAGGAGCCATTTGTCAGACGATACTTGTAGTTAGTCCAGATCCCCTTGTAATCTTAACTGATCCTCGCCCACTTGTATTCTCCTCATTAGTTTCACATCATCAGCGAACAGTGACACTTCTGAATCTATTTCTTCCACCATGTCATTCACGTATACAAGAAACAGCACCGGGCCTAGGACTGAACCTTGTGGAACCCCACTCGACACATTCGCCCACTCCGACACTTCAGCACGTACCAACACACGTTGTTTCCTTCCTGTCAGGTATTCCCTGATCCATTGCAGTACTTTCCCCGTTATTCCTGCCTGCTCCTCTAATTTTTGCACCAGTCTCTTGTGTGGTACTGTGTCAAAAGCCTTCTTGCAATCTAAGAAGATGTAATCTACCCATCCCTCTCTCTCCTGTCTTACTTCTGTTACCTTATCGTAGAACTCAAGTAAATTTGTGACACAGGATTTCCCATCTCTGAAGCCATGCTGACTGTCATGTATGAGCCCAATCTTTTCAATGTGTGTGTGTGTGTGTGTGTGTTCTCATGTAATTGTGGTTGCAGGGGTCGAGTCATAGCCCCTGGCCCCTGTATGCGTGTGTGAGCGCGCGCCAGTATAAGGAGCGCTACTGGTCATAGTATTAAAAATCGCTGCCTTCAGAGAGTTATATCCTATATCACTTAACCACAGTCCGAGGAGGTATTCTCAAGTTATCTCACGACAACCTTGAAAGATAAAACAATCCAACAACCACTACAGTTACCCCCCTTATCAGAGGATACCTAATGAATGATGACAACAATGCTTAATTAAAGTGTTCTATAAACACAAAATATACAGTATTATGTTAATTCACTGGTGGTACACTATGGAGAGAGGTTGGAACCTTCCTTGACCCAGTACTAGATCTGGCTTCTTGGTTTATCTAACAAAACACTATTACATTGTAACATGAGATGGTAGGTTTCCTACCCCATTAAAGCACTAAATGTGTTTCGGTCGCTAAGAGATCCTTGAAAAGGAATCCTTGTATCCCTGTAACCCCCGCCCCGTCTACCCCAGTGATCCGATGATGGTGTACCAGTATCGCATAAGCTCAGCCTCCTCTACCTCACTGCAGGTAAAAAGAATCGTACAGAGTGTGGCAGAAGTTTATAATGCATTTAAATAGCATCTTTGAAGCTATGAAGACAATTAGAAGAGGCCTTCCCGGGCAGCGGGGGCGTTGACCCCCCTTGAACACCCTCCAGCTATAGCAGTTTTTTCAATAATAATGGGAGATGAGCAATGACACAGCCCAAAACCAATTAAAATCTTCCACTGAGAAACACCAGCAGTGGAAGTTTAAAGCCAGTCAGAAGAAGCATTCTCTAGCTACCATACAAAGATCAGCATCTCAAAATTCACCCGAACTAAACCTGAATCATATAAAATGAATTCCCATTTTATTGACACTGAAGGTTTGAAACCAATCGAATGAGCCATTCGCAGATTATTACATGCAAACCATTATTACATTTTTTCCCAATTTCTTACATAAAAATGACAAACTGGCACCTACAAAGCCGAAAATCAATCCCAGTCTCTCTCTATTCAATTCAATTCAATTCAAGTTTATTCTCTATAAGGGTTACAATGTGGGTTTTACAGGTTTTGGGTATTGTGTGGTTTACATGTTATAATATACTAATTACAGAGGGGGCCACTAGGACACCTAGCATGGCTAGGCATTTCGGGCAGACTTAGATTAATTCTTAACATTAAATCCTTACAGATTATGGTATTAAGGCTAAGTGACTACATCATAATTTGTGAGTTTAGCAATGTGAATGCTTTTGTTTTGGCACAATACAAAGTGTCTATAATGGAGTATCATGGGCAAAATTATGACTAGTTAGGATTTTTTTATTTTAAGATTAAGATTGTATTTCTGGGTTTATAGTCAGGGGGTGAGTGTAATTGTGAACTAACAGGTGGTCATTTATGTTTAGTTGTCGGGGTGTATCAGGGAGATAAGATGTTTTTAGCTGTAGTTTTGAAAGTGATGAATGTGTCTGCAGTTCTAGAGTTTTCAGGTAGGGTGTTCCAGATTTTAGGTCCTTTGAAATATATTGAATTTTTGTAAAGGTTTAGTCGAACACGGGGAATGTCATAGAGATGTTTGTGTCTGGTGTTATGCCAGTGGATCCTGTCACAACTATCAAGAAAGCGTTTTAGGTAAAGGTTAAAATTGGAATTTTTAAAGGTTCCCGTAGTATAGATTGCACAGTAGTAAGTGTGGATGTTCTGTACAGGGAGTAAGTTTAGATCTATGAAGAGTGGGGGGGGTGTTGCCAGGGATGGGATTTACTGATTATTCTTACTGCAGCTTTTTGTTGGGTTATTATTGGCTTTAAGTGTGTTGCTGCAGTTGATCCCCAAGCATAGATAGCATAGGTGAGGTATGGATATATAAGTGAATGGTATAGTGTGAGAAGGGCAGTTTGTGGCACGTAGTATCGTATCTTTGGGAGGATCCCCTCCGTTTTGGATATGGGTGCTGAAATTTAGGTTGTTGTCGAGGTATAGGCCAAGGAATTTGTCCTCATTATGTCTGGCAATTAGAGTGTTGTCGATCTTAATGTTAAGCTGCGCAACACCTGCTCTGCTACCAAGCATAACATAGTAGGTTTTGCCAGTGTTAAGTGTAAGTTTATTGGCTGTCATCCAAGTCGATATTTTGAGCAGCTCCTCGTTAACAATGGTGTTGAGGGTGGCAAGGTTAGGGTGGGAGATGACGTAAGTCGTGTCTTCAGCAAAGAGAATGGGTTTCAGGTGTTGGGATATGTTTGGAAGATCATTGATGTAAATGAGGAAGAGCAGGAGTCCATGGACACTTCCCTGCGGAACTCCAGTATCAAGTGGCCGTATTAATGAGGCTGTGTCTTTAATGGTGACATACTGATACCTATTAGAAAGGTAGGATTTAAAATATGCAAGCACATGGCCTCTTATACCATAGTGGTCAAGTTTGTGGAGTAGGATGCCGTGGTCTACTGTGTCAAACGCTTTTCTTAGGTCAATAAAAATTCCTAGCGGATATTCCTTATTTTCCAATGCTGTGTAAAGCAGGTCTAGCATTTTTATAATGGCATCGTTAGTGCTTTTATTTTTCCTGAATCCAAATTGGCAGGGGTTGAGTATGTTTTGTGACATGTAAATGAATATAGTCTCCTGTGCGCGAGTTTCTCGAAGATTTTGGATAGCAATGGTAAGTTTGATATTGGCCTATAGTTGTTTACATTCAATTCAAATTCAAAGTTTATTCTCTATAAGGATTACAATGCTGAGTTTACAGAATTTGGTTATTGTGCGGTTTACATGTAGTAAAGTACTAATTACAGAGGGTGCCACTAGAAACCTAACATGGCTAGGCATTTCGGAGAGACTTAGATTAATTCTTAAATTTAAAATATTACAAATTATGAGGTAAGTTGGTATTATGGCTAAGTTACTAAATACTAGTTTGTGAGTTGGTGTAACCCTTGCTGTCTTGAGTAGTGTCGGGAAAGTGCTAGTTTCTAGTGACTTGTTAAAAAGTAATGTAATAGCATGCAAAAGGACATGGGCCGCTCACTTGTACAATAATGGTGGGACGTGAGACAGATTCCCCGAGTTATTTTTAAGTGACTTTATGATCGCGGTGACTTCCGTGGGCTCAGTTGGTACAAGATAGAAGGAATTTGGGAAATTCCCATCTAGGTAGTCCCCGTCACGGGCATTGGTACGTGGGATTTTACTGGCGAGATTAGATCCAATGTTTGAGAAGTCGTTTATCTTGTTAGCTGTATCAGTGGGATGCAGTGGTGTTTCATGAGGTTTAGTTAGAACAATATTCTTGTTTTTTTCAGTTTGTGGGTCCCCAGAATCTGGGAGAGTGTTTTCCAGGTCTTTTTTTATATCTCCTCTTGTGTCAGTGAATCTGCTGGAGTAGTATAGTTGTTTGGCTTTCTTTATTACTTTGGTGAGAACTGATGAATATTGTTTAAGAATATCTTTGTGTATTAAGCCCTGTCTATATTGCTTTTCATATTAGTGTTTCTTATCAATGGATTTCAGAATGCTGCTGGTTAGCCATGGGCAACCAAGCCTTTTATTCATGATCTGTTTCGTTTTTATATGACAATGTTTGTTGTATAGTCTAAGTATTTTGTTAAGAAAAATGTCTGTCCAATCGTCAATACCATTGGCACTGGAGAATTCTGTAGGCCAGTCAACAGTGTCTAGGTCTGCTGTGGAATTCCTAATTGAGGCCTCGTCATGGAGCCTAAATGAAACTTTGTTGTATTCGAGTGGTGGCTTACTAATGTTTGTTAAGAGGAAGGTTGGGTAGTGGTCAGTAGTGCTGTCTGTGATTATCCCTGATTTAAGGGGGCTAGTATATTGGTCCATATGTGGTCTATTATGGTTGCACTTGTCTCAGTCAGCCTGGTTGGCTTAGTTATTGTTGGTATGAGAAGTGTGTTGTTCATATTGTTGATGAAATCAGTTACAGTCTGATCATCTGGTAGGCCAAGGTTGATATTGAAGTCTCCAGCTAAGAGAAGGTGGTGCTTGTTCATTTGTCTGTTTGTTATTAGTAACTTTAGATTCTCACTGAAGTTTGGGATGTTTGTGTGGGGGTATCCGGTATATGGCACCGATTGTTATAGGCATCTTGAGGTTTTTTACAGTAAAATTAGCAAAAATGTATTCCCAATATTCATCACTAAAGCAATTAGTGCTAATACAAGATAGTTGGTTAGAGTAATAGATTGCAGTACCACCCCGAACTTGGTATGGTCTGCAGTTGTGGATTGCTGTGTAACCTGGTAGTGGGTAGATATCTATTGTGTAAGAAATACCAGTATTTAGCGCTGAAAGCCGAACATAAACGTCATTCAACAGCTATTGAACAGAGAATAATTTACTCAACAAAACTAGCAAATCAAAATTTTCGCAACCTAAAATCAAGGCGAAGCTTTCTTTGAAGAAAAAAAATGCATTTTCTACTTAGCGTAGAGAATCCAGCGATTCCAGTTTTATCAACTATGTTCGTAAAACGACAAATTTGTATATACACGGACTAAACCACACGGAAATCGTCGTTTTCCTGCTCTTTGTCGTCCATTAAGCTTGAAACCTCTCAGAAAAGACACACAAAGTTATTGCATAGAAAAAAAATATCACATTTGAAAAAATAGAACAAACTTACTTAAACAGTCCAATAACAAACTTAACTTTGAAAATGGTACATAATACCGACGAGCTGATAAATAAGATACATGTGCAACATGTGCACATGTATCTTATTTATCAGTTAGTTATCTTTATTGTTGAAATGTTTCACTTACGCGCTGGGCTTCTTCAGTCAGATATAGAGAATGGACTGTAGACAGCAGGGGTGGTGGCAACGTAATGATGTAATCAGTCCAGTAACCTCAGAGAAATAGTTTGAGGTGGTCAGTCCCTCAGCCTGGAGAACAGTCAGTATGTACACTTTGTAGAGTCGCTGGAACACTGATTCATTGATAATGTGTTGGTCGAATATTTTGTCGGTGGGTTTGGGTTTGACAGGGACGTGCCAAGTATGGGCCAGTAGGCCTGCTGTAGTGTTCCTCCTTTCTTTTATTCTTGTGAGCAAACGCTGAGAACGTTATTTTGCAAATGTTTCAGTCCTGGGGGCATTGCTCACTCGTAAAGTAGGAGTGAATAACGTCCCAGGGAGGAAACGTTTCCACAGTAACACGTCTAAAGTGTCTGTTCATGTGGCACCGAACTATAACAGACTCACCAGTTTAACTCTTCAAGCGGTCACGTGGTTTCGCCATGTGGGCGATACATTGTTCATCGCTCCGTCAAGCCAAAAACAATTTCAACAGTGAGATAAAAAAAAAGAGCAGTATTAGGATATTTTATTGAGAAAACGTTTTGCCCCGAATGGTTTCTTCAGTCAGAACTAATAAAGCCGAAACGTCTCCTCTATAAAATAGGATATTACTGCTCATGTATCTTATTACATGTAAGTCCGTATTTTATATCATATCTTAATACAACTACTACTACTAATAATAATAATAATAATCTTTTTTTCTACAAGTACATTATACAACTATCACAGACTTAGCTGACATCATTGGCATACTATATAGAAAGCCCCTGGATATACAGAATATATTGGGCAACTTAGGTAAGTAACAAAAAAAGGCACAATACCGTGACTGGAAAGATACACAAATAACCCGGTCCAAGTCGGACCGAAACGTCGTCGTAGGCCCCTCTCTTCTATTTGCGGGTTATTTGTGCAACTTAGGTAACTCTTGCTCCCCAGCATGCGACCCGCAACACTCGTCTTACACCCACGTACCTTCTTACTGATAGGTGAAGACGGACAGCAGGTATAAGGAAACATGCCCAATGTTTCATCCGTGCTGGGGTCGATCCCGGGACTCTCAGTGTGTGAGCTGAGGACACTATAAACCAAGCCACGAACACCCAACAATGTGCAGCCTCAACAGGGTGCAGCAGTCCATTTAATTCATCCTAGAGGAGGCAGCTAATGACAGCCTCCCTTTGCTAGATGTACTTCTCATTATAAACGACAGCCACAGCAATCAAAGTATACACGAAACCTATCAAGAAGAACGACATGATACACTAATGTAGTACTCTTACCACGACCAAAAAATTAAACGAGGTGCACTCATTGGCATGTTCTTACGTGACTACAGGATCTGAACATCTGAAAGAAGAGTGCAACATTCTCTAACACGTCTTCCTGACGTAGGAATTTCACCCACACGTTATCCGGAACTGCAGACACCAAGCACACCCAAAAGTCTTCATTTCACAGAAACTGGAGAAAACAGACAGAAGGACTGATGAAGCAACTCGTGACGAAATGTTGCCTTTAATAATTGTGCTGAACTGTATACAAGTGTCTTTTTCCCACACTTAAAGGGAATTTCCCAAACCATAACGCAGGAGTTTACATCATTCCGTGTGGAGCTAGTAACCAGAAGTACGTAGGAGAGACCGCAGGCGGCTTACAAATCTGGATGCAAGAACACCAACGTGTGTGCAAGACTCACAACACGAATAACGCCTTCATGATAGACAGGGACGAGACCGCACTTCTAATGACCTGAAGAGACGCCAACTGGTCATCATCATCAAATTAACAAAACGCGACTCAGATACCTAGATGCTCTCATCAGTACAGAGAACATAATCCAACAGAATCAAGAAGCTCCTAGTATAGCCACATCTCTAGCTCAACGTCTCTTGCATAAACAAGTACGCCGAATGACTGGTGGTCCTCCTGCAGGGTCTCTCTCTGGGACTCTACCCACGCACTGACCTCACTGACCCAACCACTCACCTCACTACTCTTGTACAAATATGCTTCTTGTCCAGCTTTCTGCATTGATTGTCCAGACCTGTGCATTGATTGTCCAGGGATGTGCACTGATTGAAGAAACATTATCCATTAGCGAAGCGTTTCAATACAGTTCCTCTCTGCAATTGTGTCTTCTGCAAGGAACATTGAAAGCAACAAAATTCAAACACAAATGAGAGAGAAATGGGGAGCGCGCACGCATACACACACACGCACGCACACAGAGTAGTCAGGAAGTGGAATAGTTTGGGAAGCGATGTAGTGGAGGCAGGATCCATACATAGCTTTAAGCAGAGGTATGATAAAGCTCACGGTTCAGGGAGAGTGACCTAGTAGCGACCAGTGAAGAGGCAGGGCCAGGAGCTATGAATCGACCCTTGCAACCACAAATTGGTGAGTACACACACACACACACACACACACACACACACACACACACACACACACACACACACACACACACGCACACACACGCACACATACACACAAGGAAAGGCTATTAAGAGAGTATAGTTAGACAAAACCACATTAATGAGGTCATAGGCCCTAAAACAGACAAAATGCCGAGCTGTTAACATGAGGAGGAGGGCGCCCAGGGTTGACCTAAGTGGTTAAAGGAAGAGAGAAGGTGTTCCTAACCGGTTAAATCACGAGTTCTTCATCTCTTTTGTAAGTGAACAAAAATCCTGTCGAGAATCCACTTGTTGACGCACATGTATTCCTAACCATAATTTGCAACATGAAGTGAAAAAAATATCTTGGTTATAAAAAAATGAGTGACAAAAACAAAAGATAAATGGAATTATTTTTTAATATGACTAATATCTGTAAGAAATAAAACACCTGTTTAATAGGTGGATTGTTGTATTGCTGGAGACGTGTCAGTTATTGATGAGAGCCTTGGCACGGCATGGGTTTAACAAGCTCCTCAAATCGGGGTGATATATATGACAGACTGCGTCTTATGTCGTGCTCTGGTTGTAGGTTTCTATACTTTGTCGTTGCGACGGTGAGTGTCTGGAAGTCCTGCTTCACGCAGGAAAGTTACAACGAAGAGAAGGAGCGCTGTCAGGACCCGCCTCCAAGAATGTGCTTATCTTTGTATACTTTGATCCAGAATGAATCGGTGATTATTTTTGCCCTTTTGAAATTGTAATGAAGCTTTTGTTATTCTGAATCTTGATGGGCTGCTGCTGTAGTTTGCTGATGTTCGTAATATCGTCGGGTAGGTTCTTAGGGGTGTCTTACACAAGTGTGTTTCATAACATTCCCGGGAGTAGTGATCAAACTGTATTATCAGCTTGGTAGTGTTTTCCACGGTGATGTTTGGCACCTGTATGATGAGTGAAAACGACTTGTCCTCCAGAAATGCACTCAAGGATAGAAATGATGCAATCTTTCCAGCCTCGGCCACAACTTCAATTTCCCCTTGAGTGCTGTTAGTTTTTCTGACTGTTCAACCAACGTCTGATCGCGACCTTGCATTGAAATGTTCAAGGCGTTAATTTCAGCATCATTCATTTTGAATTTGAGGATTATGGGGGTCAAGGGATGATTTTATTCAAACAAAAAAAAATTTAGTCTCGTCCTGTATTTCAAGCAATGATTGAAACACTTTTAAGAACATAAGAACATAAGAACGAAGGAACACTGCAGAAGGCCTACTGGCCCATGCGAGGCAGGTCCAAGTCTCCTACCGGCTTAAGCCAATGCACCCAACCTAGTCAGGTCAGGTCACATTGACTTAAGGGAGGAACACGGCAACCGACCTGGTAGCACAAGCTATCAGGTCTAACTCACACCCACCCACATCTACTCATGTATTTATCTAACCTATTTTTAAAGCTACACAACGTTCTGGCCTCTATAACGGTACTTGGGAGTTTGTTCCACTCATCCACAACTCTATTACCAAACCAGTACTTTCCTATATCCTTCCTGAATCTGAATTTTTCCAACTTAAAACCATTGCTGCGAGTCCTGTCTAGGCTAGATATTTTCAGCACACTATTTACATCCCCTTTATTTATTCCTGTCTTCCATTTATACACCTCAATCATATCCCCCCTAATTCTACGTCTTTCTAGAGAGTGCAGTTTCAGGGCCCTTAGTCTATCCTCATAGGGAAGGTTTCTGATACATGGGATCAACTTTGTCATCCTCCTTTGTACATTTTCCAGAGAATTTATATCCATTCTGTAATACGGTGACCAAAACTGTGCAGCATAATCTAAATGAGGCCTAACCAAGGATGTATAGAGTTGAAGAACAACCTGAGGACTCCTATTATTTATGCTTCTTGATATGAAGCCAAGGATTCTATTAGCTTTATTGCGAACACTTATGCACTGTTGTCTTGGTTTCAGATTACTGCTAACCAGAACTCCTAAATCTTTTTCGCAATCCGTAATATTAAGATCTACATTATTTAGTTTATATGTGGCATGGTTATTGTCCTGTCCAACATTAGAACTTTGCATTTGTCTATATTAAACTGCATCTGCCACTTCTCCGACCACTGCATCAGTCCTATCAAATCTTCCTGGAGTGCTCGAATGTCCTCGTCAGAATGAATTCGACGACCTATCTTGGTGTCATCGGCAAACTTGCCGATGTCGCTCTTTATGCCCTCATCTATGTCGTTTATGTAGATTGTGAACAGCAGGGGGCCCAACACTGACTCCTGTAGAACACCGCTCGTGACGCTTCCCCACTCTGATTTCTCCCCATTTATGCAAACTCTCTGCTGCCTATTTGTCAACCATGCTCTATCCAGGAAAAAATTTCTCCTCCTATTCCATGTGCTTTAATTTTCCTCAATAGTCTCTGATGTGGGACCCTGTCAAAAGCCTTACTGAAGTCCATATACACAATATCATATTCATTACCATGATCTACCTCCTCAAATACCTTAGTGAAAAAAGTTAATAAATTCGTAAGGCAGGAACGCCCCTTTGTAAAACCATGCTGAGATTCGTTGATTAATTTATGCTTTTCAAGGTGGCTACGAACTGCCTCGGCAATTATTGATTCCATAAATTTTCCCACTATGGAGGTTAGGCTTATTGGTCTATAGTTCGAAGCTAAGGACCTGTCACCTGTTTTGAAAATAGGTATCACATTTGCCATTTTCCACTTATCTGGCACCATGCCAGTTTGTAGTGATATGTTGAAAAGATTAGCCAAAGGTGTGCTAAGCTCCTCTTTACATTCCTTTAGAACCCTTGCATACAGTTCATCAGGGCCTGGGGATTTGTTAGGTTTTAATTTATCTATTTGCCTAAAAACCATGTCACTTGTGACCCTAATAGTGCACAGTTTATTATCGTCCTGTTCTACATAATTTATCATAACTGGAATATCGCTGGTATCCTCCTGTGTAAAAACTGAGAGGAAGTATGTGTTAAAAATTCTACACATTTCCTTATCACTGTCAGTGAGCTGACCCGAGGAACTTTTGAGTGGGCCTATCTTGTCCCTGATCTTACTTCTGTATACCTGAAAGAATCCTTTTGGGTTAGTCTTCGATTCTCTTGCAACTTTAACCTCAAATCTCTCTTTTTGCTTTTTAATTCCCTTTTTTATTTCTCTCTTTAACTGAATATATCGATTTTAATTGCCCCTCTCCTCCTTTGATTTGCCATATATGCCTCTCTTTTGACCAATCAGATAATTTTAATCTATTGTTCATCCATTTAGGATCATTTTTTGTTTGATCTGATTTCCCTATTGGAACATAATTTGACTGAGCAGCTAGAACTATGCCCCTGGAAAGCATCATATCGGCAACCATCACCACCACCTACCTGACCCTTAGTCAGGTCATTCCAGTTCAGCCCACCTAAGTAATTTCAGTCCTATGAAATCAGCCAAGCGGAAGTCAGGGACGGAGACTTGATTGCCATTATTAGGGAATTCCATGATATAATTAAAACTGAGTGATTTGTGATCACTTTCCCCAAGCTCATCATTAACCTCAAGATTATTAATTAGTGTTTCCCTACTGGCAAGAACCAAGTCAAGGAGGTTATTTCCCCTAGTTGGCTCTGTCACAAACTGTTTTAAAAAACAATCCTGGATCGTATCAAGAAAGTCACCTGACTCTAAATTTCCTGTCAAATTGCTCCAGTCAATCTGTCTATAGTTGAAATCTCCCATTAGCACAACATTTTCGTATGTAGATGCCTTACGAATTTCGTCCCATAGAAGTTTACTGCACTCCCTATCAAGATTGGGGCCCTGTAAATCACACCCAAAATTATTTTTCCTCGGCCCTCGAGAAGCTGTAACCAAACAGATTCAGTGGCTGACGCTTCTAATTTAATATCTTGTCTAACACAACAATTTAAATTGTCTCTGACATCGCTACCCCACCACCTTTCCTGTTGACCCTGTCAGTGTGGAATAATTTATAGCCTTGTATGTGACATTCAGAGGGCATCTCTCTATCTTTCAGATTGAGCCAGGTCTCTGTTATAGCAATAATATCTATGTTTCCTGCACTTGCAATTAATCTTAGCTCATCTATCTTATTTCTTACACTCCTGCTATTAGTATAGTAAACCTTAAGGGAGCTAGTCCCTTGCTGCCCTCTGCTGTCCCCCTTTGTTTGCTGACCTGATCTATTGTCTTTATTTATAACTTCATGCTGAATGCCTTTTATACATTTACTGTTTCCAACCCAAGTGTCGCAACCTGCTTGTTTCCCACACACACCCATACCTCTATCTTCCATCAGTTTAAAATCATAGGCATTTCACCAATGGCCTTCTCAATCAAGTCTGCAAGTGCTACCACCCCAGCCCCAGAGAGATGTACCCCATCCCTTGCATACATATCATGTTTGCCATAAAAGTTGTTCCAGTTGTCAATGAATGGGATTGCAAGTTCCTTGCAGTATCTGTCTAGCCAGCAATTTACACCAATTGCCCTAGACAACCATTCATTTCCTACTCCCCTTCTAGGCAAGATGCTACATATGATTGGGATCCCTCCTTAGACTTAATGAAATCTATAGCTGACCTGTACTTATCTAGCAGCTCTTCTCTCCTACCCTTCCCAATATCATTTCCACCAGCACTGAGACAGATAATGGGCTTGTTCCCATTACCTGACATGATATTATCCAGCCTGTTGACAATGTCCCCAACACCAGCTCCAGGGAAGCACACTCTATCTCTCATCTTCTTATTCCTATTACAAAAAGCACGGTCAATATATCTTACCTGAGAGTCACCAACCACAAGAATGCGCTTACCTCCATTAGCAGGGGCAGTAGTACCCTTACCTTCACTGGCCACTGAAGTACATTCATCCTGAAGAACAGAGAAGCGATTTCCTACCTTCAGATCTTCACTTTCCTTACTCTGATGCGCCTCCCATTACTGTGAACCACTCGCCACTTGTAGCAGGTGCTGGGCTGCATCTCACTGCTGGTAGCCGTTGCTACCTCCCCAACTACAGCCTCCTCACAGCGAGAGACAGACTGCACCTCACTGCTAGAAGCCTCATTCCCCACAACTCCAGCCACCTCACACTCTCTTCCAGACCCATTGAGGTGGACATTCAGCCTCCTAATCTCCTCCTGGAGAAGCAAGACCTCCTCCTTCAACTCTCCAACCTCAATTTTTAAAACACTGCAGAAGCAAGCCATGCTTTGTAACCGTCCACACTAATCCCCAAAGCAGCTCAGGGTCTGTGACCTCACGTGACGACTGACCACTGACGACTGACACAATCACAATCACCTAACCTCAGAGTGATACAACTGATGTACATATTTCGAACCAAAATCAGAGCACAGATGAGCGAAGAGCCCGGGGTTTAATGAAATTAACAACCTGAATGACCTCCAGCATCACATTCTGCAACTCACGTGACAACCTCTGAGAAGCAAGATTTTCACGGTGAAGGAGACAGTGAACAATCAACACGCACGGATTTTCCTCTTTCTCTCTAGCAGTGAAACACTGACGTGCTCCTAACATTGCTGGTGCACCATCACAACAGACACGAAAACACTGATTTCACTGAAGCCTTTCTTCCTAAAAGAATGAGTCCACAATGTTGAAAATATCTTCTTTAGTTGTTGTGGTGTGTAATGGCCGGAACAACAGAAATTCCTCTTCCATATCTTCTGGACCTTGGATACCGCACCTAAGCCATGAGCCAGGAATCATTACCAATATTTGTAGACTCGTCCAACTGGAGACTAAACTGTCTACACATTTTTATGGCTGCCATCACCTGATCTTTTACATAGCACGACATGTTCTTAATTCCTTGACCATGCCATTTGCAGATATTTCAGATTCACTTCTGGAGGGCTGCTGGTTTTACTAATTCCTCGGCAGTGGTGTGTGGCTTCTCTACTCCTGCAGTCCTCCAGAGCTACGAGGTATGCATTGAGTGATGCTATATGGAGTAATCAATTGTCTTGGTAGCAGCATCCATTCTCTGCCGTTTCATTTCTTGTTGTTTCCTTTCAGAGAAACGCCTTTCACTGTTCACAAGTGCACTGTGCTTTCCTTCATAGTTCCTTCTAAGCTTGTTTTGCATCAAGGATTCATTGATCAGAACTTCCCAACAAATAATACAATGTTTTTCAAGTCCGCCAAGTTGAGTGATGTGCCTGAAGATATTCCTCTAGGTACTGACTTTCAGCCATAATTTCTAAGTATGAAACAACCAACACGAAACGAATGCAGAAACAAGTACATAATGCTACTTATAAAATAACACCTTGAGTAGTAGTAGTAGTAGTAATAATAATAATAAAAGTAATAACACCTGGCCAGCCAATACAAATGGTTTGCTACTCAGTATTGAGTGGCGACCCAGGAGTTTGAAAACCACTGGGTTAAGGGATGGGAGCCAAGGGTTGCGCTAAGTGACTAAAATGAAGGAAAAGCGGAATCATCCTTGGGAAATTAACAATAGCTCTTGTTTGTTTATAAGGGCGAGGTGACATTGTTGTTGTTGTTGATATTGCTTTTGTTGATGCTTTTGTTGTCGTTGGTGCTGGATTTGCATGTGTGTGTGTGTGTGTGTGTGTGTGTGTGTGTGTGTGTGTGTGTGTGTGTGTGTGTGTGTGTGTGTGTACTCGTCTACGTATTCATTTATATACTCACATTTATATAATCCTTTGGTTGATATTTCTTCTGTTGTCTGAAATTTTGGTCATTATTTCTTTTACTAAATAGCCACTGAAATTGTTAGTAACTATGTAGTAGTAGTCAGCTCCTCAAAACTCCACTGATTCCTTACTATTAGTGTCTCTCCTCCACCTCATGTGTTCTCTCGTTTCTCTTCTTACAATGAGATACTCGTTTGGAAATAATGCATTATCATTCCAGAAAATTTGATCTCTGTGACAGCTACAATGTATGGATAATTCTATGCTGCCCACAGTCTCTCAATATTTGTTACACAACATTTCGTGATGTCCTCTTGTGTTCATCCTGTTTTCCCTTTTTATGTCTACCTTGCTCCCTTTCTCTTTTTTTCCCTTTCCCTCTTCCCCACCTCACTGCCTACTCTAAAAGCCCTTTCTACTTTTATATTTTATATTCCATTATACAACAAGGCAAGGGATGATCTGGCCTCAGGTTCGCTGTTGGGGTCTCTGATCCAGTGGTCAGTAGCGCCTCAGACATACTGGTTTCAATACTATGGGTGTAACCTCGTGAAGACTGCAGTCCAGACTCTCACCTCCAAAGACTGATGAGTGTCGCTGAGGGTTACTGGTGGGTTGGTGGTTAGGTAAGATTCGTCAGCAAACAGGACAAGTGTTTTCTGACGCGGGTCCTAGTCATGTAATGACCCGCAAATGGAGCTTATGGTCATCTGACCGAGGCCTTCTACTGGCGTCTCAACATGATTAGAAGTTGTTTCTATGTCTGCCCCACCAACTAGTTCACTCTAGTTGTGAATACATGGTTTAGCACACTGACAAGTTGATAAATGAGACACAAGTGCAACATCTGAAAACGTTTCGCCAGGCAGCGAATTCTTCAGTCCAGTGCAGAGAAACATGGAAGATGAAGAGACGTTAAGGGTAATCAGTCCCTCAGCCTGTAGTCGATGTGTTCAGTTCATCACTTGATAAAAGTGCAGCATATTCTCGGAGATGGGGCTTATATACCGAGAACAGATGAGGTGGAGCAGTGGGAGGGGGAGCAGTGGTAGGTGGAGCAGTGGTAAGTGGAGCAGTGGTAGGTGGAGCAGTGGTAGGTGGAGCAGTGGTAGGTGGAGCAGTGGGAGGGGGAGCAGTGGTAGGTGGAGCAGTGGTAGGTGGAGCAGTGGTAGGTGGAGCAGTGGTAGGTGGAGCAGTGGTAGGTGGAGCAGTGGTAGGTGGAGCAGTGGTAGGTGAAGCAGTGGTAGGTGGAGCAGTGGTAGGTGGAGCAGTGGTAGGTGGAGCAGTGGTAGGTGGAGCAGTGGTAGGTGGAGCAGTGGTAGGTGGA
This sequence comes from Cherax quadricarinatus, assembly GCF_026875155.1. NCBI lineage: Eukaryota > Metazoa > Arthropoda > Malacostraca > Decapoda > Parastacidae > Cherax > Cherax quadricarinatus. Next base: position 11,441,761 of record NC_069435.1, on the reverse strand, counting down.
GCAGTGGTAGGTGAAGCAGTGGTAGGTGGAGCAGTGGTAAGTGGAGCAGTGGTAGGTGGAGCAGTGGTAAGTGGAGCAGTGGTAGGTGGAGCAGTGGTAAGTGGAGCAGTGGTAGATGGAGCAGTGGTAGGTGGAGCAGTGGTAGGTGGAGCAGTGGTAGGTGGAGCAGTGGTAGATGGAACAGTGGTAGGTGGAGCAGTGGTAGATGGAGCAGTGGTAGGTGGAGCAGTGGTAGGTGGAGCAGTGGTAGGTGGAGTCTTCAGTGGACAAAACTACTAGAGGAACCAGGTCAGTTAGTTTAATATGTTTATTATGCACCACATACCCATCCTGTGGGAGGTAGTCAAGAGATTACAGAGGTACATAATGGGTCCAGGGACTGGACTCCAAAGTTTTGATAGCTGAGCAAGTTACAGAGGTAATGAACTCACAATTTACAAAGGTAATGAACTCACAATTTACAAAGGTAATGAGCTCCAGGTAGGTCTGGTCACAATCATGACAAGTTACAAAGGTATTTACAGATTACAGAGGTACGTAATGGGTCCAGGGACTGGGCTCTCAAAGTTTTGATATCTGAACTAGGTACAAAGGTAATGAACTCACAAGTTACAAAGGTAATGAATCCTGTAAGAATGGTTACTTACGTTTATACATGGGTACAATCATGAACAAATGATCTAACCAAGTCGTGTCTGTTTGTTAGAAAAGTTTTGAAAAAATCCCTGCATCAAGATCGCTAAATGTTGCTGTGCCTGACAGAACACTGACGGAAGTGTGATTATTAAGAGTGTCGCTTCCTTCTTCGAGTCAGTATGTCACGTTATTTACAACTTGACACTTTACTCAACATCCCTGGTTCTCTTCACTGCACTTTGACTTCCTCACAACATCACCTTACTATAGAAATTAGTTATTTTCTCTGCTCATTTCCTTTGGGTTAACAAAATTCAGAATCCTGATTTGTGACATTTAACAGAGAACATTGTCAAAGTCTTTTGTTTGTTTACTCTCCGCCTAGGCTGTCTCTCAGCTGTCACACGACTTGCTATTTTTGGTATTTTCACTCGTTCACATTCACCAGTTTCTGTACAGTATTGTTGAATGTGTCGGTATATGTTAACGCCTACATTATATACACTTATACTGTGGAAGGTTCACCCTCTCTCCATACCAGAACCCCGATTATTTGTGTGAGTGTGTGTGTGTGAGCACGCGCATGTTATAACCCTAACACACACACACACACACACACACACACGGACTGCAAGAAGGCGTTTGACACAGTTCCACACAAGAGACTAGTGCAAAAACTGGAGGACCAAACAGGGATAACAGGGAAGGCACTACAATGGATCAGGGAATACTTGTCAGGAAGACAGCAGCGAGTCATGGTACCTGGGGAGGTGTCAGAGTGGGCACCTGTGACCAGCGGGGTCCTACACGGGTCAGTCCTAGGACCAGTGCTGTTTCTGGTATTTGTGAACGACATGACGGAAGGAATAGACTCCGAAGTGTCCCTGTTTTCAGATGACGTGAAGTTGATGAGAAGAATTCATTCGATCAAAGACCAGGCAGAACTACAAAGGGATCTGGACAGGCTGCAGACCTGGTCCAGCAATTGGCTCCTGGAGTTCAACCCCACCAAGTGCAAGATTATGAAGATTGGGGAAGGGCAAAGAAGACTGTAGACGGAATACAGTCTAGGGGGCCAGAAACTACAAACTTCACTCAAGGAAAAAGATCTTGGGGTGAGTATATCACCAGGCACATCTCCTGAAGCGCACATCAACCAAATAACGGCTGCAGCATAGGGGTGCCTAGCAAACCTCAGAACAGCATTCCGACATCTTAATAAGGAATCGTTCAGGACCCTGTACACCGTGTACGTTAGACCCATATTAGAGTATGCGGCACCAGTCTGGAACCCACACCTATCCAAGCACGTAAAGAAACCAGAGAAAGCGCAAAGGTTTGCAGCAAGACTAGTCCCAGAGCTAAGAGGTATGTCCTACGAGGAGAGGTTAAGGGAAATCAACCTGACGACACTGGAGGACAGGAGAGATAGGGAGGACACGATAACGACATACAAAATACTGAGAGGAATTGACAAGGTGGACAAAGAGAGGATATTTCAGAGATGGGACACACCAACAAGGGGACACAGTTGGAAGTTGAAGACACAGATGAATCACAGGGATGTTAGGAAGTGCTTCTTCAGCCACAGAGTAGTCAGGAAGTGGAATAGTTTAGGAAGGATATAGTGGAGGCAGGATCCATACATAGCTTTAAGCAGAGGTATGATAAAGCTCACGGTTCGGGGAGAGTGACCTAGTAGCGACCAGTGAAGAAGCGGGGCCAGGAGCTTGGAATCGACCCCTGCAACCTCAACTTGGTGAGTACTAGGTGAGTACACACCCACACGCACACACTCATGGAACAAGGGGGGATAAGACCTAGTAGCGATCAGTGAAGAGGCAGGGCCAGGAGCTTGGACTCGACCCTTGCAACCTCAACTAGGTGAGTACAACTAGGTGAGTACACACACCCACGCGTACACACACACACACACACACACACACACACACACACACACACACACACACACACACGCACACACACACACACACTTGAGAAAATCAAGAATAAACATAAACAAGCAAAATGGAAGCGAGAAAGGGTAGTGCAAACAGTGAGAGCCAGAAAAAGGGAAATAAAATGCAGGGGAAACAGAACAAGAACTGGTGGGAGGGTGAGCGTGTGTACCAGCGTGGCCACAACCGCCTCCACCTCCCTCTTATGGAGGTCACGCCGGTATAAGGCAATGGTCTACAACTACACGTCAACTGTTGAAAAGCCAAGATTGAAACGGTTGAAAGAAGTGCTTGATCAACCTGGTTGTGATGGCTGTGCGAGCTTGCGATCATGATATTTTTTTAACCAGGATAATGTTTTCCCCTGATAAAGCTGCGTAAAGCTGAGCGTTGTACCAATTAATAGTCAGTTCTGTAATGCTTATAATAATAATAATAATAATAATAATAATGTTGGGAGGGTTCATGGAGATGTGATGGTTGGAGGTAAACACAGTCGTTGGATGTTAACACACATATTAGCAGAGTGTGAGAGGGGGGAGCCCAGACTGCCTGTGTTGGCCGTAGACCTAAGCGTGGAGAACTGATATATTTACAGGGATTCTCAGGCACACATGCGCATCACGTGACGTCACACATGCTAGTCGCTGAGCCTACTGAAAGGGGGCTCAGTATAGCTACTGAATTCCCTATACTTATACTTGTGTAGTATATTGTAGATCGTATTATCCATGTATATATTTAGGCTCCCTTTCAGTAGGCTCAGCAACTAGCATGTGTGATGTCACGTGATGCGCATGTGTGCGTGAGCATCCCTGTAACTCCCTCAGCTCTCCACGCTTAGGTCTACAGCCAACACAGACAGTCTGGGCTCCCCCCTCTAATACTCTGCTAATATATGTGTTAACATCCAACGACTGTGTTTAACTCCAACCATCACATCTTTACGAACCCTCCCAACAAATGGTGGCAGCGGTGGGATGTGGGTGAGTGAGGCAGCGCAGTGGAACACCGCATGGTGGCTGGGGCCTCCGGGATGGGATAAGCAGCGTAAGCCACTCTGGGGACACCCGCACTGGGCACGAAAATATTCTAAGCCGGGCTGGCTTAAAAACTCACAAAATACCACGACACCACAGGGATGGTAAAACACTCAGAACAGCTTGAACTGGAAGCACAAAGCGATAGAGAAGGCTGTACCCATGTGGCTTGCTTGGGTACTGGGTTAAATCACCTGGGTTAGTTGGCTGGCTGGCTTGGCTGGCTTAACCCGTCACACAGACTGGCTTGAGAGCTTGTAATGATGAGCACAGCAGGGGTGGAAAGCTGGATAGCAGGCAAGGCTGGTACTTAAGACAAGCTGGATGGTGTAGGGCTGGACTCTACCCCACAGACTGGCTTGGTGGCTTGGCTTAATTTGCAAACCCGGGTCAACTCATTGGAAGTCATTCAAATAAGCAAATAAAACACTAATACAGCAAGACAAGAGATGCTAAGCCAATGATGATCCTTTTTAAATCACTTATTCTTTCTAGGCTGGAATATTGCTGTACATTAACATCCCCATTCAGGGCAGGTGAAATTGCAGAGCTGGAGAATGTACAGAGAACCTTTACTGCACGTATAAGTTCAATCAAACACCTTAACTACTGGGAGCGCCTGGAAGCACTTGACTTGTACTCACTAGAGCGCAGGCGAGAGAGATGTATCATAATCTACACCTGGAAGATTGTGGAGGGACTGGTCCCTAATATGCACACAGCAATCACTCCATACGAAAGCAAAAGACTTGGCAGGCGATGCAACATACCCCCAGTGAAAAGTAGGGGCGTCACTGGTACACTAAGAGAAAACACAATAAGTGTCAAGGGCCCAAGACTGTTCAACAGCCTCCCACCAGCCATAAGGGGCATTACGGGAAGACCCCTGGTTGTCTTCAAGAGGGAGCTGGACAGATACCTAAAGACGGTGCCGGATCAGCCGGGCTGTGGTTCGTATGTTGGATTACGTGCGGCCAGCAGTAACAGCCTCGTTGATCAGGCCCTGATCCACCGGGAGGCCTGGTCGTGGGGACGTTGATCCCCGGAATTCCCTCCAGGTAGACTCCAGGTAGTAAGTAGGAAGCAAACAGGCTGGTGGACGCTTGACTGGGATGTGAAGCGTCACTCGTCTCCACAGGCCTAGGCGACCAGCTCAGTAGAAATTTATATCCAGAAATCGCTGTAATCATCAGAATTACGGGCCCTCCGCTGGCACCATTTGTTGGAAGGGTTCGTGGAGATGTGATGGTTAGAGTTAAACACAGTCGTTGAATGTTAACACACATATTAGCAGAGTGTGAGAGGGGGGAGCCCAGACTGCCTGTGTTGGCTGTAGACCTAAGCGTGGAGAACTAAGGGAGTTACAGGGATTCTCACACACACAATGCACATCACGTGACGTCACACATGCTAGTCGCTGAGCCTACTGAAATGGAACCTAAATATATACGTGGATGATACGATCTACAATATACTACACAAGTATAAGTGTAGGGAATTCAGTAGCTATACTGACAATAATAATAACAATAATAATAATAATAATGTACATTGCTACAAGTTAATGTACAAAGTGTGCGGACCGAGACGACATCACTGACATTTAAAAAGTCTCTTGTTATAGAGAGCATTTTTATCAAATTAGGTCAATTTTGTCCCTAGAATGTGACCTACACCAGTCGACTAACACCCAGGTACCTATTTTACTGCTAGGTGAACAGAGACAGCAGGTGTCTTAAGGAAACACTCGTACTAGGGATCGACCCACGGACCTGAGTGTGTGTGAGCTGATAGTGAGTGGTCTATCAATCGAACTACGGGTTGTTTTTGGCAGTATATCCAATGGAGCAACTAGCAACCTGACTGACCAGGTAGTCAACAAGGATATGTGATCTCAGGTCACCCAGCTAGGAAACCAAATAGATCTCGAAACCAGCTACAGGTATATCAAAGGTATATTAATAAGATGTACTGATAGAAAAAAACTAGATTTTTTTTTTACAAATTTAGAATTTTTCGTGGCGGCTTGAGACCTTTCTTATAAATTTAATTTTACGTCCAGTATGCATGAATAAGATTCTGTTTGGATTTTTAACCCCGGAGGGTTAGCCATCCGTCCTCAATCTTGTCCCCCAGAATGCGACCCACACCAGTCCATAATCACCCAGCTACCTATATGCTTGCTAGGTGAACGGGACAGGAGGTGTAAGGAAACAGGCACAGTGTTTCCATCCTTGCGAGAGATCGAACCGAGGACACTTAGGGTGTGAAGCGAGAGCGTTGCCTACCAGGCCGCAGGACACTGTAAATGAAGTGGATAAGTATTTGAGTGAAAGGTGTTGGAGTTGAAAGAGACCTGCCTAGCATGGGCCAGTAGGCCTACGGCAGTGCTACTCAGCTCTAATGGTCTATATATAATAGAAAGACACAATACCGTGACTGGAACAATATATAATTAACCCTCACACAGGAAAGACAAACTTATGACGACGTTTCGGTCCGACTTGGACCATTAATTAGTGACTAATTAATAGTCCAAGTCGGACCGAAGCGTCGACATAAGTTGCTTCTTCTTATGGTCTATGTCACTGTATTCATAAACAATACAAGTGACTGTATGCTAGAATGAGGTAGTTCAAGAACATGAAAGTCTAAATTAGGGATAAAAATAAAAGGAGTTTGTCGTTAAGCAATGGTGAATCCCAGTGTGTAGAATTCAACTTGACAGGGAATGCAGGTGTGTAGAATTCAACTTTTCGGGGAATCCAGGTGTGTAGAATTCAACTTGATGGGGAATCCAGGTGTGTAGAATTCAACTTGACGGGGAATCCATTTGTGTGAAAGTCAACTTGACGGGGAAATCAGTGTGTGGAAGTCTATAAAACCTATGTATTCACAGAGGCCTCTATGTATCCACGGACATCCGTGTGGACACACTGACACTGGGGAGCACCCACAGACAACTTTGAGTACCTACATACACTTGTATGTACCCACGGACACCTGTGTGTGCCCACAGACATCTGTGTGTACCCACAAACACTTACATGTCCCCGAGGACACTTGTTTGTACCCAGAGTCACTGACACAAGAGGAGATATAAAAAAGACCTGGAAAACACTTTCCCAGATTCTGGGGACCCACAAACTGAAAAAAACCAAGAATATTGTTCTAACTAAACCTCATGAAACACCACTACATCCCACTGACACAGCTAACAAGATAAACGACTTCTTCTCAAACATAGGATCTAATCTCGCCAGTAAAACCCCACATACCAATGCCTGTGCCAGGGACTACCTAGATGGGAATTTCCCAAATTCCTTCTATCTTGTACCAACTGAGCCCACGGAAGTCACGGCGATCATAAAGTCACTTAAAAATAACTCAGGGAATCTGTCTCACGTCCCACCATTATTGTACAAGCGAGCGGCCCATGTCCTTTCGCATGCTATTACATTACTTTTTAACAAGTCACTAGAAACTAGCACTTTCCCGACACTACTCAAGACGGCAAGGGTTACACCAATACATAAAGGTGGTGACCCTACAGATTTTAACAACTATAGGCCAATATCAAACTTACCATTGCTATCCAAAATCTTCGAGAAATTCGTGCACAATAGACTATATTCATTTATAACGTCACAAAACATACTCAACCCCTGCCAATTTGGATTCAGGAAAAATAAAAGCACTAATGATGCAATTATAAAAATGCTAGACCTGCTTTACACAGCATTGGAAAATAAGGAATATCCGCTAGGAATTTTTATAGACCTAAGAAAAGCATTTGACACAGTAGACCACTGCATTCTACTCCACAAACTTGACCACTATGGTATAAGAGGCCATGCGCTTGCATATTTTAAATCCTATCTTTCTAATAGATATCAGTATGTCACCATTAAAGACACAGCCTCATCAATACGGCCACTTGATACTGGAGTTCCGCAGGGAAGTGTCCTTGGACCCCTGTTCTTCCTCATTTACATCAATGATCTTCCAAACATATCTCAACACCTGAAACCCATTCTCTTTGCTGACGACACGACTTATGTCATCTCCCACCCTAATCTTGCCACCCTCAACACCATTGTTAACGAGGAGCTGCTCAAAATATCGACTTGGATGACAGCCAATAAACTTACACTTAACACTGGCAAAACCTACTATATTATGTTTGGTAGCAGAGCAGGTGTTGCGCAACTTAACATTAAGATCGACAACACTCTAATTGCCAGACATAATGAGAGCAAATTCCTTGGCCTATACCTCGACAACAACCTAAATTTTAGCACCCATATCCAACACATAAAAAAGTACCCAAAACGGTGGGGATCCTCTCCAAGATACGATACTATGTGCCGCAAACTGCCCTTCTCACACTATACCATTCACTTACATATCCATACCTCACCTATGCTATCTGTGCTTGGGGTTCAACTGCAGCAACACACCTAAAGCCAATAATAACCCAACAAAAAGCTGCAGTAAGAATAATCACTAAATCCCATCCCTGGCAACACCCCCCCCCGCTCTTCATAGATCTAAACTTACTCCCTGTTCAGAACATCCAAACTTACTACTGTGCAATCTATATCTACAGGACCTTAAATTCCAATATTAACCTTGACCTAAAACGCTTTCTTGATAGTTGTGACAGGATCCACAGGCATAACACCAGACACAAACATCTCTATGACATTCCCCGTGTTCGACTAAACCTTCACAAAAAATTCAATATATTTCAAAGGACCTAAAATCTGGAACACCCTACCTGAAAACTCTAGAACTGCGGACACATTCATCACTTTCAAAACTAAAGTTAGAAAACATCTTATCTCCCTGATACACCCCGACAACTAACTACATGATAACCACCTGGTGGTTCACAATTACACTCACTCACCCACTGATTATAAACCCAGAAATACTAATCTTAATCTTAAAATAATAAATCCTAACTAGTCGTAAGTTTGCCTATGATACTCCAATATAGACACTTTGTATTGTGCCAAAACAAAAGCATTCACATTGCTAAACTCACAAATTATGATGTAGTCACTTAGCCTTAATACCATAATCTGTAAGGATTTAATGTTAAGAATTAATCTAAGTCTGCCCGAAATGCCTAGCCATGTTAGGTGTCCTAGTGGCCCCCTCTGTAATTAGTATATTATAACATGTAAACCACACAATACTCAAAAACTGTAAAACCCACATTGTAACCCTTATAGAGAATAAACTTGAATTGAATTGAATAAACACCTACGTGTGCCAAAGATAGTGTTCTGAAGTTATAAACGACAACGTTGGAGAAAAAAATGTACCCGAAACTATGAACGGTTTTATTATTCAATAAAATAGTACGGAAATATAATATTTAAGGGCTCAGTAAACTCGTGAGAGAAAACACATAACTCGAGAGTCTCCAGACACTTTATTATGAAAAGGATAATAAAAATGAAGGGGTAATGTTGAAAAAAGAGGGTTGGCAAGGGAACATTCGTGAAAATAACAGGAATGAAGGGAAGACTGAAAAAGGGAAGATACAGGAAATGAAAACATAACTGACTGAACATCAGTCAAGAGCCCTGGTCTGGAAATGTAAACATGATTAAGTATCAACCAAGAAGCCAGGTCTGGAAATGTTAGCATGATTAAGTGTCAACCAAGAAGCCAGGTGTGGAAATGTTAGCATGATTAAGTATCAACCAAGAAGCCAGGTGTGGAAATGTTAGCATGATTATCAACCAAGATGCCAGGTCTGGATGGAAGTGAGAAGCGCGGGTTGTGATTCGCGTTAACATCCACAGGAAGACGACGATAAGGTTTGCATTGAAGTCATAAGAAGGTTTCATAAGATTTTTGCAAATGAGCAAGAATCAGTACCAGAGATCAATGGCAGGATAAATTCAATAAAATTATCAAACACCGTAACAATCACTGAAGTGAGAGGATTCTTGATGGGACCTGATAAAGCAAAGGTTTCTGGACCAGGTGGAAAGTCGCCAAGAATATTACGAGGAAAAGCTGAAATACTGTACAGGTCATTCACACTAACCTTTAGCAGCGAGTAAAATGCCAGACCTCTGAAAGCTTGCAGACATAATATCAATATTTAATATAAAGGGGAAGACAAGCCTCGCATCACAGACCACTGTCCTGAAGGAATGTCATGTGCAATCGTAATAACACAGTTGCAAACAAGCCACGGAACAGGTGGGATTTGAACCCATGGCGGGTGAGTTGTAAAACTCACTCGCCATGGGTTTATAATATCCATGTTACTGGACACCATGGCTAGGAAGTTGCTTGTTAAACACTTTGAAAATGCTAAATCCCTCGCATAAAACCAACATAGATTTATAAAGAGAAGGTCATACTTTACTAATTTATTTACGATTTACGAGCCATATGATTATTAAGAAGTTAGGCAAGAAAGAGGAATTGGTTAAGCGCATTTCCGTAGGTTGTAGGAAAGTTTTAGGTACGGTGTCCCACGGAAGACAATTTAACTAATGAGAGAAGCAGACTGGGTTAAAATTACATGTGTTAACATTAATGAGGAAATACTTGAATAATTAAAATCAGTAAAAAAAAAAAAAACGAATGAATCCTGTGTTTATGATCCGTTGTGGCGTTCCATAAGGATCCGTGTTGGCCCTTGTACTATTCTTAGTGTATGTAAATAACCCAGTTGTATGAGGCTAGAGGCAGGACCTTTCCGAATTGCTGCAATACAACGAAACTTTATTCAAAATAATAAAAATAAAGCATGAGTTAATTCCTACATATCCAAGCACACACAACTCACATTCCGAGTGTCCGTGGTTCGATCTTCGGCATATTTTCCTACACCTGCTGTCCCTGTTCACCTAGTATAGGGTAGGTTCTTAAGTGTTAATCTACTGTTGTGGGTAGCATCCTGGGGGTGGTAGCATACCTTACACAAAGCTGAGCTTTGAAATGAACAGAGATAGGATAACTCTTAGCTTGTAAAACTGAGTTGTGTCAAAAAAACAAAAGAGCGATACAAGATATAAACAGACTTTAAGAACAGTTACTGAAATTAAACTCGAACAAGAGCAAAGTTATGAAGTTGAGAACTAACAAAAACAGGTAATGAGAGACCTGTGAAGCAAACAGAATAACATCTCAAGGAACGGTGTTTTACCCGTGGCATATCACCACAGGCTGCTGACCTTACAAAGGAAAGTGACAGTCAGATATCTTAACAAATGCTCTTTCAAATCACTCTACCTTGTATATGCAACCATTCTTATGTATACACTGTCTGAGTAAAAATACAAAGTGCAGCTACAGAGAATGCAGATTTGTGTTTAACATGAAGATAACCTGTGAAGTAATAAATAACAAACTTGGATACGATGTAAATTATTTAGAAAACTGACGAGTGTCTCATTTTACAAGCTCGGTTATGAACACTTATCACGAACACATTTATTTTCAATGGGCTTGTAGATACCTGCGTATATTACAGCAAGTAGGACAAAGAAGAGTAACAATGTATACAAGTAAAAGGCAGTTTTGGTGTAAAATCTATTCTTACAACTAGAACGTTTATACAAATATTTAAGATATGGACAATGGGTACGGACGAGTTAACCCAGATTGTAAACAAAGTTGGAAGGTGATGTCTCAGTTATTCCAGTTGTCGCATCTTTCAAGGTGCTGGATTCCTCCCATGTGAGAGAGGGAGACTTTAAGGAAGGATCCTGGACTTAAGGAAGGATCCTGGACTTAAGGAAGGATCCTGGACTTAAGGAAGGATCCTGGACTTAAGGAAGGATCCTGGATTTAAGGAAGGATCCTGGATTTAAAGGGAAAGGGATCCTGGATTTAAGGAAGGATCCGGACTTAAGGAAGGATCCTGGATTTAAGGAAGGATCCTGGACTTTAGAAAGGATCCTGGATTTAATGAAGGATCCTGGACTTAAGGAAGGATCCTGGATTTAAGGAAGGATCCTGGACTTTAGAAAGGATCCTGAATTTAAGGAAAGATCCTGGATTTAAGGAAGGATCCTGGACTTAAGGAAGGATCCTGGACTTAAGGAAGGATCCTGGACTTAAGTCCAGGATCCTTCCTTAACAGTACTCTCCTGCTCAACTAGGTTAGCTTAGGTAATATTTGTCAGGATACAGGACAAGTGTTTCCATATGCGGGTCTTAGTCATATGATCACCTGCCGATGGAGCTTTTGGTCATCTGACCGAGACCTTCCACTGGCTTACCCCTCCACCTCTTTCAAAATCATAGTTATGATTATAACCAATTTTTATATATTCTTCGTCAACTGGAAGATGAAGAGTGTTTTCGTCACAGCTCCGAGAGAAGAGGCTGGTGTGTGGTGGAGGCATGACATCTCCTGGGAGAAGAGGCTGGTGTGTGGAGGCATTGACATCTCCTGGAGAAAGGCTGGTGTGTGGTGGAGGCATGACATCTCCTGGGAGAAGAGGCTGGTGTGTGGTGGAGGCATGACATCTCCTGGGAGAAGAGGCTGGTGTGTGGTAGAGGCATGACATCTCCTGGGAGAAGAGGCTGGTGTTGGGGAGCATGACATCTCCGGGGAGAAGAGGCTGGTGTGTGGGGGAGGCATACATCCCCTGGGAGAAAGGCTGGGTGTGGTGGAGGCATGACATCTCCTGGGAGAAGAGGCTGGTGTGTGGTAGAGGCATGACATCTCCTGGGAGAAGAGGCTGGTGTGTGGTGAAGGCATGACATCTCCTGGGAGAAGAGGCTGGTGTGTGGTGAAGGCATGACATCTCCTGGGAGAAGAGGCTGGTGTGTGGTGGAGGCATGACATCTCCTGGGAGAAGAGGCTGGTGTGTGGTAGAGGCATGACATCTCCTGGGAGAAGAGGCTGGTGTGTGGTAGAGGCATGACATCTCCTGGGAGAAGAGGCTGGTGTGTGGTGGAGGCATGACATCTCCTGGGAAAAGAGGCTGTGTGGGTGGAGGCATGACATCTCCTGGGAGAAGAGGCGGGTGGGGTGGTGGAGGCATGACATCTCCTGGAGAAGGGGCTGGTGTGTGGAAGGGGCATGACATCTCCTGGGAGAAGAGGCTGGTTGTGGTAGAGGCATGACATCTCCTGGAGAAGAGGCGGTTTGTGGGTGGAGGCATGACATCTCCTGGGAGAAGAGGCTGGTGTGTGGTGAAGGCATGACATCTCCTGGGAGAAGAGGCTGGTGTGTGGTGGAGGCATGACATCTCCTGGGAGAAGAGGCTGGTGTGTGGTGGAGGCATGACATCTCCTGGGAGAAGAGGCTGGTGTGTGGTAGAGGCATGACATCTCCTGGAGAAGAGGCTGGGGGTGGTGAGGCATGACATCTCCTGGGAGAAGAGCTGGTGTGTGGTAAGGCATGACATCTCCTGGGAGAAGAGGCTGGTGTTGGTGGGGGCCTGACATCTCCTGGGAGAAGAGGCTGGTGTGTGGTAGAGCATGACATCTCCTGGGAGAAGAGGCTGGTGTTGGGGGGAGGCATGACATCTCCTGGGAAAAAGGGCTGGTGTGGGGTAGAGGCATGACATCTCCTGGGAGAAGAGGCTGGTGTGTGGTGAAGGCATGACATCTCCTGGGAGAAGAGGCTGGTGTGTGGTGGAGGCATGACATCTCCTGGGAGAAGAGGCTGGTGTGTGGTGGAGGCATGACATCTCCTGGGAGAAGAGGCTGGTGTGTGGTAGAGGCATGACATCTCCTGGGAGAAGAGGCTGGTGTGGTGAGCATGACATCTCCTGGGAGAAGAGCTGGTGTGTGGTGGAGGCATGACAACTCCTGGGAGAAGAGGCTGGTGTGTGGAGGGCATGACATCTCCGGGGAGAAGAGGCTGTGTGTGGTAGAGGCATGACATCTCCTGGAGAAGAGGCTGTGTGTGTTGGTAGAGGCATGACATCTCCTGGGAGAAGAGGCGGTGTGTGGGGGAGGCATGACATCTCCTGGGAGAAGAGGCTGGTGTGTGGTGGAGGCATGACATCTCCTGGGAGAAGAGGCTGGTGTGTGGTGGAGGCATGACATCTCCTGGGAGAAGAGGCTGGTGTGTGGTGGAGGCATGACATCTCCTGGGAGAAGAGGCGGGTGTGTGGAAGGCATGACATCTCCTGGAGAAGAGGCTGATGTGTGGGGGCATGACACTCCTGGGAGAAGAGGCTGGTGTGGGGTGGAGGCATGACACCCTCCGGGGAGAAGAGCTGGTGTGTGGTAGAGCATGACATCTCCTGGGAGAAGAGGCTGGTGTGTGGTAAGGCATGACATCTCCTGGAGAAGAGGCTGGTGTGGGGGAAGAGGCATGACATCTCCTGGGAGAAAGAGCTGGTGTGTGTAGAGGCATGACATCTCCTGGGAGAAGAGGCTGGTGTGTGGTAGAGGCATGACATCTCCTGTGAGAAGAGGCTGGTGTGTGGTAGAGGCATGACATCTCCTGGGAGAAGAGGCTGGTGTGTGGTGGAGGCATGACACTCCGGGGAGAAGAGCTGTGTGTGGTGGAGGCATGACACTCCCGGGAGAAGAGGCTGGTGTGTGGTGGAGGCCTGACATCTCCTGGGAGAAGAGGCTGGTGTGTGGTAGAGGCATGACATCTCCTGGGGTAAGAGGCTGGTGTGTGGTGGAGGCATAAACATCTCCTGGAGAAGAGGCTGGTGTTGGTGGAGGCAGACATCTCCTGGAATAAGAGGCTGGTGTGTGGTAGAGGCATGACATCTCCTGGGGTAAGAGGCTGGTGTGTGGTGGAGGCATGACATCTCCTGGGAGAAGAGGCTGGTGTGTGGTAGAGGCATGAATCTCCTGGAGAAGAGGCGGGTGGGGTGGTAGAGGCATGACATCTCCTGGGATAAGAGGCTGGTGTGTGGTAGAGGCATGACATCTCCTTGGATAAGAGGCTGGTGTGTGGTAGAGGCATGAGATCTGGGAGAAGAGGCTGGTGTGTATTCAGATACCCTCGGTCTTCTATGAGAAAAAATTAGAAATATCCTGAGTTGGGTTAAGTTGCTTCACACTAAGATCGAAATAACTGTACGTTTGTCAATTAAATTCTTGTATTAATAAACACTTTTGAGTCTTTTACTGTGGTTTTGGAATTATCCCCGTTATGTAAGTGCTAAACTACGTAGAGTTATCCTGTAAAGTAGTTAAGTGGGCTTCATAAATAGACATTTTAAAGTGGTATTTGTTAATTAAAATCTACGGGGAGTATTTATGCCATCATATCCATTATCCTGGAACGACATGAAGTTAGTAGAACACTTTCTCTGTTACAGTTATTGTACAGCCATAGAGAAAGCCAGGTCTAGTATGGTGCAAGCCAGGTCGAAGCAGATGAGAAGTCTGACGGGCTAGATTATTCATACCTGTCAGGTAACTTCACCCTGGCTTGCCCTACCTCACCCTGAGACGAACACACAGCCTCCGGCACATGGTTTACACACCCTGTACCAAGTTAGTGCACACACATCCTGACGAGCAATGCCCCAACCTCGCCTTAGGCTGGCTAAGACGACATGCAGGAATGTGGTAAAGAAGTGGAATGCGCAGAGCAATGATAGTGAGAAAGCCGACTTCATACAGAGGTTCAGAAATAGATGTGACTATGTTCATTGAAGTCAGTGGGTCGAAAGTTGAAAAGTGAGACCAAGATCTGTAGGTAACACTCTGCACACTCAAATATTTATATTTATAAATATGTAAATTTCACGTACACACACACACACACACACACACACACACACACACACACACACGTTAGGGACACTACCGGAGAGAGGTGAGGATGAACCAGCAAGACTGGACCTAGTATTCACCTTGAGTAGATCAGACATGAATATTAAAATGGTATAAAATGCCGATAGGTTGTTAGGTAAGACACATATGTAACAGTTAGGTATCTTTATTTCGAAACGTTTCGCCTACGCAGTAGGCTTCTTCAGTCGAGTACAGAAAGGTTGGTAGAAGCAGATTAGATGTGAAGACGATGTAATCAGCCCATCACCTTTGAAGATCTAGTTTTGAGGTGGTCAGTCCCTCAACCTGGAGAAGAGTATTTGTTCCATAGTCTGGAACAATATGAAGTTAAAGTGACAGTATGGAACCTTATATACTGTCAGGAGGTGAGATGTAGGCCACTAGTAGAAGTAAGAATGTAATCATTGAGAGGTCACGTCCCTAGCAAAACCAACCACTCTCACTGGACAACTTCTACCAGAGAATGGTTGGATTTGCGAGGGACGTGACCTCTCAATGATTACAGTCTTGTTTCTACTAGTGGTTTACATCTCACCTCGTGACAGTATATAAGTATATAAGACAGTATATAATATCCAGAAACGAATATGTACAGATAAGGAGGGAGGCCCAGCGACAATGTTGTATAGCCACGTCAGGAGGAAAACAGTCAAGAACCAGGCTGAGGAAGGAAGGTGGGGAGTTCACAAGAAACTACCAAGAAGTATGTAAGGAGCTCAACATGAGATTTAAAGAAGTATTCACACTGGAGACAGGAAGGACTCCAGGAAGTCAGAATAGGGGGGTACACCAACAAGTGCTGGATGAAATACGCACAACCGAGGAGGAGGTTAAGAAGCTGCTATGTGAACTTGATACCTCAAAGGCTGTGGGGCCGGACATCTCTCCGTGGGTCCTTAGAGAGGGAGCAGAGATGCTGTGTGTGCCACTAACAAAATTCTTCAACACATCCATTGAAACTGGGCAACTACCTGAGGTATGGAAGATGGTAAATGTAGTCCCAATTTTTAAGAAAGAAGAAAGACACGAAGCACTGAACTACAGACCAGTGTCACTGACGTGTATAGTATGCAAAGTCATAGAGAAGATTATCAAAAGGAGAGTGGTGGAACACCTAGAAAGACACAAGCTTATAAACGACAACCAGTACGGTTTCAGGAAAGGGAAATCCTGTGTCACAAATCTATTGGAGTTTTATGACAAGGTAACAGAAGTAAGACACGAGAAAGAGGGGTGGGTAGATTGCATTTTCGTGGACTGCATGAAGGCCTTCGACACAGCTTTTGCCTCACAAGAGGTTAGCGCAAAAGCTAGGGGATCAGGCGTGCATAACAGGAAAGGCATTGCAGTGGATCAGAGAATTTCTGACAGGGGAGGCAACAACAAGTCATGGTACGTGACGAGGTGTCAGAGTGGGCTCCTGTGATGAGCTTGGTTCCACAGGAGTCAGTCCTATGACCAGTGCTGTTTTTAGTATGTGTTAATGGCATGATGGAAGGGATAGACTCAGTAGTATCCCTGTTTACAGATGATGTGAAGTTAATGAGGAGAATGAAATTTAATGAGGATCAGGCAGAACTACAAAAAGACCTGGACAGGCTGCAAGTCTGGTTCATCAAATGGCTCCTCGAATTTAACCCCGCTAAATGCAAAATCGTGAAGATCGTTCAAGACTCTGTAAACCGTGTACATCAGGCCTATATTGGAGTATGCAGCACCAGTTTGCAACCCACACCTGGTCCAGCACGTCAAGAAATAAGAGAAAGTGCAAAGGTCTGCAACAAGACTAGTATTGTTGCAAACTTTTCGTAGGGGAATGTCCTACGAAGAAAGATTAAGGGAAATCGGCCTGACAAAACTGGAGGATAGGAGGGTCAGGGGAGACATGGTAATGACATATAAAATACTGCGAGGAATTGACAAGGTGGACAAAGACAGGATGTTCCAGAGATGGAAGACAGAAACAAGAGGTCACAATTGGTAGTTGATGACTCAGATGAGTCAAAGGGATGTTAGGAAGTATTTCTTCAGTCACAGAGTTGTCAGGAAGTGGGAAAACCAGAAAAAAGACGTAGTGGAGGCAGGGAAACCATACATAGTTTTAAGACGAGGTTTGATAAATCTCATGGAGCAGGGAGAGAGAGAACATAGTAGTGATCAGTGAAGAGGCGGGGCCAGGAGCTATGACTCGACCCCTGAAATCACAAATAAATGAACACACACACACACACACACACACACACACACACCACACCCACAACACACCACACACAACCCACACATACACACACACAACCAACACACACACAACCAAAACACACACACACCATACACACACACACCATACACACACACACCATACACAACACACACACACACACACCACCACACACACACACCTACACACACACACCATACACACACACACACACACACCACACACACACCCCACACCCACACACACCCACACACACCACACACACACCCACACACCCACACACACCCACACCCACCCACACACACACCCACACACCCACACACACCCACACATCCATACACACCCACACACACCCACACCCACACACACCCCACACCCACACACACCCACACACCCACACACACCCACACCCCCCCACACACACCCCCACACACCCCCACACACCCCCCCCACACCCACCCACACACACCCACACACCCACACACACCCCACAACACACCCACCCACACACCCACCCACCCACACACCCACCCACACACCCACCCACCCACACACCCACCCCACACACCCCCACACACACAAGGCTAGTCCCAGAGCTCAAGGAATGTCGTACGAGGAAAGGTTAAGGGAAATCGGACTGACAGACACTGGAGGACAGAAGGGTCAGGGAGACATGATAACGACATACAAGATACTGCGGGAATAGACAAGGTGGACAGAGATAGGATGTTCCAGAGAGGGGACACAGGACAAGGGTCACAACTGGAAGCTGAAGACTCAGACGAGTCACAGGGACGTTAGGAAGTATTTCTTCAGTCATAGAGTTGTCAGCAAGTGGAATAGCCTAGCAAGTGAAGTAGTGGAGGCAGGAACCAATACATAGTTTTTAAGAGAGGTATGACAAAGCTCAGAGCAGAGAGAGAGAGGATCCAGTAGCGATCAGTGAAGAGGCGGGGCACAGGAGCTGAGTCTCGACCCCTGCAACCACAATTAGGTGAGTACAATTTAGGTGAGTACCCACACACAACCCACACACACCCACACCCACACACACACACCCACACACACACCCACACACACACACCCACCACACACACCACACACACACCCAACACCACACCCACACACACCCACACACACCACACACACCACCACCCACACCCACCCACACACCCACCCACACACCACACACACTCACCCCCCCCCACCCCCCCACCCCCCACACCCCCACCCCCCCACCCCCCCACCCCCCCACACACACACGCAACACACACACAATACACACAACACACACACACACACACATATTACCAGACTCACACATACACTCCCCCCCCCTCCCCCACCGACATCTCACTCCTTCACCTGATCCCTCCCCTCCCTCTTTCACCCTCCCCCTCCCCACCTCTCCCCCCTCTCCCACTCACCCACTTACCCACTTGCTTCACTCTCCTTCTCACTCCCCCTTCCCACTACTCTCCCATATAGCCACAGTTCCTCCTCTACCTCCCCCCCCCCCCCACACTCTGACTACACAATACTAACCTAACATACAGAATTACATAGGTTTCCCACTCTGAGGCAATCAGGATAAAAAAAAATGGGTTGCCAGAGAGCAACAAGAAAACCCAAGGGACAGGAGGAGGGAACTGCAAAGGAAGATTGGGCAGCAGAGCTCCACAAAAAGGGAACAAGAATGGAAAAGAAACTAGAAGAACTTAGCATGAGAATGGAAGAGAGGATAGACATGGAAAGCAGGAAGTGGGGGGTGAAAGTCAAAGCAGCAGAGGCCAGGATACAGAGCTTAAAGGGGAACGGGAAAACTGAAACACCTAAAGAATAAAGAACTTTTGGGATTGCAACGAGACCGCTCCTCACCGCAAATAAGGGGACTGTGGGGACGGGGGAGCAAATCTGAGAAAGCTCTTCAGGGGACGGAAAAAATAAAAGAGCAAAGGGCTATATGTGGAGGCCCTAAAAGACCACAACGGCCGGGGGAAAGCCGGAAGGGAAAATGACACCACTGACCCCCTGTACAGTCTGGGAAAAACGAAAAAAGGAAAGCGCAATGGAGGAAAGCAAATTAAATGGGGGGATACACAGGAATCAGGGGGAGAATAAAAGGGTGGGGTCAGTCTTTGTGATAGCTACGGGAATTAAAGGGGGAAACATATAAGCAGAAAAAAAGGGGAAAAAAAAGCAATTGAAAATCTAAAGTAATCGGAAAGACACAACCCCACGGAAAATTTTCGGAAATGGGGGGGTTTGAAAAAAAAAACCCCCATAAAAAGTGACCTTTCAAGGAGAACCTCGGAACGGATACTGTGGGAAAAAACCGTTTAAAGGGAAAACCCCCGGAATCAAAGGGTATCCGACCGCACAGCACAAGACAAAGGGCGGAAACTGAGAGAGATGTACAAAGGCGAAAGGAGGAAAAGGGGGATGAAAAAAAGACAGAGATCGCAGACACGGAAGAAGACAAATACAACCCCCTACATTCCCATAAAAAGCCCCCCAACCGGGAACCCCCATCACCCAAACACTCAAACCAAAACACCCTGTCATCCCCAATGCCCCCCCCCACTACTTACAAACTCCACCCCCACAGCAACCACCCATAGTTCCTATCAGGTCTCCCCATTTCCCCAAACCCCCCAAACCCCCCAAAACCACAGTTTTCGAAAAGAAGTTGGGGTAGGGTATCAAATGAGATGGAAAAACAAATAATATGGAGGGGCATGAAAGAACAAGGACATCCCAGACGTAAAGCACTCACAGAAACAAAACTCACCAAATAATAAAAATTTCAATTTTTCCCCCCGGGATATCAATCCTCAGAAAGACAGAGGGGGAGGGGGGGAGGAGGGTTGCACTGCCTTTAAAAGCCAGGGGTTTTGAAAAATAAGGATGGATCACGGTGAAAGGATCTTGTGGAACAATCCAGTCTGAGGGAAAAGGGTGATAATTGCAGAAAGTACAACCCCCCACAAATGCAGGAGACAAGGGAAAGAATCGTGGAGGCAACCCCAAGCCGGGTCGACACACTAGCCGAGGTGGCCCAGAAGCAATGTGGGGGGACAAAGTTACTATTTAGGGGGATTTAAATCAAAAGGAGTTGACTGGGAAAACCTGGACCCCCAGGGGCCCGAAACTGAGACCAAGATAGGATGGTACTAAAAAACCTCTGCTAAACAGTTAAAGACCCTCCCAGAGAGAGAGGGAAGAGAACCGCAAACGACCTTGTTTCCCCCGGGTAGTTCAACTCGAGATATTTTGTATAAAAGGGCCCCGGGGAGCTAGTGATCATGGGGTTTTGGGCTTCGATACATAGGGACCCCCAAGTGGAGAAGGCGGGGAAAGGGTGGGAAAAACCAAACTACAAAAGGGGGACATCGGGGCAGAGGAACTTTTCAAAACATTCAGGGGGAAGGGGGAACTGCAAAAACCAGACAAGAAATGATGGACTATTGGCAACAAAAGAAAGGGGGGCAGGGAAGGTTTGTTCCCAAGGGGAAAACAAAATAAGGGGAAGAACAAAACGAGTCCTTGGTTCACCCAAAGGTGTGGGAGGCAAAAAAAAGGTGTACTGAAAATGAAAAGGTCAGAAGACAGAGAACCGGGAAAATAAAAAAAATTAGCCAAAAACCCAAAAAATAAATATGCACAGATAAAGGGAGGTCAGCGAAATATGAAAATGCATGCATCGAAAGTCAGACGACCCCAAGTTTGTACAGACATAAGGAGGAAAACAACATTTAAGGGCCAGGGAATCAGAAATGGGGAAGGGGTGGGGAAATTCAAAAGAAACACCCAGGGTTTTTCAGGGGGCTCAACACGAATTTAAGAAAAATTTACAGTGGAAAACCAGTAGGACTCAGAAATAGAACAGGGGGGGCACCACAAGTGCGGATGAGGTAAAAAATTTAACCCAAGGGGGAAATGAAGAACGCATGCGAACTTTCAAACCCCAAAGGCGGTGGACCAACAACCTCTCCTGGGGGCCTTAAAGAGGGACAGGATATTGTGTGTGCCATTAACAAAAGATCTTCAAACACATCAGTTGAAACTGGGCAACCCCCGAGGGGATGGAAGATGGCAAATGTAGTCCCAATTTTTTTAAAAGGGAAACCAGACTGAGGGCCTAAACTACAGACCGTATCACTAACGTGTATAGTATCAAGGTCATGGGGAAGATCATTTGGAGGAAGTGGTGGAGCCCCGGGAAAAAAAAAAATGATAATTTACAAACCCGCGGTTTTTGGGGAAGGGGAAAACCTGTGTCACAAAACCCAGAGTTTTTTTGACAAAGGGGACAGAAGAAAAACAAGAGAGGGGGGTGGATCGACTGCTTTTTTTTTTGGGCGCAAAAAGGCCCTTTGAACCCGTTTCCTCACAGAGGTTAGAAAAAGTAAAGACGGCACACATAACAGGAAAGGCACGCAATGGATCAGAGAAAACCCACAGGGAGGCAACACGGTCATGGACGTGACGAGGGGTCAAATGGGCGCTTGTGACAACGGGGGTTCCCCAGGGGGGCAGCCAGACCGGGGTTTCTTGGGATATTACGACATAACGGGAAGGGGTAGACTCCAAAGTTCCTTGTTTGCAATGAGTAATTAATGAGAAAATCAAATCGGATGAGGTCAGGCAGGACACAAAGAACCTGGACAGGCTACAAGCCGGTCCAAAATGGCTCCCTTTTGTTTAACCCCCCCAAATGCAAAGTCAGAAGATTGGGGAAGGGGAAAGAAGACCCAAACAATATAGTTTTAGTGGCCAAAGACTGCAAAACCCCTAAGGGAAAAAAATCTGGGGGGGAGTATACACCGAGCTATTCCCGGGGGCCCCCTAAAACAGATAAAGCGCAGCATACGGGCGCCTGGGAAAAACCAGGATGCGTTTCCCATACCTCAATAAGGGTCTTCAAGACATGTTTCCATTTTTCTCACCCCTATGGAAATTTCACCAGTTTTGGAAACCACACCGTCAAGCCGTCAAGAATTAAGAAAGTGCAAAGTTTGCAACCAAAATAGTCCCAGACTACGGGATTGTCGAGAAGAAAGGTTGAGGGGAAAACGGCGACGACATGGAGGCCGGGGGTAGGGGGGACATGATAACCCTATAAAATATGCGCAGTAGACCGGTGGACAAAGCAAATGTTCCCAAAAATGGGCACATACACAAAAGGTCACAATGGAAGTTGAAGCTCAGTAATCAAGGGTTAGGGAAATATTTTTTCAGTCTGAGTGTCCGTCTTGAATAGTCTAGAAAGTAAGTAGGGGGCGGGGAAAACAAATTTTTAAGGCAGTTTAAAACTCAGGACGGGAGAGAGGGACCCGGCAACAGTGAAGGGGGGGCCAGGAAACTATGACTCGACCCCTCAACCCCAAAAGGTGAGTACAAAAAGGGGAGTACACACAAAACACACTTTAAAAAAGCACTTTATAAGGCAACAATTCCCGAAGATAAATTTTTTTCGGCTGAACAGTGTTGAGTGTAACAAAATCATTTTATCCCCAAAACACGAACCGGGCTGAAGGTGTAAGGACCCCCAACTCATTTCAAGTTCAAAGCCAAATTGAAACACTGGTTCTTTGAAGATTATTGGACTCAAATTTGAAACAGTTTTAAAAAAAACAATATATAATTTAATCTCAAGGGACTAAGTGCCAGGGAAATTTTTTGTTGGGTGGTGTTAATGAAGATGGATGGGATGTTTGGTACTGGATGCCAGGAAGGACCAGGGTGGGATACAATGCAATATATGGTGGGGCCGTTAGACAAAATGGGTTTGTGGCGTTTTAAAAATTTTAAAATGTTTCGTTTACAGGAACTTTTTCAGTTCGGTTTTTAAAGCCCCGTTTTCTTCTGGAAGCCGGGGGGGACACAGCCATACTATACAACTGTGTTGCACAGAAGTGGCGCACTTTGATGGGACCATGTACACCACATGTGACAGTATTGACAGTCCCCTGTGACGCATCATTGACAATCATGAAATCGCCATGCACAGCAACCCGTAATAAAATGATGCATCATGTGAACAACCCATCCTCATCAACAAAAATTTAATTTTTAAACCCTTTTTCCTATCGTTAAATTTCCCTAAACTTCCTATAAAGATTTAATCATCAAAAGTTTAAAACAAAGGGGGCCGAGGGACGCTGGCAAAGCAGGGCCGAATACCCCCGAGGAACGTTCTATCGCCGAAAAGTACTTCAAGTGCGAAAAGGTTAGTGTGGGTTCGAATGTCAGAAATGCGTAATTGTTAAAAAAATGCAGAAATTTTGGGTTGTTTAGGGGGGAATTTTTTGCCCCTTTTACGTTTTTTAAAAGCCTGTTTTCAAGCGAAAAAAGTTGTTTAAATGAAGTTTTTTTTAACTGCTGCTGTGTTGGTAAACAGTGTTTCCTGGCAGTGTTTCTGTGTTCCACCGAACTTGTAGTCTGTGTTTTCTAGCAGTGTTTCTGTGTTCCAACGAACATTGATTCAGTGTTTATCAGAACTCACAACCCCGAACACTAAGTGTTTATCTTCGGTCACAACTGTAAACATTGACTCGGTGTTCGTTTCACGTCACAACTCTGAACATCGACAGTCACAACTCTGCGGGAATCGTTAGCCAGGTATCGCCGAGTGACTGACTTTATATTGGTGTAGTCACACACACACACACAACACACACACACACACACACACACACACACACACATACACACATAGTATGTGCACATTCATAGGTTCACGTGTACCTAACTAGTTAAGACATCTGGTACTTTGTTAAAACATTCCTCTGGTACCTAATTAAGGTAGACCAAATATTTGCAGGCCCTTTCACTCCAAGATGACATGAAGGGTCACACCTGCTGCTGTTCCTGAGTCCTGCTGCTGCTGCTGAGTCCTGCTGCTCCTCCTTCTGAGGCCTGCTGCTGCTCCTGAGACCTGCTGCTGCTGCTGCTCCTGAGTCCTGCTGCTGCTGCTCCTGAGTCCTGCTGCTGCTGTTCCAGAGTCCTGCTGCTGCTGCTGCTGAGTCCTGCTGCTGCTCCTGAGTCCTGCTGCTGTTGCTGCTGCTGCTGAGTCCTGCTGTTGTTGTTGCTGCTGCTGCTGCTGAGTCCTGCTGTTGCTCCTTCTGAGTCCTGCTGCTGCTGATGCTCCTGAGTCCTGCTGCTGCTCCTGAGGCCTGCTGCTGCTGCTGCTGCTGCTGCTGCTGCTGCTCCTGAGTCCTGCTGCTGCTGCTGTTCCTGAGTCCTGCTGCTGTTGCTGCTGCTGCTCCTGAGCCCTGCTGCTGCTGAGACCTGCTGTTGCTGCTGCTCCTCCTCCTGAGTCCTGCTGCTGCTCCTGAGTCCTGCTGCTGCTGAGTCCTGCTGTTGCTACTGCTGCTGTTGCTCCTCCTCCTCCTGAGTCCTGCTGTTGCTCCTGAGTCCTGCTGCTGCTGCTGCTGCTGCTGTTGCTGCTACTGTTGCTGCTGCTACTGCTGCTGCTGCTGCTGCTGAGTCCTGCTGCTGCTGCTCCTGAATCCTGCTGCTGCTGCTGCTGCTGCTCCTGAGTCCTCCTGCTGCTGCTGCTGCTGCTGCTCCTGAGGCCTGCTGCTGCTGCTGCTCCTGAGGCCTGCTGCTGCTTCTGCTGCTGCTGCTGAGTCCTGCTGCTGATGCTGGAAACTGACTACATATTCCTCTCAACATACTGCTCTCAATATATTCTTCTCAACATATTCCTCTCAACATATTCCTCTCAAGATATTCCTATCAACATATTCCTATCAAATTCCTGTCAGCATATTCCTAAAAACATATTTCTATCAACATATTCCTATCAACATATTCTTATCAATATATTCCTATCAACATATTTCTATCAACAAATTCCTATCAACATATTTCTGTCAACATATTGCTCACAATATATTCCTATCAACAAATTCCTATCAACAAATTCCTATCACAAATTCCTATCAGCATATTCCTATCAACATATTCCTATCAATATATTCCTCTCAACATATTCCTCTCAACATATTCCTATCAACAATTTCAACATATTCCTATCAACATATTGCTCACAACATCTGCTCAGAGAACGTCTTGTCATGTGTGATTTTTCACAGCTTGCCTGGACGACAGCGACAGCTCTGCTGACAGCTGCTGTCTCCTCCACAAACAGCAGTCAGCTGCTACGAGCCGGTGTCTTCACAGGTTATTAAGACATGTCTCCAGATGCTCTTGACTGCCGTCAGACTTGCCCATTTATGGATGATATTTTTGGCCTCTTTTTTTTCTTACCTTCATCGAATGCGCCTTGATGGTAGCGAAGAGCTCTTGATCCACAGAAATGGAACTAGCCTCATCCTCCCACTAGTACAGTAACACTGGTTTTTTTTTTCCCCTCTGGCCGATACTTCGGAAAAAGAGGTTTTGGCACAGATGTTTACACCCGCAGGTGTTCCAGAGTACATGCCTCAACACCTGTTCGTGGAAGGAACACCTGCAGTTGCTGTGCATTCTTGATTACTCTTCAGGCAGGTGTTCCCGCCTCGGGGGCAGTAGACAGCTGCTATGGTTGGGTTTCCCCTCACAGGTGTTAAGGGGAGGTCACTGGTGTAATTAGTGTGGAAAGTGCATTCCCTTAACCGATGACTCGATAAATATTTCCTGGGCGCTATGACCTGCAAGCAACGACACCCAGCTGTCTTGTGTTGCTGATACACAAACAACAACACCCAGCTGTCTTGTGTGTTGCTGACACACAAACAACGACACCCAGCTGTGTTGTGTGTTACTGACACTCAAGCAGCGACACCCAGCTGTGTTGTGTGTTGCTGACACACAAACAACGACACCCAGCTGTGTTGTGTGTTACTAACACTCAAGCAACGACACCCAGCTGTGTTGTGTGTTACTAACACTCAAGTAACGACACCCAGCTGTGTTGTGTACTAACACTCAAGTAACGACACCCAGCTGTGTTGTGTGTTACTAACACTCAAGTAACGACACCCAGCTGTGTTGTGTGTTACTAACACTGAAGTAACGACACCCAGCTGTGTTGTGTGTTACTAACACTCAAGTAACGACACCCAGCTGTGTTGTGTGTTACTGACACTCAAGCAACGACACCCAGCTGTCGTGTGTGTTGCTGACACTCAAGCAACGACACCCAGCTGTCGTGTGTGTTGCTGACACACAGCACCTTGAAAACTACCCAGATACGAGCATACTCACGTATATACACGGAGATGTGATAAGATCACAAGAAACAGGAGATATCTTAATATGAAATATAACTACAGCGAGAAGCAATAATATTCCAAGTGCTATCGTGATCTCTCACGCAGATCAAGGAAGTAATAATGGGCGATCACGAATGCGCTTGGAATAAAACTGCTCTTCACGGCGGTTATGTTGCACACCGAGATGTGTATTATTCTATGTATATACTATAACAGTTTACATTATTCACTACTTAAGGGGTCAAAGTATTCTTTAGTGGTTTTATATGGATGAAATGCAGCCTTATTGATTTTTGTGTAGTCGATAGGCTGTAAGCCTGACAAAAATGGCCGGATACGCAAACAAGTGAAAAATGCACCTCAGATAATTGGTGTCAAGGGCTTTCAAACCATGCCACGGGTGGGGCTTCAACCCGCGGTCAGAGAGTCATAAAACTCCAGACAGACGCGTTATCCACATTATCCACTGACCATATTCTATCAAGGCTGAGTGACTGGTCACCTTTAAATTACCTCTATACTTTTTCTACTGTTTCAAGTGTTATTGGACTGAAGAACCCTGCAACACAGGCGAAATGTTCCGACACTAAAATTATCGTATTGCAGTGTCATACACGTGTTTTACTCATTCCTTAACAAGACAGTTCCATCATTTTCCTCACCACAACCCCCAAGATCCCTAATAACTTATAATTATCTTTGGATATTTCCTATACTATATATACAATCAAATGTAATACCAAGTCACTTCAGTCTCACAAAATGAACAGCTTGATACCAAAACATTTTCTCTTGCTGTTGCCTCCATTCCTGAAGTTGCTTTAGTCGATCTACTTGCCTCAGCCTTTCTTATAATGTTCTTCCCGTCATGGAGGTTGTTCCGGGGGTCAGTGCCCCCGCGGCCCGGTCCATGACCAGGCCTTAATCCTTAAACTGGGATAAAAACGAAGCGGGAATTGTTATACCAGTGTAATGACTCCCACCACGCGAGTCATGGTTCATGGTGTGTCGCAGGTTGCCTCTCACGTAGTGGTAGGTGGATCAGGTGTGAGGCAGAAGTCTTGAAGTACATGGAAACGACAGAAAGTTTTTAAAATACACCACACAGGTGGCAGGTTGCGTGCGGAAACTAGTTATAGATAGACTATCTCCCTTTATCTAAGTAGCTGAGGCAAAGATAATATAGCAGGAATTAGAGGCGCGACTGGGATTTACGAGTGACTCGTATCCCACGATAAAGACAAAAATATTGCTCGAAGTTGGGAGTTTAAGATGTTATCCTTCCTCAACTTATTTCTCAATTCACCCGTATCCATCTTATACTACCATCGTTCCCGCCACACCTATAAGATGCCACCCACAACGGTCGGGTAACATCTAGGTATCTGGTAACTACTAGGTGCATAGGTTCAATAGGTATTATGAGACTTTACTATAGTCTTCACCTGTCTGTGATTGAATCCGTTCCTTCGGTTGTGAACCAAAGGCGCTTTGTTGACATTCTTCAGATGCGACTCTTACTCTCTCTCTTTGTAAATATATACTACTACCACTACTACTAATGTTACTACCTCACCTCTAATACTACTATTACTACTACTGCCACTGTTCTGTGCCCTCCACCACCACCACCACTTCTACTATTATCCTTATTTTATACTACCATTATCTATCCCTTTCTCCAACCCCTCGTGTATATATTCTGGACTTCTTCCCTTCTCGCTTCATTGTGACTTGTCAATGGTCCAAATTGGACCGTAGCGTCATTACTTTCCCTCTCGTAATTACATGCCTTAAGTAATAGGCTGGTAGACAGTAATAACCTAGGGAGGTACTACCGTCCTGCCAGATGAGTGTGAAACGGAAACCTGTAATTGTTTGACACAGTGGTAGGACTGCTGGTGTCTTTTCTTTCTGTCTTATAAACATGCAAGATAACAAGTACATCTTGCTACTTCTACATAGATTACACTACACATACATGTACACATATAAGTATACACACCAATCTGAGTTTTCTTCTATTTTCTTATTTGTTCTTGTTCTTATTTCCTTTCATCTCCGACGGCCATGCGTGCCGTAAAAGACGATTAAAATGCCCGGAGCAAGGGGTCAGTAGCCCCTCCCCTGTATAAATTACTAAAAATAAGAAGAAAAACTTTATAGCGAGTAAGAGAGAGGTGAAAGTTTATAAACTAAAGGAGGAGGTAGTTAAGATAAGATATAAGCAACTACTGACGGAAAAATGGACTAGTGAGAGTATAGGTAATAAGGAGGTTGATGAGGTATGGAGTACATACAAGAACGCAGTGTTAGTATGTTCGGGGAAAGTTTATGGATCTAGGAGGGGAGGTGCGGGAGAGAAGAGGTGCGATTTGTGGAATGATGAGATAGAGGGAGTTAGTATATGAGAGGTTTTTAAAAGCAAAAGTGATATAAGGAGGAAGGAGTAAATAGAGAGGTGAAGAGAGTAGTGAGGGAATGTCAACAAATTTTGCTGAGAATAAGATAAAGTTTTGGAGTGAGATTAATAATTTGAGTAAGCCTAGGAACGAATGGATCTGACAGTTAAAAATAGAAGGGAAGAATTATTAGATGGAGAGTTGAAATTATCGGAAAGCTGGAGGTAATATTTTGAGGAACTGTTAAATGCTCATGAGGAGAGGGAGACAGTGATTTCATGCATTGGCCAGGGAGGAATAACATCTTTAAGGAGTGAGGAAGAGCCAGATGTGATTATGGGAGAGGTACGTGAAGCTGTGAGTAGAATTAAAGGAGTAAAGCAGCTGGAATTGGTGGGATCATGACAGAAATGCTAAAGCACGTGTGGATATAGCTTTGGAGTAGCTGGTACTTTTGTTGAATAAATGTTTGAAAGAGGGGAAGGTACCTAGGGACTGGCATAGAGCATGCACAGTTCCTTTGTATAAAGGCAAAGGGAACAAAAGAGAGTGTAAAAATTATCGGGGAATAAGCCAATCGAGTATACCAGGTAAAGCGAATGGTAGGGTTATTATTGGAAGAATTAATAGTAAGACGGAGAGCAAGACGAAGCTTAAGGAAGAGTAGAGGATGCGTAAACCAAGTGCTTACTTTGCAGCATATAGGTGAAGCAGGGAAAGTTTTCGTTGCTTTTATGGATTTAGAAAAGGCATATGAGAGGGTGGGTAGAGAAGCAATTTGGCAGATGTTGCAAGTGCAAAGAATAGAAGTTAGGTTACTTAAAGCGGTTAAGAGTTTTTATAAGGAGAGTAAGGCTCAGGCTAGGTTGTATAGGAGAGAAGGAGATCCTAAAACGAAACTAAAACACGGATCGCAAAACGACACTAACAAAACATAAATCACAAAACGCTAAAACACAAATCACAAAACGACACTAAAAAGATATATCCCAAAACTACATTAGAATTATAATCAGAACAACATAAAACGCAAATTCTAAACGAAACTAACAAATTAGCTCAATAAACGACACAACGAACATAAAATAACACGAAATTTACCAGACAAAATTCATGAATCCTCTTCTCTATCTCTCGTCTCACTCACTCTCTCTCTCCTTCATCTCCTCTCTCTACTCACTTCTCTCTCTCATCTCTCGCTCTCCTCTTCTTTCTCTCCTTCTCTCTCTCCTCTCTCTCTCTCTCTCTCTCTCTCTCTCTCTCTCTCTCTCCTCTCTCCTCTCTCCCTCCTCTCTCTCTCTCTCTCTCTCTCTCTCTCTCTCTCTCTCTCTCTCTCTCAGCGTGCCAGAGGGCCTGGGCAAGGGCAGAGGCATCAAGACATGAATGTTGAGGAGTAAAGTAGATGCAGAAGTTCGTGTGTTGTGAAGGTCACCCGCCGTAGCCACTGTGAAGTGCTTCGTGCTCCCTCTTGGTGAAGGTCACACCAGCTGTAGCCACTGTGAGAGTGCTTCAGTGCTCCCTCTTGGTGAAGGTCACACCAGCTGTAGCCACTGTGAGAGTGCTTCAGTGCTCCCTCTTGGTGAAGGTCACACCAGCTGTAGCCACTGTGAGAGTGCTTCAGTGCTCCCTCTTGGTGAAGGTCACACCAGCCGTAGCCACTGTGAGAGTGCTTCAGTGCTCCCTCTTGGTGAAGGTCACACCAGCTGTAGCCACTGTGAGTGCGCTTCAGTGCTCCCTCTTGGTGAAGGTCACACCAGCTGTAGCCACTGTGAGAGTGCTTCAGTGCTCCCTCTTGGTGAAGGTCACACCAGCTGTAGCCACTGTGAGAGTGCTTCAGTGCTCCTCTTGGTGAAGGTCACACCAGCTGTAGCCACTGTGAGAGTGCTTCAGTGCTCCCTCTTGGTGAAGGTCACACCAGCCGTAGCCACTGTGAGAGTGCTTCAGTGCTCCCTCTTGGTGAAGGTCACACCAGCTGTAGCCACTGTGAGAGTGCTTCAGTGCTCCCTCTTGTTGAAGGTCACACCAGCTGTAGCCACTGTGAGAGTGCTTCAGTGCTCCATCTTGGTGAAGGTCAGACCAGCTGTAGCCACTGTGAGAGTGCTTCAGTGCTCCCTCTTGTTGATGGGCACACCAGCTGTAGCCACTGTGAGAGTGCTTCAGTGCTCCCTCTTGGTGAAGGTCACACCAGCTGTAACCACTGTGAGAGTGCTTCAGTGCTCCCTCTTGTTGAAGGTCACACCAGCTGTAGCCACTGTGAGAGTGCTCATGTCCCCTTGTGAAGTCAACCCTGTACCATGTGAGTGCTTAGTGTCCTTTGTTAAGGTCACACCAGCTGTAGCCACTGTGAGAGTGCTTCAGTGCTCCCTCTTGGTGAAGGTCACACCAGCTGTAGCCACTGTGAGAGTGCTTCAGTGCTCCCTCTTGTTGAAGGTCACACCAGCTGTAGCCACTGTGAGAGTGCTTCAGTGCTCCCTCTTGGTGAAGGTCACACCAGCTGTAGCCACTGTGAGAGTGCTTCTTATTGGTAAAGGTTGCACCAGCTGTAGCCACTGTGAGAGTGCTTCTTATTGGTAAAGGTTGCACCAGCTGTAGCCACTGTGAGAGTGCTTCTTATTGGTAAAGGTTGCACCAGCTGTAGCCACTGTGAGAGTGCTTCTTATTGGTAAAGGTTGCACCAGCTGTAGCCACTGTGAGAGTGCTTCTTATTGGTAAAGGTCACACCAGCTGTAGCCACTGTGAGAGTGCTTCTTATTGGTAAAGGTCACACCAGCTGTAGCCACTGTGAGAGTGCTTCTTATTGGTAAAGGTCACACCAGCTGTAGCCACTGTGAGAGTGCTTCTTATTGGTAAAGGTCACACCAGCTGTAGCCACTATAAAAGGAGTGCTTCAAGGCATCCTCTCGGGGCCGTCGTAATTAAATAACGTGATTTATGGATATTTTTCTATTACATTTCGTTCACCTGAAGAAATATTAATGATGATAACCGATATTTTCTTACTTAAATATTTCTCTAAAATATATGGCTATTCTTGAAAGTTGATCCTGGGCGGAACTCAGCTAATATTATATCGTTTACGATATTTACACTGTCTACACCTCGGAATAAATTGATATTTCTTGCACAATCTGTTATTTTTTGAGATATACCTGGAGTATACCTGGAGAGGGTTTCGGGGGTCAACGCCCCCGCGGCTCGGTCTGTGACCGGGCCTCATCGTGGATCAGGGTCTGATCAACCAGGCTGTTACTGTTGATAACTTTATTTTGTCTCTAATATCAGTCGCTTGGCCAGTTACAGCGCAGCGCCATTTTTTCTTACGTTGCGCTCAGTTACGTTAGGTTATGAAGGATTACGTTAGGTTATGTTAGGTTTCTTCAGTTTCTTTTTCCAACTCTACAACAGTACACACAGCGCACACACACACACACACACAGTTTCGAGAGATAATGTTTTAGGACACAAAGACAATACAATCTGAGAAGCAAGTATTGGGTACACATGTAGTAAAAGGTAGTACATAACTGGGTGAAAGAATGACTTGTTAACACACGCTAGTATTATAATTATTAGAATTACTCTCAGTGTTAATGGTATCGTATTAGTATTACGGATACACAGGGGTGAATTGTATTTCTGGGACATATAAACAACTGACGTGCTCACACACACACACGCGCACACACATACACTCGGGGCCAGGAGCTGAGTCTCGACCCCTGAAACCACAACTAGGTGAGTACACACAGCTGATCCTTGGAATTTGACCGCGTCCCCTCACCCCCCCACACTCCTTTCCCTCCCCCACAGACCTTTCCCCTCCCCACTCTTGCCTTCACTCCCTCCTATCTTTCCTTCCCTCGCGTTTCTCTCTCTCATAGCCTTTTTCCCTCCCCTTCCCCCTACTCTTTCTTTCTCTCTCTCTCCCTCTCACTCTCTCTCTCTCTCTCTCTCTCTCTCTCCCTCTCTCTCTCCCTCTCTCTCTCCCTCTCTATCTCTCTCCCTCACTCCCATAACCCTATCTCTCACCCTCCTCTCTCTCTATAGGCTTCTCTCTCCATCTCTCCATTTCTCTCTCTCATAGCCTTTTCCCTCGCCCTCCTTTCTCCCTCTCTCTCTCTCTCTCTCCCTCTCCCTCTCCCTCTCTTTCTCCCTCTCTCTACCCTTTCTCTCCCCCTCACATTTCTCTCTCTCCCCCTTGGTCTTATCCCTCACCCCCATACTCTCTCCTCTCTCTCCCTCTTTCTACCCTTTCTCTCTCCTCTCTCTCCCTCTTTCTACCCTTTCTCTCTCCCCCTCGCACCCTCTCCCTCCTCTAGCCTTCTGTCTGTGGTAATATAAAAAAAAAAAAAAAATGGGTGGCCCTAGAGGACGGAAAACCAGAGATCTGGTAGACGAACCAGGGAGGAAAGACTGGGAGTTAGAGCTCCAAAAAAGGGAGGAAGAGTGGGGAAGGAAGATAGTAGAGCTTGGTAAGAAAATGGAGGAGCAGATAGCTGAAGAGTGCAGGAAGTGGGAAAGTACAGGTCTTAGCAGCAGAAGCTAGGATACAGTGCTTAGAAGAGAAACTGCAAAGCCTGAAACAGATTAGAGAGACAAATGACAATTCAGATGTGATATCAGGAAATTCAAAGTCAGGTGCAAACAAGGGGACGGTAAGCAACAATGGAGACTTGCCGTACACGAAGGCCCTATCAGACCCACGTGGGGCCAGGGAAAAGACGATGAGCACACTAAGATCAAATGACAGGTCCGAAGACAATGACGGTATGCTATATGCAGAGATTCTAACAGCCAACTGCAGTAGCAAGGGACAGCTGGTCAGGAAAGACAGTTCACTGAGAATAGAAGTTTCAGATATGACAGGGACTGAAGGCAAGAACATGTCAATGGAAGGAAATAAAATGCCTCAGAGGAAGCAGATGGAGACTCAGTGGGAGGAGGAAAGGGCGAGGTCAGTTTTTGTGTACGGGCTCCAAGAAGCCAAGGGGGACAACTTTGAAGAAATAAAACAGGAGGAGAAAAAATGATTGAAGGCATCATGAAAACAATAGGTGAGGGCGATATGACCCAGGTGACAAATTTTCAGAGAATTGGGTGGTTTGTGAGTGGAAGGATACGGCCTGTCGGAGTAACTTTCAAGGAAGAATCAGTTCGAACCAGGATTCTGCAAGAGAAAGCAAGACTGAGGGACAAAGAGGGGTACCAGAGAGTATACCTCGACCACGACAGAACACAAGAAGAAAGGACTACACTGAAAGAGAGGGTACAGAGACGCAAGGAGGAACGAGAGGCAATGACGAAAATGAGCAGGACCCAGACACAGGAGGAAGGGCAAACACACCCCACATAATCTCCCACCAAAAGACTCCAACCCCGACATTCCCAATGCAACTGAGCAACCTATACTACAACCCACTCACTGTTCCCTCTGCCACCAACCCCCATATCACAAACCTCACCCCAACAGCTTCCCTTATGGGCATTCTGACCCCACCCTCATCAACACAAACCCCACCTACACCACAGCCCCATATAGGCCCCCACCAAGGCTCTCGCTCCCCCAACCCCAATATTCTTGCATGACCACAATGATAGAAAAGAAACTGAAGGTTTGGTACACACCGCGGATGGAATAACGAATAAACATGAGGAGTGGAATGAAAGAATCAGTGAAAAATCCCCAGACATCATAGCAGTCACAGAAACAAAACTCGCTGAGACAATAACAGACACACTCTTCCCAACAGGATATCAGATCCTGAGGAAAGATAGAAGGAGTAGAGGGGGAGGAGGGGTTGCACTGCTCATAAAACACCGATGGGGATTTGAGGAAATGGAAGGCATGGACATGATTGGAGAAAGAGACTACATTGTAGGTACAATTCAGTCCGGAGAACATAAAGTAGTCATTGGAGTGATGTATAACCCACCACAGAACTGCAGGAGGCCAAGAGAGGAGTATGAAGAAAACAACAGGGTGATGGTGGACACACTGGCTGAGGTGGCAAGAAGAGCTCACTCGAGCAGAGCAAAGTTACTGGTAATGGGCGATTTCAACCACAGGGGGATCGACTGGGAAAACCTGGAGCCACATGGGGGTCCCGAAACATGGAGAGCCAAGATGATGGATGTGGTACTTGAAAACCTCATGCATCAACATGTCAGGGACACAACCAGAGAGAGAGGGGAGGATGAGCCAGCAAGACTGGATCTTGTGTTCACCCTGAGCAGTTCAGACATTGAGGACATCACTTACGAGAGGCCCCTTGGAGCTAGCGATCACGTGGTTCTGAGTTTTGACTATATAGTAGAGTTACAAGTGGAGAAGGTAACAGGAACTGAAGGGGACAGGCCAAACTATAAAAGGGGGACTACACAGGTATGAGAAACTTCCTGCAGGAGGTTCAGTGGGACAGAGAAATGGTAGGAAAATCAGTAAACGAGATGATGGAATATGTGGCAACAAAGTGCAAGGAGGCAGAGGAAAGTTTTGTTCCCAAGGGAAACAGAAATAATAGGAAGACCAAAACGAGTCCTTGGTTTACCCGAAGGTGTAGGGAGGCAAAAACTAAGTGCAACAGAGAATGGAAAAGGTACAGGAGGCATAGGACCCAGGAAAACAAGGAGATTAGTAGAAGAGCCAGAAACGAGTATGCACAGATAAGGAGGGAGGCCAGCGACAGTATGAAAACGACATAGCATCGAAAGTCAAATCTGACCCGAAACTGCTGTATAGCCACATTAGGAGGAAGACAACAGTTAAGGACCAGGTGATAAGGCTGAGGAAAGAAGGTGGAGAACTCACAAGAAACGATCAAGAGGTATGTGAGGAGCTCAACACGAGATTTAAGGAAGTATTTACAGTAGAGACAGGAAGGACTCTGGGGGGACAGACCAGATGGGGACACCAGCAAGGAATACACCAACAAGTGTTGGACGACATACATACAGATGAGGAGGTGAAGAAACTGCTAAGGGACATCGATACCTCAAAGGCAATGGGACCGGACAAAATTTCCCCGTGGGTCCTTAGAGAGGGAGCAGGTATGTTGTGCGTGCCACTTACCACAATCTTCAACACGTCCATGGAAACTGGGCAACTACCTGAGGTATGGAAGACGGCAAATGTAGTTCCCATTTTTAAAAAAGGAGACAGAAAAGAGGCACTAAACTATAGACCTGTGTCATTGACGTGTATAGTATGCAAAATTATGGAGAAGATTATCAGGAGGAGAGTGGTGGAGCACCTGGAACGGAACAAGAGTATACATGCCAACCAGCACGGATTCACGGAAGGCAAATCCTGTGTCACAAACCTTCTGGAGTTTTATGATAAAATAACAGAAGTAAGACACGAGAGAGAGGGGTGGGTTGATTGCATCTTCTTGGACTGCAAGAAGGCCTTTGACACAGTTCCTCACAAGAGATTAGTGCAGAAGCTAGAGCATCAGGCGCATATAACAAAAGGGCACTGCAATGGATCAGAGAATACCTGACAGGGATGCAACAACGAGTCATGGTATGTAATGATGTATCACAGTGGGCACCTGTGACGAGCGGGGTCCCACAGGGGTCGGTCCTAGGACCAGTGCTATTTTTGGTATATGTGAACGACATGATGGAAGGGTTAGACTCAGAAGTGTCCCTGTTTGCAGATGATGTGAAGTTAATGAGGAGAATTAAATCTGATGAGGACCAGGCAGGACTTCAAAGAGACCTAGACAGACTGGACACCTGGTCCAGCAAATGGCTTCTCGAATTTAATCCTGCCAAATGCAAAGTCGTGAAGATAGGGGAAGGGCACAGAAGACCACAGACAGAGTATAGGCTAGGTGGCCAAAGACTGCAAACCTCACTCAAGGAGAAAGATTTTGGGGTGAGTATAACACCGAGCATGTCTCCGGAAGCACACATCAATCAGATAACTGCTGCAGCATATGGGCGCCTGGCAAACCTGAGAACAGCATTCTGATACCTTAGTAAGGAATCATTCAAGACACTGTACACCGTGTATGTCAGGCCCATACTGGAGTATGCAGCACCTGTTTGGAACCCGCACTTGATAAAGCACGTCAAGAAACTAGAGAAAGTACAAAGGTTTGCGACAAGGTTAGTTCCAGAGCTAAGGGGAATGTCCTATGAAGAAAGATTAAGGGAAATCGGCCTGACGACACTGGAGGACAGGAGGGCCAGGGGAGACATGATAACGACATATAAAATACTGCGTGGAATAGAGAAGGTGGACAAAGGCAGGATGTTCCAGGGAGGGGACACAGAAACAAGAGGCCACAATTGGAAGTTGAAGACACAAATGAGTCAGAGAGATATTAGGAAGTATTTCTTCAGTCATAGAGTTGTAAGGCAGTGGAATAGCCTAGAAAATGACGTAGTGGAGGCAGGAACCATACACAGTTTTAAGACGAGGTTTGATAAAGCTCATGGAGCGGGGAGAGAGAGGGCCCAGTAGCAACCGGTGAAGAGGCGGGGCCAGGAGCTAAGACTCGACCCCTGCAACCACAAATAGGTGAGT
The DNA here is from genome assembly GCF_026875155.1 of Cherax quadricarinatus. Lineage (NCBI taxonomy): Eukaryota > Metazoa > Arthropoda > Malacostraca > Decapoda > Parastacidae > Cherax > Cherax quadricarinatus. The sequence continues at coordinate 11,403,990 of NC_069435.1, read as the reverse complement.
ACAAATAGGTGAGTACACACACATACACACAGTGGAGGACCAAGCAGGGATAACAGGGAAGGCACTACAATGGATCAAGGAATGTTTGTCAGGAAGACAGCAGCGAGTCATGGTACGTGGCGAGGTGTCAGAGTGGGCACCTGTGACCAGCGGGGTCCCACAGGGGTCAGTCCTAGGACCAGTGCTGTTTCTGGTATTTGTGAACGACATGACGGAAGGAATAGACTCTGCAGTGTCCCTGTTTGCAGATAACGTGAAGTTGATGAGAAGAATTCATTCGATCGAAGACCAGACAGAACTACAAAGGGATCTGGACAGGCTGCAGACCTGGTCCAGCAATTGGCTACTGGAGTTCAACCCCACCAAGTGCAAAGTCATGAAGATTGGGGAAGGGCAATATCTCCTGAAGCGCACATCAACCAAATAACTGCTGCAGCATATGGGCGCCTAGCAAACCTCAGAACAGCATTCTGACATCTTAATAAGGAATCGTTCAGGACCCTGTACACCGTGTACGTTAGGCCCGTATTGGAGAATGTGGCACCAGTTTGGAACCCACACCTAGCCAAGCACGTAAAGAAACTAGAGAAAGTGCAAAGGTTTGCAACAAGGCTAGTTCCAGAGCTAAGGGGTATGTCCTATGAGGAGAGGTTAAGGGAAATCAACCTGATGACACTGGAGGACAGGGGAGATAGGGAAGACATTATAACGACATACAAAATACTGAGAGGAATTGACAAGGTGGACAAAGGCAGGATGTTGCAGAGATGGGACACAGCAACAAGGGGACACAGTTGGAAGTTACAGACACAGATGAATCACAGGGATGTTAGGAAGTATTTCTTCAGCCACAGAGTAGTCAGGAAGTGGAATAGTTTGGGAAGCGATGTAGTGGAGGCAGGATCCATACATAGCTTTAAGCAGAGGTATGATAAAGCTCACGGTTCAGGGAGAGTGACCTAGTAGCGACCAGTGAAGAGGCGGTACCAGGAGCTTGGACTCGATCCCTGCAACCTCAACTTGGTGAGTACAACTGGGTGAGTACACACATACCAACTACCCCTCCCCTACCCACCACTGGACATCCGGTCCCAAGCCCTCTCCTCCCCCCTCTCTCTCTCTCTACCTTTCTCTCTCTCCTTCTACCTTTCTCTTCCTCTCTTTCCATCTTTCCCCTCCCTCTGCTCTATCTCTATCTCTTCCTTTCTATCTTCTCTCTCCACCTCTCGTTCTCTCTCTCCCCTCCTCACACACCTTCCATTCATCTTCCCTTTCCTCCCTTGACCTCCCCTAACTCCCCTCCCTCCCCACTCATTATCCCTAGCCTTCTTCCCAGCATTCTCTCTCCCTCTCTCTCTATCCCTCTCTCTCTCCCTCCCTCTCTCTCACACACAAGCTCTTTTCCATGGTAAAAAAAAAAAATGTGTAACCCAAGAGGGCGGAGATCCAGGAGTCTGGAGGTCGAACCCAGGAGGGAGGAACCTGGGAGGGAAGATTGGGAGGTAGAGCTCACATAAATGGAGAAAGAGTGAGGAAGGAAGCTAGCTGGGCTCGGCAGGGTAATGGAGGAGAGGATAGCTGAAGAGAGCAGGAAGTGGGGACTACAAGTCTTAGCAGCAGAAGATAAGATAAAGTGCTTAGAAGAGGAGCTAAAAAACCTGAAACAGACTAGAGAGACAAATGACAGCACAGGAATAACATCAGGGACTTCTATACCAGCCACAGACGAGGGGGCTGTAGGGATTCAGGAAAAGATGAGTACAGGAAGACCAGTTATGAAGCCAGCAGTCAATGGACAAGACTTATGCAGAAACTCTAACAGTCAACTACAGTGGCAGGGAACAGCTGAGCAGGGAAGACAGTCCACTGAGCATAGGGGCTGCAGCAAGGGCAGGGGTTGAAGGCAGGAACGTCTCGATGGAAGGAGATAAAATACCTCAGAGGACGCAAAGAGAGACACAGTGGGAGGAGGAGAGGGAGAGGTCAATGTTTGTCTACAGGCTCCAAGAAGTTGAAGGGGAAACCTATGATGAAAGAATCCAGGGGGAGAAGAAAGCGATCAAAGGTATCTTGAAAGCAATAGGAGAGGGAGACATGACCCAGGTGGCAAATTTTTGGAGAATTGGGTGGTTTGCACGCAGAAGGAGACGGCCTGTCAAAGTAGTCTTCAAGGCAGAATCAGCTCGAGCCAGGGTCCTGCAGGAGAAAGCACGACTGATGGACAATTCAGAGTACCGGAGCATGTACCTCGATAGCGACAGAACACAGGAGGAAAGGACGAGACTGAGAGAGAGGGTACAAAAACGAAAGGAGGAACGGGAGGCATCGATGAGGACGAGCAGAACCCAGACTCAGGTGGATGGACAAATACACCCTACAGATACACCCACAGAAGGACTCCAACCACAACAACCTCGAAGCAACTGAACAACCTCAACCAAAACCCACACACTGTTCCCTCTGAGCCCTCCCCCCACCACAAACCCCACCTCTACAGCAGCCCCTTTTGGGCACTCTGCCCCCACCCTCACCACAAACCCCACCCACACTGTGAAAACCCCAACACAGCTGAACAATCTCAACCAACACTCACACACTGTTCCCTCTGCCCCCACCCCCATCACAAACCCCACTGCCACAGCAGCTCCCTATGGGCACTCTGCCCTCACCCCCCACCACAGATCCCACTCACATCACAAACCTCCATAACCTCCCCAGGGCTCCCACCCCCAACCCCAATATTCTCCTAGGTCCACCGCGATAGACAAGAAGCTGAAGGTGTGGTATAAAAATGCAGATGGAAAAGCAAATAAATATGAGGAATGGCACAAAAGAATCAACGAGAAGTCCCTGGACATCATAGATGTCACGGAAACGAAACTCACTGAGACAATAACAGACGCAGTCTTCCCACTGGGATATCAGATCCTGAGGAAAGATAGAAGGAGCAGAGGGGGAGGAGGGGTTGCACTGCTCATAAAAAACCGATGGAGTTTCGAGGAAATGGAGGGCATGGACGAGATTGGAGAAAGGGACTACATAGCAGGCACAATTCAATCTTGGGAACATAAGGTAGTCATTGCGTGATGTATAACCCACCACAGAACTGCAGGAGACCAATAGAGGAATATGATGAGAACAACAGAGTGTTGGTGGACACACTGGCTGAGGTGGCATGAAGAGCTCAAACGTGCAGAGCAAAGTTGCTGGTTATGGGTGATTTTAACCACAGGGAGATCGATTGGGAAAACCTGGAGCCTCATGGGGGCCCCGAAAAATGGAGAGCCAAGATGATGGATGTGGTACTGGAAAACCTCATGCATCAACATCAGGGACACTACCAGAGAGCGAGGGCAGGATGTACCAGCATAACTGGACCTTGTGCTCATCCTGAGTAGCTCAGACATTGATGACATCACATATGAGAGGCCCCTCGGAGCTAGTGACCACGTAGTTCTGAGTTTTGATTACATAGTAGAGTTACAGGTGGAGAGGGTAGCAGAAGTCGGATGGGAAAAGCCAAACTGTAAAAGGGGGGACTACACAGGTATGAGGAACTTCCTGCGGGAGATGCAGTGGGACAGAGAAATGGTAGGAAAGATAGTAAATGAAATGGAGTATGTAACAGCAAAATGCAAGGAGGCAGAGGAAAGGTTTGTTCCCAAGGGCAACAGAAACAAGTGGAAGACCAAAGCGAGTCCTTGGTTTACCCAAAGGTGCAAGGAGGCAAAAACTAAGTGTATTAGAGAATGGAAGAGGTATAGAAGGCAAAGGACCCGGGAAACAAGAGATCAGTTGAAGAGCCAGAAACGAATATGCACAGATAAGGAGAGAGGCCCAGCGACAGTATGAAAATGACATAGCATCAAAAGCCAATTCTGATCCTAAACTGCTGTTTAGCCACATTAGGAGAAAGATGACAGTCAAAGACCAGGTGATCAGGCTGAGGAAAGAAGGTGGGGAACTCACAAGAAACGATCAAGAGGTATGTGAAGAGCTCAACAGGAGATTTAAGGAAGTATTCACAGTGGGGACAGGAAGGACTCTGGGAAGACAGGACAGAGGGGGACACCAATAGGGAATAGACCAACAGGTGGAGGACGATATGCCCACAACTGAGGAGGAGGTGAAGAAGCTGCTAAGTGACCTTGATACCTCAAAGGCAATGGGACCAGACATCTCCCTGTGGGTCCTCAGGGGAGCAGATTTATTGTGTGTGCCATTAACCACAATCTTCAACACATCTCTTGAAACTGGGCAACTACCTGAGGTATGGAAGACCGCAAGTGTAGTTCCCATTTTTAAAAAGGGAGACAGAAAATAGGCACTAAATTACAGACCAGTGTCACTGACCTGTATAGTATGCAAAGTCATGGAGAAGATTATCAGGAGGAGAGTGGTGGAGAACCTGGAACGGAACAAGATTATAAACGATAACCATCACAGATTCATGGAAGGCAAATCCTGTGTCACAAACCTTCTGGAGTTCTATGACAAAGTTACAGAAGTGCGACACGAGAGAGAGGGGTGGGTTGATTGATGCAGAAACTAGAGGATAAGGCCCGTATGAAAGGAAGGGCACTGCAATGGATCAGAGAATACCTGACAGGGAGGCAACAACGAGTCATGGTACGGGATGAGGTATCACAGTGGGTGCCTGTGATGAGCGGGGTCCCACAGGGGTCAGTCCTAGGTCCAGTGCTATTTCTGGTATATGTGAATGACATGATGGAAGTGATAGACTCAGAGGATTCCCAGTTCGCAGATGATGTGAAGTTAATGGGGAGAATTAAATCAGATGAGGACCAGGCAGGACTTCAAAGAGACCTGGACAGGCTGGCACGTGGTCCAACAACTGGCTCCTTGAATTCAAGCCTGCCAAATGCAAAGTCATGAAGATCGGAGAAGGGCAAAGAAGACCGCAGACAGAGTATAGACTAGGTGGCCAAGGACTGCAAACCTCGCTCAAGGAGAAAGATCTTGGGGTGACCATAACACCGAGCATGTCTCCGGAGGCACTCATCAACCAAATAACTGCTGCAGCATACGGACGCCTGGCAAACCTGAGAATAGCGTTCCGATACCTTAGTAAGGAATCTTTCAAGACACTGTACACTGTGTACATCAGGCCCATACTGGAGTATGCAGCACCAGTTTGGAACCCACACCTGGTCAAACACGTCAAGAAATTAGAGAAAGTACAAAGGTTGGCAACATGGCTAGTTCTGGAGCTCAGGGGTATCTCCTACGAAGAAAGGTTGAGGGAAATCGGACTGACGACATTGGAGGACAAAGGGGAGGGGAGACATGATAACGACATACAAAATACTGCGTGGAATAGATAAGGTAGACAGAGACAGGTTGTTCCAGAGAGGGGACACAGAAACAAGGGGTCACAATTGGAAGCTGAAGACTCAGACGAGTCAGAGGGATGTTAGGAAGTATTTCTTCAGTCATAGAGTCGTCAGGAAGTGGAATAGCCTAGCAAGTGATGTAGTGGAGGCAGAAACCATACATAGCTTTAAGACGAGGTATGACAAAGCTCTGGAAGCAGAGATAGAGAGGACCTAGTAGCGATCAGTGAAGAGGCGGGGCCAGGAGCTGAGTCTCGACCCCTGCAACCACAATTAGGTGAGTATACACACACACACACACATACCTACAATTACTTTCCTTTTCCAATGAATCATGGTAACTGTATAGGAGGGTAATGTGATGCTGCACCGTTCATGGTACTGTGAGTAAGCATGTTATCATGTTACCATGAGTGAGCATGTTATCATGTTACCGTGAGTGAGCATGTTGTTACCGTGAGTGAGCATGTTATCATGTTACCGTGAGTGAGCATGTTATGTTACCGTGAGTGAGCATGTTATCATGTTACCGTGAGTGAGCATGTTATCATAGTGATGTAAGGCTTCACAACAATTCTTCACACTCACTATACCTACACAGTTATATATCATCTCAGTTTCTCTTACAGTCCTCTGAAGAGATTCTGTTTGGTATATATAACGGAGAATGACAGATCCCGTAAGGGTCATACAACGCCTGATGAACGGGAAGTAATGAGTGAACCAAGGGAAGGTACCTCTAATTCTTTAATCAAGCGACCTTTACCAGAAACAAGGCACCCTTGTAAAGAGTGAATAAATTTCAAATTGCCTTTATGCCCATCACTACGCTAGTGAATATATATGGAAATAATTCATCACTTTTGTACATCGCCGCGTGAATCAAGTAACGAGGTAAGGCAACTAGCTAAGAGAAACTGGATGAGCATCCCTTCCTTGTGGTGAGTTCCGGGTATTTTTCATGGGTGTAGTTAGGTATTGAACCACGCTGGGCAGCTCACTTCTGCTTGCCCTCTATAATGTTTATGTATTGATGATATATTCGTTGCCTTCCTGGAATTAAATGAGACTGAATCCTACTCCACAGGCGCCGCATGATCCCACTCTACAGGCGCCGTATGATCCCACTCTACAGGCGCCGTATGATCCCTCTACAGGCGCTGTATGATCTCACTCCACAGGCGCTGTATGATCCCACTCCACAGGCGCCGTATAATCCCACTCCACAGGCGCCGTATGATCTCACTCCACAGGCGCCGTATGATCCCTGGGGGTTTAGCACTTCTCCGTCAATGAATGACAGTCATTCTCAGCTAAAAGATAAGTGTATAATGAACGTTAGTCTATCTGCCTCTCGGTCAGCAGGAATGAGAATCGAGTCATCATTCTTGCACAGTATGACCCCCCCCCCCCCCCGACACAGGTCTAATGCTTTGTGAAAATAAACAAAATCCTTGTCAGTTGCAGCTTGATTAGGATGTTTGTGGAGAACGTGTCCAGCGGTCTGGTCCACTGTGTAGCAACTATCACACACACTCACTGTGGTTATGGGCCGGTGAATGGCAGAAGGAAACAAGCACTGTTTATTGCGTTATAAAGCCACTAATCCGATAACTTGCCCTTCAGACAGACCGTTCTTTTCCATCTTGTTGCAATGTGGCCCACAGGCACATAGTGCCATAAAACCTGGCTGATCAGGCCAGGTTGCTGTAATATTTCTCTGCTGGTAACAAATCTTGTACCAAAAATGATGATACGGTATTCTTGACACATGACTCAAGATATACAATAGACACCGATACATGTTTACCTCTTGGTGTCTACTGTATATACACCGAGAGGTGTATAACTCTCGGTATATATGCACTCAGAGGTTATTTCAATCGCTGGTTTACAGAGATAAAAATACTCGTGCTGGTGTTGAACAGGTTACTTGCAGCATTAATGACCCAAAATAAGTGTTCTAATGCACCCTGCTGTTCACTGGGTTTATTCTACACTCTTCCCACATATCTATTACTCAGGTTATGGTAGCGTGCTGATTAACAGCCTTGTATTCAAAAAGTATATGATCTGGTATCTCCAATCCATTAAAAAAATACATTCTAAGTCTTCTGAGGCGTTCCCAGTAGCTCAGGTGTTTTATTGACTTGAAGTAGGCAAAAAAAACGACCTCTGTAGTTTTCCAGCTCTGATCTCTCTGCTGCCTTGCAAGCAGCAGCTGTGAGCAGTGTTCCAGACGTGAGAGCATAAGTGACTAGACTAGTACCATCACCGGCGTAATTTCTCTTGAAGGTTATCATAACACACCCTCTCAGTTTTCCTGGTCTTTACTGCATTTGCTTTGACCTGATTTTTAAACGGTAAGTTATCTTATTATATTCATTTTATATATACAAAGCATTATTTATACATCTCGACTTGCTTGTCTTGCGCGCGCGCGCGCCACACACACACACACACACACACACACACACACACACACACACACACACACACACACACACACACACACACACACACACACACACATATATATATATATATATATATGTGCATTAGTCAAGATCGTCCCTGAACGCTTGAGAGACATCGTAGGAGCTGAAGACCCCAGGTTAACTGAAGCAGCGATGCGGTGGTACACTCTTGCAGACTCCTCCAATAGACCAGTTCCTCCCAAAGGGCACAAACAGTCCCACTGGGACAAACCGATCATGGAAAAAATCGCCAACACGATGCTCACCAATGCTTCAGGAAAGGACACAGCTCGTCTCCTAACAGTGAAGGCACCGGACTCGGGAGATTTCCTTCTAGCTGTTCCCAATTCCTCCCTGGGGACTCGACTCTACCCACAGGCCATTCGGATTGGTGTCGCTCTTCGCCTAGCCGCCCCCATCCTCGCCACAGCCCGTTGCCCAGCTCAACGGGAACCCCAAGTGCAGAGGTCTGACGGAAGTCAAAAGCGTCCTGATGGAGCCACTACGCTACCTTGGAAGGATGGAAAGCAGATTGCCTGGGACTAAACCTGTGCCGCCACATTGGTAGACACCTACTTGCCATAGTCCGTAGCTGAAGGGGGTGGAGCTGCCAGCCACAGGGAGACCCAGAAACCCACAAATATGAAGACCTTCCCCCTTGCTATAACTTCACCCCAATAGGGTCGGAGACCCTTGGAGCATGGGGCAGGTGTGCTCTAAAGTTCCTCAGAGCTGGGTGAAAAACTCATTATAGAAACCAAGGACCACAGGGCGACCAGCAGCCTGCAGCATTCTGGGCACGCGGCCCACTGCTGGGGATCTGGACGAAGTATTCGAGATGTAGCTCTGAGTTATTTATGTATGTTGTTTTACTCCATATTATATTTTTGTCAATGTATTTTGTCAATGTATCTTCTTTTTAAGTAAAACATATGTAGAATATATAGGGGGTGGTAGGGGAAAATTTTCAAACAGCTTTAGGAGAACCTTGAGTTTTCCCTGAAGCAAGATTATTCTTTTCTGAGGATGAGGGTCTCCAGGACAGTATATATATATATATATATATATATATATATATATATATATATATATATATATATATATATATATATATATATGAAGAGTTTTTACGAGGATAGTGAGGCTCAAGTTAGAGTATGTAGGAAAGAGGGAAATTATTTCCCAGTAAAAGTAGGCCTTAGACAAGGATGTGTGATGTCACCGTGGTTGTTTAATATATTTATTGATGGGGTTGTAAGAGAAGTAAATGCGAGGGTCTTGGCAAGAGGCGTTGAGTTAAAAGATAAAGAATCACACACAAAGTGGGAGTTGTCACAGTTGCTCTTTGCTGATGACACTGTGCTCTTGGGAGATTCTGAAGAGAAGTTGCAGAGATTGGTGGATGAATTTGGTAGGGTGTGTAAAAGAAGAAAATTGAAAGTGAATACAGGAAAGAGTAAGGTTATGAGGATAAAAAGATTAGGTGATGAAAGATTGGATATCAGATTGGAGGGAGAGAGTATGGAGGAGGTGAATGTATTCAGATATTTGGGAGTGGACGTGTCAGCGGATGGGTCTATGAAAGATGAGGTGAATCATAGAATCGATGAGGGGAAAAGGGTGAGTGGTGCACTTAGGAGTCTGTGGAGACAAAGAACTTTGTCCTTGGAGGCAAAGAGGGGAATGTATGAGAGTATAGTTTTACCAACGCTCTTATATGGGTGTGAAGCATGGGTGATGAATGTTGCAGCGAGGAGAAGGCTGGAGGCAGTGGAGAAGTCATGTCTGAGAGCAATGTCTGGTGTGAATATAATGCAGAGAATTCGTAGTTTGGAAGTTAGGAGGAGGTGCAGGATTACCAAAACTGTTGTCCAGAGGGCTGAGGAAGAGTTGTTGAGGTGGTTCGGACATGTAGAGAGAATGGAGCGAAACAGAGTGACTTCAAGAGTGTATCAGTCTGTAGTGGAAGGAAGGCGGGGTAGGGGTCGGCCTAGGAAAGGTTGGAAGGAGAGGGTAAAGGAGGTTTCGTGTGCGAGGGGCTTGGACTTCCAGCAGGCATGCGTGAGCGTGTTTGATAGGAGTGAATGGAGACAAATGGTTTTTAATATTTGACGTGCTGTTGGAGTGTGAGCAAAGTAACATTTATGAAGGGATTCAGGGAAACCGGCAGGCCGGACTTGAGTCCTGGAGATGGGAAGTACAGTGCCTGCACTCTGAAGGAGGGGTGTTAATGTTGCAGTTTAAAAACTGTAGTGTAAAGCACCCTTCTGGCAAGACAGTGATGGAGTGAATGATGGTGAAAGTTTTTCTTTTTTGAGCCACCCTGCCTTGGTGGGAATCGGCCAGTGTGATAATAAAAATAATAATATATAATAATAATATATATATATATATATATATATATATATATATATATATATATATATATATATATATATATATATATAAAACAACCACGGGGGGAGTAGAATAATACATCTAGGCATTTCGTGTTGCAAACAACACATCATCAGGAGCTTAGAAAAATTGCAGAAAAGAGGAGGGGTTCTAGCAAATAACGTTCCAAGGAACCGCCTTTACTGCCCTGCAATTTTGCAAGCTCCTGATGATGTGTTGATTGCAACACGAAAGGCCTAGAGCTATTATTCTACTTTCCCTGTGGTTGTTTTGCATCTTGTGTCGCTTGGTTTGTATATTATATATATATATATAATATATATATATATATATATATATATATATATATATATATATATATATATATATATGTATATATATATATCGTGCCGAATACGTATAGCTTGCGATTTTGGCTTAAATAGCAACGCTCTTCTTGCCGAATAAGGCAAGCGAAAATTTGTATACGCAATAATTTCGCAAAAATCAATCCGAACCTAACGAAAAAATATATTTCATTGTGTTTGATTAGCATTAAATTACTGTAAACTTATCTAAAATATATTTAGTTGGATTAGGCTAAATTAAATTGCACTTGTTATAAAAAGGTTAGGTAAGCTTCCTAAGGTTCTTTTGGTACAAAATTATTAACTGTTACATTAATATAAATGAAAAAATATATCTTTAAACGTATAAGAGAAAATTTTAGAAAGGACTTAATTTTAAATGAGTTCTTGCTAATTGACCAGTTTTATATATTCATGCTTGTGACGTTTGTTTGTTTGTATAACGTTAACTTTACGTAACAGTTGTAAACCGTGTGTGTATGCGTGTATTCACCTAGCTGAGGTTGCAGGGGTCGAGTCCTAGCTCCTGGCTCCGCCTCTTCACTGGTCGCTACTAGGTGTGTGTGTGTGTGTGTGTGTGTGTGTGTGTGTGTGTGTGTGTGTGTATGTGTGCGTGTGTGTGTGTGTGTGTGTGTGTGTGTGTGCGTGTGTGTGTGTGTGTGTGTGTGTGTGTGTGTGTGTGTGTGTGTGTGTGTGTGTGTGTGTGTGTGTACTCACCTAAAATTCACCTAATTGTGGTTGCAGGGGTCGAGGCTCGGCTCCTGGTCCCGCCTCTTCACTGACCGCTACTGGGTCCTCCGTCTCCAGACTATTGGAGGAGCTTGGACATGGGTGAAATTCCAGTCACTTAAAACAACGGATATAGCCCCACTCCATAAGGGTGGCAGCAAAGCATTAGCTAAGAACTATAGACCAATAGCTCTGACGTCCCACATAAAAATCTTTGAAAGAGTGCTAAGAAGCAGGATTGCAAACCACCTGGATTCCCAAAATCTGCACAATCCACGGCAACATGGGTTCAGGGCAGGTCGCTCCTGCCTCTCACAAATACTGGATCACTATGATATGGCCTTGGATGCAATGGAAGAAAATCAGAATGCAGATGTAATATACACAGACTTTGCAAAAGCATTTGACAAATGCGATCATGGCGTAATAGCCCATAAAATACGTGCTAAAGGAATAACTGGGAAAGTGGGGAGATGGATCTTCAACTTCCTAACAAATCGAACACAAAGAGTAGTGGTCAACAGAGTTAAATCGGAGGCTGCCGTAGTGAAGAGCTCTGTTCCACAAGGCACAGTACTCGCCCACATCTTATTCATCCTCATATCAGACATAGACAGAGATATACATCACAGCACCGTATCATCCTTTGCGGATGATACTAGGATCTGCATGAGGCTGTCATCTGTTGAGGACGCGGTTAACCTCCAAGAAGATATAAACAAAGTTTTCCAGTGGGCAACGGTAAACAATATGATGTTCAATGAGGACAAATTCCAACTACTCCGTTATGGAAAACTGGAGGAGATAATAACTAGAACAGAGTATACTACAGACTCTGGCCATACAATAGAGCGGAAAAATAATGTAAGGGACCTGGGACTAGTAATGTCTGAGGATCTCACTTTCAAGGATCACAACAGTGCCACGATCGCACGTGCAAAGAAAATGATAGGATGGATAATGAGAACGTTCAAAACGAGAGATGCCAAGCCAATGATGATCCTTTTCAAATCACTTGTTCTCTCTAGGCTGGAATACTGCTGTACACTAACATCTCCATTCAAAGCAGGTGAAATCGCAGATCTAGAGAATGTATAGAGATCCTTTACTGCACGTATAAGTCCTGTCAAGCATCTTAACTACTGGGAACGCTTGGAAGCACTTGTACTCGTTGGAACGCAGGAGGGAGAGATATATCATAATCTACACTAGGAAAATCCTGGAAGGAATGGTCCCAAATCTATACACAGAATTCACTCCCTACGAAAGTAAAAGACTGGGCAGGCGATACAAAATGCCCCCAATAAAAAGTAGGGGCGCCATTGGTACACTAAGGAAAAACACCATAAGTGTCCGGGGCTCAAGACTGTTCAACAGCCTAACATCAAGCATTAGGGGAATTGCCAATAAACCCCTGGCTGCCTTCAAGAGAGAGCTGGACAGATACGTAAAGTCAGTGCCGGATCAGCCGGGCTGTGGCTCGTACGTTGGACTGCGTGCGTCCAGTAGTAACAGCCTAGTTGATCAGGCCCTGATTCATCGGGAGGCTTGGCCATGGACCGGGCCGCGGGGACGTTGATCCCCGGAATAACCTCCAGGTAACCTCCAGGTATCCAGGTATTCCACTTCCTAACAACTCTGTGGCTGAAGAAATACTTCCTAACATCCCTTTGACTCATCTGAGTCTTCAGCTTTCAATTGTGACCTCTTGTTTCTGTGTCCCATCTCTGGAACATCGTGTCTTTGTCCACCTTGTCTATGTGTGTATGTGTGTGTGCGTGTGTGTGTGTGTGGTGTGGGAACACCACTCATGTAACCACCATAACATTACATCACGCAGCTCCCTGAAAGTTGTGGTGAACCACCCTTGAGCGCTTTTATGGAAGAGAAAAACGTGTGAAGAACTGTTGTAAAGAATAACAGTGATTACTGATGGAGGGAGAGAGGGAGGGAGGGAGGGAGGGAGGGAGGGAAGGAAAGAAGGAAGGAAGGAAGGAAGGAAGGAAGGAAGGAAGGAAGGAAGGAAGGGACTTCGCAGTTTTAGCCCAACATGATATACCAGCAGTGTGCTGCTATCCTCTTCTACAGAGTTAAACAGTAAGAACAAAAAAGCTAGCTATGTTTGCGTGTTATATTCCATCACTCAGGATGAATCACAAGGTGTAGCAGCGTGCCAACCTGAGGTGGCAGACTTCAGTAGCGGACTTAACATAACGTTAAGTATACCACTAGGGAGTCAGTAGCTACGGTAGCTTCAGAAGTATCGTTCCAGCAGAGCTGAAGTTAATATCACATGGGAATTAACATCTCTCAAAATGACTCTTAAAGTCGTGTTTATTAATAAACTTAGACGAGAGAGAGAAGAGAGGGACAGAGACAAAGACAGAAAAGGGTAAGACAGGCAGACAGATAGAGAAGAGTGAAACAGACACTGACAGACAAAGGCAGACATATAGACAAAAACTTTCGTAAGAAATTAATCTTGGGAACACCTCTAAATATTCTTTATAATTGTTGCTGATAAATCTGTCTACTTGTATTATTATTATTTATAAATCTTTCTATCATTATCATCATCCCCCTTAATATTAAGATCCATCGCAAAATAATTATCCAGCTATCAAAATATATTATTTATCATTATCGATCATCATCTAACCATCACACTATACATCACCAACATACACTACCACCACCATTATTACCACATCTAATTAATCACATTACACCACATCACAAACCACCACCACCAACAAAACCCCACCAACCAACACCCACCAAACACCAACCACCACACCACACCACCACCAACCAACCACCACCCACACACCACCAACCAACCACCAACCCACCACCAAACCACCACACCAAACCACCACCATACCACCACACAACCGACCACCAACCAACCACCAACCACCACCAACACCACCACCACCAACCAACCACCAACCACCACCATCACCTCCGGCTGACCCTTCTCTCTGCAATCCTCGTTACGATGCGCCATAACCCAGTGTCGATATCTTTCTTGGGTCACGAATTAACGTGATACGCACGCCTGGAGTGTTACGGTGGCTGACGCCGGGGGAGGATATCAAGGTGGCAGGATACACAGTCGGCGAGATATCAAGGCTACAGGATATCACATCGGCAGAATATCAAAATAGCATAATATCTTTACAAAAGGCTGTCCAGTAGGCATGACAGGACTCTCAACGTTGCAGGTAAACAACGTGGCACGATAGCAACTTGACAGGATAGCAACTTGACAGGATAGCAACTTGACAGGATAGCAACTTGACAGGAGAGCAACTTGACAGGACAGCAACTTGACAGGACAGCAACTTGACAGGACAGCAACTTGACAGGACAGCAACTTGACAGGATATCACCTTGACAGGATAGCAACTTGACAGGATAGCAACTTGACAGGATAGCAACTTGACAGGACAGCAACTTGACAGGACAGCAACTTGACAGGATAGCAACTTGACAGGACAGCAACTTGACAGGATAGCAACTTGACAGGATAACTTATAAGAAAGAGGGCACAATTTAAGGAGCTTCTTTGCAAGGACGAACTTTAAGAAAAGGACAACAATCTGCAGGATAGCAACTTTAGAGGATAGCAACCTTGCATGATAACTGGGCAGGATAGCAGCTGGGTAGGATAACTTGGTAGGCTAGCAACATGGCAGGATAACAACATGCCAGGATAATAACATGGCAGGATAGCAACTTGGCAGGATAACTGGGTAGGATAGAAACTGGGCAGGATACCAGCTTGGCAGGATAGGAACTGGGCACAATAGCAACATGACAGGATAGCAACCTAGCAGGATAGCAATCTGGCAGGATAGCAACCTGGCAGGATAGCAACTTGGCAGGATAGAAACTTGCCAGGATTGCAACTTGGCAGGATAGCAACTTGGCAGTATAGGAACTTGGCAGGATGGGAACTGGGCAGGATAGCAACCTGACAGGATAGCAACCTGGCAGGATAGCAAGCTTGGCTGGATAGCAACCTGTCAGGTTAGCAGTCTGGCAGGATAGCAGTCTGGCAGGATAGCAACCTAGCAGGATAGCAACTTGCAGGATAGCAACCTGGCAGAATAGCAACCTGGCAGGATAGCAAATTGACTGAATAGCAACTGGACAGGATAGCAACTTGGCAGGATAGCAACCAGGCAGGATAGCAACCAGCCAGGATAGCAACCAGGCAGGATAGCAACCAGGCAGGATAGCAAACGGGCAGGATAGCAACCAGGCAGGATAGCAAACGGGCAGGATAGCAACCAGGCAGGATAGCAAACGGGCAGGATAGCAACCAGGCAGGATAGCAAACGGGCAGGATAGACAACCAGCAGATGCGTCAATCGGGCAGATTTAATGCAACCAGGGCGGATTTGACAATTCGGGGGAAAGGTTAGTTAAGTAGGACAGATAGCAATAGGCAGGATAGTAAGTTGGTTAGGTTAGCAAGGCAGGATAGCAACGGGGGCATAACCAGGCCGGATTTGAATTTGTTAGGATAGAAGCCTAGGGTAGTGGTTAGGGAGAGCTAGCAAACGGGGCATGATAGCAAAGGCAATAGCAAACGGGACAGATAGCAATTCATCAATAGCAACAGCATAGTACAGCAATCCAGGCAGATAGCAGCCATCAAGGAAGCAACAGGCAGATAGCAAACCAAAGGAGATAAATGCATATACGCTCATACCAGATCGTATGACAGTGTTTATTGTTTACCAATTTTGTAGATTGTTTGGCTAAAATACCCATGCTCATTTTTGTTGGGATCCTGCGTGATTCCATGACTTTATCATATTTTCGGTTTGGGTAAATTACGTTAGATTAAGTATGTTACTTATAAGTTAGTATGGGTGAAGTTAGCTTTAAGTTATTAGGTTAGGGTTCTAGGATAAACTAGCTATTATAGGTTCTGGGTGGGCATAATGTCAGTAGACTCGGCAACTTTAGATTTGTTAGGTAAATTAAGTTCGGGTAGGTTAAGTTGGGTTAGTGGAAGGTAGGCCTATGCAAAAACTGAAGTGTTGCATATCATAGCAATATAGCAACCTTTGCTATATATCAGGGGAACAGTATAGCATTCATACTGTAAAAGGAACAGCATAGTAGCCATGCTATATATCAGAGGAACAGCATAGCAGCCATCAGAGGAACAGCATAGCAGCCATCAGAGGAACAACAACAGAGCAGAACAGCAGTAACACGAAGGAAGATAAAACTGCATTAACATTACGCTCCACTGGTGACCCAGATCATGTATGTACACGTGTGTCTACGTTGTGTGTACATTTTGTGTGTGCACTTGTATGTGTGTGTACTTGTTTTTGCACACTGTTCACATGGTGTGTGTGTGTGTGGTGTGTGTGTGTGCGTGTGTGTGTACTCACCTATTTGTGGTTGCAGGTGTCGATTCATAGCTCCTGGTCCCGCCTCTTCACTGATCGCTACTATGTCCTCACATTTACTAAAGGTTATATCGTGGCATTCGTTATATGATTACCTTTGAAGATATAATTAATGACTACAGCGGATTCTCCTACACCCTAAATACCCTTAGCTATTCACTAGGTTCCTGTCAGGACCTGGGTTGATCGTCATGACTGAGAAAATTTTGATAATTTATGAGTCTTTCCCTGCAGGGAGGCACAGTCCGCAGGGTGCAGTTATATGATGTAATACTGTACGTGGTCGGGTGGAAAAGCTCTCGCTTCACACGGCGAGTCCGGGTTCGATTCCCGGTGAAGGAGTGGAAACATTGGACGTGTTTCCTTACAACGGTTGTCTGTGTTCACGCATCAGTAAAATGGGTACCTGGGTGTTAGTCGACTGGTGTGGGTCGCATCCTGGGACAAAACTGACCTAATTTGCCCGAAGTGCTCTGCATAACAAGCGGCTTTCTATATAGTAGTATGTCATTGATGTCAGCTAGACCTGTATACCTTGTAGATGTATTTGTAGTAAATTAAGATATTATATTATGTAATCAGTTACAGGTATCCTGGAATTGACGTCCCTCTGCCTGGACTTGATGTAACCAGACATCGTCGTCAATAGGAAGGCTGATGGCTACCTACAGTTGTGGCTCAAGTTCGCCACAGATGTAGTGGTAATGCGAGAATAGCGAAAACTTATTTATTTTCCTTAAATGAAATACTGAGTATGGCGCACCTCTGTTTGTGGTTAGAAAGCTTGAGGCTTGAAAAACTGCACAACGAAGCGATGAAGATTATCCTGGCAAGTCCATGTTCTGCTGAAATACTGAACATACTGAAAGAACTTAATATTCCAAGCATTAAAAGTCGGGTCGCTGAAAGATATGTCCTAATTATTGTCAGTATGCTCAGACACACTTATCCAAACTCTTCGACAGAATTTCCAAATTTTCTTGAACAGGAGTGAGCTCCTCTCCAAACAGAAAACATGAAGAACCTGGAACTGACTTACTAATGAATCAAATACACGATCTATATCAAGTAAAACAACAGTAACACTTCCCTGCGCTATTGGAAATTATCTCTTTCCACATCGCTATCCCTCACTTGAAGCTAAACATGATACCTAAAGTTGAATTGATGTCTTAGTTACATACAAGTTATGTGTACTGATGACTTTGTTCACCAGCCCCTCTGCTACAGCGGTAGTGCCGCTGTTGTCACGCAGAACTTTGGCTCCTATACAGAAATTGGAGCATGTATCAATTATTAGGCTTCTACCCATTAAATTGAGCTGTTCACCATACTCGTTGTACTTAAATGTGTCCATGTGTTTAAAATTGACACTATCATCAATAAATTCTCTTAACTCCATGATTGTCTATTGTGACATGCTCTTGTCAGAAACTAGAATTGTGATCACTTTAGTCTGGTCACACCTACTATGGATTCCCTCACATCAGCCGTCTAATGCATGACGGAGCTATTGAACTTAGCCTACAAGGAGGAAGTAGATCAGCTTGAGAACAATAATGTAAAGAAAACTAACTGACCTTCAGTGACTTGAGACTGAGGGAGGAAACTGGCACCAGTTAAATCCATACCACGGGCGGGATAGAACCCGCGGTCAGAGAGTTTCAAAACTCCAGACCGTCGCGTTAGCCACTGGACCAGTTAGCCACAATAAGATTCGTCCAGCTAGGTATATTTCTACAACTTAGGAAGGTTAGCATAGACACCACTGTGACCACAAATGCAAGTTTTTACAGACAAATCTCCAGCTAGCGTGGCCGTGACGAACTCTTGCTCAAGTCCCCCCAATGCCGTCAACATGACTCACGAAATCGTAATGACACGATTGTAAACAAACCATACCACGGGCGGGGATAGAACCCGCGATCAGAGAGTCTCAAAACTCCCGACCGTCGCGTTAGCTACGCTAGCTGGAGATTCGTCTGTGAAAACTTGCATTTGTGGTCACAGAGGTGCCTGTGCTAACCTTCCTATGGTGTAGAAATATACCTAGTTGGATGAATCTTATTGTGGCTAGCTGGTCTAGTGGCTAACGCGACGGGCTGGAGTTTTGAGACTCTCTGATCGCGGGTTCTATCCCCGTCCGTGGTATGGTTTGTTTGCAATCGTGTCATTACGATTTCGTGAGTCATGTTGACACCAGTTAGTCCATCTATCGTCACTGTATCATGTAAGTGCAGTCATATATCTATGATGCATACCACAAAATCAGCAGATTCCTGCATGTTACTTCTGTCCAGCTTCGGCTATGTTACTAACACTTCTGGGAGACTGCAACACTAGATAGTGTGGACATACATAAAATAAACTTTGTCAGATGAACTATTGTCATATACACTACATAGGACAAAACTCATACTCGCATGAAACTCACAAATGTTCGAGAGATGTCAAAACATTGTATCCACAGTGGTACATCACCAGGAATTCCGGACTAATACACTTAAACCATGTAAACATATTTAAATATTATTGTATCGTGGTGGTAGTGTTGGGGAGGTTGTGGTGGTGATGGTCGTGTTGGGGTTTTGGTGGTGGTGGTTGTGGTGGTGATGGTGTTGGGGTTGTGGTGGTGATGGTAGTGTTGTGATTTTGGTGGTGGTGGTGATGGTGGTGGTGATGGTGGTGGTGATGGTGGTGGTGGTTGAGGTGTGGTGGTGTGGTAGTGTGTTGGTGGTGGTGGGGGGGTTGGGTTGGGTGGTGGTGGTGGTGGTGGTGGTGGTTTGGTGGTGTGGGTTGAGTGGTGGTGGCGGTTGAGGTGTGGTGGTGGTGGTGGTGGTGGTGGGAGACAGTGTAGGGAAGGAGAAAGTGCTAGTTAGGAGACGGTGTGGGAGAAGTTCACCTCAAAACAATACATTGCGTCAAACATCACGTCACACGACGTCTCTTCAAACTATCATATTGCGTCACACAATGTTACCAAAATAATTCGTTACGTTAACAATATATTGCGTCACACAGTACGTCAAAAAATACATTGCGTAACCCAGTAACATGTACGTCACACAGTACGTCAAGACAGCAATACATTTCATAGTACAATGCATTGCGTCACACAATACGTCATCAAAGCAATAGAGTGCGTCACACAACACATCGTCAAAGCTAATTACAAACTCGTACGTAACCCTTAGAATATTAGTTAAGTAAGTCCCGAAACACAGTGAAAACGACCGGGAAAACGACAGTGAGAACGATGTCAAAACAACAGTGAAAACGACAGTTATTCTTATTAAAGATTAGCCGATATTCTCCCGGCCCGGGCCTTTTCCAAGTGGTGGCCCGGCCTTGGCTCCCTCTTTAGGGAGTTTCTGAGACCTAAGTCTCCCATGGGAGGAGGCACAAGTACCGCCTCATCTTTGGGACCAATTGTTCCCAGGCCTAGCCACAAGCTAGGCCTCTCTGGTCTGCCATCCCCGCCCCAAGGGGGCTAATGGGAATGACAGTCTTATGAGCTAAAGGCTCGGGCTCAGGCACCTACCCTACCCTAGAAGGGCTGGGCATGGTATCGATCTGAAAACGACAGTGAAAACTACCTCGAAAATTACAGTGACAACAACCTTGAAAATGACAGTGAAAAGGACAGTGAAAACGAAAGTTAAGACACATGTGCAACATCTGGTTATCTTTAATGTAGACGTTTCGCCATCCAGTGGCTTTATCAATACAGATTCTAGGACATAATTAGAAGACAGTAGAACTATACACAAAAGCTGAGGTAATCAGTCCCTCAGCCTTGGAGTTGGTGTTGAGAGCACCGTGGTTGTAGAGATTCTGGAGCAAAGGCAAGGAGACGCGTTTATATAGGCGTCAGTGGATAGGGACGTGTAGCAGACGAGGGCATAGTCACTGGTAGGCGGGATTCCCCAGTGGAAGTAGGTCCTACCCAAAGGTTTACCGAAGCGGTTGACTAAAACGTTTCGTCTACACAGTAGGCTTCTTCAGCTTATTGTGTAGGCGAAACGAAACGTTTCACTTATCAATCAATATACCCAGCTGTTGCACATGTGTCTTACTCTGTCTCGACAGGTGCAGGAGCTTGTGCTCAACACCCTCGAGAAGGATTTAAAAGAATGCAGACTTCGACAAAACGTTGTGATAAAGGTTTCACTGTCTCTATCTCTCAAGCAACAAGTCTGAAACCTGAGGCTGGTTTAGAGTATCCCAACGTCTCTCTCCAGCACATAAAACACTCTCTCCAGAGTTATAGTAGCATCTTGGGTACGACTTGCTTCACCAGCAGTCACTGTCCTCGGGATTAATGAATCTTTTTTTCTTCGGTGTGTGTCGAGGCTGTGTTAGCAAGGACACACCTTCAGTACCTCTCCCCCACGTCCTAGAGTGAAAGTCCTGTGTTATCTGGCAATTCGTCAGTGTGTACTCGCCTATTTGTACTCGCCTATTTGTGGTTACAGGGGTCATTTCGCAGCTCCTGGCCCCGCTTCTTCGGTGGTCGCTAATAGGTCTACTCACTCCCTGCTCTAAGAGCCTTGTCATATCTCGCCTTAAAGCTATGTATGTATCCTGCCTCCACTACATTACTCTCTAGATTGTACCATTTTCTGAGAACTCTAAGGCTGAAGAAATACTTCCTAATATCCCTGTGACTCATCTGAGTTTTCAGCTTCAGTTGTGGCCCTTGTTCCTGTGTCCCATCTCTTGAAACATTCTGGCCCTGTCCACCTTGTCAATTCCACTCACTATTTTATGCGTTATCATGTCCCCCTTTTCCTTATTTCCTTCAGTGTTGTCAGGTTGAGTTCTCTTAACCTCTCATTGTAGGGCATACCTCTTACCTCCGGGACTAGTCTTGTTGTAAGCCTTTGCAATTTTTCAAATTTCTTGACTTGCTCAACCAGGTGTGGGTTCCAGACTGGTGTGTGTGTGTGTGTGTGTGTGTGTGTGTGTGTGTGTGTGTGTGTGTGTGTGTGTTCAAGGGCTTACATAACTATCTGCCTTAACTCAGTAAGCACAGCATCTCACGAACCAGTTCACCGGTCGTGATCCAAGCTGGTAGGCGGGTCAGAGGAACTTGTAGTGTGGTACTCCATGTTCATAACGGTGACCCAGATGTTCTGTCCCGTCAAACAGTGAGTTTACATCTAAGATCACAACATCTTGGTCTCCTCTATTAACCTATACGATGCTGGCTTCAATGTGGCACCAGAGAGAGAGAGAAAGACGAGGGGACGGGGTGGGTCTACGGTCATGTTAGTCGACTCCTTCAGCATGTTTACAATCGGCCAACACTTGACGAGCTAGTTGCGTAATCACCGGCTGTTAGAACACCAGGAAGGGCAGGGGCAGGGGGTAGGTACATGGGCAGGGACAGGGGACAAGGGCAAGGTAAATGGAGGAATAATAGGTTTTTTCCTGCGTGTGCTAGTGGCTCCAGATCATGCTAGGTCCGCTGACGTGCCTAGTTCTAAGCCAAGTAGCAGTTATTAAGCCAAATTGCAGAAGGATACTGACGCAAGTTGCGGACACTGAAAGAAGTCGCTGACACGTAGAGAAGTCGCGAATACTGAAAGAAGTCGCAGATATTGAAAGAAATCACGGACACTGAAAGAAGTCACGGGCACTGAGAGAAGTCACGGACACTGAGAGAAGTCACGGAAACAGAGAAGTCACGGAAACTGAGAGAAGTCACGGACACTGAAGCAAGTCGAGAGAGAATGGGAAGTTATCACGCTCAAAGGCGAAGCAAAAAATAATAGGATCACCACTGCCTATCACGCATCCCACTATAATAATAATAATAATAATAATAATAATAATAATAATAATAATTTATATTTCTACAAGTACATGTACAAGGTATACAGTCCTAATTGACATCAATGACATACTACTATATAGAAAGCCGCTTTTTATGCTGAGCATTTCGAGCAAATTAGGTCAGTTTTGTCCCAAGATGCGACCCACACCAGTCCACTAGCACCCAGGTACCCATTTTACTGATAGGTGAACATGGACAGCAGGTTTCTTAAGGAAACACGTCCTAATATTTCCACCCGTACTGGGAGTCGAACCTAAGACCTCAGTGTGTGAGATGTGTGTGCTACCAATCGAGCTACGGGATAATAAACTATTCACATTAAATCCTGAGTTGAACATCTCACCTCCCTATTATTTCTCTCTTTCCTATTTATCAATTTTCCTTAGTGATGCGACAAAGTGTAGCTTCCTGGTACCTGACGCAACTGCGACATCGACGTAAAGAAGAAAAAGTTACAATACCGTGACTGGAACAATACATAAATAGCCCACACATAAGAGAGAGAAACTTACGATGTCGCAAATGGTCCAAGTCGGACCGAAACGTCGTCGTCAGCTCCTACATGAGGGTAATTTGAGTATGAGACTGACATGCACATACGTAAATAATTAGATATGCAGACATAACCACAAGCTGTTCACCAAGCAGTAAGTAGGTACCTGGGTATTAACCGACTAGTGTGGGTGGCATCCTGGGGAAGGGGTAGTATATCTTAGACAAGACTGGGCTCGAAAATGAACTGAGGTTTGTAGATGAGTGGTTCAGAGAACCAACACGTTGATAAATTAGACACATGTGCAACTTTTGGGTATCTTTATTGAGGAAACGTTTCGCCACACAGTGGCTTCATCAGTCCATACAAAGGAGAAACTTGAAGAACAGGAGAAGAATGAGATAATCAGTCCCTCAACCCTGAATCGATGTGGTCAGTCCATCAATCTTGAATAGAATACGGCATATGTGCCGAGAAGTAGCTTATATACCGTAGGCAGGAGAGGTGCAGCAGTCGTAGGTGGTGTCACATTTGTTCAATGTGGAAGTAGGTCGTGCCCAAGAGTTAGGCAAGCGAGGAATTCTTCTCCTGTTATTCACCATTCTCCTTTGTATGGACTGATGAAGCCACTGTGTGGCGAAACGTTTCCTCAATAAAGATACCCAAGAGTTGCACATGTGTCTAATTTATCAACATAATCTGAGGTAAAACTGATCTGTGTAAAAAAAATATAATTCAAAAATTTCTGAACGTAAATAAATGCATAAAGAAACAGATGATTACAGAAAATGGTAGATAGACAGCTTTAAAGATAGATATATGTTAATACTGACAGGTAGATAGGCAGATAATATTAACAGACAAATAGATATACAATAATTATTTTATTTTATGAAATATATGACTTTATATTTGTAAGCAAAGATTCGTTGCTTTTTCCCGTTACAAGTTGATGCATCTCAGTGTCCTCGGGAGACATATATGGCAGCTACAGTGATGATAGTACACGACAGTGTTGTTGCTGTGTTATGATACAGTGTTGTTGTGTTATAACACAGTGTTGTCAGTGTTGTTGTGTTATGACAGTGTTATCAGTGCTGTGTTATGATAGTGTTATCAGCGTTGTGTTATAACATAGTATTATCAGTGTTGTGTTATAAGTGTTATCAGTGTTGTGTTATAGCACAGTGTTGTCAGTGTTCTTGTGTTATAATACAGCGCTGTCAGTGTTACTGCTGTAATAAAACAGAGTTATCAGTGCTATTGTTGTGTCATAACACAGTGTTATCAGTGCTATTGTGTCATAACACAGTGTTATCAGCGTTATTGTGTCATAACACAGTGTTATCAGCTTTATTGTTGTGTCATAACACAGTGTTATCAGTGTTGTTGTCATAACACAGTGTTATCAGCGTTATTGTGTCATAACACAGTGTTATCAGTGTTGTTGTCATAACACAGTGTTATCAGCGTTATTGTGTCATAACACAGTGTTATCAGCTTTATTGTTGTGTCATAACACAGTGTTATCAGCGTTATTGTTGTGTCATAACACAGTGTTATCAGTGCTATTGTTGTGTCATAACACAGTGTTATCAGCTTTATTGTTGTGTCATAACACAGTGTTATCAGTGTTGTGTCATAACACAGTGTTATCAGCGTTATTGTGTCATAACACAGTGTTATCAGCTTTATTGTTGTGTCATAACACAGTGTTATCAGTGTTGTTGTCATAACACAGTGTTATCAGCGTTATTGTGTCATAACACAGTGTTATCAGCGTTATTGTTGTGTCATAACACAGTGTTATCAGTGCTATTGTTGTGTCATAACACAGTGTTATCAGTGCTATTGTTGTGTCATAACACAGTGTTATCAGTGTTGTTGTCATAACACAGTGTTATCAGCGTTATTGTGTCATAACACAGTGTTACCCAGCGTTATTGTTGTGTCATAACACAGTGTTATCAGTGCTATTGTTGTGTCATAACACAGTGTTATCAGTGCTATTGTTGTGTCATAACACAGTGTTATCAGCGTTATTGTTGTGTCATAACACAGTGTTATCAGTGTTGTTGTGTCATAACACAGTGTTATCAGTGCTATTGTTGTGTCATAACACAGTGTTATCAGTGTTGTTGTTGTGTCATAACACAGTGTTATCAGCGTTATTGTTGTGTCATAACACAGTGTTATCAGCGTTATTGTTGTGTCATAACACAGTGTTATCAGTGTTGTTGTGTCATAACACAGTGTTATCAGTGCTATTGTTGTGTCATAACACAGTGTTATCAGTGTTGTTGTTGTGTCATAACACAGTGTTATCAGTGCTATTGTTGTGTCATAACACAATGTTATCAGTGCTATTGTTGTGTCATAACACAGTGTTATCAGCGTTATTGTTGTGTCATAACACAGTGTTATCAGTGTTGTTGTTGTGTCATAACACAGTGTTATCAGTGCTATTGTTGTGTCATAACACAGTGTTATCAGTGTTGTGTCATAACACAGTGTTATCAGTGTTGTCGTGTCATAACACAGTGTTATCAGCGTTGTTGTTGTGTCATAACACAGTGTTATCAGCGTTATTGTTGTGTCATAACACAGTGTTATCAGCGTTGTTGTTGTGTCATAACACAGGGTTATCAGCGTTATTGTTGTGTCATAACACAGTGTTATCAGCGTTATTGTTGTGTCATAACACAGGGTTATCAGCGTTGTTGTCATAACACAGTGTTATCAGCGTTGTTGTTGTGCCATAACACAGGGTTATCAGCGTTGTTGTTGTGCCATAACACAGGGTTATCAGCGTTGTTGTTGTGCCATAACACAGTGTTATCAGTGTTGTGTCATAACACAGTGTGTCAGTGTTGTCTTGTAACACAGTGTTATCAGTATTGTGTCACATCACAGTGTTGTCTGTGTTGTTGTGTTATAACCCAGTGTTGTCAGTGTTGTGTTATAACACAGTGTTGTCAGTGTTGTTGTGCTATAAAATAGTGTTGTCAGTGTTGTGGTGTTATAGCGCAGTGTTGTCTGTGTTGTGTTATAACCCAGTGTTGTCAGTGTTGTGTTATTACACAGTGTTGTCAGTGTTGTTGCATTATAACAAAGTGTTATCAGTGTTGTGTTATAACACAGTGTTGTCAGTGTTGTGTCATAACACAGCAATTGTTCTCAGCTTTGTTGTGGTGTTATAGTGTTCTCAGCGTGGTTGTGGTGTTATAGTGTTCTCAACGTGGTTGTGGTGTTCTAATGTTCTCAGCGTGGTTGTGGTGTTGTAATGTTCTCAGCGTGGTTGTGGTGTTGTAATGTTCTCAGCGTGGTTGTGGTGTTGTAATGTTCTCAGCGTGGTTGTGGTGTTGTAATGTTCTCAGCGTGGTTGTGGTGTTATAGTGTTCTCAGCGTGGTTGCGGTGTTGTAATGTTCTCAGCGTGGTTGCGGTGTTGTAATGTTCTCAGCGTGGTTTGTGGTGTTATAGTGTTTCTCAGCGTGGTTGTGGTGTTGTAATGTTTTCGGCTTGGTTGTGTGTGTTATAGTGTTCTAAGCGTGGTTGTGGTGTTTGTAATGTTCTCAGCGGGGTTGTAGTGTTGTAGTGATCTCAACGTTGTTGTGGTGTTATGGTGTTCTCAGCGTTGTTTTGGTGTTGTAGTGTTCTCAGCGTGGTTGTGATGTTGTAGTGTTCTCAGGGTGGTTGTGGTGTTGTAATGTTCTCAGCGTGGTTGTAGTGTTGTAGTGATCTCAACGTTGTTGTGGTGTTATGGTGTTCTCAGCGTTGTTGTGGTGTTGTAGTGTTCTCAGCGTGGTTGTGGTGTTGTAGAGTTCTCAGCGTGGTTGTAGTGTTTGTAGTGTTCTCAGCGTGGTTGTGGTTGTTGTAGTGTTCTCAGCGTGGTTGTTGGTGTTGTAGTGTTCCCTGCGTGGTTGTGGTGTTGTAGTTTTTCTCAGCGTGGTTGTGGTGTTGTAATGTTCTCAGCGTGGTTGTAGTGCTCTCAGCGTGATTGTGGTGTTGTAGTGTTCTCAGCGTGGTTGTGTTGTAGTGTTCTCAGCGTGGTTGTGGTGTTGTAGTGTTCTCAGCGTGGTTGTGGTGTTGTAGTGTTCTCAGCGTGGTTGTGTTGTAGTGTTCTCAGCGTGGTTGTGGTGTTGTAGTGTTCTCAGCGTGGTTGTGGTGTTGTAATCTCAGCGTTGTTGTGGTGTTGTAGTGTTCTCAGCGTGATTGTGGTGTTGCAGTGTTCTCAGCGTGATTGTTGTGTTGTAGTGTTCTCAGCGTGGTTGTGTTGTAATCTCAGCGTGGTTGTGGTGTTGCAGTGTTCTCAGCGTGGTTGTGGTGTTGTAATGTTCTCAGCGTGGTTGTAGTGTTGTAGTGATCTCAACATTGTTGTGGTGTTAATGGTGTTCTCAGCGTGGTGTGGTGTTTGTAGTGTTCTCAGCGTGGTTGTGGTGTTTGTAGTGTTCTCAGCGTGGTTGTGGTGTTGTAGTGTTCTCAGCGTGGTTGTGGTGTTGTAATCTCAGCGTTGTTGTGGTGTTGTAGTGTTCTCAGCGTGATTGTGGTGTTGTAGTGTTCTCAGCGTGGTTGTGTTGTAATCTCAGCGTGGTTGTGTAGTGTTCTCAGCGTGGTTTGTGGTGTTGTAATGTTCTCAGCGTGGTTGTGGTGTTGTAGTGTTCTCAGCGTGGTTGTGGTGTAGTAATGTTCTCAGCGTGGTTGTAGTGTTGTAGTGATATCAACGTTGTTGTGGTGTTATGGTGTTCTCAGCGCTGTTGTGGTTTTGTAGTGTTCTCAGCGTGGTTGTGGTGTTGTAGAGTTCTCAGCGTGGTTGTAGTGTTGTAGTGTTCTCAGCGTGGTTGTGGTGTTGTAGTGTTCTCAGGTGGTTGTGGTGTTGTAATGTTCTCAGGGGTTGTGGTATTGTAGTGTTCTCAGCGTGGTTGGTGTTGTAATGTTCTCAGCGTGGTTGTGGTGTTGTAGTGTTCTCAGCGTGGTTGTGGTGTTGTAGTGTTCCCTGCGTGGTTGTGGTGTTGTAGTGTTCTCAGCGTGGTTGTGGTGTTGTAATGTTCTCAGCGTGGTTGTAGTGCTCTCAGCGTGATTGTGGTGTTGTAGTGTTCTCAGCGTGGTTGTGGTGTTGTAGTGTTCTCAGCGTGGTTGTGGTGTTGTAGTGTTCTCAGCGTGGTTGTGGTGTTGTAGTGTTCTCAGCGTGGTTGTGGTGTTGTAGTGTTCTCAGCGTGGTTGTGGTGTTGTAGTGTTCTCAGCGTGGTTGTGGTGTTGTAGTGTTCTCAGCGTGGTTGTGGTGTTGTAATCTCAGCGTTGTTGTGGTGTTGTAGTGTTCCAGCGTGATTGTGGTGTTGTAATGTTCTCAGCGTGGTTGTGGTGTAATGTTTCTCAGCGTGGTTGTGGTGTTGTAGTGTTCTCAGCGTGGTTGTGGTGTTGTAATGTTCTCAGCGTGGTTGTAGTGTTGTAGTGATCTCAACGTTGTTGTGGTGTTATGTGTTCTCAGCGTTGTTGTGGTGTTGTAGTGTTCTCAGCGTGTTGTGATGTTGTAGTGTTCTCAAGGGTGGTTGTGGTGTTGTAATGTTCTCAGCGGGGTTTTGTAGTGCTGTAGTGATATCAACGTTGTTGTGGTGTTATGGTGTTCTCAGCGTTGTTGTGGTGTTGTAGTGTTCTCAGCGTGGTTTGGTGTTGTAGAATTCTCAGCGTGGTTGTAGTGTTGTAGTGTTCTCAGCGTGGTTGTGGTGTTGTAGTGTTCTCAGCGTGGTTGTGGTGTTCTAATGTTCTCAGAGGGGTTGTGGTATTGTAGTGTTCTCAGCGTGGTTGTGGTGTTGTAATGTTTCTCAGCGTGGTTGTGGTGTTGTAGTGTTCTCAGCGTGGTTGTGTTGTAGTGTTCCCTGCGTGGTTGTGGTGTTGTAGTGTTCTCAGCGTGGTTGTGGTGTTGTAATGTTCTCAGCGTGGTTGTAGTGCTCTCAGCGTGATTGTGGTGTTGTAGTGTTCTCAGCGTGGTTGTGGTGTTGTAGTGTTTCTCAGCGTGGTTGTGGTGTTGTAGTGTTCTCAGCGTGGTTGTGGTGTTGTAGTGTTCTCAGCGTGGTTGTGGTGTTGTAGTGTTCTCAGCGTGGTTGTGGTGTTGTAGTGTTCTCAGCGTGGTTGTGGTGGTTTAATCTCAGCGTTTTGTGGTGTTGTAGTGTTCTCAGCGTGATTGTGGTGTTGTAGTGTTCTCAGCGTGATTGTGGTGTTGTAGTGGTTCTCAGCGTGGTTGTGTTGTAATCTCAGCGTGGTTGTGGTGTTGCAGTGTTCTCAGCGTGGTTGTGGTGTTGTAATGTTCTCAGCGTGGTTGTGGTGTTGTAGTGTTCTCAGCGTGGTTGTGGTGTTGTAATGTTCTCAGCGTGGTTGTAGTGTTGTAGTGATCTCAACGTTGTTGTGGTGTTATGGTGTTCTCAGCGTGGTTGTGGTGTTGTAGTGTTCTCAGCGTGGTTGTGGTGTTGTAGTGTTCTCAGCGTGGTTGTGGTGTTGTAATCTCAGCGTTGTTGTGGTGTTGTAGTGTTCTCAGCGTGATTGTGGTGTTGTAGTGTTCTCAGCGTGGTTGTGTTGTAATCTCAGCGTGGTTGTGTAGTGTTCTCAGCGTGGTTGTGGTGTTGTAATGTTCTCAGCGTGGTTGTGGTGTTGTAGTGTTCTCAGCGTGGTTGTGGTGTAGTAATGTTCTCAGCGTGGTTGTAGTGTTGTAGTGATATCAACGT
The DNA here is from genome assembly GCF_026875155.1 of Cherax quadricarinatus. Classification (NCBI taxonomy): domain Eukaryota; kingdom Metazoa; phylum Arthropoda; class Malacostraca; order Decapoda; family Parastacidae; genus Cherax; species Cherax quadricarinatus. Next base: position 11,374,199 of record NC_069435.1, on the reverse strand, counting down.
TGTTGTGGTGTTATGGTGTTCTCAGCGCTGTTGTGGTGTTGTAGTGTTCTCAGCGTGGTTGTGGTGTTGTAGAGTTCTCAGCGTGGTTGTAGTGTTGTAGTGTTCTCAGCGTGGTTGTGGTGTTGTAGTGTTCTCAGCGTGGTTGTGGTGTTGTAATGTTCTCAGAGGGGTTGTGGTATTGTAGTGTTCTCAGCGTGGTTGTGGTGTTGTAATGTTCTCAGCGTGGTTGTGGTGTTGTAGTGTTCTCAGCGTGGTTGTGGTGTTGTAGTGTTCCCTGCGTGGTTGTGGTGTTGTAGTGTTCTCAGCGTGGTTGTTGTGTGGTAATGTTCTCAGCGTGGTTGTAGTGCTCTCAGCGTGATTGTGGTGTTGTAGTGTTCTCAGCGTGGTTGTGGTGTTGTAGTGTTCTCAGCGTGGTTGTGGTGTTGTAATCTCAGCTTTGTTGTGGTGTTGTAGTGTTCTCAGCGTGGTTGTGGTGTTGTAGTGTTCTCAGCGTGGTTGTGGTGTTGTAGTGTTCTCAGCGTGGTTGTGGTGTTGTAATCTCAGCGTTGTTGTGGTGTTGTAGTGTTCTCAGCGTGATTGTGGTGTTGTAGTGTTCTCAGCGTGGTTGTGTTGTAATCTCAGCGTGGTTGTGGTGTTGCAGTGTTCTCAGCGTGGTTGTGGTGTTGTAATGTTCTCAGCGTGGTTGTGGTGTTGTAGTGTTCTCAGCGGGTTGTGGTGTTGTAATGTTCTCAGCGTGGTTGTAGTGTTGTAGTGATCTCAACGTTGTTGTGGTGTTATGGTGTTCTCACGTGGTTGTGGTGTTGTAGTGTTTCTCAGCGTGGTTGTGGTGTTGTAGTGTTCTCAGCGTGGTTGTGGTGTTGTAGTGTTCTCAGCGTGGTTGTGTTGTAATCTCAGCGTTGTTGTGGTGTTGTAGTGTTCTCAGCGTGATTGTGGTGTTGTAGTGTTCTCAGCGTGGTTGTGTTGTAATCTCAGCGTGGTTGTGTAGTGTTCTCAGCGTGGTTGTGGTGTTGTAATGTTCTCAGCGTGGTTGTGGTGTTGTAGTGTTCTCAGAGTGGTTTGGTGTAGTAATGTTCTCAGCGTGGTTGTAGTGTTGTAGTGATATCAACGTTGTTGTGTTATGGTGTTCTCAGCGCTGTTGTGTTGTAGTGTTCTCAGCGTGGTTGTGGTGTTGTAGTGTTCTCAGCGTGGTTGTGGTGATGTAATGTTCTCAGAGGGGTTGTGGTATTGTAGTGTTCTCAGCGTGGTTGTGGTGTTGTAATGTTCTCAGCGTGGTTGGTGTTGTAGTGTTCTCAGCGTGGTTGTGGTGTTGTAGTGTTCCCTGCGTGGTTGTGGTGTTGTAGTGTTCTCAGCGTGGTTGTGGTGTTGTAATGTTCTCAGCGTGGTTATAGTGCTCTCAGCGTGATTGTGGTGTTGTAGTGTTCTCAGCGTGGTTGTGGTGTTGTAGTGTTCTCAGCGTGGTTGTGGTGTTGTAGTGTTCTCAGCGTGGTTGTGGTGTTGTAGTGTTCTCAGCTTGGTTGTGGTGTTGTAGTGTTCTCAGCGTGGTTGTTGTGTTGTAGTGTTCTCAGCGTGGTTGTGGTGTTGTAATCTCAGCGTTGTGGTGTTGTAGTGTTCTCAGCGTGATTGTGGTGTAGTGTTCTCAGCGTGGTTGTGTTGTAATCTCAGCGTGGTTGTGGTGTTGTAGTGTTCTCAGCCTGGTTGTGGTGTTGTAGTGTACTCAGCGTGGTTGTGGTGCTGTAGTGTTCTCAGCGTGGTTGTGGTGTTGTAGTTTTTCTCAGCGTGGTTGTGGTGTTGTAGTGTTCTCAGCGTGGTTGTGATGTAGTGTTCTCAGCGTGGTAGTGGCGTTGTAGTGTTCTCAGCGTGGTTTTGGTGTTGTAGTGTCCTCAGCGTGGTTGTGGTGCTGTAGTGTTCTCAGCGTGGTAGTGGCGTTGTAGTGTTCTCAGCGTGGTTGTGGTGTTGTAATGTTCTCAGCGTGGTTGTGTTGTAGTGTTCTCAGCGTGGTTGTGGTGTTGTAGTGTTCTCCGCGTGGTTGTGGTGTTGTAATGTTCTCCGCGTGGTTGTGGTGTTCTCCGCGTGGTTGTGGTGTTCTCCGCGTGGTTGTGGTGTTGTAGTGTTCTCAGCGTGGTTGTGGTGCTGTAGTGTTCTCAGCGTGGTTGTGGTGTTGTAGTGTTCTCAGCGTGGTTGTGGTGTTGTAGTGTTCTCAGCGTGGTTGTGGTGTTGTAGTGTTCTCAGCGTGGTTGTGGTGTTGTAGTGTTCTCAGCGTGGTTGTGGTGCTGTAGTGTTCTCAGCGTGGTTGTGGTGCTGTAGTGTTCTCAGCGTGGTTGTGGTGTTGTAGTGTTCTCAGCGTGGTTGTGGTGTTGTAGTGTTCTCAGTACACAACATCCTCACACAGTCTTCAGGGACACCATAAAGTACCAACAAAACAAGTTTTCCAGCAATTTTTGTAGGTCATCGTAAAAGGTTTCGGGTGTGTGTGTGTGTGTGTGTGAAGCTCTTGCTTCACACGTTGTTGAAAGTCCGGGTTCGGTTCCCGGCGAGGGTAGAAACATTGGGCGTGTTTCTCTGCTCCGATTTTCTATGTTCCCCATCATTAAAATGGGTACCTGGGTGTTAGTGGACCGGTGTGGGTCGCATCCTGGGACAAAACTGACCTAATTTGCCCGAAATGCTCAGCATAACAAGCGGCTTTCAATACAGTAATATATCACTGTTGTCAGCTAGGACAGTATACCTTGTACGTGTACTTGTAGAAATAATGATTTTATTATTATTTTATTATTATATTCTAGCCTGCTGAGCCCTGTCATGCCTATTCTCAAAGAGAACCTTTACTGCACATATCAGCTCCATCATACACTTTAACTACTGGGAACGCATCGCTATTGGGCCGTGCGGACGTGCTGCGCAGTAGCTCCTGATTGAGTTGGCATTTGCGCAGTGTTGACGTGTACTTGGCTCTGTGAAGACCTGTTTGCGCGCTCTCTAGAATTGAAGCAAGATGCCCTCCATCGAGCAACTTTACCAACAGCTTAAGGAAGAATTGAGGTTGGCGAATTTGGAAATTCGGCGATTGACCGAGGAGAACAAGAAGATTCGTAGTAGTCCTCCTGTTTTGAGTCCTCAGGTCAAGAAGGGAAACTGGTCAGTGGCTGGACAGCAGGGAAAGAAGTTGACGATCAAGAAGACGAATGGAAAGGTAGAAACGATGAAGAAGAAAGAGACTGCCGTGGAAACTGTTGTGGAAACATCCAATACATTCTCAGTGCTACCCGACGAATGTGAGTTGACTACTGGGAACAACACGACGAAAGACATTAAGGAAGGTAAGAATATTGTTGTTGTTGGGGATAGCCAAGTTAGGTATATGGATAGGGCGTTCTGCTTGAAGGACAGAGTAGGAGACAGAGAGTTTGCTTTCCTGGGGCTGGGATGGAGGATATTGTTAGCCGTCTGGATGACATCATGAGAGGTAATGGGAGCAATCCTATTATCTGTCTCAGTGCTGGAGGCAACGATGTTGGCAGACGTAGGAGTGAGAACCTGATTAGCAGGTATAGGTCAGCAATAGAAATAATTAGAAGTAAGGGTGGGAACCCTCTCATATGTGGTATTTTGCCAAGGAGGGGAGTTGGAAGTGATGGTTGTCCAGGGCAATTGTGTCAATTGCTGGCTGGACAAATACTGTAAGGAAAATGCGGTACATTCATTGACAACTGGGACCTCTTCTATGGCAGAAATGACATGTATGCTAGGGATGGGGTTCACTTATCTAGGTGTGGGGTGGGAGCACTGGCAACTGCAGTGGAGGGAGCAGTTAGGACTTTAAACTAGGAATAGTTAGTGGTATGGGTTTTGGCAGGAAAACAGTGAAGTCCCAGTGTTAGTAATATTACGAGTTCTAGGGGAACTAGTAATAATAAGAACGGATAGATATTGAAAAGCCAGGGACCTTGGGTGATAAGGACGGTAATAGGTTTAGTAGAAAAATAGAAATGAGCAGGAAGGGTAAAGAGAAAGGAGAGTCTTTCAATGTTTATTATGCTAATTGCCGTAGTGCTAGGAATAAGATGGACGAGTTGAGATTAGTTGCTAGTGTAGGTAACATTGATGTATTTGCCTTAACTGAGACGTGGTTTAATTCAAAAAGTCGGGACATGCCTGCGGAATGTCATATTCAGGGTTTTAAATTGTTCCAAGAAGATAGAAGTAAACCATACCCCCGGCCGGGATTGAACCCGCGGTCATAGAGTCTCAAAACTCCAGCCCGTCGCGCTAACCACTAGACCAGGGGGTATGGTTTATTTGCAATCGTGTCATTACGATTTCTTAAGTCAAGTTAAGATAGAAGTATTGGGAGGGGGGGTGGGGTGGCATTGTATGTCCGAGATCGCTTGAACTGTTGCATAAAAACGGGTATTAAGTCTGAAGTAACACATACAGAGTCTGTTTGGATAGAATTTTCAGAGGGGCATGAAAAAACTGATTTTAGGAGTGATATACCGTCCCCCTAACTTAGATAGGGACAAAGGGAAACTACTATGGGAGGAAATTGTTAAGGCCACAAGGCACGATAATGTAGTAATTCTAGGAGACTTTAACTTAGTCATGTTGATTGGAATTTCTTGACTGGGAATTTAGAATCGTACGACTTTTAGAAGTATTTCAGGATTGTTTTTTGAAGCAGTTTGTGACAGAACCTACAAGGGGAAATAACCTGCTTGACTTAGTTATGGCAAACAATGAATCCCTTGTTAATAATTTAGAAATTTCAGAGGAACTGGGTGCTAGCGACCACAAATCAATTCATTTAGCATTGAATGGAAGTACGATAGTAGCGATAACTCAGTAACAGTCCCAGATTTTCGCTTAGCAGATTACGATGGGCTTAGAGAACACTTATCATCTGTTGACTGGGGTAACGAAGAGAGCTATCAATATGACAGTTTTCTGAACACTATACATGCTGCTCAAAGAGCGTTTATCCCATATAAAGAAATTAGATCAAATAGAAATGACCCAAAATGGATGAATAATAGGCTCAAATATCTACTAGGGCATAAGAAAGCAATTTATAGGCGTATCAAAAGAGGTGAGGGTCATCTTATGAATCAGTATATTGACATTAAGAGGGACATTAAAAAGGGGATAAGAAAAGCTAAAAGGAACTATGAAATTAAAGTTGCTAGGGATTCTAAAACTAACCCAAAAAGTTTTTTCCAGGTCTATAGAACAAAAGTTAGAGATAAGATAGGTCCCCTTAAAAATAACTATGGGCACCTTACTGACAATGAGAATGAAATGTGCTTGATTTTAAATAATTATTTTCTCTCAGTTTTTACACAGGAAGATACTAACAATATTCCAGTAATTAATTTTTACAGTGGGCTAGAAGAAGATAAATTATGTAACATCACAGTCACTAGTGAGATGGTTGTGAGGCAGATAGACAGACTGAAGCAAAATAAGTCGCCGGGTCCTGATGAGGTTTTTTCAAGGGTTCTTAAGGAATGCAAAATGGAACTCTGTGAACCATTAACTAATATTTTTAATTTATCTCTTCAAACAGGTGTAGTGTCTGATATGTGGAAAGATGGCTAATGTAACTCCTATTTTTAAAACAGGGGACAAGTCGTTACCGTCAAATTACCGCCCAATAAGCCTGACCTCAATTGTAGGCAAATTACTAGAGTCAATTATAGCTGAGATTATAAGAAGCCATCTCGATAAGCATAGCTTGATTAATGATACTCAGCATGGATTCACAAGAGGCCGGTCTTGTCTAACTAATTTATTAACTTTCTTCAGTAAAGCTTTTGAGGCTGTTGACCACAATAAAGAATTTGATATTATTTACTTAGATTTTAGTAAGGCTTTTGATAGAGTTCCGCACCATAGACTGTTAAAGAAAGTGCAGCTCATGGCATTGGGGGAAAAGTGCTCTCGTGGATCGAGTCATGGCTCACTGACAGGAAGCAGAGAGTGTCCATAAATGGGGTTAAATCCGAGTGGGGATCTGTAACAAGTGGCGTTCCACAGGGATCAGTCTTGGGCCCGTTGTTGTTTATAATATATATCAATGATCTTGATGAGGGAATTACTAGTGATATGAGCAAATTCGCCGATGACACAAAGAGTTAGGTAGGATAATTGATTCAAACGTAGATGTTAGGGAACTTCAGGAGGATTTAAACAAACTCTATTCTTGGTCAGAAAAAGTGGCAGATGCAGTTCAATGTAGATAAGTGCAAGGTTCTGAAGCTTGGGAGTGCCCATAACCCTAGTACTTATAAATTAAATGATGTAGAACTTAGCCATACAGATTGCGAAAAGGACTTGGGGGTTATGGTGAGCAGCAACCTTAAACCAAGACAGCAATGCTAAGCGTACGTAATAAGGCAAATAGATTACTGGGATTTATATCAAGAAGTGTAAGCAACAGAAGTCCAGAGGTCATACTGCAGCTTTATACATCATTAGTAAGGCCTCACCTTGATTATGCAGCTCAGTTCTGGTCTCCGTATTACAAAATGGACATAAATTCATTAGAAAACATTCAGCGTAGGATGACTAAATTAATTACATAGCATCAGAAATCTTCCTTATGAAGAAAGATTGAAGACTCTTAAGTTACATTCACTTGTTAGACGAAGAATGAGGGGAGACCTGATCGAAGTGTATAAGTGGAAGATAGGTATTAATAAAGGGGATATTAATAAGGTCTTGAGGATGTCTCTCCAAGAGAGAACCCGCAGTAATGGATTTAAATTAGATAAGTTTAGATTTAGAAAGGACATAGGAAAGTATTGGTTTGGAAATAGGGTAGTTGATGAGTGGAACAGTCTACCTAGTTGGGTTATTGAGGCTAGGACTTTGGGTAGTTTCAAATCTAGGTTGGATAAGTACATGAGTGGGAAGGGTTGGATTTGAGTGGGACTTTCACATCAGAGCTTATTTCTTGGGTAGCATTGAAAATTGGGTTGGGTAAATGTTTTGTTAGTGGGATGAATTGTAAAGGACCTGCCTAGTATGGGCCAGCAGGCCTCCTGCAGTGTTCCTCCTTTCTTATGTTCTTATGTTCTTATGAAAGCGGTAGACTTGTACTCACTGGAGCGCAGGCGAGAGAGATGCATCATAATCTATACCTGTAAGGTCCTGGTGGGACTGTTCCATAATCTTCACACAGAAATCACTTCCTACGAAAGCAAAAGTCTTGGCAGGCGGTGCAACATACACCCAGTGAAAAATAAAGGTCAAATTAGTACACTATGGGAAAACACTATAAGCGTTCGGGGTCCAAGACTGTTCAACAGTCTCACACTATGCATAAGGGGAATTACCAATAGACCCTTTGCTGCTTTCATGAGGAAGCTGGACCTTAAAGTCGGTGCCGGATCAGCCGGGCTGTGGTCGTACGTTGGACTACGTGCGGCCAGCAGTAACAGCCTAGTTGATCCGGCCCTGATGAACCGGGAGGCCTGGTCGTGGACCGAGAGGCGGGGATGTTGATCCCCGGAAAACCCTCCAGGTAGACTCCAGGTATGTAAGAATCCTGCATTTACCACCATTTTGTTCAGGTTTTTCCACTTTTTGACCACCCTGAGGCTGAACAAATACTTCTTGTGCTTTTTAACTTTCGTACGTGCCCTTGTACACCTTTTTACCGCCTTTCGAACACTCTACTTCCCTCGGCCCTTTTAAATCCCCTGATTATTTTCCATAATGTTAACATCTATCTGAAATGCGTAGGGAGACACTGGTCAGAGAATTAGCAAACATCGAACTTAAGCTAAAGGAATCTTATAGGAGTCAGGAATCGCGGGAAGAACTAAAAGCCATAAATGAAATCGAAAGAAACCCAAAGTATTTCTTCTCCTATGCCAAATCAAAGTCGAGAACAACGTCCAGTATTGGGCCCTTACTTAAACAAGATGGGTCCTACACAGATGACAGCAAGGAAATGAGTGAGCTACTCAGTCCCAATATGACTCAGTTTTTTGCAAGCCACTAACCAGACTGAGAGTCGAAGTTTAAAAATGAATTTTTGATGAGGAGCCACAGAATTTGGTTAACACAAGCCTATCTGATGTTATCCTGACGCCAAATGACTTCGAACAGGCGATAAATGACATGCCCATGCACTCTGCCCCAGGGCCAGACTCATGGAACTCCGGTTCATCAAGAACTGCAAGAAGCCCCTATCACGAGCCTTCCATCCTATGGAGAGGGAGCATGGACACGGGGGTCGGTCCCACAGTTACTAAACACAACAGACATAGCCCCACTCCACAGAGGGGCAGTAAAGCAACAGCAAAAGAACTTACAGACCGATAGCACTAACATCCCAGTCATAAAATTCTTTGAAAGAGTCCTAAGAAGCAAGATCACCACCCATTTTAGAAACCCATCAGTTACACAACCCAGGGCAACATGGGTTTAGAACAGGTCGCTCCTGTCTGTCTCAACTATTGGATCACTACGACAAGGTCCTAGATGCACTAGAAGACAAAAAAGAATGCGATGTAAAAATTACAGACTTTGCAAAAGCCTTCGACAAGTGTGACCAAAGGCGTAATAGCGCACAAAAGCGTGTTAAAGGAATAACAGGAAAAGTCGGTCGATGGATCTATAATTTCCCACTAACAAACACAGAGAGTAGTAGTCAAAAGAGTAAAGTCGAGGGAGGCACGGTGAAAAGCTCTGTTCCACAAAGGCCCCAGTACTCGCTCCCATCTTGTTCCTCATCCTCATATCTGACATAGACAAGGGTGTCAGCCACAGCACCGTGGTCTTCCTTTGCAGATGACACCCGAATCTGCATGACAGTGTCTTCCATTGCAGACACTGCAAGGCTCCAGGCGGACATCAACCAAATCTTTCAGTGGGCTGCAGAAAACAATATGAAGTTCAACGATGAGAAATTTCAATTACTCAGATAAGGTAAACACGAGGAAATTAAATCTTCATCAGAGTACAAAACAAATTCTGGCCACAAAATAGAGCGAAACACCAACGTCAAAGACCTGGGAGTGATCATGTCGGAGGATCTCACCTTCAAGGACCATAACATTGTATCAATCGCATCTGCTAGAGAAATGACAGGATGGATAATGAGAACCTTCAAAACGAGGGATGCCAAGCCCATGATGACACTCTTCAGGTCACTTGTTCTATCTAGGCTGGAATATTGCTGCACACTAACAGCACCTTTCAAGGCAGGTGAAATTGCCGACCTAGAAAATGTACAGAGAACCTTCACGGCGCGCATAACGGAGATAAAACGCCTCAATTACTGGGAGCGCTTGAGGTTCCTGAACCTGTATTCCCTGGAACGCAGGCGGGAGAGATACATGATTATATACACCTGGAAAATCCTAGAGGGACTAGTACCGAACTTGTACACGAAAATCACTCACTACGAAAGCAAAAGACTTGGCAGACGATGCAACATCCCCCCAATGAAAAGCAGGGGTGTCACTAGCACGTTAAGAGACCATACAATAAGTGTCAGGGGCCCGAGACTGTTCAACTGCCTCCCAGCATACATAAGGGGGATTACCAACAGACCCCTGGCAGTCTTCAAGCTGGCACTGGACAAGCACCTGAAGTCGGTTCCTGACCAGCCGGGCTGTGGCTCGTACGTTGGTTTGCGTGTAGCCAGCAGTAACAGCCTGGTTGATCAGGCTCTGATCCACCAGGAGACCTGGTCACAGACCGGGCCGCGGGGGCGTTGACCCCCGGAACTCTCTCCAGGTAAACTCCAGGTATGTCTCTGATGATCTTGACTAATGCCATTCAGTTTTTTTTCGCTCTCTGACTAGTATAGTTGTGTACCTTGATACTTCTCCAGTTTCTTGAAATCCTATATCAGGTGTGTGGCTCCAAGATGGTGCCACATAGTCTAAGATGGTGCCACATACTCCAAGATGGCGCCACATACTCCAAGATAGTACCACATAGTCTAAGATGGTTCCACGTGTTATATCTTATTCACAAAACACCAGAACTGTCAGGTTATTTAACCCCTTAAACATATTCCGTTTCTCGCATTATCAGGTTTACACCATCAATATCAACTTGATAGTGTCGTGAATTATTCACTCTTATTACAAAAACGCATAATAGCAAAGCAACTAAAAACCTCTTTCAAGAGTCTCTTATCACATTCCATAAACTATACCCTATTTCTGTGTCATTAGCCGCGTCAGAAAATTTAAATGGAAGGGAAAATATCCCCATTATTTATGCCGAAAGAGATACTGGGTGGTTAGTCAGTCAAGTACCCCATTAGGGTAGAGAGAGTGGCGCCCTTCCCAGAAAAGAGCCACTTCCCACTAGGTACACACCTCTCAGTTATCACCATCGCGTGAAGGTGACACAATGTCGGGAAAATTCAGAGATTTGCTAATCAACGCACAGTTGCTGGAGAAATTATCGATCGGTGTGTTTGGCGATATGCTCGATACTATACTCATCCCGGGATCTAATTTCTTAGTGAGGTTTCTAGCCTTTGTACCCTGAGTGTTCAGTTTCCGATCTTTCCCTTTCTATAATTTTCATAAACATTACATTTGCTGGGTTTGAAATCCAGTTATGGTCTCTCGTCACGTGAGGTCACAGACCCTGAGCTGCTTTGGGGATTAGCGTGAACGGTTACAAAGCATGGCTTGCTTCTGCAGTGTTTTAAAAACTGAGGTTGGAGAGTTGAAGGAGGAGGTCTTGCTTCTCCAGGAGGAGATTAGGAGGCTGAAGGTCCACCTCAATGGGCCTGGGAGAGAGTGTGAGGTGGTTGGAGATGTGGGGAATGAGGCTTCTACCAGTGAGGTGCGGTCTGTCTCTCGCTGTGAGGAGGCTGTAGTTGGGGAGGCAGCAACGGCTACCAGCAGTGAGGTGCAGCCCAGCACCTGCTACAAGTGGCGAGTAGTTCACAGTAATGGAAGGCGCATCAGAGTAAGGAAAGTTAAGAGTGAAGATCTGAAGGTAGGAAATCGCTTCTCTGTTCTCCAGGATGAATGTACTTTTAGTGGCCAGTGAAGGTAAGGGTACTACTGCCCCTGCTAATGGAGGTAAGCGCATTCTGTGGTTGGTGGGCTCTCAGGTAAGATACATTGACCGTGCTTTTTGTAATAGGAAAAAGAAGATGAGAGATAGAGTGTGCTTCCCTGGAGCTGGTTTTGGGGACATTGTCAACAGGCTGGATAATATCATGTCAGGTAATGGGGCAAGCCATTATCTTCTCGGCGGTGGAAATGATTTTGGGGAAAGGGGTAGGAGAGAAGAGTGCTAGATAAGTAAGGTCAGCTTAGATTTCATAAGCTAAGGGGGGGATCCCAACTATGTAGCATCTTGCCTAGAAGGGAGTAGGAAATGAAAGGTTGTCTAGGGCAATTGGTGTAAAATTTCTGGCTAGACAGATACTGCAAGGAACTTTCAATCCCATTCATTGACAAATGGAAAAACTTTTTATGGGAAAATGATATGTATGCAAGGGGGGGGTACATCTTTGGGGCAGGGTGGTAGCACTTGCAACTCGATTTAGAAGGGCCATTGGTGAAAAAGCCTAGATTTAAACTTGGAAGATAGAGGTATGGGTGTGTTGGGAAACAAGCAGGTTGAAAACTTGGGTTGGAAAAAGTAAAAGTTAAAAAGGGATCGCATGAAATTATAAATAAAAAACAAAATCGGGCAGCAAACAAAGGGGACAGCAGGCAGCAAGGGACTAGCTCCCTTAAAAGGTTTTCTATCTAATAGCAGGGGGAAGAAATAAGATAGATGAGCTAAGATTAATTTCAAGTGCAGGAGACATAGATATTATTGCTATAAAAAAGAGACCCCGGCTCAAACGAAAAAATAGGAGATGCCCTCGAATGTCCAAAAACAAGGCTATAAATTATTCCCACTGACAGGGTCAACAGGAAAGGTGGTGGAGTAGCGGATGTATGACAGAGACAATTTAAATGTTGTGTTAGACAAGATATTATATTAGAAGCGTCACCACTGAAATCTGTTTGGTTACAGCTTCTCGAGGGCCGGAGAAAAACTAATTTTGGGTGTGATTTACAGGGCCCCAAATCTTGATAGGGAGTGCAGTAAACTTCTATGGGACGAAATTCGTAAGGCATCTACATACGAAAAATGTTGTGCTAATGGGAGATTTCAACTATAGACAGATTGACAGGAGCAATTTGACAGAAATTTAGAGTCAGGTGGACTTTCTTGATACGATCCAGGATTGTTTTCTAAAACAGTTTGTGACAGAGCCAACTAGGGGAAATAACCTCCTTGCCTTGGTTCTTGCCATAGGGAAACACTAATTAATAATCTTGAAGGTTAATGAAGAGCTTGGGGAAAGTGATCACAAATCACTCAGTTTTTATATATCATGGAATTCCCCCTAATAATGGCAATCAAGTCTCCGTCCCTGAACTTTCGCTGGCTGATTCATAGGACCTGAAAAATTACTTAGGTAGGCTGAACTCTCGAATGACCTGACAAGTCAGGTAGGTGGTGATGGTTGCTCGATATGAAGTTTTTCCAGGGCATAGTTCTAGCTGCTCAGTTCAAATTATGTTCAAATATTGAAATCAGATCAAACAAAAATGATCCTAAATGGTTGAACAATAGATTAAAATATCTGATTGGTCAAAAGAGAGGCATTTATAGGCCAATCAAAAGAGAGAGGGGCAATTGATAAATCGATATATTCAGTTAAAGAGAGAAATAAAAAAGGAATAGAAAGCAAAAAAGAATTATGAGGTTAAAGTTCAAGAGAATCGAAGCTAACCCAAAAGGATTCTTTCAGGTATACAGAAGAAGTAAGAACAGGGACAAGATAGGCCCACTCAAAAGTTCCTCGGGTCAGCTCACTGACAGTGATAAGGAAATGTGTAAATTTTTAACACATACTTCTCATCAGTTTTTACACAGGAGGAACCAGCGATATGCCAGTAATGATATATTATGTAGAACAGGACGATAATAAAAACAGTGACTATTAGGGTCACAAGTGACATGGTTCCTTAGGCAAATAGATACATTAAAACCTAACAAATACCCAGGCCCTGATGAACTGTAATGCAAGGGTTCTAAAGGAATGTAAAGAGAGGACGAGCTTATGACAAACCTTTGGCTAATCTTTTCAACATTTATAACAAAGATGGCATGGTGCCAGATAAGTGGAAAATGCAACTGTGATACCTATTTCAAAACAGGTGACAGTCCTTAGCTTCGAGACATAGACCATAAGCCTAACCTCCATAGTGGGAAAATTTATGGAATCAATAATTGCCGAGCAGTCGTAGCCACCTTGAAAAGCAAAATTAATCAACGAATCTCAGCATGGTTTTACAAAGGGGCGTTCCTGCCTTAACGAATTTATTAACTTTTTTCACTAATGTATTTGAGGATGTAGATCATGGTAATGAATATGATATTGTGTATATGACTTAAGTAGCTTTGACAAGGGTCCCACATAGAGACTATTGAGGAAAAATTAAAGCACATGGAATAGGGGAGGAGAAATTTTTTTCCTGGATAGAGGCATGGTTTGTACAAATAGGCAGCAGAGTAGTATTGCATAAATGAGAGAAATCAGAGTGGGGAAGTGTCACAGCGTGTTCCACAGGGGTCAGTGTTGGGCGGGGGGCCCCCTGCTGTTTCACAATCTAACATAAACGACATAGATGAGGGCATAAAGAGCGACATCGGCAAGTTTGCCGATGACACCAAAATAGGCCGTCGAATTCATTCTGACGAGGAATTCGAGTACTCCAGGAAATTTGAATAACTGATGCGAGGGTCGAGAAGAGGCAGATGCAGTTTAATATAGACAAATGCAAAGTTCTAAATGTTGGTACAGGAACAATAACCATGCCACATATAAACTAAATAATGTAGATCTTAATATTCACGGATTGCGAAAAAGATTTAGGAGTTCTGGCTAGCAGTAATCTGAAAACCAAGACAACAGTGCATAAGTGTTCGCAATAAAGCAATAGAATCCTTGGCTTCATATCAAAAAGCATAAATAATAGGAGTCCTCAGGTTGTTCTTCAACCTTACATCGTTTGGTTAGGGCCCCATTTAGATTATGCTGCACGTTTTGGTCACCTTATTACAGAATGGGTATAAATTCTCTGGGAAAAATTCAAAGGAGGATGACAAAGTTGATCCCCTGTATCAGAAACCTTCCCTATGAGGATAGACTAAGGGCCCTGAATCTGCACTCTCTAAAAGACGTGAATTTGGGGGGATTGATTTGGGGGTATAAATGGAAGACAGGAATAAATAAAGGGGATGTAAATGTGTGCTGAAAATCTAGCCTGTCAGGGGCTGCACATGGTTTTAAGGGGAAAAATTTTTAGATTTGGGAAAGGGTAAGGAAAGTATGGTTTGGTAATAGGTTTTTGGATGAGTGGAACAAAATCCCAAGTACGTTTTTGAGGCCAGAACGTTGTGTAGCTTTAAAAAAAAGGGTTGGTAAAAACATGAGTGGATGTGGTGGGTGTGAGTTAGACCCGATAGCTTGTGCTACCAGGGCGGTTGCCGTGTTCCTCCCCTTTAAATCAATGTGACCTGACTGATAGGGGTTGGGGGCTTGGTTAAGCCGGTAGGAGACTTGGACCCGCCTGCATGGGCCCGAGGCCTTTTTGCAGTGTTCTTCGTTTTTTTGTTCTTATGTTCTTATTCTTCTCTCACTTTTTGAGGAGGGTAGGTGGGGGAGGGGAGCAACGGGTACCGCAGTGAGGGGCAGCCCGCACCCGCTCAAGTGGCGATTGTTCACAGTAATGGGAGGCGCATCAGAGTAAGGAAAGTTAAGAGTGAAGATCTGAAGGTAGGAAATCGCTTCTCTGTTCTCCAGGATGAATGTACTTCAGTGGCCAGTGAAGGTAAGGGTACTACTGCCCCTGCTAATGAAGGTAAGCGCATTCTTGTGGTTGGTGACTCTCAGATAAGATATGTTGACCGTGCTTTTTGTAATAGGAATAAGAAGATGAGAGATAGAGTGTGCTTCCCTGGAGCTGGTGTTGGGACATTGTCAACAGGCTGGATAATATCATGTCAGGTAATGGAAACAAGCCCATTACTGTCTCAGTGCTGGTGGAAATGATATTGGGAAGGGTAGGAGAGAAGAGCTGCTAGTAAGTACAGGTCAGCTATAGATTTCATTAAGTCTAAGGGAGGGATCCCAATCATATGTAGCATCTTGCCTAGAAGGGGAGTAGGAAATGAATGGTTGTCTAGGGCAATTGGTGTAAATTGCTGGCTAGACAGATACTGCAAGGAACTTGCAATCCCATTCATTGACAACTGGAACAACTTTTATGGCAAACATGATATGTATGCAAGGGATGGGGGTACATCTCTCTGGGGCAGGGGTGGGTAGCACTTGCAGACTCGATTGAGAAGGCCATTGGTGAAATGCCTATGATTTTAAACTGATGGAAGATAGAGGTATGGGTGTGTGTGGGAAACAAGCAGGTTGCAACACTAGGGTTGGAAAACAGTAAATGTATAAAAGGCATTCAGCATGAAGTTATAAATAAAGACAATAGAAAGGTCAGCAAACAAAGGGGGACAGCAGAGGGCAGCAAGGGACTAGCTCCCTTAAGGTTTACTATACTAATAGCAGGAGTGTTAGAAATAAGATAGATGAGCTAAGATTAATTGCAAGTGCAGGAAACATAGATATTATTGCTATAACAGAGACCTGGCTCAATCTGAAAGATAGAGAGATGCCCTCTGAATGTCACATACAAGGCTATAAATTATTCCACACTGACAGGGTCAACAGGAAAGGTGGTGGAGTAGCGATGTATGTCAGAGACAATTTAAATTGTTGTGTTAGACAAGATATTAAATTAGAAGCGTCAGCCACTGAATCTGTTTGGTTACAGCTTCTCGAGGGCCGAGAAAAAAACTAATTTTGGGTGTGATTTACAGGGCCCCAAATCTTGATAGGAGTGCAGTAAACTTCTATGGGACGAAATTCGTAAGGCATCTACATACGAAAATGTTGTGCTAATGGGAGATTTCAACTATAGACAGATTGACTGGAGCAATTTGACAGGAAATTTAGAGTCGGGTGACTTTCTTGATACGATCCAGGATTGTTTTTTAAAACAGTTTGTGACAGAGCCAACTAGGGGAAATAACCTCCTTGACTTGGTTCTTGCCAGTAGGGAAACACTAATTAATAATCTTGAGGTTAATGATGAGCTTGGGGAGAGTGATCACAAATCACTCAGTTTTAACATATCATGGAATTCCCCTAATAATGGCAATCAAGTCTCCGTCCCTGACTTTCGCTTGGCTGATTTCATAGGACTGAAAAATTACTTAGGTGGGCTGAACTGGAATGACCTGACTAGGGGTCAGGTAGGTGGTGATGGTTGCCGATATGATGCTTTCCAGGGCATAGTTCTAGCTGCTCAGTCAAATTATGTTCCAAATAGGGAAAATCAGATCAAACAAAATTGATCCTAAATGGATGAACAATAGATTTAAAATATCTGATTGGTCAAAAGAGAGGCATATATAGGCAAATCAAAAGAGGATGGAGGGGCAATTAAGAAATCGATATATTCAGTTAAAGAGAGAATAAAAAAGGGAATTAGAAAAGCAAATAGAGATTATGAGGTTAAAGTTGCAAGAGAATCGAAGACTAACCCAAAAGGATTCTTTCAGGTATACAGAAGTAAGATCAGGGACAAGATAGGCCCACTCAAAAGTTTCCTCGGGTCAGCTCACTGACAGTGATAAGGAAATGTGTAGAATTTTTAACACATACTTCCTCTCAGTTTTTACACAGGAGGATACCAGCGATATTCAGTAATGATAAATTATGTAGAACAGGACGATAATAAAACTGTGCACTATTAGGGTCACAAGTGACATGGTCCTTAGGCAAATAGATAAATTAAAACCTAACAAATCCCCAGGCCCTGATGAACTGTATGCAAGGTTCTAAAGGAATGTAAAGAGGAGCTTAGCACACCTTTGGCTAATCTTTTCAACATATCACTACAAACTGGCATGGTGCCAGATAAGTGGAAAATGGCAAATGTGATACCTATTTTCAAAACAGGTGACAGGTCCTTAGCTTCGAACTATAGACCAATAAGCTAACCTCCATAGTGGGAAAATTTATGGAATCAATAATTGCCGAGGCAGTTCGTAGCCACCTTGAAAAAGCATAAATTAATCAACGAATCTCAGCATGGTTTTACAAAGGGGCGTTCCTGCCTTACGAATTTATTAACTTTTTTCACTAAGGTATTTGAGGAGGTAGTATCATGGTAATGAATATGATATTGTGTATATGGACTTCAGTAAGGCTTTGACAGGGTCCCACATCAGAGACTATTGAGGAAAATTAAAGCACATGGAATAGGAGGAGAAATTTTTTCCTGGATAGAGGCATGGTTGACAAATAGGCAGCAGAGAGTTTGCATAAATGGGGAGAAATCAGAGTGGGGAAGCGTCACGAGCGGTGTTCCACAGGGGTCAGTGTTGGGCCCCCTGCTGTTCACAATCTACATAAACGACATAGATGAGGGCATAAAGAGCGACATCGGCAAGTTTGCCGATGACACCAAAATAGGCCGTCGAATTCATTTGACGAGGACATTCGAGCACTCCAGGAAGATTTGAATAGACTGATGCAGTGGTCGGAGAAGTGGCAGATGCAGTTTAATATAGACAAATGCAAAGTTCTAAATGTTGGACAGGACAATAACCATGCCACATATAAACTAAATAATGTAGATCTTAATATTACGGATTGCGAAAAAGATTTAGGAGTTCTGGTTAGCAGTAATCTGAAACCAAGACAACAGTGCATAAGTGTTCGCAATAAAGCTAATAGAATCCTTGGCTTCATATCAAGAAGCATAAATAATAGGAGTCCTCAGGTTGTTCTTCAACTCTATACATCCTTGGTTAGGCCTCATTTAGATTATGCTGCACAGTTTTGGTCACCGTATTACAGAATGGATATAAATTCTCTGGAAAATGTACAAAGGAGGATGACAAAGATGATCCCATGTATCAGAAACCTTCCCTATGAGGATATAGACTAAGGGCCCTGAAACTGCACTCTCTAGAAAGACGTAGAATTAGGGGGGATATGATTGAGGTGTATAAATGGAAGACAGGAAATAAATAAAGGGGAT
Source organism: Cherax quadricarinatus (assembly GCF_026875155.1). NCBI lineage: Eukaryota > Metazoa > Arthropoda > Malacostraca > Decapoda > Parastacidae > Cherax > Cherax quadricarinatus. Next base: position 11,356,032 of record NC_069435.1, on the reverse strand, counting down.
GTAAATAGTGTGCTGAAAATATCTAGCCTAGACAGGACTCGCAGCAATGGTTTTAAGTTGGAAAAATTCAGATTCAGGAGGGATATAGGAAAGTACTGGTTTGGTAATAGAGTTGTGGATGAGTGGAACAAACTCCCAAATACCGTTATAGAGGCCAGAACGTTGTGTAGCTTTAAAAATAGGTTGGATAAATACATGAGTAGATGTGGGTGGGTGTGAGTTAGACCTGATAGCTTGTGCTACCAGGTCGGTTGCCGTGTTCCTCCCTTAAGTCAGTGTGACCTGACCTGACTAGGTTGGGTGCATTGGCTTAAGCCGGTAGGAGACTTGGACCTGCCTCGCATGGGCCAGTAGGCCTTCTGCAGTGTTCCTTCGTTCTTATGTTCTTATGTTCTTATGATCAGCTGTGAGCCACACTAGGCATTTAAGTAATAAGTTAGAAGTAGCAGCAATGTGACAGTAGTATTAACAGTAGAAATTTTGTCCAACTTATGAAGTCTTGTGGCCTCGGAAGGTTTTTGGCTGGCCGATTTTGACAGGGGAAAAACTGATGTACAAAATTTCCGATTGAAGACTAGGTTGTCAAGAAACTTTTACCTAAAATGGTTTTCCCAATGTTGATAATAACAAAAAGAAACAGGCGCATTATTAAGAGTATTGGCAAAAACCTAGGTTATAAAAGTTTTTGAAGTCCAATTTTAAACAAAAGTTTTCCAGTTACAGAAAAATTCTTTTTTCTTTTATTTTACACTTGGCCTGGGTGAGCCTTTGTATGGACTAAGCCCCAAACGGCTTTTTTAAAAATATTTGCCCTTCTGTTTTTTTTCCCTCAGATGACAAAAAATTTAAGTTTGAGGGGGAATGATAAACCCAGGTTTTTGGAATTTTTTTAAAGTTTTACCTTTTTTACTCAAAACTTTTTTCTTTTTTTATCTTTGCGTATTGTAAAACTGACCAAAAATTTATTGGGGTATAATTTTTTTTTTTTGTCTCTTTTTAAAGGATATAAAAAAACCATTGCGTGGAAACTGGCGTGAGAGGGAGTTTCCCAGTTTTTGACTTTTTGGGGAAAGGGCCAGGGTGATTTGCAAACAATTTTTGGCTGTCCTCGGGAAAACTAAATATTTAAACCACTAAGGGAGGGGGGAAACATCCCCTTCAGGGGCCCAGTACCAAGGCTACCATAAATCCCAAACTCAGTCAATCGGGGTAAAAAGAAACGGGCCCCACCCAAAAGGGTTTGGGGGTTACAAACTCCCCTTTGATACCAAAAGGGAAAACACAACTGCCCGCAGAAAGGGGCCCGCCGCTGGTTTAAAAAAAAGCTTTTCAAAATTTGATCTGGGGCCAAGCTCCCTGAATCAATAAAACCCTCGAAAGGGGGAAAATAAGCAATTCTTGCATATGAACGGGAACTTGGGGGGCCTTGGGGGAATGGCTTTAAATTTAAACAAAAAAATTTGGGTTCAAGTTGCAAAAAACCAAAAAATTCCCTGACGGGCGCGTGGATGGGGGGCCCATAAGGGCAATCTGTCCTTCATCTCTCGTACTGGAAAAGAGACTTCCCCCCTTTTGAGAGAAGCCTGGGAAAACTTAAACCTTTCGCTCTCCACCATGAGAACCCATGGAAAATAATCGGAGAAGGGGGGCCCATCGGGGGTTTTTTGTTGGAATTTTTTAAAAAGGTACTTCTCCGGGTTTTCATGCCCCCGTTTCCCCCTCTCAAAAAAGGGATAGTGTAAAAAATGAAACATGGGGACTAAGCAGGTCTTTGGGTCAACTACTTCGCTCCACCCTAGGTCTTTGGGAAGGGGCCCAGGGCAGTAAAAAGGACGCCATCGTATACACCGCGCGTCCCATCACACGGGGGTTTCTTTAAAAAGGGTTTTAAAACCCTTTAACATAAAATGGTTAAGGGGGTTGTCAAGACATTTTGACGCTGGACGGGAGCTCTTGGACCCCACGTTGTTTTTAAAAGCCCAAAGATCGGAATTATCAAGGTCGTTAACCCCTTTTCCGAGGATACTCAGAAATAGGGATCCCCAGAAAGGAAAGATCCCCAAAATAGGGAATCCCAAAAGTATGATCCCCGGGAAGTAGTTTACCCAGAAAAAATGGTCCCCAGAAGTATGATACCCGGGGAAATTTGTTTCCCGGGAATATGATACCCAGAATTTGTTTACCCCAAAAATATGAGACCCGGGAAAAAAAATTATACCCAGAAGTACGACACCCAGAATTTATCTAGAAGAGGTCCCCAGAAGTTTTTGAACCCTTTATATAAATACCCAGAAACTGAAATACAAAAGGGAAATGAGGCCCCAAAGCATTTACCCAGAAAAATGAGACCCGAAGTTGAAAACCCAAATTTGAAATTTCAGACATATAAACCCCAAACCATTAAAAAAAAAGTATGATCCCCAAAAAGAAAGATGCCCAAAAGAGGATCCCCAGAAGCAAAAAAACCCAGAAGCATGATCCCCAAAAGTATAAGAACCAAAGCTTTAAATACCCGAACATGAAAACCCAAAGTTTGATACCCAGAAGTATTACCCAGAATTTATGACCCCCAAAAGGCATGAAAACCCAAGGAAACATGATACCAAAAAGGCATGAAAAACCCGAAGCATGATACCCAAAAAGATGAACCCCAGAACCCATAAAACCCTAGAACCCGAAAACCCAGAAAAGGGGTTCCCCCAAAAATCATTAAACCCAAATCATGTCCCCAGAAGATAAAATCCCCAAAGTATGGGGACCAAAAAAATTATGATCCCCGGGAAGCATGATGCCCAGAAGCATGATGCCCAGAACCCAATGATGCCCAAAAACTTGTTTCCCCGAAGTTTGGCCCCAAAAAGAAATTAAAACCCGAACCCATGATCCCAGAAGTATGTTTCCCTAAGTATGATCCCCCAGAACCCATTATACCCTGAATTTATGAGACCCTAAGCTTTGTTACCCAGAAGTATGATCCCCAAAAGAATAAAATCCCCCAAAAGCTTGATACCCGAAGTTGAAACCCAAAAAGGTGATCTCAGAAGTTTGATTTCCAGAAGAAATGATACCCAAAAGTAAAAAACCCAAAAGTACCCGAAGCATTCAGGAACTCGAGAAAAAAATTTTCCTTTCCCCTATACACTACAAAAATTAAAAGAATCGTTGGGGGAAACGCCCCCCCAGCACGGACCCACCCCTGGTCTGCACTTGAAAAACCGAAATTGTCTTAAGGTTTTGTAACCAAACTTAGTACCAGAACAGAGGGAATACACTGTGAGGGATAGTTGAAGGGGTGAAAAACCCGGCGACCCCTTTGGGGGGAGAGAAGGATAAGGGAAAAACGTAATTACGGCATATTTTCATCTGAAAAAATATTGCCCAAAGGGGACAGGCTTAATTAGAAGGATCAGAATCAAAGGGGATACTGTGGAAGTGAAAACACAGAGACCATATTTTGGGAAGAATGTATTTAAATCTCCGGTGGTTTTAAAAAAAAGAAATGGAAGACTTGGTTTTTAGAAAAGTGGTGGGGGGGTAAATACCACAGCTTCAAGAGTAATTTAAAAGCCCGGAACCAGACGTCATTTATACCCGGGTCCCCCGGGAAACAAAAACCCGGGAGAAAAAAAAACAGGATCAAAATTTTTTAAGGGGGCTGTAAACCCAGCTGAGTAGGGGGACTGTTTTAACCTATAAATGAAATGAAGGAGGATCATTTTTAAAACCCGTAAACAAGCAAAGTAGGAAAAGTAAAAACTTAAATAACTACACCCAAAAATTGAAGGGATGTGAACTGATTTAACTACAAAATGACACAAACCCGGGGGTTGTGAGGGCCTTTCCCCCGTTACCCAAAAAAGCTAGGTTTCCCTTTTTTGCAAAAATCGACGAACTTAAAATTTAATTGAATAATTTCCCGGCAAAAACGAAAGCCTTTCGCTAGATATCCCCTATTTTTCGAAATTTCCCCCGGGTTTCACTTTTTATTGGGGGCGGGTGGGAATGAAATTTCATGGGAAAAAGAGAGGAAAAGGGGAGAGCGGGAAAAAGAGGATTCTTCTGCTGGTAAAGAAGTCTTTAGTAGGAAAAATCAACGTGTTTTTAAATTTAAATTACTTTTTTAATAGTTTCATTACATCACACTGTTTTAAAAAGAAAAAATATGGGAAAAGATTTCGGGGTGTTAAAAGTCAAAAAATCCCCAAAAAAATTTTTCTCTGGATTTGGGAATTAAAACAAGATTTCCAGTGTCAAAAAAGAAAGAATTCAAAAAAACCCGGGGGTGGGTAATGTTGAAAGGGCCGGCCTTTCCCCCAAGGGGTAAACATGTGGGAAAAACCTCATTGCCCCCCAGGGCAAGTTTTCTTGCACTTGTTGCCCCCCCCAATTTAGGTTAAATAAGATAACAGTTTTTAGCTGGTTAAAAAGAAAAATGGGCGTTGACTGATAGATAACTCTTAGTGGGGGGAAAAGAGTGGGTGGGATCGTTTTTTTAAAACCCAAAGAGTGAGCAGGGCAACCCCCCTTTTTAAACTTAAAAAAAGATCTAAGGTAGAATTTAAATTTAGCAGGGCCCGGCAACAGTTCTTAAACTTAAAATGATCTAAGGTTGAATAATTGAGCAGGGCAGGGGCAACAGTTCTTAAATTTTAAAAGTTTTAGGTAGAATTAAATTTTTACAGGGGGGCAGGACAACAGTTCTTAAAATTAAAATTATCTAAGTGAATTTAAATTTACAGAGGGAGGACAACAGTTAAAAGCCTGTAAATTGTGTATAATAAAACAAGGGAAAAATTTTCGGTATTACTTCTGGGGGGCGCGTGAAGCTTTGGGTAATCCAGTACCACCAGCAACAAGTACTGGGGGAAAAAAAACTAGCCCCTTTAGGGGAGTAATGTTTCTGGGAAAAAACAATTTCCTTGTGGTGTAATGAAATGGGAAAACAAGTACCTTAGGAGTAATTAACTAATGAAAAAAATTTTCCTTGTGGTAGAAATTTTACCGGGGAAAACAATACCTTTGGGGGGTAGTAATGTACTGGGAACAAGTACCTTAGGTATTTTAAAGTACTGGGAAGAACAAGTAACCTTGTGGTAGGGAATGTCTGGGAAAAAAGGGACCTTGTGGAAATAAAGTACCCGGGGAAAAAACAAATACCTTTTGGTTTGTAATGTACTGGGAAGAACAAGTTTTTTTGTGGTTGTAATATCGGGGGAAAAACAAGTACCTTTTGGTAGTAATGTATGGGAACAAGTCCTTGGGGGTATTTAAAGTACCGGGAAAAAAACAAGTTTCCTTTTTGGTAGGAATGTCCGGGGGGGGGGAAAAAAACAAGACCCTTGTGGTAGTAATGTACTGGGAAAGAACAAATACCTTGTGGGTAATGTACCGGGGAAAAACAAGTACCTTTTTGGTAAATAACGGGGAAAACCCAAATAAACTTGAGGGAGTAATGAAAATGGGAAAAAACAAGTGCCTTGTGGTAGTAATTTACTGGGGAAAAACTAGTAACCCCGTAGTGGGGTGGACGAACAATTTGTCTCACAACTAAAAAGGACCCGATTAGAATTTCCCAAATGAGGGGAGACGTTTTAGGTTTGTCCCTCCACTTACTGTCCCGGGTTTTCCTAGCATTTATACCCGATGAAAAATTGTGGATTAATCCTTCGGGGGACCGGATAACGCAACGGAAGTAAGCCACACTGTTTGGGGTTTTTTCTTGGTTAATAACCCTTGGGGGGGGGGTTAAAAAGAAGTCTTTTTTTGATCCTGGGTTTTTAAAACAGGTTAAACATTTAACTGCCAGTCCCATTAATTGGGTTCAGAGAACCGACGAGTTGATAAATTAGACACATGTGCAACACTTGGGTATCTTTATTAAGGAAACGTTTCGCCACACAGTGGCTTCATCAGTCCGTACAAAGGAAAATGGTGACTACCAGGAGTAGTTCGAGGTAATCAGTTCCTCAGCCTTGAGTCGATGTGGTCAGTCCATCACTGTGTGGCGAAACGTTTCCTTAATAAAGATACCCAAGTGTTGCATATATATCTATTTTATCAACTCGTCGGTTCTCTGAACCATTCATTTACATTCCTGTCTGACACAGCAACATCTTGGGATCTTAATACAGGGAATTCTTCACTTATCTAACCCTTGGGCACGACCTACTTCCACACTGATCAAATGTGACACCACCTACGACTGCTGCACCTCTCCTGCCTACGGTATATAAGCTACTTCTCCGCACATATGCTGTATTCTTTTCAAGATTGATGGACTGACCACATCGACTCAAGGCTAAGGGACTGATTACCTCGAACTCTTCCTGGCATTCACCATTTTCCTTTGTACGGACTGATGAAGCCACTGTGTGGCGAAACGTTTCTTTAATAAAGATACCCAAGTGTTGCACATGTGTCTAATTTATCAAGTGTCAGAGTCGCTTAAGTCTGACAAACGTGAGTCATGAAGTGAATAAATGTTATTTGTGTGTTAAAGATGGAGTGGTGAGGGAATAACATAATATTTAAATAGCTTTTAAAGGAGAGATCTCAGTATTTATCTTCAAGTCTTTATATTTATTTCTCCGAGGTTATGGGTCCCCACACTCACACCTGGAGGTGGACACCATCTACATGAGTCCTGGTCCCTAGACGATAAATCCCAATGCTCTACTGAAGGCTACCTGGGATTAACACATTTCCACATTTAGGAAGTAGGACTAAAGCATTCTCATAGATGTCCTGCTCTTTTCAGGATGGACACGGTATTTGGTTGGCTCTTTGGGTTTAAAGTCTATCGACTGCACGAGAGGGTCATTAAGGCGGCGTGTCACCAGTGCATCACCAGTCAAAAATATTTTAATCCTTAAAATAAAGATTTAAAGAAACTCCCAGTATATATTCACTGAGCGATATGTACTTCTTGGTGAAACCATACCACGGGCGGGGCTTGAACACGCGGTCAGAGAGTCGTAAAACTCCAGACCGACGCGTTAGCCACTGGTCTGGAGTTTTATTACTCCCTGACTGCTGGTTCAAGCCCCGCCCGTGGTATGGTTTGTTTGAAATATCATTACGATTTCGTGAGTCACCTCTCGGTGTATATACCCCTGCCTAGCTGGTGCACAAAGCGTAATATTGGGTTAGTCGAGTTAGTGTGAGTAGCAGCAGTTCCAGTGTTGACCACAGGAGAAGTAAGATTTCACAACTTGAAAAATAGACACAAATGAAGTATAATGCGATCCTTTATTGACAACGTTTCGCCCACACAGTGGACTTCTTCAAATCACAAACAGATCTACTTGAGCAGAGTGCATGAGTATATATATATATATATATATATATATATATATATATATATATATATATATATATATATATATATAATAGGAGAATAGTGACGTGAAGGGCCAGGTGAGGAATGCTGAGAAGAGGCTCAATTTAAGAAGGACCTGCCAGACAGAGGCAGTAAATATCTGGCCGAATAACAGCTCAGCTCTACTGAGTGCTAAACCCGGAGCAACTGGTATCACTTTCCCTTGTACATTAACTTATGATAAATAAGACACTTGTGCAGCACTTGGGCATCTTTATTCTGGAAACGTTTCGCCCGCCAGTGGCTTTCTCAGTCCAACACAGAGAAACGGTGAAAGATGAGGAGGTATTTGAAGTAATCAGTCCCTTCAGCCTGGAATCGATGTGTTCAATCCATCAAACAAGATTGAACACATCGACTCCAGGCTGAGGGACTGATTACCTCACACCCCTCCTCATCTTCCACCGTTCCTGTGTTGGACTGAAGAAGCCAGAATAAAGATCACCAAATGTTAGACAACTGTCTTATTAACTCTCCGACTTCCTAAACCACTTATTTCAACACTAACTTATAATATGGATATTTAATATGGTCCCAGCATTTATTGAGAGCACGACAGAGTGAATAAATATATTCACACAAATCTCGATGTTTACATCAAGAACTTATTTTCGTCTGTAATTTATTGTTTGGCTATAAAATTCTACACTTACGTCTGTGAGCAAGACTTGGGGTTCCCGTGTTGACAAACTGAGAACAGTTATGGAGTTGTTCGTGTCGTAAAGACTGTACGATGCTTATGTTGGTGGGATATAGATTTATCTTGCATCACGAGAGCTTCAGAGTGTCTGTCACTACGTTAGTAGGCAGACAGTGTCGCTGTAATATATATTGTCGTAAAAGAAAACCATAAAAATGTAAAGATTACGAAACACGAGCAATACGTAACTTAAAGACAAGAAAACAAAGACCCATGAGGTAAACAAAGACCCGTGTCAGTGAGGTAAAGACTTGTGCAGAGCAAACTTTCACTATGACGACGTTTCGCTCAACGTGACGGAGAGCGAGACGTTGTCGCGTGAATTTGATCTGTACCTCTGCCTTTCCTTCGTTATTGAGGGCAACACGCTGCCGTATCCACCAATAACATTTACTCACCTCTGAGTTCGTCAGCTCTGACGTAGTGGATGTGTCCCTCCTGGGCGTGTATGGTGCACACCAGCGCCGCCGCCCACACCACGCCCACCGCCACCATCACGCCCACGCCTCGCACAAACATCTCCACTGTACACCCACTAGCAAACACCACACACATACACACACACACACACACACGTCAAGTTAGTCGGGAGTTCCTTCCCACTCTTCTATCCTCTATATCGCCACTTCTGCATTAGTTACTCTTCTTTTCGAACTGAACATCGAGTGAGAGATGGTACACCGAGTGAAAAACTATTTCTACACCGAGTGATGGAACTTACACCGAGTGAGAGTTCGTTTAAGCTGTGTTTTGTTGTGGCACTCTCTGAACACGGAGTTTAGAACACATTCTAATGTGAAACTGGCACTCGTACTGCACTATGAGTCGCGTCCTGTTCAGGAGCTACGTGAGTGGCATTACTCGACGCTCCTGACGTGGCGACGTGTAGTGACGACAGTGTCGACAACGGCGGTGTAAGAGAACTCCTGCGGGAGGAGAGGGATGTGCGCCGCGCGAGAGAGCGCTAACGTGTGAGGCGCATGTGTGTGTGTGAGTGTTGTACGGTGCACGAGAGTGCCAGCCAGCCAGCCAGCCAGCCAGCCAGCCAGCCAGCCAGCCAGCCAGCCAGCCAGCCAGCCGGAGAGTGGACCAGCTAGCCAACCAGCCAGCCATCTAATCAGTCAATCAGCCAGCCAGTCAGCCATCCAGGCTAGCCAGATAGATTTCTGCCTTCCTTCCCTATCACCATCATTCTGCACTACGGACTACTTTGGAGTGCAAGGCTCTTGGTGCCAAGAACCGTATCCCCTTCCTCGGACCAAACTTGATTATTTTTCATTCCTCAACGGTTATAATAATAATAATAATAATAATAATAATATATTTTTTTTTATTATAACACTGGCCGATTCCCACCAAGGCAGGGTGGCCCGAAAAAGAAAAACTTTCACCATCATTCACTCCATCACTGTCTTGCCAGAAGGGTGCTTTACACTACAGTTTTTAAACTGCAACATTAACACCCCTCCTTCAGAGTGCAGGCACTGTACTTCCCATCTCCAGGACTCAAGTCCGGCCTGCCGGTTTCCCTGAACCCCTTCATAAATGTTACTTTGCTCACACTCCAACAGCACGTCAAGTATTAAAAACCATTTGTCTCCATTCACTCCTATCAAACACGCTCACGCATGCCTGCTGGAAGTCCAAGCCCCTCGCACACAAAACCTCCTTTACCCCCTCCCTCCAACCTTTCCTAGGCCGACCCCTACCCCGCCTTCCTTCCACTACAGACTGATACACTCTTGAAGTTATTCTGTTTCGCTCCATTCTCTCCACATGTCCGAACCACCTCAACAACCCTTCCTCAGCCCTCTGGACAACAGTTTTGGTAATCCCACACCCCTAACTTCCAAACTACGAATTCTCTGCATTATATTCACACCACACATTGCTCTCAGACATGACATCTCCACTGCCTCCAGCCTTCTCCTCGCTGCAACATTCATCACCCATGCTTCACACCCATATAAGAGCGTTGGTAAAACTATGCTCTCATACATTCTCCTCTTTGCCTCCAAGGTCAAAGTTCTTTGTCTCCACAGACTCCTAAGTGCACCACTCACCCTTTTCCCCTCATCAATTCTATGATTCACCTCATCTTTCATAGACCCATCTGCTGACACGTCCACTCCCAAATATCTGAATACATTCACCTACTCCATACTCTCTCCCTCCAATCTGATATCCAATCTTTCATCACCTAATCTTTTTGTTATCCTCATAACCTTACTCTTTCCTGTATTCACTTTAAATTTTCTTCTTTTGCACACCCTACCAAATTCATCCACCAATCTCTGCAACTTCTCTTCAGAATCTCCCAAGAGCACAGTGTCATCAGCAAAGAGCAACTGTGACAACTCCCACTTCATGTGTGATTCTTTATCTTTTAACTCCACGCCTCTTGCCAAGACCCTCGCATTTACTTCTCTTACAACCCCATCTATAAATATATTAAACAACCACGGTGACATCACACATCCTTGTCTAAGGCCTACTTTTACTGGGAAATAATTTCCCTCTTTCCTACATACTCTAACTTGAGCCTCACTATCCTCGTAAAAAACTCTTCACTGCTTTCAGTAACCTACCTCCTACACCCTACACCAGCAACATCTGCCACATTGCCCCCCTATCCACCCTGTCATACGCCTTTTCCAAATCCATAAATGCCACAAAGACCTCTTTAGCCTTATCTAAATACTGTTCACTTATATGTTTCACTGTAAACACCTGGTCCACCCACCCCCTACCTTTCCTAAAGCCTCCTTGTTCATCTGCTATCCTATTCTCCGTCTTACTCTTAATTCTTTCAATTATAACTCTACCATACACTTTACCAGGTACACTCAACAGACTTATCCCCCTATAATTTTTGCACTCTCTTTTATCCCCTTTGCCTTTATACAAAGGAACTATGCATGCTCTCTGCCAATCCCTAGGTACCTTACCCTCTTCCATACATTTATTAAATAATTGCACCAACCACTCCAAAACTATATCCCCACCTGCTTTTAACATTTCTATCTTTATCCCATCAATCCCGGCTGCCTTACCCCCTTTCATTTTACCTACTGCCTCACGAACTTCCCCCACACTCACAACTGGCTCTTCCTCACTCCTACAAGATGTTGTTCCTCCTTGTTCTATACACGAAATCACAGCTTCCCTATCTTCACCAACATTTAACAATTCCTCAAAATAATAATAATAATAATATTATTATTATTATTATTATTATTATTATTATTATTATTATTATGAAGAATGACATTTACTAGTTACCTAGTTAGGGTTTGAAGCCTATCGACTGCAAGTGCATGCACGTCGTGCTTTTACCCACAACTTGCAGACTTGCCTCGTGCAACAACGATCATTTGGCCAAGGCACCAGAGTGCCAGTCTGCTCATTCAGTGACCCCCCGAAAATAAGTCTGACCGCAATGGAATTATTATTATTGTGTGTGTGTGTGTGTGTGTGTGTGTTGTGTGTGTGTGTGTGTGTGTGTGTGTGTGTGTGTGTGTAATAGTAACTAAACTCAGGTCATAATGGACGACTGTCTACGTGCTACACTCAAGGGCCACGGTTCGAATCCCTGTCCATTCTTCTTTTTATTCATTACTGGCTAAATTTAGGCTGACCAGTGATAGGTTGGGTAGGGTTAAGCTATATTATATGATGTTAATGTTAGATTAGATTAGAGGGCTAAGGTTACGTGCAAAATTAAAAATGTTAATTTTGTGCGTCATGTTAATTTGCCCGAGAATTTTTAACCAATGTACAAATTCTTTGAAATTGTTTGTGTCAGTTTGCCTTGTTTGACCGACTGTATGCGCTGAAAGACGTTGTTTAATTAAGCTTAAAGTCTGTTGACTAGACGAGGGTCGTGTTAATGTTGATAGAATTACCGACAATATCTTAGGTAAAAAGAACACAAATTTAATATTTTATTGTGGCAACGTTTCGCTCTCCAGCAGCTTTATCAAGCCGGCTTGATAAAGCTCCTGGAGAGCGAAACGTTGCCACAATAAACTATCACATTAGTCGCACTTGTATTCTTCCTAACATATAGACGAAGGTCATTAAGGCTACCTGTCGTCTAATAAATTAGACACATTTACAACACTTGGGTATCTTTATTGTGGAATCGTTTCGCCACACAGTGGCTTCATCAGTCCAGTGCAAAGATGAATGGTGAAGATCAGAAGGAGTTTCAGGTAATCAGTCCCTCAGCCTGGAGTCAATTACATCGACCTATCGGTTCTCTGAATCATTGATCTACATTCCTGTCATCTGTTTACCACCTGTCACGAATATTTTAACCCCTAATAGGTAAACTCGGAGTGTATTCACTGAGAGACATAGATTTCACGGTGTATAATTTGGTAGATTTTCTTATTTTACAATTTGTGGTTAAATATACGTTTATCGTAGCCTTATGCAACTACCCTAAACCTAACCTAACCTAATTTAACCTAACCTAACTTAACCTAACTTAGCCTAACCTAACCTAACCTAACCTATTTTAACCTCTTTTCAAATCAAGAAAATATTTTGAAGTTTACAAGGAACATAAGTAAGTTGAGGTCAGAAAGCAGGAGCCATAAAACAATGATACGCTGGTATCCCAATAAGCTGGTATCCCAATGGTAAGCTGGTATCCTTGAACTTGAGCAGTGAGCGTGAGTAACGCAACGCTCTGAAAGACTATGACATGTACAACGCTGCCAAACCTAAGAAGAACGTTTATACTGTTTCGGTATTAGCGTTTAACTTAAACGTAGATTCATTTAAAGTAACCTAACCTAATCTAACTTAACCTATTCTAGCCTAACTTAACCTAACTTTACCTAAAGCAACCTAACCAAACTTAAATATAACTTAGTCTAGCCTAAGCTAACTTAGCCTAACTCATTATTAATCATTTACTTAGCACATTCAGTACTAACCCTGAGGGTTGATATCCCAGGATAACCCAGAAAAGCCCAATAGGGAGGCTTATTTCCTCTGGGGATCTACTACTCTCCTCTTCCCCAAGACTCCACCCACAACAACAAGCCTGGAAGCACTGCCCTATATATATATATATATATATATATATATATATATATATAATATATATATATATATATATATATCCAAGGAATTCGCGAGAGCAGGCGAAATATACACAAACACTGATCTCTGGCTGAAGGAGACTCGAACCTACGAACCTTAGGACAAGGTACGCAGTGCTTTACCAGTCTACCCACACTGGACAATACCTTGGCGTGTAGCATGCTCTACACGTTTGATCCAAGGCAGCCAGCTTTCAGGGAGAAGGCTTAAATAGCAACGCTCATCTTGCCATACAGGACAAGTGAAAATTTGCGTATGCAATAATTTCGCCACAATCATTCTGAACCTAACGAGAAAAATATATTTCACTGTGTTTGTTTAGTATTAAATTATTGTAAACAAATCTAAAATATATTTAGTTGGGTTAGGCTAAAATAAATTGTTCTTGTTATAATAAGGTTAGGTAAGTTTTCTAAGATTCTTTTGGTGTAAAATTAAAAATTTTTACATCAACATTAATGAAAAAAATATATCTTTAAACGTATAAGAGAAAATTTTAGAAAGGACTTAATTTTAAATGAGTTCTTGCTAATTGACCAGTTTTACATATTCGGCACGACATATATATATATAATATATATATATATATATATATATAAAATATATATATATATATAAATATATATATTATATATATATAATCAGTTTATCGTACCTGTCAGAAATATCGCACCGTAACTTCGTACCGTGTGCTTTATAACAAGAAATCAATCGTACCGTGCCGAGTACCGTCTTATATCGTACCGTTCTGCCAGTCTTGGGAAGCTGTAAGTTCGGTGCAGTATGGTATTCTTTTGTGTCTGTCGGAAATCCAGTACTTTTTAAGAAAAAAGTCAACCGTAACGTATACAGTAGTTTTGATGACTAGCACCCAGCTACCTGTTTACTGCTAGGCGAACTGGGACAACAGGTGTCAGGAGACTACCACAAAGGTACCTACTTACTGCTAGGTGATAATGAACCACAGGTGTAAAGAGATATGCCTTCTTCTTCACTCGCCCCAGGATCGGACCCAGGATTTTCGGTTGCTGGTTGAAAGTGTTAGTAGTGAAAGACGAGCCATTGAGGCTGGCATCTGCGTCAGGTGCACGGCACTGGATAGTGCCTGGCACTATCACACCAGCTGAACGTGATGCGCATGTTGATGCTACGTTGTAAGAGGAAGCAACAATGGAGGAGAATTATATTGCACTTTATGAAGCATGAAACTGTTGTTGGTGGTGCTGCACCAGCAGCAGCACCATCACCAGCAGCAGGACCAGCAGCAGAACCAGCACCAGAACCAGCAGCAGCAGAACCAGCACCAGAACCAGCACCATCACCAGGACCAGCACCAGCAGCCCCAGCACCAGCAGCCCCAGCACCAGCAGCACCAGGACCAGCAGCACCAGCACCAACAGTGGCACCAGCACCAGCAGCACCAGCACCAGCAGCCCCAGCACCAGCAGCACCAGGACCAGCAGCACCAGCACCAACAGTGGCACCAGCACCAGGAGCCCCAGCACCAGCAGCACCAGCACCAGCAGCACCAGGACCAGCAGCACCAGCACCAACAGTGGCACCAGCACCAGCAGCACCAGCACCAGCAGCACCAGCACCAGCAGCCCCAGCACCAGCAGCCCCAGCACCAGCAGCCCCAGCACCAGCAGCACCAGCACCAGCAGCCCCAGCACCAGCAGCCCCAGCACCAGCAGCACCAGCAGCACCAGCACCAGCAGCCCCAGCACCAGCAGCCCCAGCACCAGCAGCACCAGCACCAGCAGCACCAGCACCAGCAGCACCAGGACCAGCAGCACCAGCACCAACAGTGGCACCAGCACCAGGAGCCCCAGCACCAGCAGCACCAGCACCAGCAGCCCCAGCACCAGCAGCCCCAGCACCAGCAGCCCCAGCACCAGCAGCCCCAACACCAGCAGCCCCAACACCAGCAGCCCCAGCACCAGGAGCCCCAGCACCAGCAGCACCAGCACCAGCAGCCCCAGCACCAGCAGCCCCAGCACCAGCAGCCCCAGCACCAGCAGCCCCAGCACCAGGAGCCCCAACACCAGCAGCCCCAGCACCAGCAGCCCCAGCACCAGCAGCCCCATCACCAGCAGCACCAGGAGCAGCAACACCACCACCACCAGCAGGAGCACCAACAGCAGCAGCAATAACAAGCCGTCCAAGGCCTTTAGCAGTAAAACTGCCCCGAAAGAGATGAATGTTTTTGGTGCTTGTTGACTGTGTCCATTCCGAAAATGGTCGCCTTTGCTCCGTCTCATTACCACTGATCTGTACCCAGGTACTTCAATATGCCCTCATCTGCAAATATAACTTTTCTCCATTCATCAGTCGTCCCTTCCTAATGATCGAGTGCCCTCGCAGCCGCTTTTTTTTCAAAGCAGTTAATAATTGTTTCTTTACCGGCTTTCTGACAGTTCTGCCAACTTGAAGGAACCTTTGTCGAGCAGTTGAAAAATCAATATTTATGTAGATCTTTGCTGCTTTTTTTTTGGGGGGGGGGGGAAGAGGGTCCTTTACACTATTTTTTATGATAACCTTGTCATCTTGAGTTGTCTCGCGTTTTCTTCCACATTTTCCTCGGCTGCTCCACAATCACCAGTGTCATCAACTCTTTTCAGAATCCTACCAACAGTTGATTTTGCTAGGCTCAAATTTTCGGCGATCTGTCTGATACTCAAATCAGTATGTCTTCTAAGAGTTACAATACTTGCATGCTTCCTAAGTGTAACATTCATCATGAATATCAGTAGTACTCATGAACTGAAGAGAATTTGGCGAAACCACATTCACTCGTGGAGCATGCTTTTCAAGAACAGCCTAACAGAACAACAGCTGTTGTAGCACTGACGAGAGTCGCAGGGTAAGACCACAGTTGGGTGGTTGTCATACGTTGGCAGCATACTCTTCTTAAAAGAAAAGAGCCCAAACTACATTAATTAAGCAGAAGACTAAGATATATGAGATAGTCACAAAATTTACTCCTGTCCCAATTAAGTTGCACATTACTTCAGTAGTATAATTTCATCAAAAATTTGATAAAGAGAAATTTTGAATAAGTGGCCCCATCCTCCTGTGAGGACATCTCCACCTCGACCACTGGCTCCTGTATAAAATTCACCGTCCTATTGTACCTATTAGATTGATAAAGCCTGCTGTGCAGGCGATACATTTCTCAGCTTAGATACCAAGAGTTGCAGAGGCAGTGGTGGAGGAGGAAGAAGAGAAAACTGAAGGCTATGTGGAAGAGAGGGTGGCAGGGAGGAGAGTAGATGGCAGCTAGGGTGGCAGCAAGGGTGGCAAGGTGGCAGCCAGGGTGGCAACCTGCTGGTTACAACAGTACATAGGTAACAACATCAGGGTACCTATACCGCATTTTAAACTAAACACTAGGTATCAATGGAGTCTTGATCATGTCTCTTAGTTTCATGCATCGCCAACAAATACTCATCACGTCGGGTGCAAGAGGAACGGCGGGTGAGCGAAACGTTACGGTCTGCGAGCGAAATATTGTGTGTGGTCTAGTGAAAGGAAGAGAGCCGCCTGAGGTCGAGGATGCGCAAGCTGCTGCTCGCTTGTTTCATCACTGACCCTGGATCACGTGACCACAGACGTTCACATGACCCGAGGTCACGCCAACGGTCCAGCGATGACCTCTCTCCACCAGTTACAACTCGAGCTCTGCTAAGAATGGAAGCCGATTGGTCCATGACTAGGGAAAGTGATCTTCCTGGGGAGGTGCCATGAGGGCCCCTTGGAGGAGCCGTGGGGGCCCCGGGGAGGTGCCATGGGGGCCCTGGGGAAGTGCCTTGACCCCAGCATACCTGAGAGGGCCAAAGATATGCCCTACGTCACTGCTACGCCAGCCAATAACACGCCGGGTTTCTACCTGCTCGTTCAGTGATTGGTTGTATATACGGTGCCAGCAACTGGTTGTAGTAGACAGTGGCAATAAGTGCCTCTTAATAATACTCTTGGGTAGTGGGCACCCCAGTGGGTCATCTCACAGCATAACGAAAACTTTCATTGTATTATTAACCCCAGTGTGGACTAAACTCAATATAAAAACTCACAGGGTTCATATTCCACAGTGGAAACTGATAACGTTTTCGACTTTTTTTGCAGGGGTTATCCTGGGTAATTTACACACCTAGTTGTGGTTGCAGGGGTCGAGTCATAGCTCCTGGCCCCGCCTCTTCACTGGCCGCTACTGGATCACTCTCCCTGCACCATGTACTGTATATGTCATCTTTGTACCAGTAATGTATCTTTTAAGTCTGGTGTACCATATTATGTGATAATATGTACCTATCGGTAAAAAAAAAATAAAAACATGGGCTGGTAGGGGAAGTGAAATATTCAAATGGCTTCATGAAGAAATACAAATATTTTCCCTCGAAGCCTTTTTATCCACTTCTCTGAGGGTATTACAATTAGCATTAAAGGTGACCCAAATATATGTATATATTATTGTAACCACGAACGAGTGGTATGAATCAGTAACAACACTGCGACTAGCCGAGGATTCAAACCCATGTCGTTTTGGCCCACCTCATGGTGAGAGAAAATCACACATGACGCTCTAACCCTCGGGACCACGCAATCCTACAAGAATAATGGACCCAGCAGAGCTAGGTATTTTATCGTCTTCCGAGAACATACGGTGGTGTGGATGCCTTGGAGTTAATTTCATTTTATTCCCGTTTGGTGTACTAGCCCCACGAACAGCATATAATTTTTACGTATTATAACCACGAACAAGTGGTATTAATCAATAACAACACTGCGACTAGCCGAGGATTCGAACCCAGGTCGTTTTGGCCCTGGGTTAGAGCATCATGTGTGATTTTCGCTGACCAGGAGGTGGGCCAAAACGACATGGGTTCGGTTCCTCGGCTAGTCTCAGTGTTGTTATTGATTAATACTACTCGTTCGTGGTTACAAATATATATATATATTATATATATATATTATATATATATATATATATATATATATATATATATATATATATATATATATATATATTATATATATATATGTCGTGCCGAATATGTAAAACTGGTCAATTAGCAAGAACTCGTTTAAAATTAAGTCCTTTCTAAAATTTTCTCTTATATGTTTAAAAAAAAAATTTTTCATTTATGTTAATGCAAAAATTTATAATTTTGCACCAAAAGAATCTTAGAAAACTTACCTAACCTTATTATAACAAGCGCAATTTAATTTAGCCTATTCCAACTAAATATATTTTAGATAAGTTTACAATAATTTAATACTAAACAAACACAGTGAAATATATTTTTTTCGTTAGTTTCAGGATGATTTTTGCAAAATTATTGCATACTCAAATTTTCGCTTGTCTTATATGGTAAGATGAGCGTTGCTATTTAAGCCAAGATCGCAAGTTCCGCCTATTCGGCACGACATATATATATATATATATATATATATATATATATTATATATATAATATATATATATATATATATATATATATATATTATATATATATATGCAAAACAACCACTATGAAAGAATAGAGAAATTCCAAGCGCTTTCGTGACTACTCACATTATCAAGGAGTCACGAAAGCACTTGGAATTTCTCTATTCTTTCACAGTGGTTATTTTGCATATTCTGAAATCACCTGTGTACTGTGATCTTATTGCATTATATATATATATATATATATATATATATATATATATATATATATATATATATATATATATATATACGATATTGTAACGACGAACGAGTAGTATTTAATCAATAACAACACTGCAACTAGCCGGGGATCAAACCCACGTTGTTTTAGCTCGCCTCGATGAACGAAAATTCACAACACTCTAACCCACTCGACCATACAATCCTACAAGAATCACGCACCCAGCAGAGCTAGGTGATGTACTGTGATCCGAGGATATATGATGGTGTGGGTGCCTCAGAACTAATTTCTTTCTACTTCCCGTTTGGTGTATTAGCCTCTACGAGCAGTATATATAGTATTGTAACCACGAACGAGTGGTATTTAATCACCCGGCTGGTCGCAGTGTTGTTATTGATTAAATTTCATTCGTTCGTGGTTACAATACTATATATATACTGCTCGTGGAGGCTAGTACACCAAACGGAGAGTAGAATGAAATTAGCTCCGAGGCATCCACACCATCGTATGTCCTCGGATCACGGTACAACACCTAGGATCTGTTCTATAATAAGTTTTCTTAGCTGCCAGCAAGGCAGATTCCATAAACATCTTAGGATACAGCAGTTTCATGCCATTGTCAAATATTTTCCTAATTTCTTCATCTAGGAACTACGGACTGCAAACTCTATAGGCGTTCAGAAACATAGTAAGAAATACATTCCTTTAAACTTTCGTCTCATGGTTGGAATAGTAGTGAATGTATGAGCACACATTGGTGGCCTTCCTATATACTGCAAACTTAAACTTTCTATCAACCCGGTGTATCAACACATCTAGGAATGGAAGTTTACAGTCCACCTCTTTCTCCACGGTGAATTTAATAGACGGGACTAAAGCGTTAAATTTTAGTAAAAATGTATTAAGGGTCATACTATTTGGCCAAAGACACAAGATGTCATCCACTTATCTAAACCATTTAGCTCTACATGGCAGGATATCTTTCAACAGTCTAGCCTCGAAAAATTCCATATATAGATTGCTCAATAAAGGGGACAACGGATTACCCATAGCCATTCCCTGCTTTTGAGCATAGTATTTCCCCTCAAACTTGAACTTGCAATCAATTACACACACCTTTCGATAGAGTTCCACATCAGAGACTATTGAGGAAACTTAAGGCGCACGGAATAGGAGAAATTTTTTCCTGGGTAGAGGCATGGCTGACAAATAGGCAGCAGAGAGTTTGCATAAATGGGGAGAAATCAGAATGGGGGGCACGTCACAAGCGGTGTACCACAGGGGTCAGTGTTGGGCCCCTTGTTGTTCACAATTTATGTAAACGACATAGATGAGGGAATAAATAGCGACATAAGTAAATTTGCTGATAACACCAAAATAGGCCGTCTAATTCATTCTAATGAGGACATTAGAGCACTCCATGATGATTTGAATAGACTGATGCAATGGGCGGAGAAGTGACAGATGCAGTTAAATGTAGACAAATGCAAAGTTCTAAATGTTGGGAAGAATAATAACCATGCCACAAATAAACTAAATAATGTAGACCTTGATATTACTGATTATGAAAAGGATTTAGGAGTTCTGGTTAGCAGAAACCTGAATCTTCACTCTCTAGAAAGGCGTAGAATTAGGGGGGATATGATAGAGGTGTATAAATGGAAAGCAGGAATGAATAAAAGGAATGTAAATAGCGTGCTAAAAATATCTAGCGTAGACAGGACTCGCAGCAATGGTTTTAAACTGGAAAAATTCAGATTCAGGAAGGATATAGGAAAGTACTGGTTTGGTAATAGAGTTGTGGATGAGTGGAACAAACTCCCGAGTACTGTTATAGAAGTCAAGACGTTGTGTAGTTTTAAAAATAGGTTAGATAAATACATGGGTGGGTGTTGGACCTGACTAGCTGGTGCTACTGAGTCAAACGCCGTGCTCCTTCCTTAAGTGGAGGTAACCTGACTGTCTGGGCCATTGATCTAAGCTGGGGGCTGATATGGACCTGTGCAGCATGGGCCAGTAGGCCTGCTGCAGTGTTCCTTCTTTCTTATGTTCTTATGTTCAGTAATGGTATTTTTATCAAAGGCAAAGAGAGCTCATCTAATTCTTCTTCCAAATAAGATAGCAAGTCGGGAACAGAGACTCTCGTGAACAACGCAGTGACATCAAAAAGTGTAAAATTATTAGACATGTTGATATTTTGCAATTTGTCGATGAGATCAACATTGTTCTGTGAGTGAGCTTCAGAAATGTTGCCAAGCAAAGGAGTTAAAATTTTAACTAACCAATTTTGACAAGGCATATGATGCTGATCCTACAGTACATTATAATAATTGGTTTTGCAGGAAAACTTGGCTTGTAGGTTTTAATCAAACCGTACATGTAAGGAGTGTCGCAGATGTCGCCGATTATATATATATATATATATATTATATATATATATATATATATATATTATATATATATATATATATATATATATATAATATTATATATAATATATATACTCATATGTTTCCGAATATTAAAACTGTTCAATTAGCAAGAATATTTAAAATAAGTTCCTTTCTGAATTTTTTTATATTACGTGTAAAGATAAAATATTTTTTCCTTTAATGTTACTAAGTAAAAAATTTCTAATTTTGCATCCAAAGGTATCTTAGAAAACTTACCTAACCTTATTATAACAAGAACAATTTATTTTAGCCTAACCAACTAAATATATTTTAGATTTGTTTACAGTAATTTAATACTAAACAAACACAGTGAAAATATATTTTTTTCGTTAGGTTCAGAATGATTTTGGCGAAATTATTGCATACACAAATTTTCGCTTGTCTTATATGGCAAGATGAGCGTTGCTATTTAAGCCAAGATCGCAAGTTCTGCCTATTCGGCACGACATATATATATATATATATATATATATATATATATAATATAATATATATATATATATATATATATATATATATATATATATATACATGTATATATATAAGGATAAAAAGGCTTCAAGGAAGAATATTTGGATTTCTTCCTGAAGCTGTTTGAATATTCCACTTTCCCTACCACCCCATCTTTTCATTCTTTTTTACCAATAGGTATATTTTATTACATAATATGGTACAAAAAGGTTTAAGAGATACATTGTTGATATAATGATGGCATATTCAGTACATGAGATGTGAGAGATACATGTCTAGTACATATAGTTACGTGTTTATCACTGATTATAATGCGAAAATCTCATCCAGCTCCTCAGAGCTGGGGCGCGTGCCCAAAATATAGCAGGCATTACCCCTCTGAACAGCAGCGCTGAGTCGCTGGAACAGAAAACTAGTTGCCCTGGGATCCCTAGTTACCCTGATGAGTCTTTTGCCTAGCTCCTTAAGGAACTTAGATGCATTATTTCCCCATGAGCCAAGGGTCTCTGAGCCTATGGGAAAAAAACTTATAATGATGGGTAAGTTCTCCATATTTTCTAGACTTATGGGACTCCCTGAAGCTGCGGCTGCCCCTCCTTCTTCCCTGGTGTATTGGAGATAGGTATCAGCCAAGGTAGATGCACATGTGTAGTCCCACACCACCTGCTTCCCGTCTGCCCAGGCTTGAAGTGTGATGCCATCTCGACGCTTCTGGCTGCTATCAGATCTGCATATTTGGGGTGGCTCCCTTACTGCTGGGCATCCGGCTGTTGTGAGGCTCCTCTTGATAAAGTTATTAACCTCCTCATGTCTTGCAATCTTTCCCTCGGATTTACGGCACACAAGACCATGGTACCCGAATCGGTCTGCTGCTTCACTGCCACAAATACACCTGTGTTCGGAGAGAATAGGGGCGGCAAGTCGAAGGGCAACACCAATGCGAATGGTCTGTGGGTCGAGGCGTGTGCCAAGGCTGGAGTTGGGAGCAGCCAACATATATGTATATGGAGGGAGGGATTATGAAAGAAGTGAATGCTTTCAGATATTTGGAAGCTGACTTGTCAGCGGATGGGTTTTTGATGGATATGGTTAACTATAGAATATATATATATATATAATATATATATATATATATATATATATATATATATATATATATATATATATATTATATTTATATTTATATGTCGTGCCGAATATGTAAAACGGTCAATAGCAGAACTCATTTAAAATTAAGTCCTTTCTAAAATTTTCTCTTGTACGTTTAAAGATATATTTTTTTCATTAATGTTAATGCAAAAATTTTTAATTTTGCACCAAAAGAATCTTAGAAAACTTACCTAACCTTATTATAACAAGAACAATTTATTTTAGCCTAACCCAACTATATATATTTTAGATTTTTTTATAATAATTTAATACTAAACAAACACAGTGAAATATATTTTTTTCGTTAGGTTAAGAATGATTTTTGCGAAATTATTGCATACACAAATTTTCGCTTGTCCTACATGGCAAGATGAGCGTTGCTTTTTAAGCCAAGATCGCAAGTTCTGCTATTCGGCACGAATATATATATATATAATATATATATATATAATATATATATATATATATATATATATATATATTTTATATATATATATATATATATATATATTTCTGCATCAGAGTACACAGTACTTTATCTACAGAGCCAAACTACAGATCTGAAATCTGGCTGTGTTTATCTTAATGAACTGAACACATCAACTCCAGGCTGAGGGACTGATTACCTCAAAGTCTTCCTCATCTTCCACCTTTCTCTGCTCCATATACAAATAACCCGCACATAGAAGAAGGAGCTTACGACTACGCATCGGTCCGACTTGGACCAAGTCGGACGGAAACGTCGTCGTAAGCTCCTCTCTTCTATGTGCGGGTTATTTGTGCATCGTTCCAGTCACGGTATTGTGCCTTTTTTGTTATTTTCTCTGCATCAGACCGAAGAAGCCACTGACTGGCGAAACGTTTCCAGAATAAAGATACCAAAATGTTGCACAAATGTGTCATTTATCATCTTGTCAGTTTTCTGAAGGTTTTATACATATTCTGTAAGAGTTCTGATGTCTACCTTAGTCGCACACAAAATAAGTATAGCTGCCTGAATAAGGCAGAAAGAAACTACAAAAATTAATACTAACTGACAAATATTATGCTTTCAGGTGTAGGACAGGTGTGCTACAAGGGAGGGGGGTACCCTTAGCTCCCACATTCAGGTGTGTTGGATTAGTCAACACCCGATTCTTGACAGGTGTTGGAGAGAAAAGAGCATCCCACCCTTGACAGGTGTGTAAGAGGAATATTTCTACGTTTATTAACGTAACTTAAAATTTGGAAATAGTAATTGTAAGCATACAAGTAGTGTTAAGTAAATGGCGCTGGGAATTACGTATGGAAATTAACGTAATAAAATAAGCCTATATCATTCCTTATGTTAATTCCCACGAGATCAATATTTCATACAAATAAACATTGATATACCTTGAGTGTTTATTGCAATCTCCGTTTTATATCTCAAAGTATTTTTGATGTTAATGTACAGATGACTCGCGACCTAATTGAGCTTAATACAGTTGATAGGCCTGGGACTATCACAGGAACTGGCGATTGATCAATGGTATGATGATACCGACAAATGTAACAACGATTGTGTGTTAATTAACTACTTGGTATTGAAGGGACTAGTTGGAGATCTTTTTAATTTAGCAACAATGAATACATCAGCAGTGTACTGCTGGTATATTCTAGAAGAAAGTTACATATTGGGCATAAAAGATAAAATACCCTATTATATTCCACCAGGCAGGATGTGGCCCATAGAAGGTGTTGTGATGTGTCAGCCGGAGGTGGGAGACTGTAGAAGGACAATGAGGATATCGTCAAGAAATCCATTTAAGGTGGAAATGGATAACTGAAAATCCTATTTAAGGTGGAAATGGATAACTGAAAATCCTATTTAAGGTGGAAATGGATAACTGAAAATCCTATTTAAGGTGGAAATGGATAACTGAAATCCTATTTAAGGTGGAAATGGATAACTGAAAATCCTATTTAAGGTGGAAGTGGATAACTGAAAATCCTATTTAAGGTGGAAATGGATAACTGAAAATCCTATTTAAGGTGGAGATGGATAACTGAAAATCCTATTTAAGGTGGAAGTGGATAACTGAAAATCCTATTTAAGGTGGAAATGGATAACTGAAAATCCTATTTAAGGTGGAAGTGGATAACTGAAAATCCTATTTAAGGTGGAAATGGATAACGAAAATCCTATTTAAGGTGGAAGTGGATAACTGAAAATCCTATTTAAGGTGGAAATGGATAACTGAAAATCCTATTTAAGGTGGAAGTGGATAACTGAAAATCAATGAAGCTGATATCCTCCCCTGACCCTCAGGAGGGGATAGGGTGGTGAGGTGAGGGGACGGGGGAGGGGTGAGGTGAGCTGGCAGTCAAGCCCTTCACCACACTTGCACCACCTACCCTCGCGTACCACTACCTAAAAGGGTACATAAGGGCAAGTTACACAATAGCAAAGCGCTTCCTCTCACCCACAGTGCGCATATATTGGCCCTTCGTTCATTTCTTCCCACTCGAAATATTTCAGAAATTTTATGTAATTTTCGGTTAGGGTAGAAAAGGTTAAATTAAATTAAACAATATACATAAGTAGTGGATGTATATAGATATAAACACCCAGTAGCTGAGCATCCCATAATTCCAGCCGCCACACACAACTGGTACACAGTGCACCATAAGTTTATAATGTAGTTCAATAACAGTGTTGATTTGAAGACAGAAATAGCACACACACACGCGCGCGCGCGCGCGCGCAACACACACACACACACACACAACACACACACACACACACACACACACACACACACACACACACACACATACACACATACACACACACATAACAGGAGCTCGGACTCGACCCCCGCAACCTCAACTAGGTGAGTACACATATACACACGCACACAACACACACACACACACATGAGACGGGAGAAAGAGACTACATAGCAGGTACACTTCAGTCTGGGGAACACAAAGTGGTCATTGCAGTGATGTATAATCCACCACAGAACTGCAGGAGGCCAAGAGAGGAATATGAAGAGAGCAACAGAGCAATAGTGGACACACTTGCTGAGGTGGCAAGAAGAGCTCACTCCAGCAGAGCAAAGTTGCTGGTTATGGGGGATTTCAACCACAGGGAGATTGACTGGGAAAACCTGGAGCCACATGGGGGTCCCGAAACATGGAGAGCCAGGATGTTGGACGTGGTGCTGGAAAACCTCATGCACCAACATGTTAAGGACACTACCAGAGTGAGAGGGGATGATGAACCAGCAAGATTGGACCTTGTGTTCACCCTGGGCAGCTCAGACATTGAGGACATCAAGTATGAGAGTCCCTAGGAGCTAGCGACCACGTGGTTCTGTGCTTTGAATACATAGTAGAGCTGCAAGTGGAGAGATAACAGGAGTAGAATGGGAAAAGCCTGACTATAAAAGAGGGGACTACATAGGGTTGAAGAACTTCCTGCGGGAGGTCCAGTGGGACAGAGAACTGGCAGGAAAGCCAGTAAATGAAATGATGGAATATGTAGCAACAAAATGCAAGGAGGCAGTGGAAAGGTTCATTCCCAAGGGCAACAGTAACAACGGGAAGACCAGAACAAGCCCCTGGTTTACCCGACGGTGTAAGGAGGCAAAAACAAAGTGCAATAGAGAATGGAAAAAGTACAGAAGGCAGAGAACACACGAAAATAGGGAGATCAGTCGCAGAGCCAGGAGTGAGTACGCACAGGTAAGGAGGGAGGCCCAGCAACAGTATGAAAATGACATAGCATCGAGAATCAAGACTGACCCGAAACTGTTGTATAGCCACATCAGGAGGAAGACAACAGTCAAAGACCAGGTGATCAGATTAAGGACAGAAGGTGGAGAACTCACAAGAAATGATCAGGAGGTATGTGAGGAGCTGAACAGGAGATTTAAGGAAGTTTTTACAGTAGAGACAGGAAGGGCTGTGGGAAGACAGCACAGAAGGGAACATCAAGAGGGAATATACCATCAAGTGTTGGATGACATACGAACAACTGAGGAGGAGGTGAAGAAGCTCTTAAGTGACCTTGACACCTCAAAGGCGATGGGACCAGTGGACCAGTGCTGTTTCTGGTATTTGTGAACGACATGACGGAAGGAATAGACTCTGAGGTGTCCCTGTTTGCAGATGACGTGAAGTTGATGAGAAGAATTCACTCGATCGAAGACCAGGCAGAACTACAAAGGGATCTGGACAGGCTGCAGACCTAGTCCAGCAATTGGCTCCTGGAGTTCAATCCCACCAAGTGCAAAGTCATGAAGATTGGGGAAGGGCAAAGAAGACCGCAGACGGAGTACAGTCTAGGGGGCCAGAGACTACAAACCTCACTCAAGGAAAAAGATCTTGGGGTGAGTATAACACCAGGCACATCTCCTGAAGCGCACATCAATCAAATAACTGCTGCAGCATATGGGCGCCTAGCAAACCTCAGAACAGCATTCCGACATCTTAATAAGGAATCGTTCAGGACCCTGTACACCGTGTACGTTAGGCCCATATTGGAGTATGCGGCACCAGTTTGGAACACACCTAGCCAAGCACGTAAAGAAACTAGAGAAAGTGCAAAGGTTTGCAACAAGGGCTAGTCCCAGAGCTAAGAGGTATGTCCTACGAGGAGAGGTTAAGGGAAATCAACCTGACGACACTGGAGGACAGAAGAGATAGGGGGGACATGATAATGACATACAAAATACTGAGAGGAATTGACAAGGTGGACAAAGACAGGATGTTCCAGAGATTGGACACAGTAACAAGGGGACACAGTTGGAAGTTGAAGACACAGATGAATCACAGGGATGGTAGGAAGTATTTCTTCAGCCACAGAGTAGTCAGTAAGTGGAATAGTTTGGGAAGCGATGTAGTGAAGGCAGGATCCATACATAGCTTTAAGCAGAGGTATGATAAAGCTCACGGTTCAGAGAGAGTGACCTAGTAGCGATCAGTGAAGAGGCGGGGGCCAGGAGCTCGGACTCGACCCCCGCAACCTCAACTAGGTGAGTACAACTAGGTGAGTACACACACACACATACACATACACATACACACACACACACACACACACACACACACACACACACACACACACACACACACACATATATATATATATATATATAATATATATATATATATATATATATATATATATATATATATATATATATATATGAGAGAGAGAAAAAAAAACAAGGAGTCGGAGGGTCATCTGAGATGTGATATCGGCACGCTTCTAGGAAGACAGTGATTGAATGAACGACGGTGAAAGTGATACTTCATTTTTAGGTCACCTGCCTCCCTGGAAAACGGCAGGTATATATATATGTCGTGCCGAATATGTAAAACTGGTCAATTAGCAAGAACTCATTTAAAATTAAGTTCTCCCTAAAATTTTCTGTTATAATTTTAAAGATATATTTTTTCATTAATGTTAATGTAAAAATTTTTAATTTTGCTCCAAAAGAAACTTAGAAAACCTACCTAACCTTATTATAAGAAAAACGATTTATTTTAGCCTAACCCTAAATAAATATGTGACTTTGTAAATGGTCCAAGTCGGACCGAAACGTCGTCGTAAGCTTCTCTCTTTTATGTGCGGGTTATTTGTGTATCACCTAAATATATTTTAGATTTGTTTACAATAATTTAATACTAAATAAACATAGTGATATGTATTTTTTTCGTTAGGTTCAGAATGATTTTGGCGAAATTATTGCATACACAAAATTTCACTTGTCCTATATGGCAAGATGAGCGTTGCTATTTAAGCCAAGATCGCAAGTTCTGCTTATTCGGCACGACATATATATGTCGTGCCGAATAGGCACGACATATATTAGGGTAAAATAAATTGTACTTGTTATAGTAAGGTTAGGTAAGTTTTCTAAGTTCCTTTTGGTTCAAAATTATAAATTTTTTACATTAACATTAATGAAAAAAATATATTTTTAAAAAACGTATAAGAGAAATTTTAAAAATGATTTAAATTTTAAATGAGTTCTTACAATTTGACCAGTTTTACATATTCGGACGAACACACACACTTTATATATATATATATATATATATAATATATATATATATATATATATATATAAAATTATTATTATTAATATATAAATATGTCTTCCCAAAATAGGTAAAAATTTGCAAATTTTTTTACTTAAATAGCAACCTTTCTTGGCAAATTAAACAAGCGAAAATTTGTACTTCCCTGGGGTACCGGAGGTTTTTCCGGGGATCAAGCCCCCGGGGCCCCGGCCCATGACCGGGCCCCCCGTGGATCGGGGCCCCCTGATCAACTAGGTTGATGTTTGGCCCCGCACACAGCCGACGTACGAGCCACACCCCGGTGTCCGGGCACTGACTTTAGGGTACCTGCCGCTTCCCCTTGAAGGCCCAGGGTTTTATTGGAAATTTCCCCCTAATGCTTGAGGGAGGTTTGAACTTTTTGGGCCCCGGAAAACTTATGGTGTTTTCTCTTGTTACCAATGGCGCCCCCTCTTTTTTATTGGCGGCATTTTGCATCGCCCCCGTTTTTTACTTTCGAAAGGGGTTTTTTCTGTGTGCGATTTGGGACCTTTCCTTTCCCAATTTTAAAAGTGTAGATTATGATATACTCCCCCTCCTGCGTTCCAAGGGAGTTAAGTAAAAGTGCTTCCAAGCGTTCCCAGTGTTAAGGTGTTGACAGAAATATACGTGCAAAAGGATCTCTGTCCCCTCTAGATCTGCGATTTCCCCGCTTTGTAGGAGATGTTAATGTACAGCAGTATCCAGCCAAAGGAGAACAAGTGTTTTGAAAAAGATCATCATGGGCTTGGGGGGGTTGTTTTTGTACGCGGGAGGGGCACGCCTCGGGTGGCGGAGGGGGGAAGGTTGTTGTTGCTGTTTTTGTGGTAACACGGGGGTTGTGTTGTAGCTGGGATGTGCACGCCTCGGTGGCGGAGGAAGGGAAGGTTGTTTTTTTGTGTTTTTGCTGGTAACATGGGGTTTTGTTGAGCTGGGTTGTGCAGCTCGGTGGGGGAGGAAGGGAAGGGTTTTGTTGTCTGTTTTTGCGGGTAAAACTGGGGTTGTGTTGTAAGCTGGGTGTGCAGCCCGGTGGTGAGCAAGGGAAGGTTGGTTGTTGCTGGTAACACGGGGGTTTGTGTTGTACGTGGGTTGTGCACGCCTCAGTGGCGGGGGGGGAAGGTTTTGTTTTGGGGTTGTTGCGGTAACCGGGGTTCTGTTGTACGCTGGGATGTGCCCCTCGGTGGTGGAGGAAGAGAAGGTTGTTGTTGTTGTGGTAACACTGGGATGTTTTAAGCGGGGATGTGCACCCCTCGGGGGAGGAAGGGAAGGTTGTTGTTTTTGGGTTTTGCTGCGGGGTAACCGGGGGTTTGTGTTGTAAGCGGGGGTTTTTCACCCCTCGGTGGCGGGGGAAAGGGAAAGGGTTTTGTTGCTGTTGTTGCTGGTAACAGGGGGGTTTTTTTGCAAGCAGGGATGGCAGCCTCGGGGGGGGAGGAAGGGAAGGTTTTTGTTGTTGCTGTTGTTGCTGGTAACACGGGGGGTTGTGTTGTAAGCAGGGTGTGTCGCCTCGGTGGCGGAGGAAGGGAAGGTTTTTTGTTGTTGTTGCGGGTAACACGGGGTTGTGTTTTTACGCTGGGATGTGCCCCCTCGGTGGGGGAGGAAGGGAAGGTTGTTGCTGTTTTTGCTGGTAACACTGGGGTTTGTGTTGTAAGCGGGGTGTGACGCCTGGGTGGGGGGGAAAGGGGAAGGGTTTGTTTTTGTTGTGTTGTCTGGTGCACGGGGTTGTGTTGTACGCTGGGATGTCACCCTCATGGGAAGGAAGGAAGGTTGTTGTTGTTGTGGTAACACTGGGTTGTGTTGTACGCTGGGGTGAAAACCTCGGTGGCGGGGGGAAAGGGAAAGGGTTTTGTTGTTGCTGTTTTTGCTGGTAACACTGGGGTTGTGTTGACAGGGGGTGTGCAGCCCGGTGGCGGAGGAAGGGAAGGTTGTTGCTGTTTTTGCTGTAACATGGGGTTGTGTTGTACGCGGGGATGGCCGCCTCAGTGGCGAAAAAGGGGAAAGGGTTGTTGTTGTTGCTGAAACATGGGTTTTTGGTTTTACGCTGGATGTGCACC
The DNA here is from genome assembly GCF_026875155.1 of Cherax quadricarinatus. Taxonomy (NCBI): domain Eukaryota; kingdom Metazoa; phylum Arthropoda; class Malacostraca; order Decapoda; family Parastacidae; genus Cherax; species Cherax quadricarinatus. Next base: position 11,324,969 of record NC_069435.1, on the reverse strand, counting down.
CTGGGTGGCGGGGGAAAGGGGAAAGGTTGTTGTTGCTGTTGTTGCTGGAACACTGGGGTTGTGTTTACGCTGGGTTGTGCACCCCTCGGTGGGAGGAAGGGAAGGTTGTTGTTGTTGCTGTTGTTGCTGGTAACACTGGGTTGGTTGAAAGTGGGATTGCACCCCTCGGGGGTGGGGGAAAGGGATTTGTTGTTGGGGTAACACTGGGTTGTTTGAAGCGGGGTTGTGCCCCTCAGTGGCGGAGGAGGGAAGGTTGTTGTTGTTCTTTGTTGCTGGTAACACTGGGTTCTGTTGTACGCGGGGTGTGCACGCCTGGGTGGTGGGGGAAGAAAAGGTTGTTTTTTTTTGCTGGTAACACTGGGGTTGTGTGTAAGCAGGGATGTGCAGCCTGGGTGGGGGAGGAAGGGAAGGTTGTTGCGTTTTTGTGGTAACAGGGGTTTTTGGTTGCAAGCAGGGATGTGCCGCCTGGGTGGAGGAAAGGGAAAGGGTTGTTGTTGTTCTGTTGTTGCTGGAAAACACTGGGGTTGTTTGTAAGCGGGGATGTGCACGCCTCGGGGGCGGGGGAAAGGGGAAGGTTGTTGCTGTTGTTGCTGGTAAAAACTGGGGTTGGGGTTGTACGTGGGATGTGCACGCCTCGGTGGCGGAGGAAGGGGAAGGTTGTTGCTTTTGTTGTGGTAAACTGGGGTTGTTTTGTAACAGGGATGTGCACCCTCGGTGGCGGAGGAAAGGGAGGTGTTGTTGTTGCTGTTGCTGCTGGTGAACTGGGGTTTGTGTTGTACGCTGGGATGTGCAGCCCAGTGGCGGGGAAAGGGGAAAGGTTGTTGTTGTTGCTGGAACATGGGTTGTGTTGTAGCTGGGAGTGAGCCTGGGTGGCGGAGGAAGGGGAGGTTGTTGTTGCTGTTGTTGCGGTAACACTGGGGTTGTGTTGTACACTGGGATGTGCAGCTCGGTGGCGGGGGAAAGGGGGAAGGTTGTTGTGTTGTTCTGGTAACACGGGGTTGTGTTGTACGTTGGGATGTGCCCCCTCAGTGGCGAAGGAAGGAAGGTTATTGTTGTTGCGGTAAACTGGGTTGGTTGTCGCGGGGATGTGAAAGCCTCGGTGGGGGAGGAAGGGGAAGGTTGTTGTTGGTTGTTGTGGTAACACTGGGGTTGGGTTTGTCCTGGGATGTCACCCCTCGGGGGCGGAGGAAGGGAAGGGTTGTTGTGTTGTTCTGTGGAAACAGGGGTTGTTTTGTACGCTGGGATGTGCAGCCTGTGGCGGAGGGGAAGGGAAAGGTTTTGTTGTTGTGTGGTAACACTGGGGTTGGTTGAAAGCGGGGATGTGCGCCTGGTGGCGGAGGAAGGGAAGGTTTTTGCTGTTGTTCTGGTAAAGGGGGTTGTGTTGTACGGGGGGGATGTGCCCCTCGGTGGTGGGGAAGGGAAGGGTTGTTGTGTTTTTGCTGGTAACACTGGGGTTGTGTTGTACGCTGGGATGTGCACGCCTCGGGTGGGGGGGGGGAAGGGAAGGTTTTTGCTTTTTGTTGCGGGAAACACTGGGGTTGTGTTGTAAGCGGGGATGTGACGCCTCGTGGCGGAGGAAGGGAAAGGTTGTTGCTGTTGTTGCTGGTAACACTGGGGTCGTGTTGTACCTGGGTGTGCACGCCTCGGTGGTGGGGAAAGGGGAAGGTTGTTTGTTGTTTTGCTGGTAAACCGGGGGTTGTGTTGTACGCTGGGTTGGGGGCACCCCTCGGTGGCGGAGGAAGGGAAGGTTTTTGCGTTGTTGTGTTGTTGTGGTAACCTGGGGTTGTTTTTGACGCTGGTGGCAGCCCTCGGGGGCGGAGGAAAGGAAGGTGTTGCTGTTGTTGCTTTTGTTGGGTAACACGGGGGTTGTGTTGTACGCTGGGATGTGCCCCCCTCGGTGGTGGGGGAAGGAAGGTTGTTGCTGTTGTTGCTGGTAACACGGGGGTTGGTTGTACGTGGGATGTGCACGCTCGGGGGCGGAGGAAGGAAGGTTGTTGCTGTTGTTGCTGGTAAACGGGGTTTTGGTTTTGTACGGGGGATGTGCAGCCTCGGTGGCGGGGGAAAGGGGGAAGGGTTTGTTGCGTTGTTGTGTAACATGGGGTCGGTTGTCGCTGGGAGTGCACGCCTGGGTGGGGGAGGAAGGGAAGGTTTTGCTGTTTTTGCTGGTAACACGGGGTTGTGTTTTACCTGGATGTGCACCCCTGGTGGCGGAGGAAGGAAGGTTTGTTGCTGTTGTTGCGGGAACATGGGGTTTTTGTTTACACGGGGATGTGCACCCCTCGGGGCGGAGGGGGAAAGGGTTTGTTGCTTGTTGCTGGTAACAGGGGTTGGGTTTTTGTACGCTGGGGTGCACCCCTCGGGGGTGGAGGAAAGGGAAAGGTTTTTTTTGTTGTTGCTGTTGTTGCTGGAAACACTGGGGTTGTGTTGTACGCTGGGATGTGCACGCCGGTGGGGAGGAAGGAAGGTTTTGTTGTTGTTGTTGCTGGAAACATGGGGTTGTGTTGACGCTGGTGGCACGCCTCGGGGGGCGGGGGAAAGGGGAGGTTGTTGTTGTTGTTGCGGTAACACTGGGGTTGTGTTGTACGGGGGATTGCACGCCTCGGTGGCGAGGAAGGGAAAGGTTTTGCTGTTGTGTGGTAACACTGGGGTTGTTTTGTAAACTGGGATGTGCACGCCTCGGGGCGGAGGAAGGGGGAAGGTTTTTGCTGTTTTGCTGGAAACGGGGGGTTTGTTGTACGCGGGGTGGCACGCCTCGGTGGTGGGGGAAAGGGAATTTTTGTCTTGTTCTGTTTTGCGGGTAACAGGGGGTTGGTTGTACGTGGGATGTGCACGCCTCGGGGGGAGGAAGGAAGGTGTTGTTGTTGGCTGGTAACACGGGGGTTTGTGTTGTACGTGGGATGTGCCGCCTCGGTGGCGGAGGAAGGGAGGTTGTTGGTTGTTGCGGGTAACATGGGGTTTGTTTACGCTGGGTGTGCACCCCTCGGGGCGGAGGAAGGGAAGGGGTTGTTTTGTTGTTGGTAACACTGGGGTTGTTTTTGTCGCTGGGATGGCACGCCCGGTGGCGGAGGAAGGGAAGGTTTTTGTTGTTGCGCTGGAACACTGGGGTTGTGTTGTACGCTGGGATGTGCACCCCTCGGGGGTAGGGAAAGGGGAAAGGTTTTGTGTTGTTGCGGTAACACTGGGTTTGTGTTGTACGGGGGGTGTGCAGCCTCGGTGGCGGAGGAAGGGAAGGTTGTTGCTGTTGTTGCTGGTAACATGGGGTTGTGTTGTACGCGGGGATGTGCCCCCCTCGGTGGTGGAGGAAGGGGGGTTTTTGTTTTTGCTGGTAACACGGGGGGTTGTGTTGTACGTGGGATGGCACGCCTGGGTTGGCGGGGAAGGGAAGGTTGTTGTTGTTGCTGCTGGTAACATGGGGTTGTTTTTGTACCTGGGATGTGCACGCCTCGGTGGGGGGAGGAAGGGGAAGGTTTGTTTCTGTTTTTGCGGAAACACTGGGGTTGTGTTGTACGCTGGATGTGCACCCCCTCGGTGGGGGGGAAAAGGGAAGGTTTTTGCGTTTTGCTGGTAACACTGGGGTTTGTTGTACGCGGGGATGTGTACCCCTTTTGTGGTGGGGGAAGGGAAGGTTGTTGTTGTTGCTGGAAACACTGGGGTTGTTTGTAAGCAGGGATGTGCACCCCTCGGTGGCGGGGGAAAGGGGAAGGGTTTTTGTTGTTGTTGTTGCTGGTAACATGGGGTTGTGGTTGACGCGGGGATGTGCACGTTCGGGGGCGGGGGAAAGGGAAGTTGTTGTTGTTGCTGTTGTTGGGGTAACACGGGGGTTGTGTTGTACGCTGGGATGTGCACCCCCGGGTGGCGGGGGAAAGGGGAAGGTTGTTCTGTTTTGCTGGTAACAGGGGGTTGGGTTTTGTACGCGGGGGTTGGCACGCCTCGGGGTGGGGGAAAGGGAAGGTTGTTGTTTCTGCGGGGTAACACTGGGGTTTGTGTTGTACGTGGATTCACGCCTCGGTGGCGGGGGAAAGGGGAAAGGTTATTTTTGCTGTTGTTGCTGGTAACACTGGGGTTGTTTTGTAACGGGATGGCACGCCTGGGTGGGGAGGAAGGGAAGGTTGTTGCTGTTGTTGTGGTAACAGGGGTTTTGTGTTGTAGCGGGGGATGTGCACCCTCGGGGCGGAGGAAGGGAAAGTTGTTGCTGTTGTTCTGGTAACATTTGGGGTTGTGTTGTACCTGCGATGTGCACCCCTGGGTGGCGGGGAAGGGGGGGTTTTTTGTGTTGTTGCTGGTAACAGGGGTTGTGTTGTACGCTGGGATGTGCACGCCTCGGTGGGGAGGAAGGGGAAAGGTTTTTTGCGTTGTTGCTGGAACACGGGGGTTTTGGGTTGTACGCTGGGATTGACCCCTCGGTGGCGGGGGAAGGGAAAAGGTTGTTTTTTGTTGGCTGGAAACACGGGTTGTGTTGTAGCGGGGGATGTGCACGCCCCCCGGGGGGGGGGAAAAGGGAAGGTTGTTGTTGTTGCTTTTTGCTGGTAACATGGGGTTTGTTGTACGGGGGGTGTGCACCCCTCGTGGCGCGGGAAAGGGGAAAGGTTTTGTTGTCCCTGTTGCGCTGGAACACTGGGGTTGTGTTGTACGCTGGATGTGCAGCCTCGGTGGCGGGGGAAAGGGAAGGGTTTGTTGTTGTGTGTTGCTGTGGAAACACTGGGGTTGTGTTGTACGCTGGGTGGCACCCCGGTCCCCCGGAGGAAGGGAAGGGTTTGTTGTTGTTGCTGTTGTTGCTGGTAACACGGGGGGTTGTTGTACGCGGGGGCACGCCTCGGTGGCGGAGGAAGGGGGTTTTGTTGTTGTGTTGTTGCTGGTAACACGGGGGGTTGGTTTTGTCGCGGGGTGTTCCGCCTCGGGGGCGGGGAAGGGAATTTTTGTTGTTGTGTTTTTTGGGGTAACAGGGGTTGTTTTGTACGCGGGGTGTGAAACCCTCGGTGGGGGGGAAGGAAGGTTTGTTGTTTTTTCTGTTGTTGCTGGTAACACGGGGGTTGTGTTGTACGGGGGATGTGCAGCCTCGGGGGGCGGAGGAAGGGAAGGTTGTTGTGTTTTGTGGTAAACTGGGTCGGTTGTACATGGGATGTGCACGCCTCGGTGGTGGGGGAAAGGGAAGGTTATTGTTTTGTGCGGTAAAACTGGGGTTGTTTTGACGTTTATGAAAAATTTCGTAAAAAATCTTTCCCTAACCAAGAGAAAAATAATTTCATTATGTTTGTTATTAAATTACAGTAAATTTATCTAAAATATTTTAGTTGGTTAGGAAAATTTAAAATTGCTTGTTATAATAAGGTTCGGTAAGTTTTCTAAGGTTCTTTTGGTACAGAATTATTAATTTTTACATTATCATAAATGAAATATGTATCTTTAAATGTATAAGAGAAAATTTTAGAAAGGACTTAATTTTACGTACACACATATACATACATACCAATGTTCATATACCAGCTCGTACGTTAATACTGATATTATGGCAGAAATTATTTTTAAACAACCCACTAACTATACACGTTCCTAACTATGCATCCGTTCCTCTTTATTGTCAGAGATTATGTACACCGAGAGGTGTATGAGGTGTATGAGGTGTATGAGTTGTATGACTTTATTCCTCATTTTAGGGATGAAATTGTCCTTAACTGGAGGTAAACAAGTTTCTAGCGGCCTTAATGACCCTCATGTAGTTGATAGGCTTTAAATCCCATTAGCCAAGTAACTGGTAGGCGACATTCCCCAGTGGAAGTAGGTCATACCCAAAGAGATGAGTTAGTAGTTGTCATGTCCGTGAAGAAGGTTATGTACATGTCCTCAGAATCAAGATTCGATAATGATGCAGTGTCTGACGAGTAGTACAAGAACAGTATACAATACCGACAGGATGAAATTAAGACATGTGGAACATCTGGGTATCTTTATAAAGATACCCAGATGTTGCACATGTCTTAATTTCATCTTGTCGGTATTGTATACCATTCTTGTACTACAGATCGTATGAGGGAGAGTCAGCCGTGTGTCCGACTTTCTGGATCATGTTTGTATTACGAAAATTTTCTCTACGCTTTAAGTTACTGTTGTAGGTGATGTGTGGAAAATACACGTACGTATATTTCAGGACGTTTATTATAGAAAGACTTTGGCTACATCATGTCGGTGCGCTGCATGACCCGTGTGGGGTTTAGCGCTTAGTTTTGCTAATAATAATAATAATCATCGCATCGTCATCACCAGGCTATTTTCTTTTGTATGTGATGTGCTCGGCTGTGTGTGCTCACCCACATCTCTGTGTGTTCCTTTCTTTACAAATCAAAAATAATCATTATCAGCCCCTTTGTTACTTAAGTCAGTTTGGCTGAGGTTTTTTTTTTTTTTTTTTGAGTTTTTTTTTATTGTTTATTTTTGTTTACCTCTAATTCTTGTAATCTGTAAGTATTTGTGTGAAATTATTTATCGACTGAAGATTTGTCTCTACCCCTCCCTCCATGCCCCTCCCCCTGCTGTCCTTTTCTTCTGCCTTCCATTACCCCTGCCCTCTTTACCCCCTGCCTTACATTCCCCATGCCTTCCATTTCTCTGCCCTCCATCCCCCTGCCCTCCTTCCCCCTGCCCTTCTTCCACCTGCCCTTCATCCCTTTGCCTTCCACTCCCCCCTGTCCCCCACCCTCGGCACCCCCTTCCCACCAGTTCCCTTTCCACCCCCCAGGGAAAACTAACTTAAATTCTATATTTAAAATTTTGCCTCATACCTGATCTACCATACCAACATAACCTTTCAAAATTTATATAATTGAAAATCACAATCAACAAATTTCACATAACTTTGGTTAATTGTTTTCCATAATAGCGAAGCTCCTGTGGCATGTTTCCTGCTGTCCTTGCTTATCTAGCAGTAAGTAGGTACCTGAGTGTTATTCGACTGGTGTGGGCGGCATCCCGGGGGACAAGATTAAAGAACTTCAATGGAAATAAGACAGTTCTCGATGATGCACTGACTTTCTTGGCCTGGTGGCAAAAGCTCTCACTTCACACGGTGAGGGGTCCGTGTTCGATTCCCGGTAAAGGGTGGAAGCATTAGGCGTGTTTCCTTACACCTGTTGTCCATGCTCAGTAATAATGGGTATCTGCGTGTTAGTCGACTGGTGTGGGTCGCATCCTGGGACAAAACTGATGTAATTTACCCGGAATGCTCTGCATAACAAGGGGCTTTCTGTATAGTAGTATATCAGTGATGTCAGCTAGGACTGTATACCTTGTACATGTACTTGTAGTAAATAAAGGCGTTATTATTGTTATTATCTTGGGTTGCTAACTCTCCCTCAGGTTAAAAATCTCAACAAGTCTTATCTTAACTTAAGCTTCAGTAAGCACACAATGAAGAGGCGGGCTAGGAGCTATGAATCGACCCCTGCAACCCAGTTAGATGAGTACATTTTTTGGCGTGGAAGGAGGTGGGGAGGAGGTAGGAAATTAATTGGTGCCATATTCATATTATACATCCTCTCCCTCGTAACACAGTGCCCACATTGACTGTTAAAATGCATTTTTCTTCCTTTAAGAGAAGGAAACAAAATAATTGCTCAAGATAGTTTAGAAATGCTTCTTGTGATAGGTTTCAAACTTTTATTGCTGATGTGCCTTAGAGGAAGGTTCATGTTGCTGATGTTGTGTTGGTGTCGATATACCAACGTTATGAATGCCTAAGAGTGTACTAGTTTCCATGTGATAACTAGTTAAGGCTTCGTCTCGTCAGTAGATCCGACTTAAAAGTTTAATTTTTGTCATAGCACATTTATTTGCTGTTTTTTTTTTTTCGTTAGATAATTTCTATACTTTTGACCGGTTAGAAGCTTTGAAAGTTAATTCTTCTAACCAAAAGTAAGATTAAATATTATTCTACACTGTGAATATATTATGTGAAATTAATGGTTTCTCTGCCGTAAGTATAATGTGACTTTTTCGATCGGCTTCAAACTTTGGGCTGTGATGTATTTTGTTATAAAGGAAGTTCGAATTTTTATCGAATTCTGAAAGTTTAGAGTCACAAATTTCAATAATCAAATTGTAATACTGGTTCTATGATATTACATGAGAATGCTTCACCTGATCGGCTTCAAACTCAAAAGAATGGCATTGCACTCATGGAAATTTTGTCAAATGAGTTTAGATTGTGTATGTGACACAGTGTCAGTTTTACTAAACAAATTGGATCATTGGTTTACGTGTTGTAACTCGAGAATAACTAGTTTCACAGATTTCAAACATTCAACACTACTGTGTCCCACCTAGAGAAATGTAAGGATTTCTAGAGAACTTTGGTCTGTTATTTTATATAAAAATATTGTGTATGAAACACAAAATGTATTAACAGTAATATCTCTAAATGGTGTTCATCTACAGCTCCTCTACCTCTTCAGTTCGTTGTTCTACAGCTCCTGTACCTCTTGAGGTTGATCTACCGCTGTTGTGCCTCTTGAGGCTGTTGATCTATAGCTCCTGGGCCTGTTGAGGGTGTTAATGGTGTTAGGGTTTTGAGAATGTTGTGCTGAACTCTGTCTCTGCCTCTTGATCATTCCCACAAGTCACATAAAAAATGGAAAATTCTGACCGTCTTGTGCCAGGCTTTTTCAGTTGTTTTCCCAAATTCGCTTATGTGCTGCTGTGTGTTTTTGAATGTCAAAATCCACTGAACATTTTCTTATATCATTTATATGCACAGTTCTTTCTCTCTCTTATTCTTTACCTTATTTCTTTTCAGAATAGAATAAAAATTTTTTTATTAATAGTTTTTCAAAATGCTTAAAATAATTACTAGGAATCAAGTTAATGTTGACTCTGGTTGTAATTTCCATAGCAAGTTCCTCCTGCTGTTGAATCTGTCTTTCCTATATTAGTCTGGCAAAACTTTTCTCCAGGCTGAGGGACTGACCACCTCAAAACTACGCCTTCGAGGGTAAATGGACTGATTACATCACCTTAACATCTCTACTGCTTCATCTATCTCTACATTCGACTGAAGAAGCCTACTGTGTAGGAGAAACGTTTCGGAATAAAAATGGTAAACTGTTACACATGTGTCTTAAGTACATCGAGCGCACACAACGAGGCTGATCCTCCATCAGTTGTATTACTACGAAACATGCACACGTACATACACACACACACACACACACACACACCACACACACACACACACACACACACACGCACACACACACACACACACACACACACACACACACACACACACACACACACACACACACACACACAAAACTGGGAAGGATGATTGGGACGCAGAGCTCAAAAAATGGGAGGAAGACTCGAAGGAAGCTAGAAGAGCTTGGAAAGAGGATGGAGGAGATGATAGCTGCAGAGAGCAGAATGTGGGAGCAACATGCCATAGTAGCAGAAGCCAAGATACAGCTCTTAGAAGAGGAACTGAGTAATCTAAAACAGCTTAAAGAAAAAGATAACAGTACAGACAACATCAGGAACTTCTACATCAGACACAGACAAGGGGACTGGAGGGAGGAAGGAAGCTATACTGTATACAAAGGTCCTGTCAGACCCAAACGGGGCCAAGGCAAAGACAAGGAGCGCACTAGGAACAACTGAGAGGTCGGGAGACATTGAAGGAACTAGTATATATGCAGGGACTCTACCAGACTCCTTCAGGGGCCAGGAACAGCTGAACAGGAAAGACAGACCAATGAGCATGGGGCCTCAGCTAGGGAAGGGATTGAAGGAAGGAATGCTCCAAGAGAAGGAACTAAAACACCTCAGAGGATGCAATGGGAGACACAGTGGGAGTAAGAAAGGAAGAGATCAGTTTTTGTCTATGGGCTCCAGGAAGCCGAAAGGGAAACCTACGAGGAAAGAAAACAGGAGGAGATAAAAGCGATTGAAGGGATCATGAAGGCAATAGGCGAGGGCGACATGACCCAGGTGGCAAATTTTTGGAGAATTGGGGGGTTTGCAAGAAGGAAGCGGCCTCTCAAAGTAATTTTCAAGGCAGAATCAACCCAAACCATGATCGTGCAAGAGAAAGCACGGCTGAGAGACAAACTGGAATTCCAGAGTGTGTACCTCAACTGAGACAGAATGCAAAAAGAAAGGAGAATACTGAAAGAGAGAGTGCAAAAATGAAAGGAGGAATGGGAGGAAGTGACAAAGGGAAGCAGAATAACCGAGACACAGGTGGAAGGGCAAACACACCCCCCAGAAACACCTGCAGAAGGACTCCAATCACAACCCCCAAGGCAACTGAACAATCTAAGCCAACAATCACACACCGATCCCTCTGTCCCCACCCCCACACCACAAACTCCAACCTTACAGCAACCCCCCTATGGGAACTCTGCCCCCACCACAACCCCCTCATAGGCCCCATCAGGGCTCCTGCTCTCCCAACCCCAATATCCTCCCAGGACCACAGTTTTGTAACAAGTTGAAGGTTTGGTACACAAACACGGCTGGAATAAAGAACAAATATGAGGAGTAGCATGAAAGAACCAATGAGAAGTCCCCAGACATCATAGCAGTCACTGAAACGAAACTCACTGAGACATTAACAGATGCAGTCTTCCCACCAGGATATCAGATCCTGAGGAAAGATAGAAGGAGAAGAGGGAAAGGAGGGGTTGCACTGCTCGTAAAACACTGATGGAAATTTGAGGAAATGAGAAGCATAGACGAGATTGGAGAAAGAGAATACATAGCTGGTACACTTCAGTCTGGGGAGCACAAGGTAGTCATTGCAGTGATGTATAATCCACCACAGAACTGCAGGAGGCCAAGAGAGGAATATGAAGAGAGTAACAGAAGAATGGTGGACACACTGGCTGAGGTGGCAAGAAGAGCTCACTCCAGCAGAGCAAAGTTACTAGTTATGGACGATTTCAATCACAGGGAGATCTACTGGGAAAACCTGGAGCCACACAGGGGTCCGAAACATGGAGAACCAAGATGATGGATGTGGTACTGGAAAACCTCATGCATCAACATGTTAAGGATGCTACCAGAGAGAAAGAGGGAAGGATGAACCAGCAAGACTGGACCTTGTGTTCACCCTGAGCAGTTCAGACATTGAGGACATCACATATGAGAAGTCCCTAGGAGCTAGTGACTACGTGGTTCTGTGCTTTGAATACATAATAGAGTTACAAGTGGAGAGGTTAACAGGAGTTGAATGAGAAAAGCCAGACTATAAATGGGGGGACTACATAGGTTTGAGGAACTTCCTGCAAGAAGTTCGGTGGGACAGAGAACTGGTAGAAAAGTCGGTAAATGAAACGATGGAATACGTAACAACAAAATGCAAGGAGATAGAGGAAAGGTTTGTTCCCAAGGGCAACAGAAATAATGGGAAGACCAGAACGAGCCCCTGGTTTACCTGATGGTGTAAGGAGGCAAAAACAAAGTGCAATAGAGAATGGAAAAAGTACAGAAGGCAAAGACCACAGGAAAATAAGGAGATTAGTCGAAGAACCAGGACCAAGTATGCACAGGTAAGGAGGGAGGCCCAGCGACAGTATGAAAATAACATAGCATCGAAAGTCAAGTCTGATCCGAAACTGCTGTACAGCCACATGAGAAGGAAGACAACAGTCAAAGACCAGATGATCAGGCCGAGGAAATTAGGTGGGGAACTCACAAGAAACGATCACGAGGTATGCAAAGAGCTCAACATGAGATTTAAGGAAGTATTTACAGTGGAGACATGAATGGCTCTGAGAAGACAGCACAGAGGGGAACACCAACAGAGAATATACCAACAGGTGCTGGATGACATACAAACAACAGAGGAAGAGGTTCAGAAGCTGCTAAGCGACCTCGATACCTCAAAGGCGAGGGGTCCGGACAACATCTCCCTGTGGGTCCTTATAGAAGGAGCAGAGATGCTGTGCGTCCCACTAACCACAATCTTCAATACATCCCTTGAAACTGGGCAACTACCTGACGGCAAATGTAGTTCCCATTTTTAAGAAGACAGAAACGAGGCACTAACTTACAGACCAGTGTCTCTGACGTGTATAGTATGCAAAGTCATGGAGAAGATTATCAGGAGGAGAGTGGTGGAGCACCTAGAACGAAACAAGATTATAAACAACAACCAGCGCGGATCCATGGAAGGCAAATCCTGTGTCACAAACCTTCTGGAGTTTTATGACAATGTAACAGAAGAAAGACACGAGAGAGAGGGGTGGGTTGACTGCATTTCCCTGGACTGCAGGAAAGCCTTCGACACAGTTTCTCACAGGAGATTAGTGCAGAAGCTGGAGGATCAGGCATGTATAACAGGAAAGGCACTGCAATGGATCAGAGAATACCTGACAGGGGG
>NC_069435.1:11307599-11310099 GCF_026875155.1 Cherax quadricarinatus | reverse complement strand
CCTACCCGTTCTGTGATTTGTTTGCAAACACGTTATTACGATTTCATGAGTCATGACGGTTTTGAAAGGACTTGAGCTAGAGCACGTCACTGCCATGCTGGTGTGGGATTTGTATATAAAAACCTGAATTTTGTGGTCATAGTGGTGGCCCATGCTAACATTTCTACTGTGTATAGAAATATACCTAGTTTGATGAATCTTCCTAGGCCGGCATGGACTAGTGGTTAACGCACTGGCCTGTGAAGTTTAAGATCGTCCACCATGGGTTCAAACCCCACTTGTGTAATTTGTCTGCATTCGTGTCATTACGATTACGTGAGTCACAAAGACAGGGGGAGGGAGGTGGCAGGGGTATTGGGGAGTTCGTATACTTCTGGGATCAGTAAGGTGTAAATTTAAGAGAAGCAAAGTGAGTCAGGTCAGACAGGGCAATCAGACCAATACGTTCAGCACAAGGAAGTACTGATATCGTATTATTGATGGTATGCAACACCGTCACTAATATGATACCTGTGTGACACGGTAACACCATGGTGTCTTGTGTGACACAGTAACACCATGGTGTCTTGTGTGACACAACAACACCATAGTGTCTTGTGTGACACAACAACACCATGGTGTCTTGTGTGACACAACACCATGGTGTCTTGTATGACAACAACACCATGGTGTCTTGTGTGACACAACACCATGGTGTCTTGTATGACACAACAACACCATGGTGTCTTGTGTGACACAACACCATGGTGTCTTGTGTGACACAACAACACCATGGTGTCTTGTGTGACACAACAACACCATGGTGTCTTGTATGACACAACAACACCATGGTGTCTTGTGACACAACAACACCATGGTGTCTTGTGACACAACACCATGGTGTCTTGTGGCACAACAACACCATGGTGTCTTGTGACACAACAACACCATGGTGTCTTGTGACACAACAACACCATGGTGTCTTGTGACACAACAACACCATGGTGTCTTGTGTGACACAACACCATGGTGTCTTGTGACACAACAACACCATTGTGTCTTGTGACACAACAACACCATGGTGTCTTGTGACACAACAACACCATTGTGTCTTGTGACACAACAACACCATGGTGTCTTGTGTGACACAACAACACCATGGTGTCTTGTGACACAACAACACCATGGTGTCTTGTGACACAACACACCATGGTGTCTTGTGTGACACAACAACACATGGTGTCTTGTGACACAAAAACACCATGGTGTCTTGTGACACAACAACACCATGGTGTCTTGTGACACAAAACACCATGTGTCTTGTGTGACACAACATCATGGTGTCTTGTGACACAACAACACCATTGTGTCTTGTGACACAACAACACCATTGTGTCTTGTGACACAACAACACCATTGTGTCTTGTGACACAACAACACCATGGTGTCTTGTGTGACACAACAACACCATGGTGTCTTGTGACACATAAACACCATGGTGTCTTGTGTGACACAACAACACCATTGTGTCTTGTGTGACACAACAACACCACGGGAAAGTCTTCCACAACTCTTTTATTAAACAGCTGTTCGATATGACCTACTTCACTAGAGGAACACACCTGTGTCGTCAGCTACAGGTGTTTCACTTCACTTTTCGGGTATCCGAGGTCTTGCCGCACGAAGGACTGACCACTTACTAAAGACGACGGACTCGTCACGTCAGAATTACATATATTTGTCACCAGTGTTGTATTTTCCTGTATTCGACTAGTGAGGGCCCGTTGTAGCAGTGAAACTTTTCGAAAATAGTTACCCATGTGTTGTACATGTCTCTCAATCATAATATTTATAAATAAATATTAATTATTTTTTATATATTAGAATTACTTCGCGGAGATAATCTACACAACACAATTAAGAGATAGTCTCAATAAAAGTCAAGTATAATACTACTACTAAAAAGTTTGTTCATAACTGGGTTGCAGTCTTATCAAGTATCAGTTCACACTTGGTAAAGTAATGGTTTACAATAGCATGAACTTAATAAGACATAGTGCAACACCTGGTATCAGCGACCATCTCCCTGCCTGGGATTCAGAGTAATCAAGACTATGGTGGTGAACACTTGTATCTAGGTAGACGGAATTGATTACTTCGTCTTCTATAGTCTCTAGTTTCAGCACTTTCAAATAACCTCTGGATTAAAGAATTAGACACATATGCAACATCTGGGTATCTTTATTTGTAGACATTTTGCCATCCAGTGGCTTTATCAATACAAATTCAAGTGCTTGATGGGAAGGCTGTAGAACCATACACAAAAGACGAGGTAATTAGTCCCTCAGTCTTGGTGAAGAGCACCGTAGTCTTGAAGAATCTGAAGCACAGGCATGAAGACTGACGCTTATATACTGGCATCAGGTAAGGGACGTGTAGCAGACGAAGGCATTGTCACTGGTAGACGGGATTCCCCAGCAGAACTAGGTCATACCCAAGGACGGGCCAGGAATAGTTAAAG
>NC_069435.1:11252599-11302599 GCF_026875155.1 Cherax quadricarinatus | reverse complement strand
ATTGTCTTGTATTCACTGATATACTCGTTCTTTTAGAGATTTTATAATCTTCCCATTTCTTTCGAGAATTATTTCTTAAATTTTTTGTTCACCTTCTTAATAATTACTTGAGAGCTCTCCTTCCTTCTTCCTTCTTACTACCAAGCCCTTAAGTGTTGTCTTCCTTCCGATTTGACTTTATAGCAACGTTGATCCTGATCTGATTGTACAGCAATTTTGATTCTGATTTGACTATAGTAACTTTGATTCTGATTGGACTGTAAGCGAGTCTGCTTCGAATTTGACTCTCGATGTTGTGCCAGTCTCAAATTGTCCTTCAACCTTTCTTCTCTCTTATACGTATTCGTTTCCGAGTCTTCTATTTACTTTGTTTCTGTTCTTGTTTGTTATATTTTTTACGCTCTTGCACTTTTGCATTTTGCCTCTCTTCTGGATGCACTCTTTTTGTTCCATTACTTATGAAGTTAAGTATGAATTTCTTCTCTCTCTCCTCTGCCGCTTTCCAACTACACTCCATCACTTGATTCGTTGCCTTTCCTTTCACTTCCCTTTCAAACTTCACTTCATTCAGGAATTCTCTTACACTTGTGGTCTCAGTTTTTGAAGTCTGGTTTATCCTTTTCCCGTGCTTTTTTAAAAAAAGGATTCCAAAATTTAGTAAGTGGGGTAGTAACCCCAGGTGTCTCTATCTCGTATTTGTATTCGGAATAGCTTGGGGGAGAACGCTAGTGGTTCCCCCCCCTCCTCTTGTTTGGTCCCTGCGTTTGGGGTGTCATTTCCAGTATCCTGTCCTCCGTGTGGCTAAGTTTTTCTTTGTGGAATTTTTTTTTGTGTCGTGCTACATTGCTCATTGGGCTTGTGTGGGGTGGTGGGTGGGGTGGGTGGTGTGGGGGGTGGGGGGTGTTGTGTGTGTGTGTGTGGTGTGTGTGTGTGTGTGTGTGTTGGGCGTGCTTGTGTGTGTGTGCGTGTGTGTGGGGGGTGTGGGTGTGGAGGGGGGGTGTGATTCATCTTTTTGTAGCTGTAACATTTTAATTAAAAGGTTGAGTCACAGTCGGGCCCCCTCATATTTACTTCTCGTGGCCCTATCTTTACTGTCGGGGCCCTCATCTTTACTGCTCGTAAATTTCATTATTTTTCGGGCCTCATCTTTACTGCTTGGCCGGTTCCTTTTCCGGGCCCTCGTTTGTGTGAATGAAGTTGGTTTCCCCAGGCGGCAGCTGGGGACTGGGCCGTGGGAGGACGACTATGCAGTAGATGCAGGGATCAATTTTCCCCCAGGTCTTTTCAGTTCCTGGCCTCTTGGGGTGAAAAAAAATAACCCCTGACCTTCATTGATTTATTGTGCCTTAAACTTCTATTTTTTCCCCATGTATTTTTCCCACCACTCCAACAATTTTGCTTTAATGTATCTCAAGTTCTCGAATATTTTGTGTTTTTATTAAGTCTACCCCAGTACTTTTACCCTTTATTTCAGATTCTTTTCTAGTCTCCCGTGGTATTAATATTACCAGAAACATATTGGTTCGTACCCATCCTAATGGAATCCACTTTTTCAAAAGATATTTTGATGCTTGTCAGCTATGCCCTACTTTAGCTACTTTTTTGACGAGACAAAATTAGGGTGGGGCCTGGTAGTTATGGTCCCCTTGCAGTTATGGTGCCCTTGGTAATTTTTGATGCCTTCATTTTGGTGCCTTGGCAGTTATGGAGCCTTTTTAAATTTTTGGGCCTTGGCACTTATGGTCCTTGAAATTATGGTGCCCTTGGGGAGTCATTGTGCCTTACGTTTGGGGCCTTGGCCCTTATGGTGCCTGGCCCTTATGGGGCCTTGACGTTATGGTGATTTTACCGTTATGGTCCTTGGCCGTTATGGGGCCTTGACCGTTTGGTGCCCCTTGGGAGTTATTGCGTTTGGTGAGAGAATTTTTGACACGATAAAAGCCTCTTTGTGAAAGATACTACTAATAAAGGTCTCCTTTAGCTGTATATGCCTTTTTTAAAAAATTCTTAAAACCCCTTGGACCCATTTCTGTTCATGCTGAGGAAAAGCGCACCTCGACACGACAATTTAATTACCCGTTTGGTGACAGTTTATTGCGGGAAAAGTTTTTTTCAATGTAAAAAAAAAAAGAACAAAATTAAAATCAATGAAAAAAACGACGTTTAGCGACCCCAGAAATGACAAAAAATAACAAACCACAAAGAAGTACAGTTTGACAAAAAAACCCCCAAAAGGAAGATAATTGAAACTGAAACCAAAAATTTAGCATTAAGGCCCTGAGGTATTTTTAAGCGCCTCTCCCGTTTTAGGTCACGCTCGTGTCTGATTACCTTTTGTGATTAACTCTGTTTTTTTCTCTTCTCTCTTTTCTTTTCTCTCCCTCTCTCTCTCCTCTTTAAAAGGGTGTTTTTTACAGAGTTCCTACCTTTATTAACAAGCTAGGAGCTGTTACCTACATTAGATCATTTGAAAACCTATTTATTGTTATGAGACATTCAAATAGGGAAGAGGATGAAGTTAGAGCCATTTGTGGACCAGCGATTTAATTTGGTCAACTGAATTTATTTCATCGATGTCATTATGTTGTATGAACATGCTCCAGATTCAGTCATCCTAGGAATAAATGATCTCAGATGAAGTGATGTTCATGAGAAGGTTACAGCCAGAGTGTAGTTGCTGTTTGCTGCCCGTCTTGTTGTGTAGAAGCTGACTTCTCGCTCGCCTTGTACATATGGACCTGCTTCGCATGGGTCAGTAGGCCTGTTGCAGTGTTCCTTCTTTCTTATGTTCTTATAACAGTAAGGCCACCCACATCCCTTCGGTGTTGAAGGCTTTACTGAAATGACAGATCTGCCTAAGTGAGGCCTACCCCTCCTTTCTCTCACTCTCTCACTCTCTCTCACTCTCTCTCACTCTCACTCTCTCTCTCTCACTCTCTCTCTCTCTCTCTCTCTCTCTCTCTCTCTCTCTCTCTCTCTCTCTCTCTCTCTCTCTCTCTCTTTCTCTCTTTTTTTTTTTCTTATTTCTCTCTCTCTCCCTCTCTCTTTCTCTCCATCATTTAAGTGTTGCCTGATTTTTTCTTTTTTTTTTTCCTTCCTTCAATAATTTTTTTAAAATTTCATTTATAATCCCAAAGTTCATCCAATGGGTTCAACGTTTGGTGTACGAAAAACTAAGACAAGAATTATTTGAATTTTCTTCAATAAAGATGGGAAAACCCAAAAACCTAGTCTTGTGGTTTTTTTATACAGCCCCCCAGATGCCCCCCTCCAACAGTTCAAGGAACGCTACGGGAAAATTTATTCTTTTTGGAAAAACCCCTTCCATCCCCAAATCCCCAACATTTATGCTTGGTGTTTAAAAACCTAAGGCATCCCAAAAGGGAAAGAATGTAGCAAATAATTTTTAAAGCTAAAAACCAACCCCCGGAAAGAAAAACGAGATGAAAGGTCACACAAAAAAGCTACTAAGTCTCTCCCAAAAAACCACCTTAACCAGCAGTTTGGGGAAAGCCAACAAGACTAGAAAACACACTTGACCTTATCTTCACAAATAATGAGGATGATAAGAGACTTAAATATCAAAAACCCAACTAATTCCGTTCAAAACCCAAATCGGTCCAGAGTACTTGCTAGGGGCCCTAAACGGGCAGAATGCATGTACTGTAAAGGTGTCTTCCAAAAAAAATTTTCAACAACAAGAAAAATTCAACTGGGACCGGGGAAAACCCAGCCTAAACAAAAACATTTTGGGGATAAAGTCTTAAATGCCCAATGGATCAAACCAGTCCCTTAAAAGGGAATCAATTTCCCTGGCAGCCGAAGCATGTTCTAGGCATTTTTCCCCCTTAAGAAAGAAAAAGACAGGAGTAAACGGGAGAAAAAGGGGAGGGCCCCTTACAGAAGACGACGAAGAGTCACGACCTCCTCAGGAGTGCTAGAATTCTGTGACGAAAGGAGGCGCTGACCAGGGAAGGGGAAACTATCAAACTTAATTTTAAAATGACTTTTAAAGGAACCAGGAGAGGCGGGGAGCTTAAATTTTATTAGTAAAAATTGAAAAAAAAAATTCAAAATTTTTCTTTTCTTTAGGCCAAAAAAAGGCAAATACCACATCTAGTTTCGGGCTTTTTACTCAGCCCCCCCGGGGATGGGACTTACACAGAGACCAACAAGGAAAGAGGAAATATTAAAAAATCCCAGTACAACTCTGTGTTTAGTGAACCCCTAACCCGGCCCCTGGAGGTCGACGCCCCAAATGATTTCTTCATGAATGAGCCTCAAAACTCCATAAAGGGTATGCCGGGTTTCCGACACCCCCAAAACTCCGAAGATTTCGAAAAAAGCCATTGGCAACATGCATGCACTTTAGCCCCGGGCCCAGACTCGTGGAATCTGTTTTCATTAAGAACTGCAAGAAAAACCCCCCTTTTTGGGGCCCAAAATTTCACTATGGGGGGGTGGGGAAAATTCCCCGTCACTTTCAACGGTATAGCCCCACTCCATAAAGGGGAAACAAAGATTGTTAAGAACTAAGACCCCAAAAGCTCTGACGTCCCACATCATAAAAAACTTTGAAAGGGGTGCTAAGGAAAACAGGATTGGGAAAAACACCTGGATTCCCAAAATTTTGCCAATTAGGGCAACATGGGTTCAGGGCAGGTCGCTCCTGCCTTTCACAACCCAGGGGTCACTTGACATGGCCTTGGGTGCATGGAAAAAAATCGAATGCAGATGTAATATACCAAGACTTTGCCAAAAAAATTTGACAGATTCGATCATGGCGTAATTTGCCCCTTTAAAAAAAAGTGTAAAGGGGAAAAACTGGGGAAAATGGGGGGGATGGATCTTCCCAATTTTCCCAAAAAAAATCGAAAACAAAGGGGTATGGTCAACGAGTTAAATGGGAAAGGTCCAAAAGTGAAGAGCTCTGTTCCCCAAGGACAGTATCGCCCCCATCTTATTCCCTTTTCCTCTATCAGACATAAAAAGATTACACCCCAAACCCCTTATCTTTGGGGATGATACTAGGATCTGCATGAGGCTGTTTTCTGCTGGGACGCGGGTTTAAACCCCCCAGAAGATATAAAAAAAGTTTTCCAGTGGGCAACGGAAAAAATATGATGTTCAAAGAGGACAAAATTCCAAATACTCCGTTATGGAAAAAAAGGGAAGGGGTTTTCCAGAACAGAAATTATACCACTTATCCCCCCCAAAAAATAGAAGCCCGGAAAAATAATGTTAGGGGCCTTAAAATTTTTTGTAAGGGGAATCCCAACTTTCCAAGGTTTTCCCCCTTTCCCCGATCCAAAAGTGCCCCAAAGGAAAAAATGATGGATGGATAAAGAGAACTTTCAAAAAGAGAGATTCCAAACCCAAGTGATCCTTTTTTAAATCACTTGTTCTCTCTAGGCTTTTTTTTGGAATAAATTTCTGTACAATTTAAAATTCCATTCAAAGCAGGTGAAAAACGCGATCTAGAGGTGTACAGAGGGTCCTTTACTGCAGTATAAGGGTTCTGTCCAAGCACTTTTACTTGTTCTCGTTGAACTCAGGAGGGAGTTTTATAAAACCTTTTTTTGGGGAAAATTTTTGGAAGGGGGGGTCCCAAATCTGCACACAGAAATCACTCCCTACGAAAGTAAAAGACTGGGCAGGCGATGCAAAATGCCCCCAATAAAAAGTAGGGGCGCCATTGGTACACTAAGGGAAAACACCATAAGTGTCCGGGGCCCAAAACTGTTCAACAGCCTCCCATCAAGCATTAGGGGAATTGCCAATAAGCCCCTGGCTGCCTTCAAGAGAGAGCTGGACAGATACCTAAAGTCAGTGCCGGATCAGCCTGGCTGTGGCTCGTATGTTGGACTGCGTGCGGCCAGCAGTAACAGCCTAGTTGATCAGGCCCTGATCTATCGTGAGACCTGGTCATGGACCGGGCCGCGGGGGCGTTGATCCCCGGAATAACCTCCAGGTAACCTCCAGGTAAGCGGGTGCTCCATGACCAGTGTTGCATACAACCCATTCCAAAGGGATCCTGGAATGTATCCAACAACTTTCAAAACCCTCTGTTACTTGGCTTCAAACCCAGGGAACAAACGCGTGCTTCTACTCAGACGACGGCTGCGAGTGAACCTGAAATGTTTAGCTGCACATATTATAGTTTTATGTGTAAGAGTGTGGCATTTTTATTCCTCTTGAATCACGTTAAACATGTATGAGTCTACTTTTCCTGAATAGGTTCAGTATTTAATGTGTGATGCGTCTTGCTGCCAGGATGGTGTTCGCTGAGTTCAGTTTGTGTGTTGGCAAGTTAGTCAGTGTACTATACTAGTTATAAAATGGAATGGTTGGAATACGTGTGATAACTAAAGAATGCTTCTTCTGATCAGCTTCAAACTTCCAGTCCTGGTTTGCTTCCCAGGAAGTAAAGTTCGCTTAGTTATTGATCTACATAAATCTAAATTTGCCAATTTGGTAAATAAATAACGACATGGATTCCTATTCAATAGCTAAAGAACGCCTTCTTCGATCGGCTTCAGATTATTAATGCTGACGTATTCGCTGAGGAATATAACACCACTTAAGTTACTCTATATAAATACAAATTTGAAATTTTAATGTCATTGTTAAAAACTTAGACTGACTGGAGTCCTTCCAGTTACTCGAGAATGACGTCTCTCACAGACTTCATAGTTTCAGTGCTGATAGACTTTAAAAAAAAAAAACTTCGCTTTCACTATGAGATGTGCAAATTTAATTGGTTTTCAATAGCTGGAGAATGGTTCTTCTGGTTGGCTTCAAACGCTAAGGATTGGTGTATCTCAGTTGGAAGTATTTTAGTACTGAATCTGGGCTGTGTTATTTGTCAGTTTTATGGAAATAATTATATTGGATTCGTTAAAAAAATAAAATATTTCTAAGAGTGTAGAGAATTTTTATTACAAATGAAACAAAATGAAAACTGGAGCATTTATGGCGTTTTTAATTTTCACGAGTTAAGTGAACTCTTAAATATTTTATTTTTATAAGAACTACAGCCAAGACTTTTATTTATGACGTCAGAGCGTCTTATACGATCGTCATGTTGAGTCCTGGAGAACTATAACTAAGGAAGGTTAGTGGTACACTTGATCAGGTTTAAGTCGACTATTCCTGGTACTGGTTCTCATACATCAACTTCCCAAAGCTACTTCAGATCGGTTTCTGAATTTCATCACTCGTGCATATCTTAGGAGGAAGTTGGTGATGTTAGGTTAGGTGAGGTTCGTCAGGAAACAGAAGTGTTTCCTGACGCTGATAGCCCGTAGCTGGAGCTTTTGGTCATCTGACCGAGGCCTTCTGCTGGCTTATCGGTCCCCCCCCCTTAAAAAGTATAATTATAATTATAAATATTGGAGGAGTGCTTAGGGGTCATTTTGCCATTTAATCTTTAAATACTCTAACATATTTTTTGCATTAAATAACCAGAGAATTCCTCCTCTGTGACGGTACCTTGACGCAAGTGAGAGTTTCTTCATCCAGGATGGCTTATGGCCTTATCCTCCCCTTCCTTGGATCTAGATGCGTCCCATCCCACAGGCACTAAATAGCCCCTACGGGTATGGTTCTTCTCTTTGACAAAAATAAAATAATGTGAATATCATCAAGGTTTAACGACTGATTCATCTTATAAAACTGATAAAACTTGTTCGGGTTTAGGTCGTGTTGGTGATAACTTTGTTGGATGCTGAGCCATTACTGGGAAATGCATCTTCTGGTCGGTTTTAAACTTCCGGTACTGACGTGTTTCCCACAAAGGAAGTTTCTCGTAGATTTATATTAAGTTTTAGTGTCAGTTTTGTAAAGTAAAAGGACACAAGTGCAACTAATGTGACATTTATTGTGGCAACGTTTCGCTCTCCAGGAGCTTGATAAAGCTCCTGGAGAGCGAAACGTTGCCACAATAAAATGTCACATTAGTTGCACTTGTGTCCTTTTACTTTACATATTGTCGGTAATTCTACCAACTTTATTACAGTGTCAGTTTTATTGAGCGATTTAGTTTCCTTGAAATTACTGAAGACTGTCTCTTAGGGTCAGAATTATTGAGTTTTCGAAGGTTAAATCTACATAATTTACCTTTTATGTGCCTGGTGGCCTGGTGGTTAACGCTCTCGCTTCACACCGCGAGGGCCTGGGTTCGATTCCCAGCCAGAGTAGAAACATTGGACGTGTTTCTTTCCACCTGTTGTCTATGTTCCCCATCAGTAAAATGGATACCTGGGTGTTAGTCGACTGGTGTGGGTCGCATCCTGGGACACTGACCTAAGGAGGCCTGGTCACAGACCGGGCCGCGGGGGCGTTGACCCCCGGAACTCTCTCCAGATAAACTCTCTCTCTCCAGATAATATCTGTGTAAAGACCATTTTAAAAATAAAAGGTATGGTTTGTACCCAAAACTTAAAAAAAGTTACTTAAACCTTAAACGCTGTTCAGTCTTATAGTAAAAATCTTAATTTGTTTTTTCCGTTATTGGTCATAATTTACTTTTTATTAAAGAAATTGAGAAACTGATTTATTGGTTTTCTTGCCAAAAATTTTGAGTTCTTTACGTGCCTGGAGGGTGTTCTGGGGGTCAACGCCCCCGCTGCCCACTTCTTGACCAGGCCTACCGGTGGATCAGGGCCTGATCACCCAGGCTGTTACTGCTGGCCACACAATCCAACGTACGAGCCACAGCCAGGCTGATCGAATACTGACTTAAGGTATCTGTCCAACTCCTCTGGAAGGCAGCCAGGGACCTCAACCCTTCAGTGCTGATAACTTGTTAATGTATCTTCTTAACGGCTTCAAACTTAACGTGCTGTTGTATATCAAGATAATTGTCTCTCTGAGATAACAAGAGAATGCCTCTTCAGCTTGGCTTCAGATCAATATTTAACCGCACTTAAAACTTACGCCTCACTCTGAACTATTTCTGTCACATGCACTGAGGTAGAGGGGGCTGAGGTTATGTAATACGGGGATACATTTTCCGGATGGCGCAGCAACATAAATACATCAACATGTCACTGATGTTAGCTGCCAGTCACAAGTTTCATGATATCTCAGAGTGAACAGTGTGACCGTATGAGGCTTAATCTTTCTGACATCCTTTAAGTTAAGTAAACTGCGCGTGGATAACAACCCATCCTTGTGTTTCATGTAGCCATCCTGGGGATACTCATCCTTCAACTTCAGCAGATTGTGTCAGGATAATATCTGCGGTACGGCTGGAAAACAGGGACGTGTTTCCATAAGACACCTGCTGTCCCTGTTCACCCATCAGTTTAAAATGGTTACCTGGGTGTTAGTCGACTGGTGTGGGTCGCATCCTGGGACAAAACTGACCTAATTTGCGAGAAATGCTCATTATTATTATAATCAAGGGGAAGCGCTAAATCCGTAGGATTATACAGCGCCTATGTGGGGGGGATGGAAGGCACTCAGGCACAATTCAGAGAACTGGAACACAGATCCAATTCCCTAGATCAAGAGCCCCTCACCAGCGTCAAGGAACCTCCCTTGATGGGGATATCGTACTGAGAGACAGAGACAAGAAGGGATGATGACGCCGCTATGGCCGGTACTGCCAGACGTAAGCTGCACCTTTATTTCGTAATCACCAATTAACTGGACAGAAACATAGGTTAATTCACATCAATCGAAACTAAGGTAATCAACATTTAGGTTTCGACATTATATAAGTAAAATCATGCGTGTAGAAACACACCTATTATTTGCAGGGGCGGCGCCGGGATTCTTTTTCTGCGGGGGGGGGGGGGGGGGGGCTTGGGTGGGCGGGGGACTTCCTGTTATGGATAGGACAATAAACAGTTTTACAGATATTACAGATATTACAGATATTACGATTTTACAGATCTCTTAAAATAGTATTATCTCAAAATTATTTTAGTCACTCTTTGTAGACGTGAGATAATTGTTCAGTTCAAAGATTATGAACAGTAATTAAAAGAAATTACATCATTATATAACATGCTGTCAAAATAATGATCTTATTAGTGCAATGATATATATAATGAAATTAAGCACTGAACCAGCAGGGTCGATATACAGGACGATCATAACAAACTAATTGTAATGTATAACACTGGTATAACTTCCAGTGTTACGGAGAAGTTATACCAGTGTTCATTATTGTGTTGTTAAGACTGCAAGTAACACTATCATTATTGTCTTCAACGTTCAGATTCTTGGCTCTTTTTTGAGTTTATATATATGATTCCATTATCACTTGTTCTGTTATCACTGCTGCTGCTCTTCAAGTTAGTTTTTATAAGTTACAGGCAGGAGAAACCACCGTCACATGGTGCAGAATTAACTGGTGAAGTCACAGTGATGTTCAGCAGCTTATCAAGATGTGTGACAGCATCAGGGTGCGGGTTGTAGGATCGTGTTGTTGTTTTTCCTCTCAAGAAGACGTCACTCTTGATAAAGACGTCACATTTGATTAATATGTCACACTTGATGAAGACGTCACACTTGATGAGTAAGTCACACTTGATAAAAACGTCACACTTCATGAAGATATTACACTTGACGAAGCCGTCACACTTGATGAAGCCGTCACACTTGATGAGTAAGTCACACTTGATGAGTAAGTCACACTTGATGAAGCCGTCACACTTGATGAAGCCGTCACTCTTGATGAGTAAGTCACACTTGATGAGTAAGTCACATTTGATGAAGCCGTCACACTTGATGAAGCCGTCACTCTTGACGAGTAAGTCACACTTGATGAAGCCGTCACACTTGATGAGTAAGTCACACTTGATGAGTAAGTCACACTTGATGAAGAAGTCACACTTGATGAGTAAGTCACACTTGATGAATCCGTCACACTTGAAGCCGTCACACTTGATGAAGCCGTCACACTTGATGAAGCCGTCACACTTGATGAAGCCGTCACACTTGATGAGTAAGTTACACTTGATGAGTAAGTTACACTTGATGAGTAAGTCACACTTGATGAGTAAGTCACACTTGATGAGTAAGTCACACTTGATGAAACCGTCACACTTGATGAAACCGTCACACTTGATGAGTAAGTCACACTTGATGAGTAAGTCACACTTGATGAGTAAGTCACACTTGATGACGTCACACTTGATGAGTAAGTCACACTTGATGAAGCCGTCACACTTGATGAGTAAGTCACACTTCATGAATCTCAACACTTGATGAAGCCGTCACACTTGATGAGTAAGTCACACTTGATGAGTAAGTCACACTTGATGAAGCCGTCACACTTGATGAGTAAGTCACACTTGATGAAGCCGTCACACTTGATGAGTAAGTCACACTTGATGAATCGTCACACTTGATGAGTAGACTTCACCAACTTGATGAAGCCGTCACACTTGATGAGTAAGTCACACTTGATGAAGCCGTCACACTTGATGAAGCCGTCACACTTGATGAGTAAGTCACACTTCATGAATCTCAACACTTGATGAAGCCGTCACACTTGATGAGTAAGTCACACTTGATGAATAAGTCACACTTGATGAAGCCGTCACACTTGATGGTAAGTACACTTGTGAAGCGTCACACTTGATGAGAAGTCACACTTGATGAAGCCGTCACACTTGATGAGTAAGTCACACTTGATGAAGACGTCACACTTGATGAAGACGTCACACTTGATGAAGCCGTCACACTTGATGAGTAAGTCACACTTGATGAAGACGTCACACTTGATGAAGCCGTCACACTTGATGAGTAAGTCACACTTGATGAAGAGTCACACTTGAGACGTCAACTTGATGAAGCGTCACACTTGATGAGTAAGTCACACTTGATGAAACGTCACACTTGATGAAGACGTCACACTTGATGAAGCCGTCACACTTGATGAGTAAGTCACACTTGATGAATGACGTCACACTTGATGAGAAGTCACACTTGATGAAGCCGTCACACTTGATGAGTAAGTCACACTTGATGAGCGTCACACTTGATGAAGACGTCACACTTGATGAGTAAGTCACACTTGATGAAGACGTCACACTTGTGTACGAACTTGAGAGCCGTCACACTTGATGAGTAAGTCACACTTGATGAAGACGTCACACTTGATGAAGCCGTCACACTTGATGAGTAAGTACACAACTTGATGAAGCCGTCACACTTGATGAGTAAGTCACACTTGATGAAGACGTCACACTTGATGAAGACGTCACACTTGATGAGTAAGTCACACTTGATGAAGACGTCACACTTGATGAAGACGTCACACTTGATGAAGACGTCACACTTGATGAAGACGTCACACTTGATGAAGACGTCACACTTGATGAAGCCGTCACACTTGATGAGTAAGTCACACTTGATGAAGACGTCACACTTGATGAAGACGTCACACTTGATGAGTAAGTCACACTTGATGAAGACGTCACACTTGATGAAGACGTCACACTTGATGAAGACGTCACACTTGATGAAGCCGTCACACTTGATGAGTAAGTCACACTTGATGAAGACGTCACACTTGATGAAGCCGTCACACTTGATGAGTAAGTCACACTTGATGAAGACGTCACACTTGATGAAGACGTCACACTTGATGAAGCCGTCACACTTGATGAGTAAGTCACACTTGATGAAGACGTCACACTTGATGAAGACGTCACACTTGATGAAGCCGTACTTGATGAGAAGTCCCCACTTGATGAAGCCCTCACACTTGATGAAGACGTCACACTTGATGAAGCCGTCACACTTGATGAAATCAGTCACACTTGATGAAAAACGTCACACTTGATGAAGACGTCCACACTTGATGATAAGTCACACTTGATGAAGACGTCACACTTGATGAGTAAGTCACACTTGATGTAGTAAGTCACACTTGATGAAGCCGTCACACTTGATGGTAAGGTCACACTTGATGAAGACGTCACACTTGATGAAGCCGTCACACTTGATGATAAGTCACACTTGATGAAGACGTCACACTTGATGAAGCTCAACTTGACTTGAAAGCCGTCACACTTGATGAGTAATCACATTGTGAGACACATTGATGGTCTCTTGAGAGTAAGTCAATTCTTAGAACGTAAAACTCTTGAGTAGTCACATGATGTAGACTCCCTCAGAAGCTCGTACTTGATGAGTATGTTCACACTTGATGTAAGATCGTATCCTTGATGTATGCCTTTATACTTGATGTTCAGTCACACTTAGTATGAGACGCTCATATGATCGTCACCTTAAGTATGTTCATATGCTTAGTAAGCGTCACACTTGATATGCGTCACACTTGATGAAGACTCCTTCAGTATGCTCAGTACCTTGTATGTGTAAGTAAGCTTAGATAAGACGTCAGCACTTTCAGTAAGTCCTTGATGTAAGCTTCAGTAGCTAGTACACTTTAGATGTCAGTACCTTCAGATGCTCACTTGATGAAACGTCA
Source organism: Cherax quadricarinatus (assembly GCF_026875155.1). Classification (NCBI taxonomy): domain Eukaryota; kingdom Metazoa; phylum Arthropoda; class Malacostraca; order Decapoda; family Parastacidae; genus Cherax; species Cherax quadricarinatus. Next base: position 11,289,146 of record NC_069435.1, on the reverse strand, counting down.
CACTTGATAGACGTCATGTAAGCCGTACCTTGTATGTCTCACTTATGCTTTACATGATAGACTCACTTCAGAAGCCGTATCCTTTCAGTAGTTCAGTATGTTAGTACCTTCACTTATGGGCGTCAACCTTGAGTAAATACTTAAGAAGAGTCACATTTCAGTAGCTTCACACTTGAGTATGACTTCACCTTCAGTATGCGTCATACCCTTATGTAAGTAATGCTTAAGATACACTTCATAAGCCGTCAGTACTTGATGATTAAGTAACTTATATGCGTCCATTGTATCCTTTATGAGGTATGATTTAGTAATCCACGATGCTTCGTACTTGATGAAGCGTTCAATCCTTCAGATGAGTAAGTACCTTGAGAAGCGTCCACTGTGATGATACAGTCACACTTGATGTAGACGTCCACTTGATGAAGCCGTCACTTATGTAGTTAAGTACACTTGATGAAGACGTCAACTTGATGAGCGTCACACTGATAGTAGTCACTTGATGAAGACGTCCCTTGATGAAGGACGTCACACTTGATGAGTAAGTCACTTCGATGAAGTACGTCACACTTGATGAAGACGTACACTTGATGAAGACGTCACACTTGATGAAGACGTCACACTGATGAGTAAGCTACACTGATGAAGACTCAACACTTGAGAGTACGTCATCACTATGTTAGAGACTCACATTGATGAAGTCATCACTTGAGATGACGTCACACTTGATAAGACGTCACACTGATAAGACGTACATGTGAAGCCGTCACACTTGATGAGTAAGTCACTTGATGAGACTGTCCACTTGATGAGTAAGTCACACTTGATGAAGACGTTTACACTGATAAGACGTCACACTTGATGAAGACGTCACACTTGATGAAGCCGTCAACTTGATGAGTAAGTCACACTTGTGAAGACTCACACTTGATGAAGCCGTCACACTTGATGAGTAAGTCACACTTGATGAAGACGTCACACTTGATGAAGACGTCACACTTGATGAAGCCGTCACACTTGATGAGTAAGTCACACTTGATGAAGACGTCAACTTGATGAAGACGTCACACTTGATGAAGCCGTCACACTTGATGAGTAAGTCACACTTGATGAAGACGTCACACTTGATGAAGACGTCACACTTGATGAAGCCGTCACACTTGATGAGTAAGTCACACTTGATGAAGACGTCACACTTGATGAAGACGTCACACTTGATGAGTAAGTCACACTTGATGAAGACGTCACACTTGATGAGTAAGTCACACTTGATGTAGACGTCACACTTGATGAAGCCGTCACACTTGATGAGTAAGTCACACTTGATGAAGACGTCACACTTGATGAAGCCGTCACACTTGATGAGTAAGTCACACTTGATGAAGCCGTCACACTTGATGAGTAAGTCACACTTGATGAAGACGTCACACTTGATGAAGACGTCACACTTGATGAAGCCGTCACACTTGATGAGTAAGTCACACTTGATGAAGACGTCAAACTTGATGAAGACGTCACACTTGATGAAGCCGTCACACTTGATGAGTAAGAGTCACACTTGATGAAGACGTCACACTTGATGAAGACGTCACACTTGATGAAGCCGTCACACTTGATGAGTAAGTCACACTTGATGAAGACGTCACACTTGATGAAGACGTCACACTTGATGAGTAAGTCACACTTGATGAAGACGTCACACTTGATGAGTAAGTCACACTTGATGTAGACGTCACACTTGATGAAGCCGTCACACTTGATGAGTAAGTCACACTTGATGAAGACGTCACACTTGATGAAGACGTCACACTTGATGAGTAAGTCACACTTGATGAAGACGTCACACTTGATGAAGACGTCACACTTGATGAAGCCGTCACACTTGATGAGTAAGTCACACTTGATGAAGACGTCACACTTGATGAAGACGTCACACTTGATGAAGACGTCACACTTGATGAAGACGTCACACTTGATGAAGACGTCACACTTGATGAAGACGTCACACTTGATGAAGACGTCACACTTGATGAAGACGTCACACTTGATGAAGACGTCACACTTGATGAAGACGTCACACTTGATGAAGCTCAACACTTAAATTTTCCTCTTTGACATCATAGTAAAATGTGGTCTCTAGAATACACGATTTCTTTAGAAATAAAACATCTTGAGACCACAGTGCTGATGACCCCATCAGTATGCTTCAGTATGCTTCAGTATGCTTCAGTATGCTTCAGTATGCTTCAGTATGCTTCAGTATGCTTCAGTATGCTTCAGTATGCTTCAGTATGCTTCAGTATGCTTTAGTATGCTTCAGTATGCTTCAGTATGCTTCAGTATGCTTCAGTATGCTTCAGTATGCTTCAGTATGCTTCAGTATCCTTCAGTATGCTTCAGTATGCTTCAGTATGCTTTAGTATCCTTCAGTATGCTTCAGTATGCTTCAGTATCCTTCAGTATGCTTCAGTATGCTTCAGTATGCTTCAGTATCCTTCAGTATGCTTCAGTATGCTTCAGTATCCTTCAGTATGCTTCAGTATGCTTCAGTATGCTTCAGTATGCTTCAGTAAGCTTCAGTAAGCTTCAGTAAGCTTCAGTATGCTTCAGTATGCTTCAGTATGCTTCAGTATGCTTCAGTATGCTTCAGTATGCTTCAGTATGCTTCAGTATCCTTCAGTATGTTTCAGTATGCTTCAGTATGCTTCAGTATGCTTCAGTATCCTTCAGTATGCTTCAGTATGCTTCAGTATCCTTCAGTATGCTTCAGTATCCTTCAGTATGCTTCAGTATGCTTCAGTATCCTTCAGTATGCTTCAGTATGCTTCAGTATCCTTCAGTATGCTTCAGTATGCTTCAGTATGCTTCAGTATCCTTCAGTATGCTTCAGTATCCTTCAGTATGCTTCAGTATGCTTCAGTATCCTTCAGTATGCTTCAGTATCCTTCAGTATGCTTCAGTATGCTTCAGTATGCTTCAGTATGCTTCAGTATGCTTCAGTATCCTTCAGTATGCTTCAGTATCCTTCAGTATGCTTCAGTATGCTTCAGTATGCTTCAGTATGCTTCAGTATGCTTCAGTATGCTTCAGTATGCTTCAGTATGCTTCAGTATGCTTCAGTATGCTTCAGTATGCTTCAGTATGCTTCAGTATGCTTCAGTATGCTTCAGTATGCTTCAGTATGCTTCAGTATGCTTCAGTATGCTTCAGTATGCTTCAGTATGCTTCAGTATGCTTCAGTATGCTTCAGTATCTTCAGTATGCTTCAGTATGCTTCAGTATGCTTCAGTATGCTTCAGTATCCTTCAGTATGCTTCAGTATCCTTCAGTATGCTTCAGTATCCTTCAGTATGCTAGTATGCTTCAGTATGCTTAGTATGCTTCAGTATGCTTCAGTATGCTTCAGTATGCTTCTAGCTTCAGTAATGTTCGTATGCTTCAGTATCCTTCAGTATGCTTCAGTATGCTTCAGTATGCTTCAGTATCCTTCATTATGCTTCACCAGTTGTTTGAAAATCGTCTGTTTAATTCTGTGACTAACATGTCTGTGACAGGAAAGTAAACGTGTGTGTAGAATTAACGAGAAGTTGTCATTTTGTGGCGAAATCCAAATTAAAAATCAACAACAGACTCCTGTAAATAACGTGACTAAGAGTGTTGTTACAGTTTTTCTTGTTGCACGTCAGTGCCAGCCGCTTCAGACAAATTAACTGCATCTTGCCAGATACCCTGAAATGAATTTTGACAGCGTTTTTCCTGAAGTTCAGACAGGACTGACTTGAGATCCACAACAGAAGCCAGCAGGGCCAGGAGCTGAGTCTCGACCCCTGGAACCATAATTAGGTGAGTACAGTGACTTAGTGATTAACAATTAAGACTTCCTCACTATAAGATTATATATGACATCACTGAGACTATAAAATCCTTGCTAGTGATACTCTGTGTGATTTGAAATTTCTGTACTGTGTATTAGTGTTACAGAAATTGCTGATATTGTTAATTTGACAGCGGAACAAGCAGCGCCATGACAGGACCATACTGTGTCAACTAGCCAGTAGGGTAATATAATGTCAGAGCATACTGAGAGTATGGAAATAAGACACACGATGCAGGTTATGGCATTTTATTGCGACGACGTTTCGACCTTCAGGGACATAATTCGCACAGAGAACAAGACATGAGAGAGAGAGAGACATGGAGAGAGAGAGAGAGAGAGAGAGAGAGAGAGAGAGAGAGAGAGAGAGAGAGGTTCTGAAGTGAATGAAATTGATCGTGAAGTTGAGTATGAGTAGCCAGCCCGGTAAGTGAAGTTAAGTGATTAAGAATTACAAATGCAACGGTATACAATACCGATCAATAAGGTATGTACTACTGACTAATAAAGGTATACAGTCCTGACCAATAACGGTATACAAAACCGACTAATGAAGGTAAGCAATACGGACTAATAAAGGTATACAAAACCGACTAATAAAAGTATACAATACTCACTAATAAAGGTATACAATACCGACTAATAAATGTATACAAAACTGACTAATAAAGGTATACAATACCGACTAATAAAGGTATACAAAACCGACTAATAAAAGTATACAATACCGACTAATAAAGGTATACAATACCGACTAATAAAGGTATACAATACCGACTAATAAAGGTCTACAGTTTAGACGAGAAGAATATTAGGTATTGGGAGAATAAACAAGTAATAATATTACTAGAATTTCCGACAATATGTTAGGTAAAGTGACACATGCTTCAACTAATGAGATATTCTCCACAGGCAACGTTTCGCTCTCTAGGAACTTCATCAAGCTTAACGAACTTCATAGAGAGTGAAACGTTGCCACAGTGAAATGGCTCATTAGATATATTTGTGTTCTTTTACCTCAAAATAAGTCAGTAGGCGTCTGCAGTGTTCTTACAGTCTTCGTTCTGAATATTAATGTGTGAAGTAGTTTGGATAAGTATTTGGCATTGAAGTCACTTGGCACTGAAGTCACTTGGCACTGAAGTCACTTGGCACTGAAGTCACTTGGCACTGAAGTCACTTGGCACTGAAGCCACTTGGCATTGAAGTCACTTGGCACTGAAGTCACTTGGCACTGAAGTCACTTGGCATTGAAGTCACTTGGCACTGAAGTCACTTGGCAATGAAGTCACTGGGCTGGCACTGGACAAGCACCTAAAGTCGGTTCCTGACCAGCCGGGGTGTGGCTCGTACGTTGGTTTGCGTGCAGCCAGCAGTAACAGCCTGGTTGATCAGGCTCTGATCCACCAGGAGGCCTGGTCACAGACCGGGCCGCGGGGGCGTTGACCCCCGGAACTCTTTCCAGGTAAACTCCAGGCACTGAAGCCACTTGGCATTGAAGTCACTTGGCACTGAAGCCACTTGGCATTGAAGTCACTTGGCAATGACATCCCTAAGTTCTTACATGAAGAAGAGTAAGTTGAATAACTGATGATTTTCATCACAGAGGTTTATGGTAGGTGAAGGAAAATATGGGGGGCTTTATGGTAGGTGAAGGAAAATATGGGGGGCTTTATGGTAGGTGAAGGAAAATATGGGGGCTTTATGGTAGGTGAAGGAAAATATGGGGGGCTTTATGGTAGGTGAAGGAAAATATGGGGGGCTTTATGGTAGGTGAAGGAAAATATGGGGGGCTTTATGGTAGGTGAAGGAAAATATGGGGGGCTTTATGGTAGGTGAAGGAAATATGGGGGGCTTTATGGTAGGTGAAGGAAAATATGGGGGGCTTTATGGTAGGTGAAGGAAAATATGGGGGGCTTTATGGTAGGTGAAGGAAAATATGGGGGGCTTTATGGTAGGTGAAGGAAAATATGGGGGGCTTTATGGTAGGTGAAGGAAAATATGGGGGGCTTTATGGTAGGTGAAGGAAAATATGGGGGGCTTTATGGTAGGTGAAGGAAAATATGGGGGGCTTTATGGTAGGTGAAGGAAAATATGGGGGCTTTATGGTAGGTGAAGGAAAATATGGGGGGCTTTATGGTAGGTGAAGGAAAATATGGGGGGCTTTATGGTAGGTGAAGGAAAATATGGGGGGCTTTATGGTAGGTGAAGGAAAATAGGGGGGCTTTATGGTAGGTGAAGGAAAATATGGGGGCTTTATGGTAGGTGAAGGAAAATATGGGGGGCTTTATGGTAGGTGAAGGAAAATATGGGGGGCTTTATGGTAGGTGAAGGAAAATATGGGGGGCTTTATGGTAGGTGAAGGAAAATATGGGGGGCTTTATGGTAGGTGAAGGAAAATATGGGGGGCTTTATGGTAGGTGAAGGAAAATATGGGGGGCTTTATGGTAGGTGAAGGAAAATATGGGGGCTTTATGGTAGGTGAAGGAAAATATGGGGGGCTTTATGGTAGGTGAAGGAAAATATGGGGGGCTTTATGGTAGGTGAAGGAAAATATGGGGGGCTTTATGGTAGGTGAAGGAAAATATGGGGGGCTTTATGGTAGGTGAAGGAAAATATGGGGGGCTTTATGGTAGGTGAAGGAAAATATGGGGGGCTTTATGGTAGGTGAAGGAAAATATGGGGGGCTTTATGGTAGGTGAAGGAAAATATGGGGGGCTTTATGGTAGGTGAAGGAAAATATGGGGGGCTTTATGGTAGGTGAAGGAAAATATGGGGGGCTTTATGGTAGGTGAAGGAAAATATGGGGGGCTTTATGGTAGGTGAAGGAAAATATGGGGGCTTTATGGTAGGTGAAGGAAAATATGGGGGGCTTTATGGTAGGTGAAGGAAAATATGGGGGGCTTTATGGTAGGTGAAGGAAAATATGGGGGGCTTTATGGTAGGTGAAGGAAAATATGGGGGGCTTTATGGTAGGTGAAGGAAAATATGGGGGGCTTTATGGTAGGTGAAGGAAAATATGGGGGGCTTTATGGTAGGTGAAGGAAAATATGGGGGGCTTTATGGTAGGTGAAGGAAAATATGGGGGCTTTATGGTAGGTGAAGGAAAATATGGGGGCTTTATGGTAGGTGAAGGAAAATATGGGGGGCTTTATGGTAGGTGAAGGAAAATATGGGGGCTTTATGGTAGGTGAAGGAAAATATGGGGGGCTTTATGGTAGGTGAAGGAAAATATGGGGGGCTTTATGGTAGGTGAAGGAAAATATGGGGGGCTTTATGGTAGGTGAAGGAAATATATGGGGGGCTTTATGGTAGGTGAAGGAAAATATGGGGGGCTTTATGGTAGGTGAAGGAAAATATGGGGGGCTTTATGGTAGGTGAAGGAAAATATGGGGGGCTTTATGGTAGGTGAAGGAAAATATGGGGGCTTTATGGTAGGTGAAGGAAAATATGGGGGGCTTTATGGTAGGTGAAGGAAAATATGGGGGCTTTATGGTAGGTGAAGGAAAATATGGGGGGCTTTATGGTAGGTGAAGGAAAATATGGGGGGCTTTATGGTAGGTGAAGGAAAATATGGGGGGCTTTATGGTAGGTGAAGGAAAATATGGGGGGCTTTATGGTAGGTGAAGGAAAATATGGGGGGCTTTATGGTAGGTGAAGGAAAATATGGGGGGCTTTATGGTAGGTGAAGGAAAATATGGGGGGCTTTATGGTAGGTGAAGGAAAATATGGGGGGCTTTATGGTAGGTGAAGGAAAATATGGGGGGCTTTATGGTAGGTGAAGGAAAATATGGGGGGCTTTATGGTAGATGAAAATTATGGGGGGGTAGATGAAAATTATGGGGGGGCTTTATGGTAGGTGAAGGAAAATATGGGCGGCTTTATGGTAGATGAAAATTATGGGGGGGGTAGATGAAAATTATGGGGGGGCTTTATGGTAGGTGAAGGAAAATATGGGGGGCTTTATGGTAGATGAAAATTATGGGGGGGTGTAGATGAAAATTATGGGGGCTTTATGGTAGGTGAAGGAAAATATGGGGGGCTTTATGGTAGATGAAAATTATGGGGGGGGGTAGATGAAAATTATGGGGGGGCTTTATGGTAGGTGAAGGAAATTATGGGGGGTTTTGGTGGCTGAAGGAAATTATAGGGACTTTTTGGTGGGTGAAAGCAATTACGGAGGAGCTTTTGGTATCATATAGAAATTGAGGGGGGAGAGGGATTGGTGGGTGAAGGCAATTATAGGAAAGCTTTTGGTGACTGAAAGAAATTATGGGGTGACCCCCATCACCCCTGGGCACCTGTATTGCCTGTTTGGATTCCAGGTACTTGGAGGGTATCAGAAGAATTTAACATCCTCTCTGAGCTATCTGCTAAGGACTTGCTATTCTTTTATTTAAGACTGTCAGTTGTGTCAGGTAGTTGTAAAAATGTAGATTATTATTATTAATATATTATTATTATTATTATTATTATTATTATTATTATTATTATTATTTTCTAGACATTTGATGCAAGGATTGTAAAAGAGAAGGCTCTCTCCCCACCCTCCACTCCCTAAGGCCACTGTCAGTATAAAACAGAAGGAAAGTTGAAACATGTCATACCTTGCTGATAGAAACGGTCTGCAATTGACAGGAGAGATAAAAGTAAAGAATTAGACGCATGTGCAACATCTGGGTATCTTGTAGAGGTTTTGCCATCAAGTGGCTTTATCAGTTCAAATCATGGACACAGAAGACTGTAGAAAAATATACAGAAGGCAGTGGTTGACGGGGTAATCAGTCCCTCAGCCTAGGAGCAGGTGAGGGACTGATAACCTCGTCATTCACTGTCTTCTGTGTATATTTCTACAGTCTTCACATTATGTCCATGCATTGTACCGATAAAGTCACTGGATGGCGAAACGTCTACAAATAAAGATACCCAGATGTTGCACATGTGTCTAATTCTTCATCTTGTCGATATTGTCTACCACTGATATCCACAGGTAAAAGTAGATGGAAGGTCTGTGCTACAAACTACCTTTTCTTTCTGTAGTACTGTTCCAGCTACAACTACTTGTGTTACTCAGCTGTCACTCACTGGGCTGTATGTACTTAAAGCTCTACATCTAATTACTACTAGTTCTACTTCTGGATGCTTTGACGCACTTGAATGCACGTAACCGGATATCCTGAGCTGCAGAGAGTGAGAGAGAATCTTACCTTCACATAATAATAATAATAATAATAATAATAATAATAATTGCAAGCACAACATGGTGTATAGGACGAACAGGTCTCTGGTATTTCTTGGCAAGTCATAATCATCGTGCTAAATCGTCGTCTCCCACTTATTCCGTATACTCAGAAAGCCAAGGATTCCTCATGCACAAGTCACTCCTGTCAGTCATCGGTCACTCTTGTTAGTCACGGGCTACTCCTGTCAATCATCGGTCGCTCTTGTCAAGATTTTTGCTTACATCATGTAATCATTTCCGCAGTCATCAGAACTGAAAGGGTCGAGAGGGCCACACAAAATACCCGGATAATGGGACTGGTGGAGGACACACCGTTTTGATCCAAATGAAGAATGGATAGCTCCCCCAATTCCTTGGATCAAGTGATTTGATTAGCACCTCCTTTGCCTTGAAAGGAGTCATCAGTTCAAGGCCTCCACATCGAGGACTTTTCAAGGCTGACAAAAGAGTATTATTCAGACCATCGAGGACTTCAATCTCTGCTTCCTCCTACCCCCCCTCACTTTTTTTTCCTTGCTTTGACGTCCTTGCCTTATCTTTCTTCCAATAATTATCTATCATTGTAAACTTTTTTTAAAGCTATAACAGTGACTCTTCCCTTGTCTATTCGGATAATTTGAATCACGAAATTGGAAGATAATTTCATTCCTATCTCATAAAAAAGTCCGTAAATTGCTGGTAGTGAGAGTGAGGAACTTCATCTGATGGTATCAATACACTGCGGGTACAGTATTTTAGTTGGGATAGCGCTAGGCGAGGGGGCAATTTTCCTTGTATCTTTTCCATAGCATTTTACATGCCAGTCGTCCGTCCGTAGCGTGTAACAAGGAGCGTAGTATATGTCGAGGACGAATCGTGAGGCATCGACCTGCTGACGAGGCTTATATAATATAACCTTGGAGCTCAGTGGTGAAACTTGTACATTTGCTAGCCTTGGGAGGTTATAAAAGATCTGTGATGTGACTCGCTTTTGGGCAAAGATTTCCAGAAACAACATAGTGCGACATTCAAGGCTAGAACAAAGACATCTGGGGAGCCACAACCAATACAGACGCTACGGTATCCAGTACCACCTGGAGATCAAAACATTGATGAAGGCTTTGCTGGTTCAGCAACTGCCTGGGTAAACAAACAAATGTTTAGACGGTATTGCATTCCCGACGCCTGTACCAGCAACAATACAGATATATCACACATATATATATATAACATATATATGTAAGAATCGTGAACAAGCAATACAAACTTAGCAAGCGTCTCCCGGAACGAATCTGCTGAGATACCCTACTCATTCCTTCAGTATTGCAAGTTCCTCATGATGTGTTGATTGCAACACGAAAGGCCTATAACTATTATTCAACTCCCCCTGTGATTGTTTTGTATATATATATATATATATATATATATATTATATATATATATATTATATATATATATATATATATATATGTCGTGCCGAATAGGCAGAATTTGCGATCTTGGCTTAAATAGCAACGCTCATCTTGCCATATAGGACAAGTGAAAATTTGTGTATGCAATAATTTCGCCAAAATCATTCTGAATCTGACGAAAAAAATATATTTCACTGTGTTTGTTTAGTATTAAATTATTGTAAACAAATCTAAAATATATTTAGTTGGGTTAGGCTAAAATAAATTGTTCTTGTTATAATAAGGTTAGGTAAGTTTTCTAAGATTCTTTTGGTGCAAAATTAAAAATTTTTACATTAACATTAATGAAAAAAATATATTTTTAAACTTATAAGAGAAAATTTCAGAAAGAACTTAATTTAAATGAGTTCTTGCTAACTGACCAGTTTTACATATTCGGCACGACATATATATATATATATATAATATATATATATATTATATATATATATAATATATATATATATATTATATATATATATATATATATAATATATCGGAGGAAGGGGTAGGGGTAGAAGATGGATGGAGAGAATGAGAAATGAGAGAATGCCAGTGTTGCAATAACATACAATGTATGTTGCTCAAGATAGGAAAGAGAGCAAGCGTGAGTATTATATGCAGGCAGTGTAATTGCCAGACACGTGAAGAATAATGTGCGCGCCGCGCGCACCACGCACACACCACACACACACACACTCACACACACACACACACACACACACACACACACACACACACACACACACACACACACACTGTGTGTGTGCCACTAACTACAATCTTCAACACGTCCATTGAAACTTTTCAACTACCTGAGGTATGGAAGACGGCAAATGTAGTTCCAATTTTTAAGGAAGGAGACAAACAAGAAGCATTAAACTATAGACCAGTGTCACTGACGTGTATAGTATACAAAATAATTTAGATGATTATCAGGAGGAGAGTCGTGCAGCACCTAGAATTAACAAGCTTATAAATGACAACCAGCAAGGCTTCAGGGAAGGGAAATCCTGTGTCACAAACCTGCTGGAGTTTTATGACAAAGTAACGGAAGTAAGACAATAGAGAGAAGGGTGGGTAGATTGCATCTTCTTGGACTGCAGGAAGGCCTTCGACACAGTTCCTCTCAAGAGATTAGTGCAAAAGCTAGAAGATCAGGTATGCATGACTGGAAAGGCACTCCAATGGATCAGAGAATACCTGACAGGGAGGTAACGAGTCCTGATACGTGACTAGGTGTCAGAGTGGGTGCCTGTGACGAGCGGGGTCCCACAGGGGTCAGTCCTAGGACCAATGCTGTTTTTGGTATGTGTGAATGACATGACGGAAGGGATAGACTCAGAAGTATCCCTGTTTGCAGATAATGTGAAGTTAATGTGAAGAATTAAATCGGATGAGGATCAGGCAGGACCACAAAGGGATCTGGACAGGCTGCAAGCCTGATCCTATAACTGGCTTCTCGAATTTAACCCTACCAAATGCTAAGCCATGAAGATCGGGTAAGGGCAAAGAAGACTGCAGAGTGCAGGCTAGGAGGCCAAGGACTGCAAACCTCACTCAAAGAAAAGAATCTTGGTGTGAGAATATTACCGAGCACATCTCCTGAGGCGCACATCAACCAGAAAATTGCTGCAGCATATGGGCGTCTGACAAACCTGAGAATAGCGTTCCGACACCTCAGTAAGGAATCGTTCAAGATTGTACACCGTGTTTGTCAGGCCCATATTGGAGTACGGAGCACCAGTTTGGAACCCACACTCTTTGACTCAGATGAGTCAAAGGGATGTTAGGAAGTATTTCTTCAGTCATAGAGATGTCAGGAAGTGGAATAGTCTGGAAAGTGATGTAGTGGTTGCAGGAACCATATATAGTTTTAAGATGAGGTTTGATAAAGCTCATGGAGCAGGGAGAGAAAGGACCTAGTAGGGATCAGTGAGGAGGCGGGGCCAGGAGCTATGACTCGTCCCTTGTAACCCCAAATAGGTGAGTACACACACACACACACACACACACACACACACACACACACAAGCACAAACACACACACACACACACACACACACACACACACACACACACACACACACACACAAGCACAAACACACACACACACACACACACACCACACACACACACACACACACACACACACACACACACACACACACAAGCACAAACACACACACACACACAAAACACACACACACACAAGCACACACACACACACACACACACACACACACACACACACACACACACAAGCACAAACACACACACACACACACACACACACACACACACACACACACACACACAAGCACAAACACACACACACACACACACACACACACACACACACACACACACACACACACACAAGCACAAACACACACACACACACACACACACACACACACACACACAAGCACAAACACACATTCACACACCCTGTTGCAGAGTCCCACTAAAAATAATTAAAGCAACAACATAGCGAAAAGGAAATGGAGAGTGTATCTAGGTTACTGGAGGCTGGAGGCTGTATAAACACCCAGCACAGCTGTGTTTCTCTCTGTTTAATGACAAGACCAACAAGAGCTGAGTATCAAGGTGAGACTCGTACAGAAAAAGAGCTGAGTATCAAGGTGAGACTCGTACAGAACAAGAGCTGAGTATCAAGGTGAGACTCGTACAGAACAAGAGCTGAGTATCAAGGTGAGACTCGTACAGAACAAGAGCTGAGTATCAAGGTGAGACTCGTACAGAACAAGAGCTGAGTATCAAGGTGAGACTCGTACAGAACAAGAGCTGAGTATCAAGGTGAGACTCGTACAGAAGAAGAGCTGAGTATCAAGGTGAGACTCGTACAGAACAAGAGCTGAGTACCAAGGTGAGACTCGTACAGTGCAAGAGCTAAGTATCAAGGTGAGACTCGTACAGAACAAGAGCTGAGTATCAAGGTGAGACTCGTACAGAACAAGAGCTGAGTATCAAGGTGAGACTCGTACAGAACAAGAGCTGAGAATCAAGGTGAGACTCGTACAGAACAAGAGCTGAGTATCAAGGTGAGACTCCTACAGAACAAGAGCTGAGTATCAAGGTGAGACTCGTACAGAACAAGAGCTGAGTATCAAGGTGAGACTCGTACAGAACAAGAGCTGAGAATCAAGGTGAGACTCGTACAGAACAAGAGCTGAGTATCAAGGTGAGACTCCTACAGAACAAGAGCTGAGTATCAAGGTGAGACTCGTACAGAACAAGAGCTGAGTATCAAGGTGAGACTCGTACAGAACAAGAGCTGAGAATCAAGGTGAGACTCGTACAGAACAAGAGCTGAGTATCAAGGTGAGACTCCTACAGAACAAGAGCTGAGTATCAAGGTGAGACTCGTACAGAACAAGAGCTGAGTATCAAGGTGAGACTCGTACAGAACAAGAGCTGAGAATCAAGGTGAGACTCGTACAGAACAAGAGCTGAGTATCAGGGTGAGACTCGTACAGAACAAGAGCTGAGTATCAGGGTGACACTCATGCAGAACTAGAGCTGAATATCAAGAGGGAAATGATACAGTATTTTCACTGTTTTATAATTACGTAAGAATTACAAGTGGACGTGGAAAGGTTTGAAATAAAGAGAGAGAGAAACATGTGAGTAACGAGCCGTGAGAAGACTCCAGGGGAATAATGTCAACAAACACTCAAGAGATGAAACTGTAGAGAGGAAAGTGGAACGAATTTTAAATGAGAAATAAATGGAAATCCCACAAGGCAAGAAGACCAAAGAAAAGCATGTAGTGAGTGGACGTGTAGATGCAGCTAAGAGGAGTGAACTTACAGAACTTACAGAAGCAGGTACGAGGAGACATAATGAATATTTAGATGCAAGCAGTAAGAGAAATAATTATACAGAATGAACGTTTAGAAGCAGGTAAGACGATACATATAATGAATGAATATTAAGATACAACCAAGACCAGACATAAATGAACACAAATAACTCGCACATAGTGGAGAGAAAAGCTGACGGACGACGTTTAGGTTCGAGTTTGGACCATTATCTAGTTACATCATCACTTGAGAATGTGCTGGCTATTTGGGTATTGTTCCAGTCACAGTATCGTGCCTCTTTATTCTTTACAGACGTAAATATAATGAATAAACATTTAGAAGCGGCTAAGATAAAATTCAAAACATACATGAAATAAGCAAGTTTACCTTTTTTTTTTTTTAAAGAAAACGAGGCTTAATTAACATTTCTTCACGAGAACAGATGAAAGAAACCCTCACTTTATTTAACCTCGTTTAAACTAACCTGATATACACAAATATAGCATTTCTAAATTCAGGTTACATTAAGGCAGCGAAAAACTAGTATCAAAACTACAGAAATTTAATAACAGTTTCTTAATATAGTTAATATAATATGTAATAATATATCGGTCTAGCTACGCCCCCAGAATACGTACACCGAGAGGTATATGTCGTGCCGAACAGGTAAAATTGGTCAATTAGCAAGAACTCATTTAAAATTAAGTCCTTTCTAAAACTTTCTCTTATATGTTTAAAGATATATTTTTTCATTTATTTTTATGTAAAAATTAATAATTTTGTACCAAAAGAACCTTAGAAAACTTACCTAACCTTATGATAACAAGCGCAATTTAATTTAGCCTAATCCAACTAAATATATTTTAGATAATTTTACAATAATTTAATAATAAACACAATGAAATATATTTTTTCGTTAGGTTCAGAATGATTTTTGTGAAATTATTGCATATACAAATTTTCGCTTCCTTTATTCGGCAAGAAGAGCGCTGCTATTTAAGACAAAATAACAAGTTTTGCTTATCAGGCACACACACACACACACACACACACACACACACACACACACACACACACACACACACACACACACACACACACTGGAGGCCAGGAGGGTCAGGGGAGACATGATAACGACATATAAAATACTGCGCGGAATAGACAAGGTGGACAAAGACGGGATGTTCCAGAGAAGGGACACAGACACAAGAGGTCACAATTGGAATTTGAAGACTCAGATGAATCAAAGGGATGTTAGGAAGTATTTCTTCAGTCATAGAGTAGTCAGGCCATGGAATAGCCTAGAAAGTGAAGTAGTGGAGGCGGGAACCATACATAGTTTTAAGGCGAGGTATGATAAAGCTCATGGAGCAGGGAGAGAGAGGACCTAGTAGCAATCAGTGAAGAGGCGGGGCCAGGAGCTGTGACTCGACCCCTGCAACCACAAATAGGTGAGTACAAATAGGTAAGTACACACACACATGTATATATATATATATATATATATATATATATATATATATATATATATATATATAATATATATATATATTTATATATATATATATATATTCAGCGTATATACACTGAGAGTTGAGTTCACTGTAATCCCTAAAGTATTCTTGTATGGTGATGTAAAGGTTATGTGTGATGTTAGTGATGCTAGTGTAGTTGACAACCTTTAAACGCCATTAACCAACCAATCTACCAGCCACGATAATGTGACTTCTTCGTTGTTTATAATACAGTGTAATATTCAGATCTGTCTGAAGTCAACCTGAAACATTGTGATAGTTGGCAGGTATGTTAGATGAAGGTAGGAGAATGTTAGATAAAGGTAGGAGAATGTTAGATAAAGGTAGGAGAATGTTAGATGAAGGTAGGAGAATGTTAGATGAAGGTAGGAGAATGTTAGATAAAGGTAGGAGAATGTTAGATGAAGGTAGGAGAATGTTAGATGAAGGTAGGAGAATGTTAGATAAAGGTAGGAGAATGTTAGATAAAGGTAGGAGAATGTTAGATGAAGGTAGGAGAATGTTAGATGAAGGTAGGAGAATGTTAGATGAAGGTAGGAGAATGTTAGATAAAGGTAGGAGAATGTTAGATGAAGGTAGGAGAATGTTAGATGAAGGTAGGAGAATGTTAGATGAAGGTAGGAGAATGTTAGATGAAGGTAGGAGAATGTTAGATGAAGGTAGGAGAATGTTAGATAAAAGGTAGGAGAATGTTAGATGAAGGTAGGAGAATGTTAGATAAAGGTAGGAGAATGTTAGATGAAGGTAGGAGAATGTTAGATGAAGGTAGGAGAATGTTAGATGAAGGCAGGCAAATGTTAGATGAAGGCAAGCAAATGTTAGATGAAGGCAGGCAAATGTTAGATGAAGGCAGGCAAATGTTAGATGAAGGCAAGCAAATGTTAGATGAAGGCAAGCAAATGTTAGATGAAGGCAGGCAAATGTTAGATGAAGGCAAGCAAATGTTAGATGAAGGCAACCCAAATGTTAGTGAAGGCAAGCAAATTTTAGATGAAGGAAGAAATTGTTATGAAGGCAACTAAGAAAAAATGTTAATGAAGGAAGAAAATGTTAGATAACAAGCAAATGTTGATGAAGGCAGCAAATTTTTGATAAAGGGCAAGCAAATGTTGATGAAGGAAAGAAAATTGTTAGATAAAGGGGCAAGAAATGTTTGAAGCAAGCAAATGTTAGATAAAGGAAGAAATGTTAGATAAGGAAAGAAAAAATGTTAGATGAAGGAAAGAAAATTTTGTTAGATGAAGGAAAGCTGTTAGATAAAAGCAAGCAATTTTAGTGAGAAGCAAATGTTAAAATTGAAGGCAAGAAAAATTGTTAGATAAAGGCAAGCAATTTAGATGAGGAAGCAAATGTTAGATAAAGGCAGGCAAATTTTAGTGAAGGGCAAGCAAATGTTAGTGAAGCAAGCAAATTTAATAAAAAACAAAATGTTAGAGAAGGCAAGCAAATGTAAGATAAAGGCAACAAAGTTAATGAAGGCAAGCAAATGTTAGTAAAAAGGAAACAAATTTTTAATGAAGGCAGCAAATGTTGAAAGGAAAAGCAAATGTTAGATGAAAGGCAACCCCAAAATGTTGATGAAGCGCAAATTTAGTTTAAGGCAGGCAAAGTTAAAAAGGGAAAAGCAAATTTAGATAAGGAAAGCAAATTTGGGGAAGGAGGAAAATTTAGGTGAAGGCAAGAAAAATGTTGATGAAGCAAGCAAATTTTAGATAAGGCAAGCAATTTTATAAAAGGCAGGCAAAAATGTTAATGAAGGCAAGCAAATTTGATAAAGGCAGGCAAAATTTAGAAAGGCAAGCAAATTTTAGTAAAGGCAAGCAAATGTTAGATGAAGGCAGGCTGTTAGATAAAGGGGCAAGCAATGTTAGTAAAGGCAGGAAAATTTTTTAAGAAATGCAAGCAATTGTTAGATGAAGGCAAAAAATTTTGTTGATGAGGCAACAAAATTTTTAGTAAAAGGCAAGCAAATGTTGATAAGGCAGGAAAATTTTTAGAAAAGGTCAAGCAAATTTTGATGGAAGGCAAAAATGTTAGATAAGGCAAGCAAATTTTAGATGAAGGAAGCAAATGTTTTGTGAAGGAAAAGCAAAGTTAATGAAGGGCAGGCAAATTTAGATGAAGGAAAGCAAATGTTAATGAAGGCAAGCAAATTTTTTAGATAAAGGGAAAAGAAAAATGTTAATAAGGAAAGCAAATGTTGATGAAGGAACCCCAAATGTTAGTTTAAAGGAAAGAAATGTTAGAAGAAGGGGCAAATTTAGATAAAAGGCAGGAAAATATTAGGTGAGGCAAGCAATGTTGATGAAGGCAAAAAATGTTAGATAAGGTAGGAAAAATTTTGAAGGCAAGCAAATGTTGTGGGAAAGGGCAAATTTTAAGAAGGAAGCAAATGTTAGTAAGGCAAGCAAATGTTAGTTGGGGGGCAAGCAAAGTTAGATAAGGCAAGCAAATTTGAGAGGCAAGCAATATTAGGTGAAGGAAGCAAATTTTTGGGAAAAGGGGCAGGCAAATTTTGGGTGAGGAGGCAAAATTAGGTGAAGGTGGGAGAATTTAGAGAAGGCAGGAAAATGTTTAATAAGGCAAGCAAATTTTTGGTGAAGGCAAGCAAATGTTAGATGGGAAAGCAAATATTGTAAAGGCAGGAAAATATTAGGTGAAGGCAAGCAAAAATTAGGTAAAGGGCAAGAATGTTAGATGAAGGCAAGCAAATATTAGGTAAAGGGAAGAAATATAGGTGAAGGCAAGAAAAGTTAGATGAAGGCAAGCAAATATTGGGGAGGCAAGCAAAAATTGGGTGAAGGCAAGCAAATGTTAATGAAGGGGCAGGAAAATTTTTTGGGAAGGAGGCAAATATTGGGTGAAGGTGGAAAATGTTAGATGAAGGCAGGAAAAATGTTAGATAAAGGGCAAGCAAATATTAGGTGAAAAAAAAATTTGTTAGGAAGGCAAGCAAAAATTAGGGGGAAGGCGGCAAATTTAGGTAAGGCAAAAAAAATATTGGGTTTAAAGGCAAGCAAATGTTGATAAGGCAAGAAAATTTGGGTGAAGGCAAGAAAATGTTGATGAAGGCAAAAAATTTTAGGTAAAGGGGCAGGCAAATATTGGGTAAAGGTAGGGGAGTTGATGAAGGCAGGAAATGTTGATGAAGGCGGGAAAAAAAGTTAGATGAAGGGGGCAATGTTGTGAAGGTGGAGAATGTTAGATGAAGGCACAAATTTTAGATGAAGGCAGCAAATATTGGGTGAAGGTAGGCATTTTTTAATGAAGGTGGGAATGTTAATAAGGCAGGCAAATTTTGATGAAGGTAGGCAATTTTAATGAAGGTAGGAGAATGTTAGATAGGCAGGAAAATGTTAGATGAAGGCAGGCAAATATTAGGTAAGGAGGCAAATGTTAGAGAAGGCAGGAATATTAGGTGAAGGCGGGCAAATGTAGATGAAGGCGGCAAAATTGGGTTGAAGTGGAAATGTTAGATGAAGGCAGGCATGTTGGGGAAAGGCAGACAAATGTTAGAAAAAGGGCAACAAAATTTTAGTAAAGGCAGACAAATGTTAGAAAAAGGCAGAAAATTTTGATAAAGGCAGACAAATGTTGATAAAGGCGAAAAAGTTAGATGAAGGCAGACAAAGTTAGAAAAAGGGCAGAAAATTTTTTGATAAAGCAGAAAAAGTTAGAAAAAGGCAGAAAAATGTTAAAAAAGGGAGACAAATGTTTAAAATAAGGCAGAAAAATTTTAGATAAAGGGAGCAAATGTTAGATAAGAAATAAAAGTTGAAGAAAAACTGAGATTTTTACAAAGTGTTTTATACAAATGAGGAAGAGTGTGTTTTTTGAGGTTTTTTATTATTATTTTTTATTACTGTTATTTTTTTATTATTATTATTTTTTTATTATTATTATTATTTTACTAGTAGAAGACGCTAAAACTCAAAAAGGTCAAAACCCACGTTTGGGGAATTTGGTAGGTAATCGGTTTCTTTGGGGAAGGAGAAGGTTAGGTTAGGTCAGGTCCGTTAGGTTTTATAGATAAAAAAATACAGTATATTAAGTCATCAGACGTTGAAGTACGAATAATTAAGGCATGTCTAAACTTTGATACTTGAGGAAGATAGTGAATTACGGGTTTTCAAGTTTTTCGTGTCGTTGGAGCAAACAAAGGGGACTGAAAACCCCTAAAAACTTCCCCGTATGTTGTGGACCGTTACATTATCTTTCTTCTCTGGTCTCCTACTATCTCTGTTTTTGACTGAAGAACCTCAAACATTAAAAGTTTTTCCCTTAAGATACCTGTGTCCCTGTTCCCCTGCAGTAAAATGTGTACCTGGGTGTTAGTCGACTGAGGGGTCGCTCCGGGACAAAATTGCCCAAAAATTTCCGGATAGGGGCTCGCAAAAAAAAGGGGTTTTTTATATTTGGTAGTCATTGATGTCGTGGATGTATACCGTACATGTACTTGAAAAAAATAAAGTTATTATTATTATATATTATTGTCTTTCCCCCTCTTATCCCTGCTGCCTCTGTATTTAACAAAAGAGCATGTCAAAGGAAACCGTTTCAGTCAAAAATTAAGATACCTAATGTAGAAAAACGTCTTACTCTTTCAATTTCCCCGTATTATGTCCCATTTGCAAAAATTTACGCATTTTTGTATTGGGGAAATACACTGTTCAGCAAACAAGGTCGTGGTAAAAAAAAATTAAATTGGTGCATAAAGGAGGAAAATATTTTTTAAAGTTTTATGCTGAGACATGTAATTGTATAAATTTGGGTGGAAAAACCAGAGAAGAGAAAAATAAGGGCCTAATTAAAAAAATGTAGAGGACCGTGGTAACAAAATTTTTAGGGTTTTAAAACAAATTTTTTTAATTTTTTCAGTAATTCACAAATAAACCCGCATTTAGGAAAAGCAACTTTGACGACGTTTGGCCTGATCATTGTGGTTAAAGGGGTCTAGAGGGACCAAAGCGTCTAGGGTTTTTTTCCCTAAGTTCCAGTTTTTGTGAACGTTGAGGGACTTAGCTTAACTTCAAAGGGTTTTTATGGAACAAATCAAACCAAAAACAACCAAAAAAAGTGTATTTTTTTTACCAACAAAAAAATGACAGTGAAATTTCATAAAATTACGGGTTAATTTTATTTTTCAGAGTTTTAGGGTATACAAAAATGCATTAGAATTTTTTTTTTAAAAAAAAAAGGTTAAAGATATGAGAGACAAATGAACTAACAAGAGTAGGAACAGGCACCTGGATCATGTTAGTAATATGTGTCAGTGTTGGACTTGCCCTGACACACTCAGCCTTCCTCCATTTTTGCACAGTGTTTAAATTTTTCATCTTGTCAGTATTTGTATCATACATGACAACCTGAAAACCGGGAATTTATGGGAAACTTAGTTAGAGGGGGGTACGTCTTCCTTTTTTTCCAATAAAGATACCCAGAGTTCACGTGTCTAATTTTTTTTTCCCCTTTGTTTTGTCTTGGTGAGTATTGAACACTTGAAATACATTTGTTCCCCAACGTTTGTAGCACTGCCAACCAAAGGGCTCGAACACATGTTTTTTGGCCGCCCCATGGTGAGCGAAAATCACATGACGCCTAAACCCGTGGTAAAACATGTGTACATTTAAAAAAATGAGAAAACGACGAAGAAATCCACAGTTTTGGGAAAAAAATGTTAGGTTGCCACGGGTCATACTTCCCCCAGAAATTTTCTAACGTATATGTAGGGTTTGCCGGTTATACAGTACACTTTACATCCCAGTGCGTCATCCCCGGTATTATCCTCCATCCCGGGCCCGTCTGTTCCCAAGAGTCTGAGAGTCATCTGCTGGCATTGCGCCCAAAAGAAATATAAGATCAAGTGGAAGAAATCAAACACTGGGAACGTTCTTGAAAAACTCCAAAAATTTGTGGAGCGCAGCTGTATGTTGCGCATGTGAGCCAAGTGTCCATTGACGAGGGAAAACGAATATTTTATATAAGAAACTGACAAATTACTAATGATACTTTCTCTGAAAACGATGCCGGCTTAATTGGCAGTGGAAGTGGAACAGAATTCTTCCTCCGTAGCCATGCATGGTAAGAGGGCTAAAATGCCAGGGCAAGGGGGTAGTAACCCCTTTTTCCCTTTTATAAATTACTAAATTTAAAAAGAGAACTTTTATTTTCTTTTTGGGCCACCCTGCCCTTTGGGGGGTTTTGGGCCCTTTATTGAAAATTTAATAAAATTTAAATATTAAATATATATATATAATATAAATTATATATATATATATAAATTAATTTTCCGGGTATGCCCCCCCTCCCTACAGGTGGCTATATCGTCGTTTTTTTAGAACTGTGGGATTTCACCTTGTTTTTGCTCCCCCCATGTATTTAAGGGGACGCGAAAAGGGGTTTTTTGCAGTTTTTAATAAAAAACCCAAGTTCACGAGTCTGGGCTTGAGTGCATGGGCTGTTGCCAATGGGTTTTTAAAAAACCATAGAGGGTTTGGGGGATTTAGAAATTTGGCATACTTGAAGGGTTTTTAGGCTCATGAAAAAAAAATTTGGTTGTCTTCTTTAGATTATTAATTTGGGTCCCTAAACCCGAGAAAAATTGGACTTCAGTATCTCACTCTTTTTTTTGTTGTAAACTGTTAAGTTTCCCTCTTGTCTGAGCAAAGGGCTGATACTAAATGTGGTTTTTTATTTGTTTAAGATATGAAAAGAAACATTTTGAATTTTTTTCGATTTCACAATTGTCTTAGCTCCTCTTGTCTCTCCTCGTTGTTGAAACCCTTTAAAATTATGCTCAATATTTTCCATTTCTTGGTCGTGCTTCCCTTTCCCTGTTTTAGATAATTTTGCCCCCAAAGAGGAGTCATTGATTCTTCGCCTTCGTGAGGGAGCGTCTCCCTCCAGTTTACTCCTTTCTTCTGTTTTCTTAGAAATATGTCTTGAACATACTTCAGCTGGCAGAAAATTTATCCTTTAAAGGCCCCCTTGGGTATAGTATGTTATTTAAATTTTCCCAAAATGTTTATTTATGAAAGGTTTACCTGATCCAGTTGATGTTCCTGTTTTTGAAGTTTTAATTTTGGGAAGGCACCCTTTAGCTTAGGATTCTGCTGACAGGGGCCAATGGCATGTAAGTCTGGACTTCGATTAACTGGATTGAATTAGTCGTTTTTTTTTTTGTTATGTTTTTTTCCATTTTCTTTTTTGTGAAAAAAGATCAAGTGTGTTTTTCCAATTTTTTTGGCTCCACTATTGTTGGCTTGGGTTTTTTTATGGGGAGTTTTGCCTCATGGCGTGTGACTTGAATCTGAGCCGCATCCTCGTTGTCTTGCTATAAAATTTGCCCCCGTCTTACTTTTGTATGCTTTTGCTGAAATCACAAGCTTTTAAGATGTTTGGGATGGGGCTGGAAGGTTTATCAGATAGCAAAAAATTTTCATAAAATGTTCCGAATGTTAGAATTGTAATGGTGGCTTATATCCACCACAAGACGAAGTTTTTTTAGAAATTTTGTGGTGTTCAGTCTTGTACGCTGAGCAATCCCCGACACACAGGCCAAACCCCCCTTTCCCCCCCCTGCCGTTCTTTTGTCGCTTTTAAGTAAGTTTTCCCTTTTTTATCCTATTTTGTTGCCAAAGTGATTTTTTTTGGGGTTCTGTGAAAAAAGGGTTGCAAAACGCATTGATCCGTAGAAGTCCACGATGAAAGGTATTTTTTTGGTATTGGGTTGGCTTAAGGTTCTATATATTAGCAAAAACAAAGAAGTCGGTTGCCCTGTTTTTTTTGGGTGGTTTTTTCGTTTCATCACTAGTTATGGTTTGGGGAAAGGCCCCTGGGTGTGCCTCCAGTCCAAAAAAAGGGAAATTTTTTCTGTTTTCTTTCATTTCCCGCAACTAAAAAAAACATTTTGGGGGGGGGGTTTTTTGTTATAATTTGGTTGTTTTATGGGATCTGTCCTCCGGGCCCTTTTGAAGGTATCAGGCAGTTTGGGGTTTTGCATTGTTTTGAGAATGAAGAGTTGACAATTTCGGGTGGGAAAAATTTGCAGGGTTTTGAGCGCACGGTACTTTTGACGGAGGCGCGGCATTGTTTGGGGAAGCCAGATGCAGAGTAGTTTCTAAAGTAGCAAAAATTTTCCCCCAGCGCTCTTCCTCCCCTAATCTGTAATGGGGCGTGGTTGTGTAAAGGTAGCGTTATTTTTTTTAAAGCTGTTGGTGGGGGGGTAAAGCTAGAGCTGTTTAACCTGCCCCAAAATTACTTCAAAGCCCAATCTGTCTGAGGTACCAAACCCCCCGGATGCCACCCACACAGTCGGCTAAAATCCAGGTTTTCCCACTTGCTAGTTGAACAGGGGGGAGCAGGGTCAGGAAACATGGAAACGTTTACACCCGTAACGGCATCGAACCCCCGGGCACTCGTATTAAGCTGAGTGCGCTACTACCAGCCAGGAACACCCTTTCTTAGGCGGCACCTAAAGTTTTGCAACGTGGGTGTTAAAAATCTATTTGCACTTCAGAATCTATCATGCTTGAAACATAATTAGTAGTATTTTTAAAAAGATCTGAACATTTTGGGAAATATATTTAAGAAATTGATTCATGTAAAGATTTGAAATTTCCCTTGTCTAACCGACACCCTGCTTGAAAAAAAAAAATTTTCACGTAGTTTTCCCCCCTTTCAACATTTCTTCCCCATTTTCTTTCCCCCCATGGGTTTGAATTCCCTTTCCCCAATCTGGCCCCGCCCGAGCACAGCATGGTGTGCCATGACCTCCGGTGACCCCCGTACCCAGGCGCAAACCTTCCTGCCTCCCGGGCCCCCGTATGCAATTTTTTTCCCTATCTCGGAATTAAAACCCCAAACTCCAGGGGCATACTTTTAATGTTAATCTTTACTCAGGCCTTCATGCTCTTAACTGGTACACCGTTTTTTTATTAATAAAATATAGTAAAAACAGTAATAATAATAATAATAAATTAATAATAATAATAGGAATAGAAATTAATATTTAATTTTAATAATAGCAAAATAATTAAAAGTTTATTTAATTAAAATAAATGTAAATTTAATAAATAATAAAGCTTTAATTTAAAAACACTTCCCCCCCCCAAAAAGAGATACAAAAAAAAATCGAGAAGTTCTCAAAAGGGTTTGGTAAAAAACCATACCACGGGTGGGGATAGAACCCCGGTCGGAGAGTCCAAAACTCAGGCCGTCGCGTTAGCCCCGGACCACTAGCCAAAAGATTCGTCCCAACTAGGTTATTTCTACACCTTAGGAAGGTTAGCATAGGACCACTGGACCAAAATGCAATTTTTTTAGAACAATCTCCAGCTGCGTGGCCCTGCGAAAAACTAGCTAAGTCCCCCCAAATACTCAACAGACTCACGAAATGTAATGACCGATTGCAAAAAAACCATACCCCGGGCGGGGATAGAACCGCGTCAGAGAGTTCAAAACTCCCGACCGTCTGATGGGGTTCTTCCCGCCCGTGGGGTGGTTTTTTTTGCAATTGTGTCATTTCGATTTCGGGAGTCAGGTTTAATACTCCAAAACTCCGCCACGGGAAAACCTCCCCCCAGCTTATAGTTTTAACCCCCCCCCAAAAAGTTTTTTTTTTTTTGTACGTTAGTCGACCTAAATCAAATTTTTTTGTGCAAGGAGTGTTGATTCCAGGCTGGTGTTGCAAGTTCAATGTTGATCCCTTCTTGATTTCTCAGCCGTGTCTGAAATATTTGCCGGATATTTCATATTGTATCCATAATTTATTTTAAAGCGATGAGGGGAGTGGAGATGAGGGGAGTGAAGATGAAGGAAGTGGAGATGACGGGAGTGAAAATGAAGGGGGTGGAGATAAGGGGAGTGAAAATGAAGGGAGTGGAGATGAGGGGAGTGGAAATGAAGGGAGTAGAGATGAGGGGAGTGAAGATGGAGTGGAGATGAGGGATGAAAATGAAGGGAGTGGAGATGAGGGGAGTGGAGATGAAGGGAGTGGAGATGAGGGGAGTGGATATGAGGGGAGTGAAGATGAGGGGATTGGAGATGGGAGTGGAGATGAAGGGAGTGGAGATGAGGGGAGTGAAGATGAAGGGAGTGGAGATGAGGGGAGCGGAGATGAAGGGAGTGGAGATGAGGGGAGTGGAGATGAAGGGAGTGGAGATGAGGGGAGTGAAGATGAAGGGAGTGCAGATGAGGGAGTGAAAATGAAGGAAGTGGAGATGAGGGGAGTGGAGATGAAGGGAGTGGAGATGAGGGGAGTGGATATGAGGGGAGTGAAGATGAGGGGATTGGAGATGGGAGTGGAGATGAAGGGAGTGGAGATGAGGGGAGTGAAGATGAAGGGAGTGGAGATGAGGGGAGCGGAGATGAAGGGAGTGGAGATGAAGGGAGTGGAGATGAGGGGAGTGGAGATGAAGGGAGTGGATATGAGGGGAGCGGAGATGAGGGGAGTGGAGATGAAGGGAGTGGAGATGAGGGGAGTGGAGATGAAGGGAGTGGAGATGAGGGGAGTGAAGATGAAGGGAGTGCAGATGAGGGGAGTGAAGATGAAGGGAGTGCAGATGAGGGGAGCGGAGATGAAGGGAGTGGAGATGAGGGGAGTGAAGATGAAGGGAGTGGAGATGAGGGGAGCGGAGATGAAGGAAGTGGAGATGAGGGGAGTGGAGATGAAGGGAGATGGAGATGAGGGAGTGGAGATGAGGGGAGTGGAGATGAGGGGAATGAAAATGAGAGACATGATGGGGTAGAAATGAGGTGAATAGTGATGAGGAAGGTGACGATACAAACGATGGTGACGAGTGATACAAAATATGTTAAAACTGATGAATAATGACATTTTGATGATTCAGATGTGATAGTGACACTGACGAGGATGATGATAACACCGGGATGATTCAGATATGATAGTGACACTGACGAGGATGATGATAACACCGGGATGATTCAGATGTGATAGTGACACTGACGAGGATGATGATAACCCCGGGATGATTCAGATGTGATAGTGACACTGACGAGGATGATGATAACACCGGGATGATTCAGATGTGATAGTGACACTGACGAGGATGATGATAACACCGGGATGATTCAGATGTGATAGTGACACTGACGAGGATGATGATAAACACCGGGATGATTCAGATATGATAGTGACACTGACGAGGATGATGATAAACACGGATGATTCAGATGTGATAGTGACACTGACGAGGATGATGATAACACCGGGATGATTCAGATGTGATAGTGACACTGACGAGGATTGATGATAACACCGGGATGATTCAGATGTGATAGTGACACTGACGAGGATGATGATAACACCGGGATGATTCAGATGTGATAGTGACACTGACGAGGATGATGATAACACCGGGATGATTCAGATGTGATAGTGACACTGACGAGGATGATGATAACACCGGGATGATTCAGATGTGATAGTGACACTGACGAGGATGATGATAACACCGGGATGATTCAGATATGATAGTGACACTGACGAGGATGATGATAACACCGGGATGATTCAGATGTGATAGTGACACTGACGAGGATGATGATAACCCCGGGGATGATTCAGATGTGATAGTGACCTGACGAGGATGATGATAACACCGGGATGATTCAGATGTGATAGTGACACTGACGAGGATGATGATAACACCGGGATGATTCAGATGTGATAGTGACACTGACGAGGATGATGATAACACCGGGATGATTCAGATGTGATAGTGACACTGACGAGGATGATGATAACACCGGGATGATTCAGATGTGATAGTGACACTGACGAGGATGATGATAACACCGGGATGATTCAGATGTGATAGTGACACTGACGAGGATGATGATAACACCGGGATGATTCAGATGTGATAGTGACACTGACGAGGATGATGATAACACCGGATGATTCAGATGTGATAGTGACACTGACGAGGATGATGATAACACCGGGATGATTCAGATGTGATAGTGACACTGACGAGGATGATGATAACACCGGGATGATTCAGATGTGATAGTGACACTGACGAGGATGATGATAACACCGGGATGATTCAGATGTGATAGTGACACTGACGAGGATGATGATAACACCGGGATGATTCAGATGTGATAGTGACACTGACGAGGATGATGATAACACGGGATGATTCAGATGTGATAGTGACACTGACGAGGATGATGATAACACCGGGATGATTCAGATGTGATAGTGACACTGACGAGGATGATGATAACACCGGGATGATTCAGATGTGATAGTGACACTGACGAGGATGATGATAACACCGGGATGATTCAGATGTGATAGTGACACTGACGAGGATGATGATAACACCGGGATGATTCAGATGTGATAGTGACACTGACGAGGATGATGATAACACCGGGATGATTCAGATGTGATAGTGACACTGACGAGGATGATGATAACACCGGGATGATTCAGATGTGATAGTGACACTGACGAGGATGATGATAACACCGGGATGATTCAGATGTGATAGTGACACTGACGAGGATGATGATAACACCGGGATGATTCAGATATGATAGTGACACTGACGAGGATGATGATAACACCGGGATGATTCAGATGTGATAGTGACACTGACGAGGATGATGATAACACCGGGATGATTCAGATGTGATAGTGACACTGACGAGGATGATGATAACACCGGGATGATTCAGATGTGATAGTGACACTGACGAGGATGATGATAACACCGGGATGATTCAGATGTGATAGTGACACTGACGAGGATGATGATAACACCGGGATGTTTTCAGATATGATAGTGACACTGACGAGGATGATGATAACACCGGGATGATTCAGATGTGATAGTGACACTGACGAGGATGATGATAACACCGGGATGATTCAGATGTGATAGTGACACTGACGAGGATGATGATAACACCGGGATGATTCAGATGTGATAGTGACACTGACGAGGATGATGATAACACCGGGATGATTCAGATGTGATAGTGACACTGACGAGGATGATGATAACACCGGGATGATTCAGATGTGATAGTGACACTGACGAGGATGATGATAACACCGGGATGATTCAGATATGATAGTGACACTGACGAGGATGATGATAACACCGGGATGATTCAGATGTGATAGTGACACTGACGAGGATGATAACACCGGGATGATTCAGATATGATAGTGACACTGACGAGGATGATGATAACACCGGGATGATTCAGATGTGATAGTGACACTGACGAGGATGATGATAACACCGGGATGATTCAGATGTGATAGTGACACTGACGAGGATGATGATAACCCCGGGGATGATTCAGATGTGATAGTGACACTGACGAGGATGATGATAACACCGGGATGATTCAGATGTGATAGTGACACTGACGAGGATGATGATAACACCGGGATGATTCAGATGTGATAGTGACACTGACGAGGATGATGATAACACCGGGATGATTCAGATGTGATAGTGACACTGACGAGGATGATGATAACACCGGGATGATTCAGATGTGATAGTGACACTGACGAGGATGATGATAACCCCGGGATGATTCAGATGTGATAGTGACACTGACGAGGATGATGATAACACCGGGATGATTCAGATGTGATAGTGACACTGACGAGGATGATGATAACACCGGGATGATTCAGATATGATAGTGACACTGACGAGGATGATGATAACACCGGGATGATTCAGATATGATAGTGACACTGACGAGGATGATGATAACACCGGGATGATTCAGATGTGATAGTGACACTGACGAGGATGATGATAACACCGGGATGATTCAGATATGATAGTGACACTGACGAGGATGATGATAACACCGGGATGATTCAGATGTGTTTAGTGACACTGACGAGGATGATGATAACACCGGGATGATTCAGATGTGATAGTGACACTGACGAGGATGATGATAACACCGGGATGATTCAGATATGATAGTGACACTGACGAGGATGATGATAACACCGGGATGATTCAGATATGATAGTGACACTGACGAGGATGATGATAACACCGGGATGATTCAGATGTGATAGTGACACTGACGAGGATGATGATAACACCGGGATGATTCAGATATGATAGTGACACTGACGAGGATGATGATAACACCGGGATGATTCAGATGTGATAGTGACACTGACGAGGATGATGATAACACCGGGATGATTCAGATGTGATAGTGACACTGACGAGGATGATGATAACACCGGGATGATTCAGATGTGATAGTGACACTGACGAGGATGATGATAACACCGGGATGATTCAGATGATACGAAGATAATTATGATGACAATGATAATTACAAAGCTGATAATTACATAACATACAGTACAGTACAACTTCCAACAGTCACATTCTCCGCTACTGTATTTTTCGCCCATGTATTTCCGTTTGGTGTATTTTCATCCGATGTATTTTTAAACTATTTTATTTTGTATAATGTATCTTTGCCTTGTTAAATTATTTTCTTCAATCTTCATTTATTTATCGAATTATGTAACTATGTATACTACGTCATTTATTCAGTATAATGTATTTAGTTATGTATAATCTGTATAATTTTCTCTATTTATTATACATTATGTATAATGGACGATGTGTAATCTATGATACCTTCATGTATTAACTACAACACATAGTTTATGATGTATGACATGTTATCTATAATATGATGTATAATGTATTATACATGATGTATAACCTGAGAGATCTATATATAATCTATGTATAATGTGAGTTTTAATATAAAATATATGACGTAGAATCAATAATCTGTTAAATATAATATTCATAAGGGTACTATTGTATATAATTTATAATGGGCAAATTTATAATATACATATGTATAACCTGTGATACATAATCTTTAATATACTATGTATAATCTGAAATATAATTTATGCATGAAAGTATCTTAAGTTTGGCTCTTGTAAATTATTTCAAGCTTGTGTGTTTGTGGTTATTCTTCTGGAATTAGATCAGGCAAGGTTGTTACTGTACCATAGGATGGTACAGTAAGGTACGGTATGGTACAGTAAGGTACGGTATGGTACAGTAAGGTACGGTACAGTAAGGTACGGTACAGTAAGGTACGGTAAGGTACGGTACAGTAAGGTACGGTACAGTAAGGTACGGTAAGGTACGGTACGGTACAGTAAGGTACGGTACAGTAAGGTACGGTACAGTAAGGTACGGTAAGGTACGGTACAGTAAGGTACGGTACAGTAAGGTACGGTACAGTAAGGCACGGTACAGTAAGGTACGGTACAGTAAGGTACGGTACGAGGAAAGATTTCTTAGAGGTTAGTGGTGAATTAAAATAAAAAAGAAGAGAAGAACAGCGGAGGGATTTGAAGATTAACCCAAAGTTGTTTTTCTTTAGGAATGTAAGAGTAAGGTAAGTAAGTAAGATTAAGGACAATATAGGATCACTAAGAAGTTGCTCAGGTCAGCTTAACCTCAGTGACAAGCATGTGTATAATATTCACTTATTTTCCGGGGTTGCTTCATGCACCCTGGCATTGCACCATGCACCTGGTATCGCATCATGCACTCTGGCGTCGCACCATGTACCCTGGGGTCTCTCCACTCACCCTGGCGTCGCCCCATCCACCCTGGCATCTGTGCCTCAAGCAGTGAACACAACCTTCCTTCCCTACACGGCTCAGCGAGGTCGCTCTCCCACTCACAGGTGACTTAACAAGCCCTCTCACGCTCGCTGCCATGTTGCTATTTCCTGGATGGAGGGGCCCTGCTTACATTTTATTTTATTTAGCGCTATCGAAGACATGAGCAGAGTGTTGCTACCCTATTCTGTGTGATAGATGCACAGTGGAAACAATTTTATTTCCCTGCCGTATTCTATTCCTCATGATGAATTGCATACATATGTTGGAATGTGTCAGCCTGAGCTGAGAGACTTCAGTAGGGCAATGAGGATATCGTCAAGCATTCTATTAGAAGTTCAGCAGGTGCGGCAGCTGCAAAGGTTTCTCCAGCAGAGCTGAATTATTGCTGGTGAAGGTTGGGATGGTAGGTGGTAGGGAGGGAGCGGAGAATGGATGGAGATATGGATGGTAGAGATGGAGAGATGGAGAGATGGGAAGATGGGTGGGAGGGATTTTTATTTACCAAACTCAGATACGATGGCTGTACACTCTACTATATAATAGCTACATTGTGGGAGTGCCAGTAATATACAACGACATACCTTACCCTGACATGATTTTAATATAGTGAGAGTAAGCAGGGAATGAAAACAACTGCAGTGTTTGGTTACTCGATTCTGTGTGATAGTTACATTGTGGGAACACCTCCCACTCTGTGGCTACACTATTCCCTGTGATAGTTACTGAATGTAAACACCTGCAGTGTGCAGTTACCATGTTGTAAATGATAGTGAGAAGCTTCCTATGTGAAAGACAGTTGTTTAAATAGTTTACTGGCTCAAAACCATCGAACAATATTGTTATACCGCCCACGTAGGTATTGGGAAGTGAAATGAAGATCCATCCCCTCCCCGAGAGAAACAAGCAAGATACAGAGTAAAACAACAAGATACATAGTTAAACAACAAGATACAGAGTTAAACAAGCAAGATACAGAGTAAAACAAGCAAGATACAGAATTAAACAAGCAAGATACAGAGTTAAACAACTAGATACAGAGTTAAACAACATGATACAGAGTTAAACAAGCAACATACAGAGTAAACAAGCAAGATACAGAGGTAAACAACAAGATACAGAGTTAAACAACAAGATACAGAGTTAAAAAAGCAACATACAGAGTAAACAAGCAAGTTACAGAGTTAAACACCAAGATACAGAGTTAAACAAGCAACATACAGAGTAAACAAGCAAGATACAGAGTTAAACAACAAGATACAGAGTTAAACAAGCAACATACAGAGTAAACAAGCAAGATACAGAGTTAAACAAGCAACATACAGAGTAAACAAGGAAGATACAGAGTTAAACAACAAGATACAGAGTTAAACAACAAGATACAGAGTTAAACAAGTAACATAAAGAGTTAAACAAGCAAGAAATCAGAGTTAAGAAACAAGAATGAATGTAAACGTCAGACGGATGCAAACGCCAGAAAATGGAGAAAGCAACAAGGAGGGCAAGAAATACAGCGTGGCCGACCGAGAAGTGGAGAGAGAGTTTGAGAATAATGAAGCAACATAAACAATGAGGAATTCAAAAAATGTTGCGGTGCTGAGCACCACAACGCCCCAGAGAATGTTTCCCTGAACACCACAACACCCCAGAGAATGTTTCCCTGAACACCACAACACCCTAGAGAATGTTTCCCTGAACACCACAACACCCTAGAGAATGTTTCCCTGAACACCACAACACCCCAGAGAATGTTTCCCTGAACACCACAACACCCCAGAGAATGTTTCCCTGAACACCACAACACCCCAGAAAATGTTTCCTTGCAGTTTTCGATGGAACGGCAACAGCAGTGAAAAACTATTTCGAAAAATGTTTATGCAAATCGATGAAAGGAGAAAACAGCAACAAGAAGAAAGTAAAGAACTTAGAGATAATAACATTAATAACAGAACAAGAGCATAGGTTCAGTAAAAGAAAAAAAAGAAAACCTTACGACACATTCAAGGAAGGTAGAATGTCATATGGGGTTCGATCTGTTAACTAATTTCCACGTTTCGAACCCCATATGACAAGAAAAGGAAGGAGAATATGGGCGAGCTGCTTATTTCTCGACTGGACAAAGGTCTTTTCCATGACAGTGCACAGAATAATAACACAAATTTGAAAAAAAGTGTAACTTACATGGAGTGCAAAAGAAAATGTAAAGGAGCACCAGATAACCGCAAACAGGGTCATGGTGAGAGATGCAGCATCAGTACGGGTGGATGTAACCTGTGAGAGGTCTGGTGAGAGATGCAGCATCAGTACGGGTGGATGTAACCTGTGAGAGGTCTGGTGAGAGATGCAGCATCAGTACGGGTGGATGTAACCTGTGAGAGGTCTGGTGAGAGATGCAGCATCAGTACGGGTGGATGTAACCTGTGAGAGGTCTCACTTTGTTCCATCCTTCTGGGAAGTGTACTGTTCCTGGCGTACATGACCTTCCCGGGGTTCATAAATCATGCATACCAAGATTTACAGGTGATACAAAAGATAGTTGTTGAAGGTTTGATAAAGGTTACATCTTTAATTTAGCCTTGGCACCGGAACTCATGACGTTTAGATCTTAGTAAAATATGATAACCACATCCAGAATGCCATGAGGAGCAGACAGTCTAGTGAAAGACTGGCTGCTAAGCAGGCGAGGAAGGGGAACGAAAGGACACGTGGGAATACCTAAATGATTTGAGGAACTTATTTAGACTTAATTACACACACACACACACACACACACACACACACACACACACACACACACACACACACACACACACACACACACACACGTACTACGACAGTCACTTAAATGTTAAAGGCAAAAGTTGGTGCGTGCAGCTAGGTAATTCAACACACAAATGTACACACACGCACTCAATAATGACTGTGGTGATGATAGAGGTAGTGCAGGTAGTGATGCTGCTGCTGCTGATGATGATGATGATGATAATAATAATCATGATGTTGAACGTGATACGGTTATGGTGATGACGGTGATGATAGTGGTGGTGGTAGTCTTGGAATGATTTTGGTGGTTGCAATGTTGGTTGTGGAGGTTGTGATGGTGGCTGTGATGATAGCGGTGGTGATAGTGGTTGTGGAGGTGGTGATGGTGGTTGTGGTGGTGGTGATGGTGGATGTGATGGTGCGGTGGTGATAGTGGTTGTGGAGGTGGTGATGGTGTTGTGGTGGTGGTGATGGTGGATGTGATGGTAGCGGTGGTGATAGTGGTTGTGGAGGTGGTGATGGTGGTTGTGGTGGTGGTGATGGTGGTTGTAATGGTGGTGATGGTTGTTGTGATGGTGGTTGTGGTGGTGGTGATGGTGGTTGTGATGGTGATGGTGTTGTGATGGTGGTGATGGTGGTTGTAATGGTGGTGATGGTGGTTCTGATGATGTGTTGTGGTGGTGATGGTGGTTGTGTATGGTGATGGTGGTTGTGGTGGTGATGGTGGTTGTGATGGTGGTGATGGTGGTTGAGATGGTGGTGTGATGGTGATGGTGGTTGTGATGGTGGTGATGGTGGTTGTGATGGTGATGGTGGTTGTGGTGGTGGTGATGGTGGTTGTATGGTGGTGATGGTGGTTGTGATGGTGGTGAGGGTGGGGGGGTTTGGTGATGGGGGTTTTTTTGGTGGTGTGATGGTGGTTGTGATGGTGATGGTGGTTGGGGTTTTGGTGGTGATGGTGGTTGTGATGGTGATGGTGGTTGTGGGGGGTGATGGTGGTTGTGATGGTGATGGTGGTTGTGTGGGATGGTGGTTGGGGTGGTGATGGTGGTTGTGATGGTGGTTGATGTGGTGGTTGTGATGGTGATGGTGGTTGTGGTGGTGATGGTGGTTGTGGTGGTGATGGTGTGGTGGTTGTGATGGTGATGGTGGTTGTGGTGGTGGGGTGGTTGTGATGGTGATGGTGGTTGTGGTGTTGATGGTGGTTGTGTGGTGTTGGGGGTTTTGGGGATGGTGGTTGTGATGGTGATGGTTGGTTTGATGGTGGTGATGGTGGTTGTGATGGTGATGGTTTGATGGTGGTTGTGGTGGTGGTGATGGTGGTTGTAATGGTGGTGATGGTTGTTGTGATGGTGGGTTGTGGTGGTGGTGATGGGGGTTGTGATGGTGTTGGGGGTTTTGGATGGTGGTGATGGTGGTTGTAATGGTGGTGATAGTGGTTGTGATGATGGTTGTGGTGGTGTGTGGTGGTTGTGATGGTGAGGGTTTGGGTTGTGGGTGATGGTGGTTGTGATGGTGGTGATGGTTGTGATGGTGGTTTGTGAGGGGTGTGGTGGTTGTGATGGTGGTGATGGTGGTTGTGATGGTGATGGGTGGTTGTGGTGGTGGTGATGGTGGTTGTGATGGTGGTGATGGTTGTTGTGATGGTGGTGTGGTGGTGGTGATGGTGGTTGTGATGGTGATGGTGGTTGTGATGGTGGTGATGGTGGTTGTTTGGTGGTGATAGTGGTTGTGATGATGTTGTGGTGGTGATGGTGGTTGTGATGGTGATGGTGGTTTGGGGTGGTGGTGGTGGTATGGTGGTTGGGGGAGGGGTGATTGGTTGGGTTGTGATGGTGATGGTGGTTGTTGGTGGTGAGGGGTGGTTGTAATGGTGGTGTGGTTGTTGTGATGGTGGTTGTGGTGGTGGTGAGGTGGTTGTGATGGTGATGGTGGTTGTGATGGGGGTTTTGATGGGGGTTGTAATGGGGGGTTTGATAGTGGTTGTGATGATGGTTGTGGTGGTGATGGTGGTTGGATGGTGTGGTGGTTGGGGTTTGGTGGTTGATGGTGGTTTGGGGTTTGGTTTTTGGGTTTGATGGTGGTTTGATGGTGGGGTGGTGGTGGTGATGGTGGTTGTGTTGGGGTGATGGTGGTTGTGATGGTGAGGTGGTTGTGGTTTGGGTGTGGGGGTTTGGTTGAGGGGGTTTTG
>NC_069435.1:11230706-11252099 GCF_026875155.1 Cherax quadricarinatus | reverse complement strand
GGGTTAGTTGAATGTGCTAAGAAAATGATTAAAAAGAGTTAGGCTAAGTTAGCTTAGGCTAGACTAAGTTATAATTAAGTTTGGTTAGGATGTTTAGGTAAGTTAGGTTAAGTTAGGCTAGAATAGGTTAAGTTAGATTGGGTTTAAAGGTTACTTTAAATGAATCTACTTTTAAAGTTAAACGCTAATACCGAAACAGTATAAACGGTCTTCTTAGGTTTGGCAGCGTTGTACATGTCATAGTCTTTCAGAGCGTTGCGTTACTCACGCTCACTGCTCAAGTTCAAGGATACCACTTTACCATTGGGATACCAGCTTTTGGGATACCAGCGTATCATTGTTTTATGGTTCCTGCTTTCTGACATCAACTTACTTATGTTCCTTGTAAACTTCAAATATTTTCTTGATTTGAAAAGAGGTTAAATAGGTTAGGTTAGGTTAGGCTAAGTTAGGTTAAGTTAGGTTAGGTTTAAATTAGGTTAGGTTAGGTTTAGGGTAGTTGCATAAGCTACGATAAACGTATATTTAACCACAAATTGTAAAATAGAAAATCTACCAAATTATACACCGTGAAATCTATGTCTCTCAGTGAATACACTCCGAGTTTACCTATTAGGGGTTAAATATTCGTGACAGGTGGTAAACAGATGACAGGAATGTAGATCAATGATTCAGAGAACCGATAGGTCGATGTAATTGACTCCAGGCTGAGGGACTGATTACCTGAAACTCCTTCTGATCTTCACCATTCATCTTTGCACTGGACTGATGAAGCCACTGTGTGGCGAACGATTCCACAATAAAGATACCCAAGTGTTGTAAATGTGTCTAATTTATTAGACGACAGGTAGCCTTAATGACCTTCGTCTATATGTTGGAAGAATACAAGTGCGACTAATGTGATAGTTTATTGTGGCAACGTTTCGCTCTCCAGGAGCTTTATCAAGCCGGCTTGATAAAGCTGCTGGAGAGCGAAACGTTGCACAATAAAATATTAAATTTGTGTTCTTTTTACCTAAGATATTGTCGGTAATTCTATCAACATTAACACGACCCTCGTCTAGTCAACAGACTTTAAGCTTAATTAAACAACGTCTTTCAACGCATACAGTCGGTCAAACAAGGCAAACTGACACAAACAATTTCAAAGAATTTGTACATTGGTTAAAAATTCTCGGGCAAATTAACATGACGCACAAAATTAACATTTTTAATTTGCACGTAACCTTAGCCCTCTAATCTAATCTAACATTAACATCATATAATATAGCTTAACCCTACCCAACCTATCACTGGTCAGCCTAAATTAGCAGTAATGAATAAAAAGAAGAATGGACAGGGATTCGAACCGTGGCCCTTGAGTGTAGCACGTAGACAGTCGTCCATTATGACCTGAGTTTAGTTACTATTACACACACACAGGAGCTGTGACTCGACCCCTGCAACCACAAATAGGTGAGTACACACACACACACACACACAATAATAATAATTCCATTACGGTCAGACTTATTCTCGGGGGGTCACAGAATGAGCAGACTGGCACTCTGGTGCCTTGGCCAAATGATCGTTGTTGCACGAGGCAAGTCTGCAAGTTGTGGGTAAAAGCACGACGTGCATGCACTTGCAGTCGATAGGCTTCAAACCCTAACTAGGTAACTAGTAAATGCCATTCTTCATAATAATAATAATAATAATAATAATAATAATAATAATAATAATAATAATAATATTATTATTATTATTATTATTATTATTATTTTGAGGAATTGTTAAATATTGATGAAGATAGGGAAGCTGTGATTTCGTGTATAGGGCAAGGAGGAATAACATCTTGTAGGAGTGAGGAAGAGCCAGTTGTGAGTGTGGGGGAAGTTCGTGAGGCAGTAGGTAAAATGAAAGGGGGTAAGACAGCCGGGATTGATGGGATAAAGATAGAAATGTTAAAAGCAGGTGGGGATATAGTTTTGGAGCGGTTGGTGCAATTATTTAATAAATGTATGGAAGAGGGTAAGGTACCTAGGGATTGGCAGAGAGCATGCATAGTTCCTTTGTATAAAGGCAAAGGGGATAAAAGAGAGTGCAAAAATTATAGGGGGATAAGTCTGTTGAGTATACCTGGCAAAGTGTATGGTAGAGTTATTATTGAAAGAATTAAGAGTAAGACGAAGAATAAGAACATAAGAACATAAGAAAGGAGGAACACTGCAGAAGGCCTGTTGGCCCATACTAGGCAGGTCCTTTACAATTCATCCCACTGACAAACATTTGACCAACCCAATTTTCAATGCTACCCAAGAAATAAGCTCTGATGTGCAAGTCCCACTCAAATCCAACCCCTCCCACTCATGTACTTATCCAACCTAAATTTGAAACTACCCAAAGTCCTAGCCTCAATAACCCAACTAGGTAGACTGTTCCACTCATCAACTACCCTATTTCCAAACCAATACTTTCCTATGTCCTTTCTGAATCTAAACTTATCCAACTTAAATCCGTTACTGCGGGTTCTCTCTTGGAGAGATATCCTCAAGACCTTGTTAATATCCCCTTTATTAATACCTATCTTCCACTTATACACCTCGATCAGGTCTCCCCTCATTCTTCGTCTAACAAGTGAATGTAACTTGAGAGTCTTCAATCTTTCTTCATAAGGAAGATTTCTAATGCTATGTATTAATTTAGTCATCCTACGCTGAATGTTTTCTAAGGAATTTATGTCCATTCTGTAGTATGGAGACCAGAACTGAGCTGCATAATCTAGGTGAGGCCTTACTAATGATGTATAAAGCTGCAGTATGACCTCTGGACTTCTGTTGCTTACACTTCTTGATATAAATCCCAGTAATCTATTTGCCTTATTACGTACGCTTAGGCATTGCTGTCTTGTTTAAGGTTGCTGCTTACCATAACCCCCAAGTCCTTTTCACAATCTGTATGGCTAAGTTCTACATTATTTAACTTGTAAGTGCTAGGGTTATGGACACTCCCGAGCTTCAGAACCTTGCATTTATCTACATTGAACTGCATCTGCCACTTTTCTGACCAAGAGTAGAGTTTGTCTAAATCCTCCTGAAGTTCCTAACATCTACGTTTGAATCAATTATCCTACCTATCTTCGTGTCATCGGCGAATTTGCTCATATCACTAGTAATTCCTTCATCAAGATCATTGATATATATTATAAACAACAACGGGCCCAAGACTGATCCCTGTGGAACGCCACTTGTTACTGATCCCCACTCGGATTTAACCCCATTTATGGACACTCTCTGCTCCTGTCTGTGAGCCATGATTCGATCCCGAGAGCACCCTTCCCCCAATGCCATGAGCTGCTACTTTCTTCAACAGTCTCTGGTGCGGAACTCTATCAAATGCCTTACTAAAATCTAAGTAAACAATATCAAATTCTTTATCGTGGTCAACAGCCTCAAAAGCTTTACTGAAGAAAGTTAATAAATTAGTTAGACAAGACCGGCCTCTTGTGAATCCATGCTGAGTATCATTAATCAAGCTATGCTTATCGAGATGGCTTCTTATAATCTCAGCTATAATTGACTCTAGTAATTTGCCTACAATTGAGGTCAGGCTTATTGGGCGGTAATTTGACGGTAACGACTTGTCCCCTGTTTTAAAAATAGGAATTACATTAGCCAGCTTCACATATCAGACACTATACCTGTTTGAAGAGATAAATTAAAAATATTAGTTAATGGTTCACAGACTTCCATTTTGCATTCCTTTAGAACCCTTGAAAAAACCTCATCAGGACCCGGTGACTTATTTTGCTTCAGTCGGTCTATCTGCTTCACAACCATTTCACTAGTGACTGTGATGTTACATAATTTATCTTCTTCTGGCCACTATAAAAATTAATTACCGGAATATTATTAGTGTCTTCCTGTGTAAAAACCGAGAGAAAATAATTATTTAAAATCGAGCACATTTCATTCTCTTTGTCAGTAAGATGCCCATAGTTATTTTTAAGGGGACTATCTTATCTCTGACTTTTGTTCTATAGACTTGGAAAAAACTTTTTGGGTTAGTTTTAGAAACCCTAGCAACTTTAATTTCATAGTCCCTTTTAGCTTTTCTTATCCCCTTTTTAATGTCCCTCTTAATGTCAATATACTGATTCATAAGGTGACCCTCGCTTTTTGATACCCCTATAAATTCCTTTCTTATGCCCTAGTAGATATTTCGCCTATTATTCATCCATTTTGGGTCATTTCTATTTGATCTAATTTCCTTATAAGGGATAAACGTTCTTTGAGCAGCATGTATTGTGTTCAGAAAACTGTCATATTGATAGCTCTCTTCGTTACCCAGTCAACAGATGATAAGTGTTCTCTAACCCCATCGTAATCTGCTAAGCGAAAATCTGGGACTGTTACTGAGTTATCCCTACTATCATACTTCCATTCAATTCTAAATGTAATTGATTTGTGGTCGCTAGCACCCAGTTCCTCTGAAACTTCTAAATTATTAACAAGGGATTCATTGTTTGCCAGAACTAAGTCAAGCAGGTTATTTCCCTTGTAGGTTCTGTCACAAACTGCTTCAAAAAACAATCCTGAACTACTTCTAAGAAATCGTATGATTCTAAATTCCCAGTCAAGAAATTCCAATCAATATGACTAAAGTTAAAGTCTCTAGAATTACTACATTATCGTGCCTTGTGGCCCTAACAATTTCCTCCATAGTAGTCTCCCTTGGTCCCTATCTAAATTTGGGGGACGATATATCACACCTAAAATTAATTTTCATCCCCCTCTGAAAATTCTATCCAAACGACTTGTATGTGTTACTTCAGACTTAATACCCGTTTTTATGCAACAGTTCAAGCGATCTCGGACATACAATGCCACCCCACCCCCCTTCCCGATACTTCTATCTACTTGGAACAATTTAAAACCCTGAATGTGACATTCTGCAGGCATGTCCCGACTTTTTGAATTAAACCACGTCTCAGTAATGGCAAATACATCTATGTTACCTGCACTAGCAACTAGTCTCAACTCGTCCATCTTATTCCTAGCACTGCGACTATTTGTGTAATATATACTTAAGGACCCTCCTTTCTCTTTATCATTCCTGCTCCTTTCTGTTATTCCACTAAACTTATTACTGTCCTTGTCAATTAGTGCCACTGGCTTTCCAATATCCACCTCATTTTGCCTATTACTAGTTCTCCTAGTACTCATGTTACTACCCCGCGACTTCACAGTTTTCCCGCCAAAACCCATACCACTAACTATTCCTAGTTTAAAGACCTAACAGCTCCCTCCACTGCGTTGGCCAGTGCTCCCACCCCACACCTAGATAAGTGAACCCCATCCCTGGCATACATGTCATTTCTGCCATTTGAAGAGGTCCCAGTTGTCAAATGAATGTTACTGCATTTTCCTTACAGTACTTGTCCAGCCAGCAATTGACACCAATTGCTCTGGACAACCATTCATTTCCAACTCCTCTCCTTGGCAAAATGCCACATATGACAGGTTTCCCACCCTTCCTCCTAATTATCTCTATTGCTGACCTATACCTGCTAATCAGGTCCTCACTCCTACGTCTGCCAACATCGTTGCCTCCAGCACTGAGACAGATAATAGGATTGCTCCCATTACCTCTCATGATGTCATCCAGATGGCTAACAATATCCTTCATCCCAGCCCCAGGAAAACACACTCTCTGCCTCCTACTCCTATCCTTCAAACAGAATGCCCTATCCATGTACCTAATCTGGCTATCCCCAACAACAACAATGTTTTTACCTTCCTTGGCGTCGTCCGTCGTGATGCTCCGAGTAGTCGACTCACATTCGCCAGGTAGCATTACACCACTTGTAGAATTCGTCAAGACGTTCTCGATGGTCTTCGTTGGGGTTTCTAGGGATGTCTTACTCACGTCTGCCAATGCTTCTTTGGTGCTCGTTGTGGCATTCCCAGCAGAACACTCACATTCGTCAGGTAGCACCGAGAATGAGTTGGAAGTTTCCACTGTAGTCTTCTGGTTTCTCGTTGTTTCCGCCTCTCCAACCGTTTTCTTGATCTTCAGCTTGGTTCCATGTTGCCCGGCCACTGACCAAGCTCCCCTCTTAACCTGGGGACTCACAACAGAAGGATTACTACGAATCCTCTTGTTCTCCTCCGTTAATCGCCGTATCTCCATCTTAGCAACTCTGAGCTCCTCTCTCAGCTGCTGGTAAAGTTGCTCAAGAGAAGTCATCCTTGTACAGATTCACAAGAGCACACAAACAGGTCTTCACAGAGCTAAGTACACGTCACCACTGACGTGTACAAGGAGATGAACAAGGAGGCTTTAGGAAAGGTAGGGGGTGTGTGGACCAGGTGTTTACAGTGAAACATATAATGTGAACAGTATTTAGATAAGGCTAAAGAGGTCTTTGTGGCATTTATGGATTTGGAAAAGGCGTATGACAGGGTGGATAGGGGGGCAATGTGGCAGATGTTGCAGGTGTAGGGTGTAGGAGGTAGGTTACTGAAAGCAGTGAAGAGTTTTTACGAGGATAGTGAGGCTCAAGTTAGAGTATGTAGGAAAGAGGGAAATTATTTCCCAGTAAAAGTAGGCCTTAGACAAGGATGTGTGATGTCACCGTGGTTGTTTAATATATTTATAGATGGGGTTGTAAGAGAAGTAAATGCGAGGGTCTTGGCAAGAGGCGTGGAGTTAAAGGATAAAGAATCACACATAAAGTGGGAGTTGTCACAGTTGCTCTTTGCTGATGACACTGTGCTCTTGGGAGATTCTGAAGAGAAGTTGCAGAGATTGGTGGATGAATTTGGTAGGGTGTGCAAAAGAAGAAAATTTAAAGTGAATACAGGAAAGAGTAAGGTTATGAGGATAACAAAAAGATTAGGTGATGAAAGATTGGATATCAGATTGGACGGAGAGAGTATGGAGGAGGTGAATGTATTCAGATATTTGGGAGTGGACGTGTCAGCAGATGGGTCTATGAAAGATGAGGTGAATCATAGAATTGATGAGGGGAAAAGGGTGAGTGGTGCACTTAGGAGTCTGTGGAGACAAAGAACTTTGACCTTGGAGGCAAAGAGGAGAATGTATGAGAGTATAGTTTTACCAACGGACTTATATGGATGTGAAGCATGGGTGATGAATGTTGCAGCGAGGAGAAGGCTGGAGGCAGTGGAGATGTCATGTCTGAGAGCAATGTCTGGTGTGAATATAATGCAGAGAATTCGTAGTTTGGAAGTTAGGAGGAGGTGTGGGATTACCAAAACTGTTGTCCAGAGGGCTGAGGAAGGGTTGTTGAGGTGGTTCGGACATGTGGAGAGAATGGAGCGAAACAGAATAACTTCAAGAGTGTATCAGTCTGTAGGGGTCGGCCTAGGAAAGGTTGGAGGGAGGGGGTAAAGGAGGTTTTGTGTGCGAGGGGCTTGGACTTCCAGCAGGCATGCGTGAGCGTGTTTGATAGGAGTGAATGGAGACAAATGGTTTTTAATACTTGACGTGCTGTTGGAGTGTGAGCAAAGTAACATTTATGAAGGGGTTCAGGGAAACCGGCAGGCCGGACTTGAGTCCTGGAGATGGGAAGTACAGTGCCTGCACTCTGAAGGAGGGGTGTTAATGTTGCAGTTTAAAAACTGTAGTGTAAAGCACCCTTCTGGCAAGACAGTGATGGCGTGAATGATGGTGAAAGTTTTTCTTTTTCGGGCCACCCTGCCTTGGTGGGAATCGGCCAGTGTTATAATAAAAAAATATATTATTATTATTATTATTATAACCGTTGAGGAATGAAAAATAATCAAGTTTGGTCCGAGGAAGGGGATACGGTTCTTGGCACCAAGAGCCTTGCACTCCAAAGTAGTCCGTAGTGCAGAATGATGGTGATAGGGAAGGAAGGCAGAATCTATCTGGCTAGCCTGGATGGCTGACTGGCTGGCTGATTGACTGATTAGATGGCTGGCTGGTTGGCTAGCTGGTCCACTCTCCGGCTGGCTGGCTGGCTGGCTGGCTGGCTGGCTGGCTGGCTGGCTGGCTGGCTGGCTGGCTGGCTGGCTGGCACTCTCGTGCACCGTACAACACTCACACACACCCCATGCGCCTCACACGTTAGCGCTCTCTCGCGCGGCGCACATCCCTCTCCTCCGCAGGAGTTCTCTTACACCGCCGTTGTCGACACTGTCGTCACTACACGTCGCCACGTCAGGAGCGTCGAGTAATGCCACTCACGTAGCTCCTGAACAGGACGCGACGCATAGTGCAGTACGAGTGCCAGTTTCACATTAGAATGTGTTCTAAACTCCGTGTTCAGAGAGTGCCACAACAAAACACAGCTTAAATGAACTCTCA
Source organism: Cherax quadricarinatus (assembly GCF_026875155.1). Lineage (NCBI taxonomy): Eukaryota > Metazoa > Arthropoda > Malacostraca > Decapoda > Parastacidae > Cherax > Cherax quadricarinatus. The sequence continues at coordinate 11,243,765 of NC_069435.1, read as the reverse complement.
CTCGGTGTAAGTTCCATCACTCGGTGCTGAAATAGTTTTTCACTCGGTGTACCATCTCTCACTCGATGTTCAGTTCGAAAAGAAGAGTAACTAATGCAGAAGTGGCGATATAGAGGATAGAAGAGTGGGAAGGAACTCCCGACTAACTTGACGTTGTGTGTGTGTGTGTGTATGTGTGTGGTGTTTGCTAGTGGGTGTACAGTGGAGATGTTTGTGCGAGGCGTGGGCGTGATGGTGGCGGTGGCGTGGTGTGGGCGGCGGTGCTGGTGTGCACCATACACGCCCAGGAGGGACACATCCACTACGTCAGAGCTGACGAACTCAGAGGTGAGTAAATGTTATTGGTGGATACGGCAGCGTGTTGCCCTCAATAACGAAGGAAGGCAGAGGTACAGATCAAATTCACGCGACAACGTCTCGCTCCCCGTCACGTTGAGCGAAACGTCGTCATAGTGAAAGTTTGCTCTGCACAAGTCTTTACTCACTGACAGGGGTCTTTGTTTACCTCATGGGCCTTTGTTTTCTTGTCTTTAAGTTACGTATTGCTCGTGTTTCGTAATCTTTACATTTTTACGGTTTTCTTTTACGACTATATATATTACAGCGACACTGTCTGCTACTAACGTAGTGACAGACACTCTGAGCTCTCGTGATGCAAGATAAATCTATATCCCACCAACATAAGCATCGTACAGTCTTTACGACAGCAAACTCCATAACTGTCTCAGTTTGTCAACACGGAACCCCAAGTCTTGCCACAGACGTAAGTGAGAATTTTATAGCCAAACAATAAATTACAGACGAAAATAAGTTCTTGATGTAAACATCGAGATTTGTGTGAATATGTTTATTCACTCTGTCGTGCTCTCAATAAATGCTGGGACCATATTAAATATCCATATTATAAGTTAGTGTTGAAATAAGTGGTTTAGGAAGTCGGAGAGTTAATAAATAAGACAGTTGTCTAACATTTGGTGATCTTTATTCTGGCTTCTTCAGTCCAACACAGGAACGGTGGAAGATGAGGAGGTGTGTGAGGTAATCAGTCCCTCAGCCTGGAGTCGATGTGTTCAATCTTGTTTGATGGACTGAACACATCGATTCCAGGCTGAAGGGACTGATTACTTCAAATACTCTCATCTTTCACCGTTTCTCTGTGTTGGACTGAGAAAGCCACTGGCGGGCGAAACGTTTCCAGAATAAAGATGCCCAAGTGCTGCATAAGTGTCTTATTTATCATAAGCTAATGTGCAAGGGAAAGTGATCCAGTTGCTCCGGTTTAGCACTCAGTAGAGCTGAGTGTATTCGGCCAGATATTTACTGCCCCTGTCGGGCAGGTCCTTCTTAAATTGAGCCTCTTCTCAGCATTCCTCACCGGGCCCCTTCACGTCACTATTCTCCCTATTATATATATATATATATATATATATATATATATATATATATATATATATATATTATATATTATATATTTATATATATATATATATGTCGTGCCGAATATGTAAAACTGGTCAATTAGCAAGAACTCATTTAAAATTAAGTCCTTTCTAAATTTTATCTTATACGTTTAAAGATATATTTTTTTCATTATTGTTGATGTAAAATTTATAATTTTGCACCAAAAGGAACTTAGAAAAACTGACCTAACCTTATTATAACAGAACAATTTATTTTAGCCTAACCCAACTAAATATATTTTAGATTTGTTTACAATAATTTAATTACTAAACAAACACAGCGAAATATATTTTTTTCGTTAGGTTCAGAATGATTTTAGCGAAATTATTGCATACACAAATTTTCACTTGTCCTATATGGCAAGATGAACGTTGCTATTTAAGCCAAGATTGCAAGTTCTGCCTATTCGCACGACATATATATATATATATATATATATAATATATATATATTATATATATATATATTATATATATATATATATATATCATGTACTCTGCTACAGTAGATCTGTTTGTGATTTAAAGAAGTCCACTGTGTGGGCGAAACGTTGTCAATAAAGGATCGCATTATACTTCATTTGTTTTCTATTTTTCAAGTTGTGAAATCTTACTTCTCCTGTGGTCAACACTGGAACTGCTGCTACTCACACTAACTCGACTAACCCAATATTACGCTTTGTGCACCAGCTAGGCAGGGGTATATACACCGAGAGGTGACTCACGAAATCGTAATGATATTTCAAACAAACCATACCACGGGCGGGGCTTGAACCAGCAGTCAGAGAGTCATAAAACTCCAGACCAGTGGCTAACGAGTCGGTCTGGAGTTTTACGACTCTCTGACCGCGTGTTCAAGCCCCGCCCGTGATATGGTTTCACCAAGAAGTGCATATCTCTCAGTGAATATAGGCTGAGAGTTTCTTTAAATCTTTATTTTAAGGATTAAAATATTTTTGACTGGTGATGCACTGGTGACATGCCGCCTTAATGACCCTCTCGTGCAGTCGATAGACTTTAAACCCAAAGAGCCAACCAAATACCGTGTCCATCCTGAAAAGAGCAGGACATCTATGAGAATACTTTAGTCCTGCTTCCTAAATGTGGAAATGTGTTAATCCCAGGTAGCCTTCAGTAGAGCATTGGGATTTATCGTCTAGGGACCAAGGCTCATGTAGATGGTGTCCACCTCCAGGTGCGAGTGTGGGGACCCATAACCTCGGAGAAATAAATATAAAGACTTGAAGATAAATACTGAGATCTCTCCTTTAAAAGCTATTTGAATATTCTGTTATTCCCTCACCACTCCATCTTTAACACACAAATAACATTTATTCACGTCATGACTCACGTTTATCAGACTTTAGCGACTCTGACACTTGATAAATTAGACACATGTGCAACACTTGGGTATCTTTATTAAAGAAACGTTTCGCAACACTGTGGCTTCATCAGTCCGTACAAAGGAAAATGGTGAATACCAGAAGAAGTTCGAGGTAATCAGTCCCTCAGCCTTGAGTCGATGTGGTCAGTCCATCAATCTTGAAAAGAATACAGCATATGTGCGGAGAAGTAGCTTATATACCGTAGGCAGGAGAGGTGCAGCAGTCGTAGGTGGTGTCACATTTGATCAGTGTGGAAGTAGGTCGTGCCCAAGGGTTAGGTAAGTGAAGAATTCCCTGTATTAAGATCCCAAGATGTTGCTGTGTCAGACAGGAATGTAAATGAATGGTTCAGAGAACCGACGAGTTGATAAAATAGATATATATGCAACACTTGGGTATCTTTATTAAGGAAACGTTTCGCCACACAGTGATGGACTGACCACATCGACTCAAGGCTGAGGAACTGATTACCTCGAACTACTCCTGGTAGTCACCATTTTCCTTTGTACGGACTGATGAAGCCACTGTGTGGCGAAACGTTTCCTTAATAAAGATACCCAAGCGTTGCACATGTGTCTAATTTATCAACTCGTCGGTTCTCTGAACCATTCATCGACTCAGGCAGTTAAATAGATTACCTGAATATTATTACCACAGGATCGAAAAAGACTTCTTATTATTAACCCCCGCCCCAGAGGGTTATTAAGCAAGATTAACCAAAACAGTGTGGCTTACTTCCGTTGCGTTCATCCGGTCCTCCGCAGGATGTCATCCACAACAGTCATCTGGCTACTGACTGCTAGGTAAACAGGGACAGTAAGTGTAGAGGGACTTACCTATACGTCTCACCTCACTTGGGAATCTAACTCAGGTCCTTTTTAGTTGTGAGACGAATGTTCGTCCACTCCACTACGAGGTACTAGTTCTTCCCAGTACATTACTACCACAAGGTACTTGTTCTTCCCAGAATATTACTACCACAAGGTACTTGTTCTTCCCAGAATATTACTACCTCAAGATACTTGTTCTTCCCAGAATATTACTACCACAAGGTACTTGTTCTTCCCAGAATATTACTACCACAAGGTACTTGTTCTTCCAGAATATTAAATACCACAAGGTACTTGTTCTTCCCAGAATATTACTACCACAAGGTACTTGTTCTTCCCAGAATATTACTACCACAAGGTACTTGTTCTTCCCAGAATATTACTACCACAAGGTACTTGTTCTTCCCAGAATATTACTACCACAAGGTACTTGTTCTTCCCAGAATATTACTACCACAAGGTACTTGTTCTTCCCAGAATATTACTACCACAAGGTACTTGTTCTTCCCAGAATATTACTACCACAAGTTACTTGTTCATCCCAGTACATTACTACCTGAAGACACTTGTTCTTCTCAGTACATTACTTCCAGGTACACTACTACCTGAAGATACTTGTTCTTCCCAGTACATTACTACCACAAGGTACTTGTTCTTCCCAGTACATTACTACCACAAGGTACTTGTTCTTCCCAGTACATTACTACCACAAGGTACTTGTTCTTCCCAGAATATTACTACCACAAGGTACTTGTTCTTCCCAGAATATTACTACCTCAAGATACTTGTTCTTCCCAAATATTACTACCACAAGGTACTTGTTCTTCCCAGAATATTACTACCACAAGGTACTTGTTCTTCCCAAATATTACTACCACAAGGTACTTGTTCTTCCCTGAATATTACTACCACAAAGGTACTTGTTCTTCCCAGATATTACTACCCAAGGTACTTGTTCTTCCCAGAATATTACTACCACAAGGTACTTGTTCTTCCCAGAATATTACTACCACAAGGTACTTGTTCTTCCCAGAATATTACTACCACAAGGTACTTGTTCTTCCCAGAATATTACTACCACAAGGTACTTGTTCTTCCCAGAATATTACTACCACAAGTTACTTGTTCATCCCAGTACATTACTACCTGAGACACTTGTTTTCTCAAATACATTACTTCCAGGTACACTACTACCTGAAGATTACTTGTTCTTCCCAGTACATTACTACCACAAGGTACTTGTTCTTCCCAGTACATTACTACCACAAGGTACTTGTTCCCAGTACATTACTACCACAAGGTACTTGTTCTTCCCAGTACATTACTACCACAAGGTACTAGTTCTTCCCAGTACATTACTACCACAAGGTACTAGTTCTTCCCAGTACATTACTACCTCAAGGTACTTGTTCTTCCCAGTACATTACTACCACAAGGTACTTGTTCTTCCCAGTACATTACTACCTCATGGTACTAGTTCTACCCTGTACATTACTACCTCAAGGTACTAGTTCTACCCTGTACATTACTACCTCAAGGTACTAGTTCTTCCCTGTACATTACTACCTCGAGGTACTTGCTCTTCCTAGTACATTGTTGCTGGTGATACTGAATTAGCCAGCTTCACGTCGTGTCCCAGAAGTAATACCGTAAAGATTCCTTGTATTATTATACGACTGAATTTACAGGCTATGAACTGTTGTCCTGCCTCTGCTCAATTATTCTACCTTAGATCATTTTAAGTTTAAGAACTGTTGTCCTGCCTCATCTCATTGGTTGAAAAATGATCCCACCTCAGCTCATTTCCCGACTAAGAGTTATCTATCAGTCAACGTCAGTTCATTTACCAGCTAAGAACTGTTATCTTACTTCACCTCATTTACCGGGGCAACAAGTGCAAGAAAACTTGCCCTGAGAGGGCAATGAGGTGTTCCCACATGTTTATCACTCAGAGGGAGCCGGTCCTTGCAACATTCTCCAGACTCGGTTTATTGAATTCATCATTTTTGACACTGGAAATCTTGTATAATCTACAAGCTCAGAGAAAAATGTTTGTGATTATTGACAGTTCACCCGAAATCATTCCCATATCTTCTCTCTTATACAGTGTGATGCTAATGTAACTATTATATGATATAAGTTAATAGAACACTGTTGATATTCCTACGAAAGACTTCTTTACCAGCAGCAAGAATCTCTCTCTCTCTCTCTCTCTCTCTCTCTCTCTCTCTCTCTCTCTCTCTCTCTCTCTCTCCATGTAATCATTCCCATCCGCCTCCCAGATAGAAAGTGAAACCCGGGGAATTGCGAATAAATATGGGATATCTAGCGAAAGTGACTTTCGTCTTTGCCAGAATTATTCAATTAAATTTTAAGTTCGTCGAGTGCAAGAAGGAACCTAACTTTCTGGTAACTAGGGAAAGGCACTCACAAGCACCAGGTTGTGTCATCTGTAGTTGATTCTAGTTCACATACTCAATGTTTGTGTAGTTACCAAGTTGTACTGTTCTACTTCTGCTTGTTTACAGGTTAAAAATGATCCTCCTTCAGTTCATTTATAGGTTAAGAACTGTCGTTCTAGCTCAGCTCGTTTACAGACTAAAAAATGATCCTCGTGTTTGTGTACTCACCGAGTTGTGTTTACGGGGGATCCGGTATCACTGACGTCTGGTCTCCGGGCATTAAATCTACTCTTGAAGCTGTGTATTTACCTCCACCACTGTCTCAACCAAGTCATTCCATTTCTATTTTTTCAACCAGCCTGAGACTAAATACATTCTTACATCACTATGGCTCATCTGTGTCTTCAGCTTCCACATGTGTCTCTTTGATTCTGATCCTTCTAATTAAGCCTGTCTCCTCTGCAATATCTTTCAGATGTTATATGCCGTAATTACGTCTTCCCTTATCCTTCTCTCCTCCAAGGTCGCCAGGTTCACCTCCTTCAACTATCCCTCACAGTGTATTCCTCTCTGTTCTGGTACTAGCTTGGTTATAAACCTTAAGACAATTTCGAGTTTCTTCAAGTGCTAGACCAGGTGTGGGCTCCGTGCTGGGGCCGCGTACTCAACGATTCATCTAATATTTGTAGTGTATAGGTTATGAAGAATTTTTTGCTCGAGTTCCTGAATGCTTCTGGGTACTTCTGGGTATTATACTTTTGGGTATCATACTTCTGGATATCATGCTTTTGGGTCTCATTCTTCTGGGTATCATACTTCTGGGTATCATGCTTATGGGTCTCATACTTCAGGGTATAATGCTTCTGGGTATCATATTTATGGGTATCATACTTCTGGGCATCATGCTTCTGGGTATAATGCTTCTGGGTCTCATACTTCTGGGTATCATGTTTCTGGGCATCATGCTTCTGGGCATCATGCTTCTGGGCATCATGCTTCTGGGCATCATGCTTCTGGGTATCATATTCCTGGGTCTCATACTTCTGGGTATCATGCTTCTGGGTATCATGATTTTGGGTATAATGATTTTGGGTACCATTCTTCTGGGTATCATGCTTCTAGGTATCATGCTTCTGGGTATCATGCTTCTGGGTATCATGCCTCTGGATATCATGTTTCTGGGTATCATGCTTCTGGGTATCATACTTCTGGGTATCATACTTCTGGGTATCATGCTTCTGGGTATCATGCTTCTGGTTCTTATACTTCTGGGTATCATGCTTCTGGGTTTTATGCTTCTGGGTATCATGCTTTTGGGCATCATGCTTTTGGGTATCATACTTTTGTGTATAATGGTTCTGGGTCTCATATGTCTGAGTATCATAATTCTGGGTATCATACTTCTGGGTCTCATACTTCTGGGTATTATGCTTCTGGGCCTCATACTTCTGTATTTCACGCTTCTGGGTATCATACTTATGGGTATCATGCTTCTGGGTATCATACTTCTGGATATCATACTTCTGGGTGTCGTACTTCTGGGTATAATGCTTCTGGGTCTCATATTTCTGAGTATCAAACTTCTGAGTATCATATTCCTGGGTATCATATTCCTGGGTATCATACTTCTGGGTATCATTCTTCTGGGTATCATACTTCTGGGTATCATACTTTTGGGTATCATACTTTTGGGTATCATCCTTCTGGGTATCATATTTCTGAGTATCCTCGGCACAGGCGTTAACGACCTTGATAATTCCGATCTTGGACTTGAAGAACACACGTGGGGTCCAAGAGCTACAGTCCAGCGTCAAGAATGTCTTGAGCAACCTCTTAACCATTCACTGTGAAGAGGTTTAAACCTTTCCAAAGACCCACGTGTGATGCACGCGTCTGGTGATATACGATGGTCGTCCATCTTTACTGCCCTGCCTCTTCAAGAGACACTAGGGTGATGCGAGTAGTTGACCATGACCTGCTTAGTCTCATGTACATTGTACACTATCGTTAGAGAGGGCGAGCGGTGCTATGTGCTCGGAGAAGTACTCTTCTACAAATGCCAACAAAACGCCTCGATGGCCGCTTCTCCGATTATTGTCCATAGGGTTCTCATGGTGGAGAGCGAATAGGTTGAAGTTATTACGAGGCGTTCTCTCAGGGAGAGAAGTCTCTTGCCAGTAGCGAGAGATGAAGAGACAGATTGCCCTTACGTCCCCTATCTCACGCGCTGTCAGCAATATTTGGTTCTTGCAGACTGTGAACAAGTTTTCTGTTCATGCCATCCTCAGGCTCGAAAGTTCCCGTTGCATATGCAAGAATTGCTTATCCTCTTGCGAGATGTATTGATTCAGTAGCTTGGCTAGATCACTTTTGAATAGCTTCTTCTTAATCCAGCGGCGCCTCTGCTGCGTCAGTTAGTGTTTCTTTAGTGTACTCAAAGTGCAGTTGTACACCCTACCTTATGGGTGGGAACCCGTGCTTTCACCCAGATAGACTGAGTGGCATTTATGGTAGCCTTGGTACTGACACTGAAGGTATGTCCCTTCTCATTAGTGGTGAAATATGAGTTTCCTGAGGACAGCCAAATTAGTTTGCACTCACGTCTGGCTTCCCAAACAGTCAAACAACTAGGAATCTCCCTCTCACTGCCAGTGCCACGCTAATGGTTTTTTTTATATCTAAAATGAGACAAAAGAAATTATACCCTAATAATTTGGACAGATTCACAATACGCAAAGCATAAATAAGTAAACAGTTAGAGTAACAAGGTAAACTAAAAACTTCAACACCTGTCGTTCATCATTCTCTCAATCTTAAATTTTTTGTCATCTGAGTAAATAAACAGAAGACAAATATTTTCTAAGAGCCGTTGGTCTTAGTCCATACACGGCTCACTCGAGGCCAAGTGTAAATAATAAGAAAATGAATTTGTCTGATAACTGGAATCTTTGTTCATATTGGACTTCAAATCTGTATAATCCTAGGTTTAGCCAGATACTACTACTAATGCGCCTGTTTCTTTCTGTTATTATCAACATTGGAACCATTTTGGGTAAAAGTTTCTTGACACAACCTAGTCTTCAATCGGAAATTTTGTACATCAGTTTTTCCCCTGGCAAAATCGGCCAGCCAAAAACCTTCCGAGGCCACAAGACTTCATAAGTTGGACAAAATTTCTACTGTTAATATTACTGTCACATTGCTGCTACTTCTAACTTATTACTTAAATGCCTAGTGTGGCTCACAGCTGATCATCCTGAGAGAGTTCCTCAATTATCGTCATGTTAATGAGGGGAATAAAAACTGAAATGGACGAGAGACCATAACTGGATTCAAACCAGCAAATGTAATGTTTATGAAAATTATAGAAAGGGAAAGATCGGAAACTGAACACTCAGGGTACAAAGGCTAGAAACCTCACTAAGAAATTAGATCCCGGGATGAGTATAGTATCGAGCATATCGCCAAACACACCGATCGATAATTTTTCCAGCAAATGTGCGTTTGAATTAGCAAATCTCTGATTTTTCACGAAAATTTTTCACTTCACGCGTGGTGATAATGAGAGGTGTGTACCTAGTGGGAAGTGGCTCTTTTCTGGGAAAGGGGGCCACTCTCTCTACCCCAAAAGGGGTACTTGCCCGATTAACCACCCAGTATCTCTTTCGGCATAAATAATGGGGATATTTTCCCTTCCATTTAAATTTTCTGCGCGGCTTTAAAGACACAGAATAGGGTATAGTTTATGGAATGTGATAAGAGACTTGAAAAAAGGTTTTTAGTTGCTTTGTATTATGGTTTTTGTAATAAAAAGTGAATAATTCACGACACTATCAAGTTGTTTTTGATGGTGTAAACCTGATAATCGAGAAACGGGAAAATGTTTAAGGGGTTAAATAACCTGACAGTTCTGGTGTTTTGTGAAAAAGTTTAAAACAAGGGGAAATCTTAGACTATGTGGTACAACTTGGAGTATGGGGGCCCCTCTTGGAGTATGTGCCCCAAATTTGGGCCACACACCTGAATAGGTTTTAAAGGGGAAACTGGAGAAGTATCAAGGTACAAACTATACTAGTCGAGGCAAAAAAAAAGGAAGGGGATTAGAAAGGTCATCAAGAAACCTGGGTTTACCGGAGAATTTCCGGGGGCAACCCCCCCGCCCCCGGTCTTTTAAACCAGGTCCCCTGGTGGATCAGGCCTGATCAACCGGGTTACTGCTGGCTCACGCAAACCAAGTAGGCCACGCCCGGATGATCAGGAACCCGACTTTAGGTGCTGTCAGTCCCCGTTTGAAGACTGCCGGGGGTCGTTGGAATCCCCCTTATGTTGCTGAAGGCAGGAACGTCTGGGGCCCCCCTGACACTTATGTAGGGTCCTTAAGTGCAGGAACCTGTTTTTCTTTGGGGGGTGTTGCTCGCTCAAGTTTTTTGTTTTTAGTGAGGATTTTGTTGCAAGTTCGGTACTAGTCCCTCTAATTTTCCAGGGTGTAAAAAATCGTGTATTCTCCGCCTGCGTTCCAGGTATACGGTTCGGGAAACCCTCAAGCGCTCAATAATTAGGCGTTTTATCTCCTTTACGCCCCGTAAATTTCTTGTACATTTTTGGGGTGGGCAATTTCACCTCCTTGAAAAGGGCTGTTAGTGTGCAGCAAAAATTCCAGCCTAGATAAAAGTGACTGAAAGGTGTCATCATGGGGTTGGATCCCCCGTTTGAAGGTTCCAAATTACCATTGATTTTTTTTAGCGAGCGATCATCAATGTTATGGCCCTTTAAGGTGGAAACCTCCCCCATGACCTCCCGGTTTTACGTTGGTGTTTTGCTCTATTTTGTGGCCAGAATTTGTTTTGTACTCTGATGAAGATTTAATTTCCTCGTGTTTACCTTATCTGAGTAATTGAAATTTCTCATCGTTGAACTTCATATTGTTTTCTGCAGCCCACTGAAAGATTTGGTTGATGTCCGCCTGGAGCCTTGCAGTGTCTGCAATGGAAGACACTGTCATGCAGATTCGGGTGTCATCTGCAAAGGAAGACACGGTGCTGTGGCTGACACCCTTGTCTATGTCAGATATGAGGATGAGGAACAAGATGGGAGCGAGTACTGTGCCTTGTGGAACAGAGCTTTTCACCGTGCCTGCCTCGGACTTGACTCTGTTGACTACTACTCTCTGTGTTCTGTTAGTGGGGAAATTATAGATCCATCGACCGACTTTTCCTGTTATTCCTTTAACACGCATTTTGTGCGCTATTACGCCATGGTCACACTTGTCGAAGGCTTTTGCAAAGTCTGTATATATTACATCTGCATTCTTTTTGTCTTCTAGTGCATCTAGGACCTTGTCGTAGTGATCCAATAGTTGAGACAGACAGGAGCGACCTGTTCTAAACCCATGTTGCCCTGGGTTGTGTAACTGATGGGTTTCTAGATGGGTGGTGATCTTGCTTCTTAGGACTCTTTCAAAGAATTTTATGACATGGGATGTTAGTGCTATCGGTCTGTAGTTCTTTGCTGTTGCTTTACTGCCCCCTCTGTGGAGTGGGGCTATGTCTGTTGTGTTTAGTAACTGTGGGACGACCCCCGTGTCCATGCTCCCTCTCCATAGGATGGTAAAGGCTCGTGATAGGGGCTTCTTGCAGTTCTTGATGAACACGGAATTCCATGAGTCTGGCCCTGGGGCTGAGTGCATGGGCATGTCATTTATCGCCTGTTCGAAGTCATTTGGCGTCAGGATAACATCAGATAGGCTTGTGTTAACCAAATTCTGTGGCTCTCTCATCAAAAATTAATTTTTATCTTCGACTCTCAGTCTGGTTAGTGGCTTGCTAAAAACTGAGTCATATTGGGACTGAGTAGCTCACTCATTTCCTTGCTGTCATCTGTGTAGGACCCATCTTGTTTAAGTAAGGGCCCAATACTGGACGTTGTTCTCGACTTTGATTTGGCATAGGAGAAGAAATACTTTGGGTTTCTTTCGATTTCATTTATGGCTTTTAGTTCTTCCCGCGATTCCTGACTCCTATAAGATTCCTTTAACTTAAGTTCGATGTTTGCTAATTCTCTGACCAGTGTCTCCCTACGCATTTCAGATAGATGTTAACATTATGGAAAATAATCAGAGGATTTAAAAGGGCCGAGGGAGTAAGTAGAGTGTTCGAAAGGCGGTAAAAAGGTGTACAAGGGCACATACGAAAGTTAAAAAGCACAAGAAGTATTTGTTCAGCCTCAGGGTGGTCAAAAAGTGGAAAAACCTGAACAAAATGGTGGTAAATGCAGGATTCTTACATACCTGGAGTCTACCTGGAGGGTTTTCCGGGGATCAACATCCCCGCCTCTCGGTCCACGACCAGGCCTCCCGGTTCATCAGGGCCCGGGTCAACTAGGCTGTTACTGCTGGCCGCACGTTTGTCCAACGTACGACCACAGCCCGGCTGATCCGGCACCGACTTTAAGGTCCAGCTTCCTCATGAAAGCAGCCAAGGGTCTATTGGTAATTCCCCTTATGCATAGTGTGAGACTGTTGAACAGTCTTGGACCCCGAACGCTTATAGTGTTTTCCCATAGTGTACTAATTTGACCTTTATTTTTCACTGGGTGTATGTTGCACCGCCTGCCAAGACTTTTGCTTTCGTAGGAAGTGATTTCTGTGTGAAGATTATGGAACAGTCCCACCAGGACCTTACAGGTATAGATTATGATGCATCTCTCTCGCCTGCGCTCCAGTGAGTACAAGTCTACCGCTTTCAAGCGTTCCCAGTAGTTAAAGTGTATGATGGAGCTGATATGTGCAGTAAAGGTTCTCTTTGAGAATAGGTATGACAGGGCTCAGCAGGCTAGAATATAATAATAAAATAATAATAAAATCATTATTTCTACAAGTACACGTACAAGGTATACTGTCCTAGCTGACAACGTGATTATTAGTGTATGAAGCCGTTGTTATGCTGAGCATTCGGGGAAAATTTGGTCAGTTTTGTCCCAGGAT
>NC_069435.1:11023129-11230206 GCF_026875155.1 Cherax quadricarinatus | reverse complement strand
AAAATCTGCAGTATTTAGGGGGTGTCCAAAGCTCCAGCAATTTCCGATGCTGTTGGGGAGTAGGGACCATTTTACAGACCTCTAGGCGATGGCCTGCAATATAAACAGGGGAATGGGAGTTCATTGCAGCCCGAAGGTTAAGGGGGGGGTGGTTACTGGGAAAGCGCCTCCGCCCGCGAGTGGGCAGGACATACTTATCCATTTTGATAATAGGAAGGTCCTGAAGGGCTAATTGCTCCAAAATATCATTGCAAGGCAAAAAATCACTCTGTACAATGGTACGTGGTAAAACCACCATACCACTGCAAGAATTGAGAATGTTATCAGTGGAGGTAATATGGGAAAGATCATGAGCTTGTTCTGCATTCTGAACTGTAATGATGCACACACCGCTTCAAAGAGTGTGAAAGGATATATTTCGGCCAACATATCGTAAAAGAGCTTTACCAATACTGCGGTCAGAAAGATAATCAGTTGGATATGTTGGTTGTAGGGAAAAAGAATTTAGTCCACTGCGTACTTGTAAACATGGTTCATAAAGGAAGTGTGTGTCATGTAAGTCATTTTTGGGTAGAATAAGTAGACACTGAAGAAATGTCATCAGTAGATGGTTTGAAACGTTTATGAGTAGTACCGTGGGCAGCCTGACCCGAGGTAGGTGGGCGATCTGAAGACCGTTGCACCATATTCAGGGAAGCTGGACGCATAGTTAAAGGTGTTCACGAGGCAGAGGTACTAACAGAAATGGATGGAGCCCCAGCACCTGAGCAGGTGATGAAGTGTCACCAGCAGAAGGTACAGGGGTATGGGAAAAGTCTAGAGAATAGTCCAATAATGAAGCCAGGTCAGAACAGCATGCGGGAACAGAAAGGGGCCTGGGAGGAGGGGGGTTATCACAGAATGAAGTCTTCATGATAGTGGTACTTTATTATTTTAAGAAAAAATAGAAAGAAAAGAAAGAAGTGACAGTGGAAGGACAGTTACTAGAAAGCATGGAAGGGCCACAAGTTCCTCCCTATATCCAAGAGGACCTCAAAACCGCCAGCAGTGCAGATATAGCATGGAACCCGTGCCATACCCTACCCTTCACACCAGTAAACCAGTGCTTCTGGATAGCAACCTCTCATCCACTGAGCCAACTCGACAGACAATAGAGGGGGCAGTCGGACACCCACCACAAAGCATACCTCCCTCGGCTGCCACCTCCCAGAACCGACAGGCAGCCTCCAGAGGTACACCCATCACCTGCAGGACACCCTGCCTTTTTTCCTGGAAAACCAGGAAGGGAGCAGGGCACCTCCTGATGATCCAGATTCCATGGCAAACTACACTACTCCCGAGGGACCCCACAGAGTGGGATGAACCCAGCACACTTCCCTTATCTATAAACTGTAATGCCAGAGGGGAGGACCCCAGAGGCTACAAACAGGACAGAAAAAAGGGAGGGTTGAGAGGGGGAAGGAAAGGGAAAAGGGGATATGGGGAGGATGGCCGGATTACCGCATAGGCAAACTAGGCATTTGCCTAGGGCCCCGGTCCAAGGTTCAGGGCTCATCCAAGATTGCGCACATGGTGCAAGTGCAAAGGGGTCCCTACCTAAAAAGTTCAAGTGTTTGGAGAGTAAAATTGATTTTTAAAAATTTAAATCAAAAAATAAATAATGAAATAAAATAAAATAAAATAAATAAACCTAACCATAGATGGCAACACTCAACACGCCTTTGTTTACATCAGAACAGCTGTGTTTTCCCGCTAATGGGCGAGTATGGGAGATTCCTCTCCAATTTTCTGTAGTAATTACACGTTATCTAGACTTGTACTGTGACAAATTAACTGAAGTGTTGTTGATAGACATTGATGTGTATGGATAAATGTTTGTTTTCGCCTCTTTAATTCTCATGTCCTTATCTATGGTGGTAGGCCATATATCATGCAAAACATTATGATTAGTTTAGTTACGAAAATGGTAATATAAATACCATTGTGCATTGTTCTTGGACTCAGTATGATTTCTGTTTAAGTAAATTGGAGATCAAGGAGGATGAATTAGTAAAATATTCGTAGCCCAAATCACTAATCTAATCTATGGTAAAAGTTCTGTATATGACTCCTTTCTGGTTACGTTTTGAATTTTTAGATGCGCAGCCAGAGGAAAGGGGGCTTCAAGGGCCATATCCCCCCAATTGACAAAAAAAATTTAATAATAATTAAAAAATTAATAATAATTGATAATGAAAAATTTGTAATTTGCATGATTACAGACAGTGATACAACCTAAATTATGGCATCTCGTGAACGTGATGTTGGACGTTCTTAGCAAGGGGGTCACAGAAAAGAAAGAAGAAAATTCAAGAAGAAGAACAGAAAAAGAAAGATATAGGAAGCTGCAGAAAGACACAGACATGCTCACGAAAACAATTTCTGATGTTACCAGTACAGTTGAATCTGCAGATACGTCAGATCATACAGGAAGCCCTCCCTCCATTATTTCTCAGCCAGATCTACTTGTGTGTCTCCCCCCATTCTAAACCCGGACATTTCATCCACAGGATTTGTCTTAAAAGATCCTGCCTCATGGCCAAATGAAATCCCCAGATTCTCTACGTAATGCTTTCATTGCAGAAAACTTCAGTCAAACTCTGAACATTGACTTTAGGAAATCAGCAAGGATTTATGATGAAGGAAGTCGTCGTTTTTAAAAAAGCCCTCTATGTTTTATAGGAAGCTTGCAAATTCAGAAACGGTAAAAAGATCATGGATGGTATACTCTGAAAGCTCAGGAAAAGTGTACTTTTCAGGCATGCAAGCTATTTTCTACCAAAAAAAATACCTTCACACAGGGTTCAATGACTGGAAAAATTCCAAGCGTTTCGAGAACATGAAAACAGCACCACTCACAGGAGCTGCATTTTAGCTAGTGTATTTCGTGCACAAAAAAAAGGCTTTATTGGATTCTCATTTGGAAAATCAAACTGAAAAAAAAGTGCACTTATTGGAGAAAAGTTCTAGAAAGAGTTGTTGCTGTTGTAAAATTCTTAGCTCTAAGAGGACTTGCTTTCCGGGAGAAAATGAGGTTTTTGGTTGGGAAACAATGGCAATTTCCTAGGGATCATAGAACTTTTTAGCACAATTCGATCCATTCTTAGCAAATCATGTGTCCCCCCTTTGGGGAATGCAGGAAGAGGCACTGTATCTTACAAGTCATCTACTATATGCAATGAATTTATTGAACTGATGACTAAGAAGGTCCTCAATAACATCATAGCAGCTGTGAAAACGCAAAATACTTTGCAATAAGTGTAGATTCAACACAGATATTTTTACATACAATCAATTGACATCATTGTTCGCTTTGTCGACTCCCCGTGGTAAGCCTGTAAGCCTTTATAAATTCATTCCTCTTTCAGGCCATGATGGAGAAACAATGAGAATGTAGTACTGGATACTCTGCTTGAACAGATCTCTCTATTATGATTGCCGTGGCCAGAGCTACACAATGCTAGTAACATGTCGGGTAATATAATGGATTGCAAAACCCTATCAAGCAAATCAACCCACTTGCTGAATATGTGCCCTGCTCAGCACATTCTCTTAATCTTGTTGGGTCATGTGCTGCGGAGTGTTGGTTTACTGCAGTTTTTATTTTTTGGACTTTTACAAGCACTCTTAATTTTTTTTCTGTTTCAACGCATCGGTGGAGTATACTCAAGTCAAAACCATTCATGGAGAAGTCATCAAATCATTATCAACAACAAGGGGGTCAGCGCAGCATGATGCAAAACACATGCTTTGAAAGACAGCTTTGCTGAAATACGTTCTGCTTTGATCCAAATAGCAGAGGATGAAGACCAGACAGCAACTACAAGAAGCGAAGCAGCCAGCTAAGCATCAAAATTGGAAGATTTTGAATTGGCCTTACTCTTGTGTGCTTTGGGACTGTATACTGGAATGGTTAAATGCCACGAACAAGACACTTCAGAAAATTGAAATTGAAATGGCTACTTGTGCTAACCTCTATGCAGGCTTAGTGGAATTTGTAAGCTCACTTCGCAATGATGAAGCTTTTGAAATGTTTGAAAAGAAAGCTAAACTGCTGGTGAAAGACTACAGTTACCGGCTGATCATCACGGTCAAGGAAGAGGAAACGCAATTTTGAAGACCAGACAATGAAATTGTGTTGCTACCAAGGCAGAAATGTAAGACAGCTACATACTTCGTCATTCTGGATTCACTGATTACGAATTTATGAAAGAAAAAATCTACCAGAATCTCAATGACAAATTTTGGATTTCTGTTCAAAATTACTACTATGCCAGATGCAGAATTTAGAAAAGCTGCATTAAAGTTGCAACAACACCTTTCAGCAGATGTTCAGGACACATTTGTTGAAGAAATAGGTCATTTTTCTGGGGAATGAATCAGATTAAAAACTCCCACCTGAAAAATGTGCACCCTCCCTGCTTTGAAACATTTAAGAATGCAGGTATCTCAAAAACCTTCCCTAATGTTGACATAGTGTATCGCCTTTACCTAACACTTTCCCGCTACTAACTGTGAAGGAGAACGTTCATTTTCTGTTTTGAAAAGAGTGAAAAACCAGCTCCGTTCAACAATGAGCCAAGACAAATTGTGTAACCTAGCCTTGTTGACCAATGAGTCTGATCTAACAAGAAATATTGGTTTTCAGAATATAATTGATGATTTTGCCAATATGAAATCCAGAAAAAAGTTTATTTAAGAAGTGCCTGTGAATATAAACAATTCTTTACTTTCTTGAGTTTATATGATTTGATAGTCTTATGCATGATGCATTGATAACAATAATGGTCAGTGATTTATAAAGGGAATAATAGTGTTGTAGTGGTTATGCTGAATATAATAGGTACATGATGTCACTACTTTAATAGCCTAATCTAGTAATACTATGCTGTCTTGAGTTTATTCTCTTTAAAATGCATGATTTAACAAGATAGTTATAATGGCTGTTGGTAAATGGTTTTGGTTGTCTTGATGTACTTTCTCTATTAAATTTAATGTAAATAGCCAGAATGTATTTAATTAGACCTTAAACAGGATCACACCGACCCCCCCCCACCCCCAAGCTGGAAGGGGTCGCTTCGCTTACCCGTTACTCAAAGGGGCCCCGCCAATCTGAATAGCCTAGGGCCCGGAGACTTCTTAATCCGGCCCTGAGGATGGGATAGGGAAGGGGGATTGGGGGGTAATTAGGTTCGGTCTGAGGAAGAAGACCAAAAAGGTTAATTCCTCAGACCAACAGCCTCTTCACCGCATCAAGGAACCCCCCTTGAAGAGGAGAAAGGTCTGAAGAAATGTCCGGTAACAAGGTAGGGTCATAAGAGTGCTGCTACAGAAAGGGGCCCAGGAGGAGCAGATTCATGGATTTGGGACCTCATGGTTAGGTCTCTTTTCTTTCTTTTTAAGAAAAAAAAAAAAGGAAAAAAAAAGGGAAAGAACATGGAGGGGTAGCTCCTAGGAGGAATGAAAGGGTTGTAAATCCCCCTCCACATCCAAGACGACCTCAGTGCAACTGGTAGTGCAAATGTGGCTTGGAACCCATACCATGCCACCTTGGTGGATAAAAGAGAGGGCAGTCAGAAACCCAGAACAAAGCATACCTTCTTCAGCTACCACCTCCTGGAATCCAAAAGACAGCCTCCAGAGATGCACCCATCACCTGAAAGACACCCGAAGCCTCCCCCCCCCACCCCCAGTAGACTGGAGAAGGATCAGGATCTCCAGACGATCCAGATTCCATGGTAAACTACACTATTACCAAGGACCTCAACAGAATGGGATGATGGTATCCCTCCCCCAACCTAGGACGTAGAATGCCTGAGGAAAAAACTCCTAAGGCTGAAAACAGGAAATGGAAAGGATGGGGAGGAGGAGAAGGAAAGGGAAAGAAGGGATGGGGAGGAGGAGAAGGAATGGGAAAGGAGGGATGGGGAGGAGGAGAAGGAATGGGAAAGGAGGGATGGGTAGGAGAAGGAATGGGAAAGGAGGGATGGGGAGAGGGGGGATGGGGAGACAAGGAGTGGGAAAGCAGGGATGGGGAGAGGAGAAGGAATGGGAAAGGAGGGAGGGGGTGGATGGGACAGAGAAGGGGATGATTGGAGGGGTAATTAGGTTCGGCTGGAGGAAGAAGACCGAAATGCCCAACTCCTCAGACCAATAGCCTCTTTGCCATGGCAAGGACACCCCTTAGAGTTTTTTTTTTTTATTCCCAGTGGGGTGCAATTCAGGCCTGAAAGCTTCTGTTTACATAGTGGCTGTATATTACAGCACCAAATGGTTTTACAGTGGTACCTCGAGTTTCGAACACCTCCCAACTCGAGCAATTACGTAAGTGTATTTTTGTAAGTGCTTTTGTAAGTGTATTTTTGGGGGTCTGAAATGGACTAATTTAATTTACATTATTCCTTATGGGAACAAACTCATTTGGTAACAGCATGCGAACATCCTTCTGGAACAAATTATGGCTGAAACTCGAGGTACAACTGCATAATATAAGAAAATTATGAAATGAAATATCCAACACCTGTTCTCTGCAGCCAGCACACACACAAGCCAGCTATAAAACACAAGCTACACCACTGTGGATCAAAGCAAAATCAGATTGAAATCCAGATCTTTCTCAAATTCTTGATTGTTAGCAAAAATATTTTTTTTTATTTTGCCCTCTAGTGGAAATTGGGACATTTGAAAAGATGATACTTTGGTTTCTAGAACAATATTTGAACTAATAAAATCCACACACAGGTTCCATATTCGAAGGAAACTCAAACAATTAAAACTCATTAGTTATCCACATAAAGTATCTATAGCTAACTGCTTAACCCCTTGACTGTCACAACCCCAGATCCTGGTGTAGAAAAAATTAAAAAAAAAAAAAAAAAAAAAATATATTTTTTCTTATGAAATGACAGAGAATCTTTTCCCGATGGCAATGACACCAAAAGTATGAAATTTGATGGAAAACTGCCGGAATTACGCTCTCACGAAGTTAGTGACCTCGGCGATATTTACGAATCGGCGATTTCGCCCACTTTGAGCCCTGTTTTCGGCTAATTCTGTTCCAGTCGACCAAACTCATAGCTATTTCTTTAGAACTCCATTTTTTCTATCAACTGAGTGCAAGAAACTGCCCACTTACCGATTTCAACTACCCAATAACATGGTCAGAAATTTGCAATTTGGCGAATTTCATGAAAATTAAAAAATATGACGATTTGAAAATAGGGTCCAGAATGAATAATGCAGACATTCCTGGCTCTAAACTAACATTTTCTTTGTTCATCAGTCATGTCTCCAGGTCCCTCTAATATTACTCTTGCTCTCTATTTTGAATATTTATTCAAACAAAAAATAGAAGATTTACTCTTATGCAGACTACTGCAATATTGCAATAATTGTATAAATAATGTCAACCCATTCATGACTGCATATTAGAATGGCTAGTTGGACATTTATTGGACAATGACATAATTTGTTTACTTTTGAACATCGGCAAAAAATCAAACATTTCCCCTGCTTTGAGCTCCATTTCCAGATTCTTTTTATAGTAAAACCAATCAAAATTACGTCTATTTCTATAAAATGTTTTCCATTCTATCAAATGAGACCACGAAAATGAGAATACAACCATAAATACTATACGATAATAGACCACAAAGTCGTCATTTTAATTAAAAAAAAAACAACAACGGTGAACCATATAAAAAAATCCTGCAGCACTGAGTGCTGCAGGATTTTTTTATATGATGCACACTCACCACACAGACCCATTCTCTCACATGTGGGCCTACCAGCATTCTCCTGCTTGATTTGAAGCCGCCAGAATTTGTGAGTAAATATACGTCAAAAACGGTGGCTCGTAAGAAGTATATATACAACCGAAACAGTCAAAGGGTTAAAATCCTACTTTATCTAATTCTTTGTATCGAAGTTAAACCTGCTCTACTT
Organism: Cherax quadricarinatus; assembly: GCF_026875155.1. Classification (NCBI taxonomy): domain Eukaryota; kingdom Metazoa; phylum Arthropoda; class Malacostraca; order Decapoda; family Parastacidae; genus Cherax; species Cherax quadricarinatus. The sequence goes on along the minus strand of NC_069435.1, from coordinate 11,222,223 downwards.
AATTCTTTGTATCAGAGATAATGAAGATTGATTTTAGTGCTGTAAATTACACAACTAAGTAGGCATTATAAAAAGCTTTTTTTCACATGTTTTGAAGTATCCATTAAAAGAAAAAATATTTTCTTTCCAGATGCTCTGAACCCCCACCGCTATATTCGGAGACCTGCTACATAGTGAGGGTTGAAGGTCGATCGTATCCACACTGCTGTCCGCAACTTTACTGCAATGGCAAACAAGTCTCCTTCTTATTTTGCCTAAATGAAAATAAACTCCTTAAATGAGTCGAAGATAACATTTAACTCTACAAATATCCACAATAGCAAGCTAGTTTATCACTAGCTTCATATGCTTGGCTCTTTAAAGGAACCATAAGTTGTCTTGCTTGCATATTGAGGATACTGTAATATATGAACCATCATTATTTGTACATAACTACATGGAAAATATCTTAGATTTGAACAGATATATGTACAGTGTACTATAAAATATAAAGTATATAAATTTTATTTTTGTTATATACTAAACATAAAATTCTGTTTACTATGAAAACTAATCATTTTACAACTCTACATTGAAAACCAGGATTAAAATGTATTTGCTCTCTTCATTGGCACATTTCACTATCAGGCTACTTTACTTAATCCTACAGCTGTAATTATCTAGTATTTCACATGCCATTACAAAATTAGCACAGTAATATTCTACCAAACTTCCAATGCTGCAGACAATACTGATTATATTTATGGAAAGTGCTAAACATGTAAGGCATATAGTGCCCAGGAAATTAAGAGGTAATTAGATTTGATCCAGGGAAGAGGGGGGCATCTCCAATTCTTTGAACCATAGAGTCCTGCACTAGCATTAAAGTGTATACACAAATAACCAGCATGTAAAACTGTGCAGGTTATTTATGTATTGTTCCAGTCACGGTATTGTACTTTTTCCATTCATAATTATATACTTATACGAAGTATAGGAAGCCACATACATAACAGCTGCTTCTTAACATGTTGAAGACACTTCAACAAGCTACCAGCAAGTGTATGTATCCTACAAACTATTGCTTTGAATTACACCTCAGCAACTTTTTTTTTAATACCTTTTGTTGTTGCTTTAAGACTGTTAATTTTATAATGACAAGGAAGTTCTAATTTAACCCATAGGGCTCATACAATGACTGATAAATGGGAGGTAATCTTGTTTGATTTCAGAATTGAAAAGGTACCTCCAATTCCTTGGATCAAAAGCCCTTCACTCTACTCTTGTATATTACTTTAGATATAAACATTCACTTCCTGTAATATTTTTAATTAAAACAAACTCATATTGTATAACATCAGTAAAACTTAATAATCTAAGCCAGACAATGAAACAGAGAAGTTGTATGCTACTGCTCATTAAACAAAAATATTTTTGCATCAATGATGCACATACTGCAGTATACTAGATATTTACTACCAGTAGGCCAATTACTTGTCAAAACCTTTTATCTACATGTTATAAATTCTTTCTAGCTTTACTTCAAACTACTTTGCACAATGCAAACTTAATTTAAAAATGGGGTACCAAAATGTGTTTACTATCTGTACTATTGAGCAATACAGTACAGATAAGCTGGTTCACACAGACCTGGTTTTGTTAGCTTTGCTTCCTATTCATGAATTTAGGAAATTTGGAAGATCTGTAATGCTTTCCACTAATAATGCTCTTCCCTAATTAGCACAAAAACTGAAAAAAAAAAATTGTTTGAAAATTTAACAATTAAATTTTAGAAACTTTGATTTAATTTCATCAAAGAAAAATATTCAACTCATGAAAAATCTTTTAAATACAATAACTCAACAGAATAATTTAGCAACACCTTAAAATAGATGAAAATATTTTTCTGCACATATACATACCAAACATATACAAGTTACATCTTCGTGTAGAGGAAATGTTACCAATGTTATATAAATGTAAATAGGCTTGTATGATGTAGAATAGATAAATACATAGCATAAAAATATAACAAATCCCCATTGGCTCACTAATCACCAAAGGTGTGTGCCCCTGTGAACAAGGTCATCAGAGTCTTCTGAAGTGATTAGAATGATCAAACTGAAGATTACATAAAGAGCATGAATCATTCTAACATGTTTGTCTCAACTTAGTCCACCAGAGGGTACCATGCCATCTCTTTCCAGAGGTGCACCATGGGTGAGAGCACAGCCAGTGATGTGGGCAACAGTGCACTGCAAAAAAGAGATACCAAAGCACTGCAAATTAGTTACATAAAATCAATAAACCAGTTTGCAACAAAACAAAAAATGGTTGTACCTGGTTCTTTGGAACAAATTCGAAGTGCTCTTACACAATACTGTGCACAAATGATCATTAAAGGAGTATTTTTCTTATGCCTTTTATTTGACTAGTAATTTTTCCTTTCATCCTGTTACACAATATACTTTTATACCCATTTAAAACGCATCTTTACACATAACGACATCCTTTTTGTCATTCCTTCATCAACATTCATTTCTAAATTATACACTGTAATAAGTATTAGACATTACAGTGCTAATGAAGAAACAATTCCAACATAAAAAAAAATAAAAAATCAACCATGACATTTCTTGGTCATTAGTTTTAATTTCTTTTAAAAGTCTAATAAAGGAATATAATGGCATGAAGGAGAATAAGCAAGAACATCTCATAAGTGCTAGTATTATATTTGAGGAAATCAATGAACACATCAATTGTGTTTCACAAGTGCTGCTCTTTGAATATGATACTGTACATTTTTTTTTTTAATGTATGAAGTACAGTATTAGGTGCCTATGCTACTACTCAAGACATTCTACCAGTACATAAACCTAATTTACTCTAGTTCATCCTTGTATATACTAAATGCTCCTCAGATGCATATACTGTATGTAAATCTATTGTGTTAATAGAAACTGAATATGAACTCATGATACAGACATCAAAATCTGAAGTCATTAGCAATATTCTTAACCCTTAAACTGTCCAAACGTAGATCTACGTTGACGTGCGTAGTGCTCCAAAAGTAATTACTTTTTTTTTTACATCCTTTCAAATCAAGAAAATACAGGTCGGAGCGCTACGCACATGAACACCGATCTATGTTTGGACAGTTTAAAAGTTAAACAAGAAGCTCAAGATAAGAGGAAGTAATGTAAAAAATAGACATAATCAGCTAATTGTTTTAACACAGCCTCAGCTCTTATTCCAGAATACAGTAGTATGATAAACAAGTGTACTAATATTCACAAGAGGAGCTGCGTGAAAAGGTTATACGTATGTTATATATGTGCGTGAGCGTGTTAGATAGGAGTGAATGGAGACGAATGGTACTTGGGACCTGACGATCTGTTGGAGTGTGAGCAGGGTAATATTTAGTGAAGGGATTCAGGGAAACCGGTTATTTTCATATAGTCGGACTTGAGTCCTGGAAATGGGAAGTACAATGCCTGCACTTTAAAGGAGGGGTTTGGGATATTGGCAGTTTGGAGGGATATGTTGTGTATCTTTATATGTGTATGCTTCTAAACTGTTGTATTCTGAGCACCTCTGCAAAAACAGTGATAATGTGCGAGTGTGGTGAAAGTGTTGAATGATGATGAAAGTATTTTATTTTTGGGGATTTTCTTTCTTTTTTGGGTCACCCTGCCTCGGTGGGAGACGGCCGACTTGTTGAAAGAAAAGAAAAGAAATTATTTATGATATACTATTACAATAATTCAAATGATCACAATCTTTCTCTATATGTCTTAAATACTTTAACAATGTTTACTAAGTGCATTTATTTTCTTTGCATGGTATAATCATTACTATTATAAGAAATTTAACATTATCAACTGAAATAATAAACATTTAGCAATGCAAGTGATCATATAAATTTTCATCTTTAAATAAGAGAAATCAGTTCCATCAGTTAGTTTAAGGCAGGATCACTTTCACGTTTAAAAACAAATAGTTTACATCTTAAATTTGATGGTAAAAGGTTTAATAAATATTTTTGTACAAACTTCTTAATGTTCTAATTCTTAACCCTCAATATATCATATTTAACATGTCAGACTTTCCTGTCAATAAGTAATTAACAAGTGTTTAGCAAGTTTTAAGGCATTCTAATGTACTTATACAGAAGAGCAGGTGAAATACAACAAGTTACTAAGTTAAATACCTGATCCTGTACCATAATTCAAATACTTGACTTGAAGATTACGTATCAGAAGATACCATTTTACCAAAGTAATTGCCTTAATACACTGCATATTAAATATAAACTATATACAATTCATCCTAGAAGTCCCACAAAACCAGAAACAGCAAATACAAAATTGTCTATGCAATTTTTTTCAGATTTAGGTTCATTTTGCTTTCAAGACAATATCTCTGTAATATACCACTTTAATCTTATTAATACAGTTACAACAAATATAAATTCAGTCTCCAGCTACCAGCATTTTTATGCTGTTAAAAAAAACTGACCAGTAATCATTCTTCTTCTCATTCAAAGATTTACTACAAAAATTATTAATGTGTTAAATTTTTGCTTAGTAAGAGCTTTTTCAAAGACCCTTCTTTTAACATCTGATTTGCTACCATAAATTCAATACCAATTTAACTAAGATAATGCACCAAGTCAGAAGTTCCCAAACTTTTTAAGCCATGTACCCTCTTCCAAAATATGACCTAGTTCACATATCCCTCACCCCCCCCCCCCATCATCATCTTTTCATTGAAACTTTATGTATTTAAAAGTGCACCTATGATACACATGCATTACATTTGTTATAAAAACATGTGTTTACAGCTATGTTTTTTTAACATGTCAGTCATCTCCCACCGAGGCAGGGTGACCCAAAAAGAAAGAAAATCCCCAAAAAGAAAATACTTTCATCATTCAACATTTTCACCTCACTCGTACATAATCAGTGTCTTTCCAGAGGCACTCAGATACGCCAGTTCAGAAGTCCCTCCAAACTGCTAATATCCCCCCCCCCCCTTTTGAAGTGCAGGTATTGTACTTCCCATTTCCAGGATTCAAGTCTGGCTAACTGGTTTCCCTGAATCCCTTCACAAAATATTATCCTGCTCGCACTCTAACAGCTCATCAGCTATACTAATGAATAATCATGCATATTTCAAAGAAAAATTGCAAAGGTTAGTCGATGAGTTTGGAAATGTGTGTAAAGGTAGAAAGTTGAAAGTGAACATAGAAAAGAGTAAGGTGATGAGGGTATCAAATGATTTAGATAAAGAAAAATTGGATATCAAATTGGGGAGGAGGAGTATGGAAGTGAAAGTTTTCAGATACTTGGGAGTTGACGTGTCGGCGGATGGATTTATTAAGGATGAGGTTAATCATAGAATTAATGAGGGAAAAAAGGAGAGTGGTGCGTTGAGGTATATGTGGAGTCAAAAAACGTTATCTATGTAGCAAAGAAGGGAATGTATGAAGTATAGTAGTCCCAAACACTTCATATGGGTGTGAAGCTTGGGTGGTAAATGCAGCAGAAAGGAGAGGGTTTTAGAGCAGTGGAGATGTCCTGTCTAAGGGCAATGTGTGGTGTAAATATTATGCAGAAAATTTGGAGTGTGGAAATTAGGAAAAGGTGTAGAGTTAATAAAAGTATTAGTCAGAGGGCAGAAGAGGGGTTGTTGGGGTGGTTTGGTCATTTAGAGAAATGGATCAAAGTAGAATGACATGGAAAGAAATTATAAATCTATGGGGGAAGGAAGGGGGTAGGGGTCGTCCTCGAAAGGGTTGGAGAGGGGGGGTAAAGGAGGTTTTGTGGGCGAGGGGCTTGGACTTCCAGCAAGCGTGCGTGATTATTATTATTATTATAATCAAAAAGAAGCGCTAAGCCACAAGGGCTATACAGCGCTGCAGGGTAGGGAAGGAACCCAAGGGAATTGGATGGCAAAAGGGGAGGGGGGATGATCAGCGGGTTACAGAAAACAGCGGGGCGGGGGATAGTAGGGGGGTAGAGGGTAGCAAGAGATACAAGTAGAAAGGGCTGAAAGTATCAGAATTTGTGAAGTAGTCAATCGTTGTCAAAAAGTCAATGAGAGAGTCCGGATGAAAGGGGGGGTCCATAAAGCGAGAAGGGAAGGTAAAGAGAGAGCAGCGGGGCGAAGACGACGACAGAGGAAAAATTTCTGCGTGCTCGTTGAAAAAGTGGGCAGTCCAACAGAATGTGGCGACTGATAATGGAGCTTGGCAATTCTCACAGAGGGGACAAGACGCCTCTCCATGGATATCCATGAGTAGGAGGGAGTATGGCCAATGGGGAAGACGGGAGAGAGTAGTCCCCAACCTCGACACTGGTGATAAGAAGAACGGCCAGTAACCTATACTCGGTTTAATAGACTGAAGTTTGTTGCCGAGCATAGTAACCAAACGTTGTTGCCAAGGGGTGTGAAGGGGGGAAGATATTACAGCAAAATAGCCCGTACATGGAATACCTCTATAAGAAACTGGTAGGTCATTTACTGCTGACCGCGCAGCAGTGTCTGCCTGTTCATTGCCCTGTACGTCAACATGACCGGGGACCCAACAAAAAACAATATCTTTATGCTTAGTAAAGATGCGGCGTAGCCAAAGTTGGATACGGAGGACTAAGGGGTGAGGTGTATCAAATTTTTGTATACCCTGTAAAGCACTAAGGAGTCTGAGAAAACCCACAAATGATGACACAGGCATAGATGCAATACGGATAAGTGCTGTAAGGATGGCATATAATTCAGCAGTAAAAATACTAGCTGAAGATAGTACGACGCTGTCCGGAAACACTGCTGCGAATCCTACGCCGTCAAAGACTTAGAGCCATCGTGTACACAGCAATGGCATGAGAATTAGAGTGAAAGTGGTCAAGAAAAAGAGAGCGGGAAGGGGACCGTAGACAGTTGGGCTTTCGAGCAAGGGAGGGAGAAAGAACAGACTCGAACAGCTGGAACTTCCCAGGGGGGTAGGGAAAAGTGAGATGCTACATGTACATAGAAAGGTGGTAGTTGAAGAGAAGACAAGAGCGAATGAAGGCGAAGAGGAAGGGACGGAGTAAGCAGGGGCGGCGAACAAATAAAGAATGTCTACTAATATCAGTGACCATTCTATAAATGGAAGGATTGCGGAGATCATGAGAGCGTACTAGTAGCGCAGGCAATGGGCATCACGGCGATGGGATAAGGATGGAACGTTCGCTTCTGCATAGAGGCTTTCGAAGGGGAAAGCGAAAAGCACCAAGGCATAAACGAAATCCTTGGTAAATGAATGGGGTTAAGGCTAGAGAGAGTAGCAGGAGATGCCGCTGAATAGATTGGTCACCATAATCAAGTTTCGATAAAATAAGGGTGGAATGTAGGTGAAGGAGGGTTCGCGATCAGCTCCCCACGAAAGATGAGCAAGGGTTTTAAGAAGGTTCAGCCGGCTGTGAAAAGTTGCCTTCAGAGAGGTAATGTGAGGTTTCAGGATAACCTACGATCAAAGAGGAGGCCCAGAAATTTGACTGTATCACGTTCAGGGATACGTGAGCCATAGAGGTACAAAGGATGATCAGAGATGACAGAGCGTTTAGTGAAAGTGATTTGGTGGTTTTGGGTGCTGGAAAATTTAAAAACCATGTGTGGGGCCCAATTGGAAACACGGTCGACTGCATGCTGGAGAGAAACTGTAAGGAGGTGACAGTCAGCGCCTGCACAGGCAATAGCGAAGTCATCAACATAGAGTGATGACCAAATATTTGATGGAAGACTAGAGGCCAAATCATTAATAGCAAGGAGAAAAAGTGTTGTGCTCAGAACACATCCCTGGGGGAACCCTTCAGCTTGGACAAAGCCCGGGGAAAAGCAAAATTATTAACCCAAACACGGAAATGCCTGTCATTTTAAAAAAGTTCTTAAGGAAGGATGGTAGATTCCCTCGAAGGCCTAAGGAGTGGGCTTGGGCTAAAATATTATACCTCCAAGTTGTGTCATATGCCTTCTCAAGGTCAAAAAATATGGCAATAACAGTGGTTATTCGCAAAGGCATTACGAACATACGTATCCAAGCGCAGTAAGGGGTCTATGGTAGAACGTAACTTACGAAAGCCATATTGACGAGTGGAGAGACTGTTGTGTGTCTCTAAATACCACACTAAACGTCTATTTACTAGACGTTCCATTCTTTGCAAACTGCACTGGTAAGAGCAATGGACGATAGTGGGAGGTTTCATGTCCCGTAGTGCCTGGTTTGGGGAAAAGGGGAGAACAATGGCGGATTTCCACAGCTGTGGAAGAACTCCTTGTGACCAAATAAGATTGTAAAGGCGTAATAGGACGGCAAGGGCTGACTGATGTAAATTTGTAGCATACAATATGAATTCGTCGGGCCCAGCTGCCGATGATCGACCAAGCTGAGAGTGTTGCCTCCAGTTCTTGAAGTGTAAAAGGCACATTATACTGTTCTTCTCTGAGAAAAGAAAAGTCCAAGGGTGCTAACTCTCTGGCAGACTTTGAGGAAAGAAATGAGGGGCATAGATGGAGTCCCTGAGAAATACGGACCAGATGATTCCCAAATTTCTTTGGGCAACATCTAGTGGTTTGCTATATCAAACCGGCAACCCGCAGAACAGGACCCGGGGTCAGGAAAAATATTTCCCACCCCAGTTTTCGTACTTTTTTCCAGACTGCACTCATAGAGGAAGCAGAGGTGAGGGGTGGAGACAATCTCGCCAGCAAGTGCGTTTAGCGTCACGGATGACAGGGCGAGCGATCGCACGCTTGTTTAAAATCAAGGAGTCGCTCTGGGGTTTTCTATTGAAACCGGTACCTGCCCCAGCAGCGCGTTTCAAACGTACTGCACGAGCACAAGCAGGAGACCACCAAGGCACGCATTTCTGAGAACCCTCCCCGAAGTTTGGGGTATAGAATGAGAAGCTGCGGTGAAAACGGAGGACGAGAAGAGGTGTAAAAGCCATCGAGGAGGACAAAAGAAGGAACCTCTTTAAAAACAGTCAGGTGTGAGTAAAGGTTCCAATTTGCCCGATTTTAAAATTTCCAGCGTGGGGTGCGAAGAGGTGGCGTATAAGAAGGGGAAGTAAGAATGATTTGGGGAAATGATCACTGTCATGTAAGTCCGGGAGAACAGACCAAGTAAAGTCTAATGCGGCGGAGGAAGAGCAAACTGAGAGATCGATGCAAGAGAGAGTATGAGTCCGAGGATCAAAATGGGTGTGAGTACCTGTATTTTAAACATTTGGGGGGGGTGGGTGGCAAAAAAGCCTCTAACTGAATTCCACGGGATCACAGTGAGACCCTCCCCAGAGGAAATGGTGGGCATTAAAATCACCAAGTAACAGAAACGGTGGCGGTAATGACGAAAAAAAGGAAGGCAAAATCGGAAAAGATAATGCCCGAGAAGGAGAGAGATATAAAGAACAGAGCGTATACCACCTATGTAAGTGGATACGGGCTGCTGTGTAAATGCAGCGAAGTATGAATAAATAGCTGATGGTACGGGAAAATCCCTGCGGAGAAGAAGGGCACCCTTTTATTAAAGGTCCCATCAGGAAAAGGATCTGAAGAATACAATTTAAAATTTTAGCCTTTAGATGTGAGAAATAACAGCAGAGGTGTAATTTTGGTTCCTGTAAGCAAACACCAACAGGGGGAAAAATGGGAGAGTAACATCTGAAGCTCACCCCGAATACCCCTGAGGCCGCGTATATTCCACTGTAAAAAGGCCATGATGGCAATGATAAAGATACTTGAAATCCGCAGGTAAGGGGTTTCCCATGGACTAGAAGGGTTAGAAAAGTCCAAAATGCGGAGGCAGTGGAAAATGTTCAAGCAGCGAAGGAACGGTGCGCTGTGAAGAAAGGAGTTGCGCAGATGGAGCAGAGGAGAGAGAAAGAGCGGAAGGTGGATCAGTGTCCATTGATGGTTTGGTCTCTGCAATTTTATTCAGAGATTGCTTCAAGTGTTTCGGGAAATTTAGAGATGTCGTATGGGAGACAATATTGGGAATGGTAGGGGGGATGAGTAAAGAATTGGAACTGTATTGGACTGTACAAGGTAGGGGGGGGGGGAAAGGGTGGAGGGAACTGGAGAAGCGTGCAGGGGACAGAAGAGACAGAAACCCGGGAGGGTGGCCAGAAGAGGAAGGAAAATTGGAGGGAACAGGGGAGGAAGGTACATTACGAGGAGGAGGGTGAACTTCTGCACTTGTAACTGAGCCAGTGGGGAGGGGAGAACTAGGGACAGAGACAGGGAGGGTAAAATGAGGAGGTGGAAGATGGGTAGGAGGTGTTACCGGACCTTTTTTTGACTTTTGAGAAGTAGAGGGACGATTGGGAGAGGTGTGTACGAGGTCTGTCGATACGGAGGCTTTAAGAGAGAACTCGAAGAAGCGAGATTAGACTGAGGCGTTGAAGTAGGGACGTCTGAGCCGAGGACAGCAAAAGGATTAGATACAGGAGTGATTATGGGAGAGGTAACCACAGAGGGGGGTGTAGAAGATGGGATACCAGAAGTGGGGGACGTTTTTAACACGGGGAAAAAAACACGTGGGAGTCCCCCCTTGGAGGCGGAGAGATGAAACTGCCATGGCATAAGGGAGACCTTCTGTCTCTTTGAGGGAACGGATTTCCCCCTCGTTTTTTTAAAAGACCTGACAGCGGCGAGAGTACGAAGGGTGAGCCTCAGACAGTTAAGGCAAGAGGGAGATCGATTTGCAAGACGTATTAGAATGGTCATCGGCACCACAGACTGGGCATTCGGCGATAGATCTGCAATATTTCGCTGGATGGCCAAATCGCCAGCAATTTCTACACTGTTGTGGTGTAGGGTCACCTTTCGAAAATTGTAACCCATGTCCTGCTATATAAACGGAGGATGGGAGTTCTCGGCTGTCAAAAGTTAAACGAGCCACATTGCTAGTATCGTCTCCGCCCACGGGCAGGAAGAACGTAAGTGTCTACCTTGAGGATTGGGAGATCTTGGAGTTCCAGCTGTTCTAGAATGTCGGTGCCACATGTCTGGAAATTTTGTTGAAAATATGGTATGGGGCAGAATAACGGTACCCCTACAAGAATTGAGGGAATGATGTTTTTCAAGGGTGACAGGAACATATCTATATGGGGAAAGACGAGAGAGCTCACGAGCCTGGGTAGCATTCTGTACGGTAATGATGCGCGTAAATGCTCTTAAGAGCATGAAAAAAAATATCTTTACCAACATGGCGAGGAGTGCCCTTTCCAATACTATGGTCAGAAAGATAGGGAGTAGAGGGAAATTGGTCGTAAAATGAAGAATTTAGTCCACTGTTCAGTCTGAAACTGAGCGTGGAAAGGTAGTGAAGGACGTGTCGATCGGTTTTTGAGAAGAACGAGAAGGTGGAAGGTGGAGAAGTATCATCGCAGGTAATTGTCGTTGACGTTTAAAGGCTGGGACCAGGGTTGGTCCGACGTGGAAGGGTCGGCGATTTGAAAATTGCCGCACCGTAAGGGGAGAGGCCGGAAGCATAGTCAGAGGAGAGCGAAGGTTGATAAATCAAGGAGTCAGTCGAGGCCTCAGTACCCGAAGCGGGTGAGGAAACAGCACCGGCAATAGGTACAGAGGCATGAGGAATGTCTGAAGAGTGGTCCAAAGACGAGGCGGGGGCAGAACGGGGTGCGGTATCAAGAAGGGGCCCGGGGGTACCAGGGTTCATGGGCTAGGGCTGCCATGGTTAGGTTACTTCTTTCTTTTTTTTTTTAAGAAAAAAAAAGAAAGAAGAAAAGAAAATAAAAAGAAAAAAAGAAAAAAAAAGGGGGGACCGGGAGGGATAGTTCCTAGGAGGAATGAAAGGCCAGAAATCTCCCTCCGCGCCCAAAAGGACTCGACACCGCTAGTAGCGCAGATGCAGCATGGAACCGTGCCATACCCTACCCTTTTGCCAGTAAACCAGCAATCTGGATAGCAACCTCACATCTGCCGAGCTACCTCGGTGGACAAAAGAGAGGGGGGCCGATATCCGCCACAAAGCATACCTCCTTCAGCCACCACCCGGAATCCGAAAGGTGGCTTCCAGAGAAAACACCCGTCGCCCAAAAGACACCCAAAGCTACTCCGGGATACCGGAGAGGGATCGGGAATCCCTAGGCAATCCAGATTCCACGGCAAACTTTGCCACCGCCAAGAAACCTCAACAGAATGGGATGGACCCCGGTGTCCTTTCCCCTACCTAGGAACTAGCGCGCCTGTGGGAGAAATCACGAAGGCTAAAAAGAGGAAGGGCAAAAGGGAGGGGTGAGGAGGAGGAGGAGGAAAGGAAAAAGGGGAGGATGGGGAGGATGGGATAGGGGAGGGGAGAATGGGGGGTAATTAGGTTCGGTCTGAGGAAGAAGACCGACAGGGCTAATTCCTCAGACCAAGAGCCTCTTCACCACGCCAAGGAGCCCCCCTTGAAGAGGAAGCGTGCGTGAGCATGTTAGATAGGAGTGAATGGAGACGAATGGTACTTGGGACCTGACGATCTGATGGAGTGTGAGCAGGGTAATATTTAGTGAAGGGAGTCAGGGAAACCGGTTATTTTCATATAGTCGGACTTGAGTCCCGCAAATGGGAAGTACAATGCCTGCACTTTAAAGGAGGGGTTTGGGATATTGGCAGTTTGGAGGGATATGTTGTGTATCTTTATATGTATATGCTTCTAAACTGTTGTATTCTGAGCACCTCTGCAAAAACAGTGATAATGTGTGAGTGTGGTGAAAGTGTTGAATGATAATGAAAGTATTTTCCTTTTGGGGATTTTCTTTCTTTTTTGGGTCATCCTGCATCGGTGGGAGACGGCCAACTTGTTGGAAAAAAAAAAAAAATTCAAACAGCTAACACTGCATCTTATGAATATGAACGATGATGCAAATAAAAATTATGTCACTGAAAGATAACATTTTTGATATAGTTTTCCTTACCAATCATTTCAGTACAAAAGTCAGAAAAGCTGGGGAAAACTATGGACAGTTTTTCTTTTAGATTGTTCTTAGCATCCATCCTGTGACAAAACTGTCATTACTAGTGGAAACAGAAAAATCAGCTTACCATATGATATCAGGCCAAGGTCAATAATACCCTTAAGGTTATATTACAGAAGGTATAATATACCAACAAGTTGCCAAATAAGACACATCTGCAACACTTGGGTATCTTTATGGCCAAAACGACAGTGGTGGACTAATCACATCAAAAATTCTTCTATCACTTCTAGCGTTATATTCATTCACTTGCTCTCAAATGAAAAAGCCTGTTGTGCAGGCAAAAAGTTTCATCAATCAAAATACCCAACTGTTGCAAATTTCTGACTCATCACTCTCAAGGTTAGTTTGGATAAGTCTGAATACTCTTTCATGGCTTGCATCCAGAAATGCAGGAGTGATCTCTGTTTGAATTGTATTTACAGTCTACCATCAGATAACCTTTATTAACTGCTGCTCTTCATGAAATACGGTAGGTGAGACAGGGTTAACTTACAATGGATTGCATATCCAGGTCTGAGAAAGGTTCCTATGGAAGATAGCATCTCCATAGCTTGAGGTTCAGTTGCTTGAAGTGTCCAATTATGAGGCCTTTCAGAAGCTCATCCAAGACAGTTTCACATTTTGATGAATTCGTGTAGTATTGGAAAGCACTGGAGAAGATTTGTATTTACAAAGATTGATTAGAATGAGTTTTTTTTATCACTACTTTAATCTTGCCTTGTGTGTTAAACACTGACACTGACACCCTTGAGACAATTTCTGCTACAGTAATTCCAAGTTGTAAAAATGTCTGCCAGGTATATTAGTTTCTGTAACCAGCCTTCTTCTTGCAGGCAAGAAGACACTTGAACAGTTCAAAAAGTCCTGTGAAAACTTTGTAATACGACAAGCAACATATTTTAGTGTACAGGAGAAGCATCTTGTGTTTGCTACCCATGTCACTGCACAGAACATAAAAAAAAAAGAAAATTAACCAGATGAACTTGGATGAAGTTACAATTTTTTATGAAATAAAGTACTAATAAACTCATCAAGCATCTTTTTAGTGGTAAAGGCCTCTGCAAATATTGCAGTATATCCAGCAAACTGATGGAGCCATGTGATGTGAGCTATAAGTCACTGATAACACTCCATCAATACATATTCCCACACAGTATGGCCAGTCTATTTCATTAGCTCTCACAAAAATAGATTCAAGTTAAAAATATCTTCTTTTATACTAGTGGCCGGTGGCCAACAAAAAATTTCTCAGACTATACCCCCAAAAAAGGTAACAAATGTAAATGAAAAGATTAACCAAATTTGCAACATCCATGAACTGGTCAATTTTCAGGGTAAAACTCGCTGTTTTTTATACGACTGATTCATTGGCAAAGAATGTTTTGACAAACCACTGTACTGTTGGAAAGAGGGATGATATCCAACTTTTTTTTGCTATCTTCTTCCCAAGCATGCAATTCATCATATGATTTATAACCAGCAAGCACACATTTTTATTTAATGCATGTCCTTCCTTCGCAGAACCATTGCATGCATGCAGCTTCAACAGTTTTGTCAACTGAAGAACTGCAGAAAAAAACATTTGAAAAAATCAAGTAGCTTGACTTTTAAATTTTTATGTCCACTTTGTAGGTGGCGATGTAAATAAAAAAGGCTCGAGACACCTGTTAGCTAGAACTTCACTACAAATTCAAAATTTTTATTTCTTTGTAAAGTTTACAATGTGAGGTTTACATATAACAAAATATAAAGTACAAAGAAAGCCATTAGCATGCCTTGGCATTTCGGGCAGACTTTACACTGATACAGGTTATGGAGTGGTACATTCTAATGTATTATAATTAGTGTAATTTAATAATGGGAATGGTTTTATCTTGGTATGTTACAATATTACAAAATTGAAAGCCCATATAGAGCAGAGTATTATATTGTGAATTTTGACAAATCCATGTAAATGCCAGACCAATAAAACTTTCGTCATGTACTTGCATTTTTTTTTTTTCTCTCTCCTCTCACTCTTCTCAACTCTACCCCATTTACACAATAGATCTCCAGGATGAGATTCCTCATCCTTTCTCTGTCCCTCCATATCACTGCTCCTTCATTTCTCTAGCCATCTTCATTGCCAGTAACAACGATGTTAGCCTTTTTCAAAGCATTTTTTTTTTCTTGTGTTTCTCTGTTCTTAACCAGGTGTCCAATTCAGGTGCATGAAAGTAATTTTTAATTGTAACTGTTATGTATACTGACACTGATTTATATTTCTTTATCCCAGCTTCATTATAATTAATACAAAAGACAAGAACTAATAGGTCGAACAATTGCATCTAAAAAATACAAGAAAATGGCACAAAAGTTACACGACTACATGATGGTAGCAATTAGCAAAGCACACCTTCCCAGTACTGCCTTGATAGGATATAGCCAGTTTGTTAAAAGAAGACCTTCCCAGTATGAATAGAGCCAGCAAACTTACTGTACTTTCTTCCTACCTCTTGTATACAAAACTGAATACAGACTCTCCTCACTTAACGATGGAGTTCCGTTCCTAAGACCACGTCATTAAACTAATTCATCACTAAGTGAGGAGCATACTATTATGGTAGTGAGTGTGTCAACCATCTTTGATATTGTTTTAATGTCACCTTTACACTATTTATAACATTCTGGGTATATTTTTAAGTGTTTGTACAGCAGTGTACTGTATATTGTAATAAACAGAATAGAGGAAATCAGCTCTAATATACATACATTATTTAGGTATGAATACTGGTCAGAGAGCCCGTCATAAGTCCGAGGTGTTGGTAAACGAGTACGTCGCTAAGTGAGGAGAGGCTGCATATCCAGTTCAACACCCGTCACTTCATTATGCAAATTTTCAACATATCTGATTCATGCACCTTACATCCTTATAAAAAACAGAGAAACAGGTCACATATTTTCACTTAGGCCACTCAAGATGTAAGATGCACTGTTGTGAATGACACTCAAAATGAGTGTAGGTGTTACTGCACCAGCTGGATGGACACACACATGAAACTCATAAAAGGTTACCCTGGAATGTACTAAATCATTTTAAAATTATAATATTCTTGGTTAAAGACATGTCAAATATCTAATAAAAAGTACAATATAGCTTCTCCTCACTTAGCAATGTACTCCTTTACAGACGCCTTGGACTTACGACGGGCTCTCTGACCAGTATCAATGCCTAAATAATGTATATTAGAGCTTATTTCCTCTATTCTGTTTATTACAATATACGGTACACTACCGTACAAACATTTAAAAATATACCAGAAATGTTATAAATGATGCAAAGGTGACATTAACCCATGAACGGTCCAAGCAGATCTACGTTCACATGTGTATTATTATTATAATCAAAAAGAAGCGCTAAGCTACAAGGGCTATACAGCGCTGCAGGGTAGGGAAGGAAGCGAGGGTATTGAGCGGTAGGAGGAGGGAGGCATGATCAGTAGGTTACAGAAAACAGCGGGGCAGAGGATAGTGCGGGGGTAGAGGGTAGCAAGAGATTGAGGTAGAAAGGGCTGAAGGTATCAGAGTTTGTGAAGTAAGTCAGTTGTTGTCAAAAAGTCAATGAGAGAGTCCGGATGAAAGGTGGGTCCATCAGCGAGAAGGGAAGGTAAAGAGAGAGCAGCGGAGCGAAGACGACGATGGAGGTAAATTCTGCGTGCTCGTTGATAAAGTGGGCAGTCCAAAAGAATGTGGCTGACTGATAATGGACTCAGAATTCTCACACAGAGGAGCAGGGCGCCTCTCCATGAGATATCCATGAGTAAGACGAGTATGGCCAATGTGAAGATGGGAGAGTAGTCTCCCAACCTCGACACTGGTGACAAGAAGACGGCCAGTAACCTATACTCGGTTTAATAGATTGAAGTTTGTTACCGAGCATAGTAGACCAACGTTGTTGCCAATGGGTGTGAAGGTGGGTAGCTATTGCAGCAAAATAGTCCATAAATGGAATACCTCTATATGAAACTGGTAGGTCATGTACTGCTGACCGCGCAGCAGTGTCTGCCTGTTCATTGCCCTGTACGTCAACATGACCAGGGCCCCAACAAAAAACAATATATTGATGCTTGGTAAAGATGCGGCGTAGCCAAAGTTGGATACGGAGGACTAAGGGGTGAGGTGTATCAAATTTCTGTATAGACTGTAAAGCACTAAGGGAGTCTGAGACAACCACAAATGATGACACAGGTATAGATGCAATACGGATAAGTGCTGCAAGAATGGCATACAATTCAGCAGTAAAAATACTAGCCGAAGATAGTAAATGCCCTCGTACAACGCTGTCCGGAAACACTGCTGCGAATCCTACGCCGTCAGAAGACTTAGAGCCATCTGTGTACACTGCAATGGCATGAGAAAGTGGAAGTGGTCAAGAAAAAGAGAGCGGGAAGCGACTGTAGGCAGTTGGGCTTTCGAGCAAGGGAGAGAGAAAGATCAGACTCGAACAGCTGGAACTTCCCAGCGGGGTAGGGAAAAGCGAGATGCTACAGGAACATAGAAAGGTGGTAACTGAAGAGAAGACAAGAGCGAATGTAGGCGAAGAGAGAAGGGACGGAGTAAACAGGGGCGGCGAACAAATAAAGAATGTTTACTAATATCAGTGACCATTCTATAAATGGAAGAATTGCAGAGATCATGAGAGCGTACATAGTAGCGAAGGCAATGGGTATCACGGCGATCGGATGAGGATGGAACGTTCGCTTCTGCATAGAGGCTCTCAACAGGGGAAGAGCGAAAAGCACCAAGGCATAAACGTAATCCTTGGTGGTGAATAGGGTTAAGGTTAGAGAGAGTAGCAGGAGAAGCCGCTGAATAGATCTGATCACCATAATCAAGTTTCGATAAAATGAGGGTGGAATGTAGGCGAAGGAGAGTTCGATGATCAGCTCCCCATGAAAGATGAGCAAGGGTTTTAAGAAGGTTCAGCCGGCTGTGACAAGTTGCCCTCAGAGAGGTAATGTGAGGTTTCCAGGATAACCTACGGTCAAAGAGGAGGCCCAGAAAACTGACTATCACGTTCAGGGATATGGGAGCCATAGAGGTACAAAGGATGATCAGAGATGACAGAGCGTCTAGTGAAAGTAATTTGGCGAGTTTTGGTGCTGGAAAATTTAAACCCATGTGTGGTGGCCCAATTGGAAACAAGGTCGACCAAATGCTGGAGAGAAACTAATGAGGTGACAGTCAGCGCCTGCACAGGCAATAGCGAAGTCATCAACATAGAGTGATGACCAAATATTTGATGGAAGACTAGAGGCCAAATCATTTATAGCAAGGAGAAAAAGTGTTGTGCTCAGAACACATCCCTGGGGGACACCTTCAGCTTGGATAAAGTCCAGGGAGAGCACATTATTTACCCGAACACGGAAATGCCTGTCAGTTAAAAAGTTCTTAAGGAAGGATGGTAGATTGCCTCGAAGGCCTAAGGAGTGGGCTTGAGCTAAAATATTATACCTCCAAGTTGTGTCATATGCCTTCTCAAGGTCAAAAAATATGGCAATAACCGAGTGGCTATTCGCAAAGGCATTACGAACATACGTATCCAAGCGTAGTAAGGGGTCTATGGTAGAACATCCCTTACAAAAGCCATATTGACGAGTGGAGAGACCGTTCTGTGTGTCTAAATACCACACTAAACGTCTATTTACCAGGCGTTCCATCACTTTGCAAATTGCACTGGTAAGAGCAATGGGACAATAGTGGGAGGCTTCATTTCCCGTAGTGCCTGGTTTGTGGAAAGGGAGAGCAATGGCAGATTTCCACAGCTGTGGAAGAACTCCTTGTGACCAAATAAGATTGAAAAGGTGTAATAGGACTGCAAGGGCTGACTGATGTAAATGTTGTAGCATATGAATATGTATGTCGTTGGGCCCAGCTGCCGATGATGGGCAAGCTGAGAGTGTTGCCTCCAGTTCTTGAAGTGTAAAAGGCACATTTTACTGTTCTTCTCTGAGAGAAGAAAAGTCCAAGGGTGCTAACTCTTTGACAGACTTTGAGGAAAGAAATGAGGGGCATAGATGGAGCCTGAGAAATACGGACCAGATGATTGCCTATTTCATTGGCAACATCTAGTGGGTTTGCTATATCAACACCGGCAACCCGCAGAACAGGAGCCGGGTCAGGAGAATATTTACCACTCAGTTTTCGTACTTTTTTCCAGACTGCACTCAGAGGAAGCAGAAGTGATGGTGGAGACAATCTCGCCAGCAAGTGAGTTTAGCGTCACGGATGACGCGGCGAGCGATCGCACGCTTCTGCTTAAAATCAAGAAGTCTCTCCGTGGTTCTATTGTACCGGTACCTGCCCCATGCAGCACGTTTCAAACGTACTGCATGAGCACAAGCAGGGGACCACCAAGGCACGCATTTCTGAGAATGCCTGCAAAAAGTTTGGGGTATAGAATGAGAAGCTGCGGTTAAAACGGAGGACGAGAAGAGGTGTAAAAGCTCATCAATGGAGGACGAAGAAGGAACCTCTCTCATAACAGTTAGTTGTGAGTAAAGGTTCCAATTTGCCTGATCAAATTGCCAGTGTGGGATACGAAGAGGTGGTGAATATAAAGGGGAAGTAAGAATGATTGGGAAATGATCACTGTCATGTGAATCCAGGAGAACAGACCAGGTGAAGTCTAATGCGGCGGAGGAAGAGCAGACAGAGATCGATGCAAGAGTGTGAGAGTCTGAGGGTCAAAATGGGTGCGAGTACCTGTATTTAAAACATGGAGGGGGTGGGTGGCAAGAAAAGCCTCTAACTGAATGCCACGGGAATCACAGTGAGAATTCCCCCCAGAGGAAATGATGGGCATTAAAATCGCCAAGTAACAGAATCTGTGGCGGTAATGACGAAACAAGAAAGGCAATATCCGGAATAGATAATGCCCGAGAAGGTGAGAGATATAAGGAACAGAGCGTATACCACCTATGCAAGTGGATACGGGCTGCTGTGTAATGCAGCGAAGTACGAACAAATAGCTGATGGTACGGAATATCAGTGCGTAGAAGAAGGGCACTTTCATTAAAGGTCCCATCAGGAAAAGGATCTGAAGAATGCAATAAATTATAGCCTGAGATGGGAGAGATAACAGCAGAGTGTAATTTTGGTTCCTGTAAGCAAACACCAACAGGGGAAAACTGGGAGAGTAACATCTGAAGCTCACCCCGATTACCCCTGAGGCCGCATATATTCCACTGTAAATAGGCCATGATTGGCAATGATAAAGATACCTGAAATCCACAGGTAAGGGTTCCTACGGACTAGAGGGGTTAGAAAAGTCCACCTGCGGAGGCAGTGGAAAACGTTCAAGCAGCGAAGGAACGGTGCGCTGTGAAGAAAGGACTTGTGCAGATGGAGGAGAGGAGAGAGAAGGAACAGAGGGTGGATCAGTGTCCATTGATGGTTTGGTCTCTGCAATATATTCAGAGATTGCTTCAAGTGTTTCGGAATTCAGAGACATCGTATGGGAGATAATATTGGAGATGGTAGGGGGAGGATGAGTAGACTGGAACTGTAATGGACTGTACCAAGGTAGGGGAGGGCGAAAGGGTGGAGGGAACTGGAGAAGAAGCCTGGAAGGGGACAGAAGAGGCAGAAACCTGGGAGGTGGCAGAAGAGGAAGAAACTTGGGAGGGAACAGGGGAGGTAGGTATAGTACGAGGAGGAGGGTGAACCTCTACACTTGTAACAGAGCCAGTGAGAGGGGAAGAACCCGGTACAGAGACAGGGAAGGTAAAATGAGGAGGTGGAAGAAGGGAAGGAGGGGTTAAAGGACCTTTTTTTGGCTTCTGAGAAGTAGAGGGATGATTGGGAGGAGGTGTCGTACGAGATCTCTTCTATACTGAGGCTTGTGAGGAAGAACACGAAGAAGCGAGAACAGACTGAGGTGTTGAAGTAGGGACGTCTGAGCCTAGGACAGCAAAAGAATTAGATACAGGAGTGACTATGTGATAGGTAACCACAGAGGAGGCTGCAGATGGGACCCCAGAAGTGGGGGGGCGTTTTGAAACACGGGAATAAGAAACACGAGGTAGTCTCCCTTGGAGGCGGAGATGAGAAACTGCCATGGCATAAGGGAGACCTTCTGCCTCTGAGTTAACGGATTTCCCGCTCATTTAAGTAGACTTGGCAACGGCGAGAGTACGAAGGGTGAGCCTCATGACAATTAAGGCAAGAGGGAGGTCGATTGCAAGACGTATTTGAATGGTCATCGGCACCACAGACTGGGCATTTTGGCTATAGATCTGCAATATTTCGCTGGATGGCCAAATCGCCAGCAATTTCTACACTGTTGCGGTGTAGGGATCACCTTTCGAACCTGTAACCGATGTCCTGCTACATAAACTGAGGATGGGAGTTCATGGCTCTCGAAAGTTAAACGAGCCACATTGCTAGGGTATCGTCTCCGCCCGCGGGCAGGAAGAACGTAAGTGTCTACCTTGAGGATTGGGAGATCTTGGAGTTCCAGCTGTTCAAGAATGTCATTGTCACATGTCTGGAAATTTTGTTGAACTATGGTATGGGGCAGAATGACGGTACCACTACAAGAATTGAGGGAATGATGTTTTTCAATAGTGACAGGAACAGTATCTATATGGGAAAGAAGAGAAAGATCATGAGCTTGGGTAGCATTCTGTACAGTGATGATGCACGTACCGCTCTTAAGAACATTAAAAGAAATATCTTTACCAACATGGCGTAGGAGTGCCTTGCCAATACTGTGGTCGGAAAGATAGGTGGTAGAGGAAGTCGGTCGTAAAGTGAAGAATTTAGTCCATTGTGCAGTCTGAAAATGAGCTTGGAAAGGGAGTGCAGGACGTGTCAATCTTTTCTGAGAAGAACGAGAAGGTGGAGAAGTATCATCAGCAGGTAATTGTCATTGGCGTTGAGGCGTGGGACCAGAGTTGGTCCGACGTGGAACGGGCCGGCGATTCGAAAATTGCCGCACCGTAGAGGGAGAGGCCGGAAGCATAGTCATAGGAGAGTGGAGGTCAGATAAATCGAAGGAGTCAGTCGAGACCTCAGTACCTGAAGCGGGTGAGGAAACAGCACCGGCAAGAGGTACAGAGGCATGAGGAGTGTCCGAAGAGTGGTCCAAAGACGAGGCGGGGTCAGAACGGGGTGCCGTATCAAGAAGGGGCCCGGGGGTAGCAGGTTCATGGATTGGGTTCTCCATGGTTAGGTTACTTCTTTCTTTTTGTTTTTAAGAAAAAAAAAAAAGAAAGAAGAAAATAAAAATAAAAAAGAATAAAAAAAAAGGGGGGACCGGGGAGGGATAGTTCCTAGGAGGAATGAAAGGGCCAGAAATCTCCCTCCATGCCCAAGAGGACCTCAGCACCGCAAGTAGCGTAGATGCAGCATGGAACCCGTGCCATACCCTACCCATCATGCCAGTAAACCAGCAATCTGGGATAGCAACCTCACATCTGCCGAGCTACCTCGGTGGACAAAAGAGAGGGCGGCCGGATATCCACCACAAAGCATGCCTCCTTTGGCCACCACCCCCGGAATCCGAAAGGTGGCTTCCAGAGATACACCCGCCGCCCGAAAGACGCCCAAAGCCACTCTCCGGGATACCGGAGAGGGATCGGGACATCCCCAGGCGATCCAGATTCCACTGCAAACTACGCCACCGCCAAGAACCTCAACGGAATTGGATGGACCCCGGTACCCTTTCCCCTACCTAGGAACTAGCACGCCTGTGGAGAAAATCCCAAAGGCCAAAAAGAGGAAGGGCAAAAGGGAGGGGTGGAGAGGGGGAGGAGGAAAGGGAAAAGGGGAGGATGGGGGAGGGGAGGGGGGATTGGGGGGTAATTAGGTTCGGTCTGAGGAAGGAGACCGACAGGTCTAATTCCTCAGACCAAGAGCCTCTTCACCACGCCAAGGAGCCCCCCTTGACGAGGTTCACATGTGTAGTGCTACAAAAGTAGATCTACATTTTTTTTACATATTTTCAAATATAACAAAAAAAAAAAAATTAGATCAAAGTTTTTTTACACATTTTCAAATTTAGAAAAACAAAGAAGATCTACTTTTTTTCATACTTTCAAATGTTGAAAAAACATATATATACATTTGGACCGTTTACGGGTTAAAATATTATCAAAGAGAGTCGAGTCAAACCCACTACCATTATAGTATGCTCCTCACTTTGCGATGAATTCGTTTAACGATGTGGTCTTAGGAACGGAACCCTGTCATTAAGTGAGGAGAGGTTGCATACTAAATAAAAATTCTGTGCACCCTCAAAAAGTCGGCTTGTGCACCCCTGGGGTGTGCAGACCACAGTCTGGGAACCACTGCATTAGGTAACGATCAATTACTAAAGAGTAATAGTTTGATATTTCACAATTATAATGAAACAGTAACACAAACCAAATTACAATGGAATGCTGCAACTAATTCTTTCATTATGGATATTTGTAGTGCAAATTAATTATATAACTGTATTAAAATGCTAGACCTAAAAGGGTCAAACAGCTGTAAAGAAAAATAAAATACCACTACTAAGCAGTCTAACTACAAACCTATCCCACTTCGTGCAATTTTTCCTTTCTTACATACCACGTGAAATTTATATTATCAGATCTGCATCCAACTTAAACTATGTAATGAAAGACGAAAAACTGCAGATCAATTTTATTGACTCCCAGCATCTGCCCAAAAATAAAGCAATGGTATTTTTATACTTATTAAATAGGTAATCATAGATGTTGTCCGGATTCATGTCACACTGCATAGTACACTCAAAATTTCTTCCTTAATTCAAAGAAATGCATTAAGAGGAACTACACCTCATTAGTACTCCTTAGTTACAATTTAAGTTCTGCATACACCACCCTGAGCTGGGTAATTACCCATTTGTAATTATAGGAACAGCTATGCTCATGATACCAGATCAACCAGTTGTGATGGATATGTGGGTCAGTGGACCAGCAGCAGCAAGAGCCTAGTTGACCAGGCAAGTACCAGACGAGTCTGGTAAGGAGCGTACATGACAGAATGAATAAAAACATGCAAGCCCAAAAACACACACACATGCACACATGACAGGCACATACATGACATGTGCTTAACATGCATGATCATACACCTGACTAGCACATACTGTACATGATGCATATTTACATATACATAATGAGTGTACACATGACTTGTACCTACACATGACATTTATAATGAATGTAACAAGTACATAAACATGACCTGTGTACACACAATACACATACTGCATATTCACACTACATGTACACATATTACAAGCACATACACAATTGAAGAGCACATACAGAAAGAAAAAAGATATAATAATCACAAACAAGATCACAAAAGATGAGGTAATAAAGAGGTAATGTTTTTTAACAAGCATGCACAGGAAGAAAGAGAAAGTGATGCTAAAAGAACATATAAGGCATTGCAAATAAGGGTGAACCAAGCATTTAAATATAGTATTTAATAAACAAACGAAAAACAAATCAGACTGAAAATACTGTATGTATACACAAAAACAGAATTGAAAAACATACTAGATCTCTTTTTTTCTACCATACCAGCAGTCTCCCATCAAGGTAGGATGACCCCCTAAAAAAAAAAAAAAAAAATTCATTCACCATCATTCATTCGACAGCTGTCTTGCCAGAAATGTGTGAACATAATTCTTTTTTTTATTTGTACTAACTTCTATATTCATTAACCCTTTGAGGGTTTCGGATGTACTAGTACGGCTTACGACCCAGGGTTTTTGACGTACATGTACTAGTACGCCTAAATTCTAGCGCCCTCAAATCTAGTGGGAGAAAGCTGGTAGGCCTCCATATGAAAGAATGGGTCTATGTGGTCAGTGTGCACGGTATAAAAAAAAATCCTGCAGCACACAGTGCATAATGAGAAAAAAAAACTGACCGTTTTTTTGGAATAAAACAGCGACTTTGCACTGTATTTTCGTATGGTATTTATTGTTGCATTCTAGTTTTCTTGGTCTCATTTTATAGAATGGAAGGCATATCATAGAAATAGAAATTGAGATGATTTTGACTGGTTTTACAATGAAAAGTACCTTGAAATTGAGCTCAAAGTAGCAGAAATGTTCGATTTTTACCAAAGTTCAAAAGTAAGCAAATCATGCCAAGCGTCCAATACACATCAACTGGTGAGTCTAATATTCTTTTGCAAGTGCGCCAATATGAGTCATACCATTTTTTACACTAATGCTGTAGTCTGCATAACAGTAAATCTTCTATTTTTTGTGAGAATAAAAATTCAAAGTGGAAAGCAAAAGAATGTAAGTGGGGCCTTGAGACATGACTAATGAACAGAGAAAATGTCATTTTAGTGCCAGGAATGTATTTCTTGTTTGTTCTGGACCCTATTCGGAAATTGGCATCTTTTGAAATTTGTGTGAAATTGGCAAAATTGCTAAATTCTGACCACTGTACTGGATAGTTGAAATTGGTAAATGGGAGGTTTCTTGCACTCATTCAATAGAAAAAATGGAGTTCTAGCGAAATATTCATGTTTTTTGTCGACTAGTACAGTGGAACTGGCCGAAAATGGGGCTCAAAGTGGGCAAAATCGCTGATCCGTAAACATCGTCCGAGACCGCTAACTTCGCGAGAGCATAATTCCATAAGTTTTCCATCAAATTTTATATTTTTGGTGTCATTATGATTTGGAAAAGATTCTCTATCTTTTCATGAGAATTTTTTTTTTTTTTTTTTTTTTTTAAATTTGGCCGACCCTGAGAACGAGTCTCGGAGAGGGCCTAATAGAGGGTTAATAGTACTTTAAACACCTTTTACCAAAGTTCATATGACAAGTTTACTATTATTATTCACAAACAATAGCAGCAGACTGCTAGACTGGGATTCAAGAGTGGTAGTAAGTGCTACAATCACTGGAAACTAAATTCATATGAGACATTAAACACTGAAGACAGGACACCACAAAGCTATCACACATGGCAAGCATATACAAGTCTTACAAGAACACATACATATCACAAATGAATACATACACAAGACTAAAAACAAGCAACTTCAGCAAATGAAACAAGCAACTTCAGTAAATGAAAATATGTCAAGTACAAATATAACAGACAAGTACTTATGCATAGCTACAAACACACAAGCACTTATAATATGCAACCATGTACACACAATTCAAGCATTTCCTCTTGAAAATGCATAACAAGAACACACACGTTAGAACACGCTTGGTAAAACAAAAAATGAAAGACAGGACCACAAATAATACCTTATCCTTTCGTTACTGCTGGCAGAGTAAAAGTGATGTTCCACAAGCCAGTCTTGTTCTCAGCCAAGTTTTGTGTAGTGATGTTATATGGCACATGATACAAGGCGAATTAATGAATCAGAAATTATAATTCTTCTTCAAATGGAAAAAAACACATTAGCTACCTGTATATAAATGAATAGAAAGGTAAATGATCTAACAACTGGAAAAGAACTATTGTATTTTTCAAAAAAGGTACAAAAATGGTAATAGCTTTAAACTTAACTGATGCAAATAGTTTAACTTGACAAAGGTTCACCGTTTCACTGTTGAAATAAGCTGGATGAAATTTAAGCTGAGGCCTTTCCACCTTTTTTAGCAAACCACTCATCTGACTTGTCTTTCTTCATAGCCTCATTCAGGAGTTCATCGCCTTTGGGGTCTACTTGAGAAAGTTCACGGAATCCTTCGTCTCCCACGAAGCATATTTCATGACCATCCTTTGGTGAAACAAATAACCAACTCATTTTCCATTATTAAACCATAAGAAGAAAGTTATAAGAATAAGAATAAGAATAATAATAAGAAGAAAATTGTCAAAGTGGGAAGTCTGAATGTGTGTGGATGTTGTGCAAATGATAAGAAAGAGATGATTGTGGATGTTATGAATGAGAAGAAACTGGATGTCCTGGCTTTAAGTGAAAAAGCTGAAGGGGGTGGGAGAGTTTCAATGGAGAGGAATAAATGGGATTAGGTCAGGGGTTTCAAATACAGTTAGAGCTAAAGAAGGAGTAGCAATAATGTTGAAGGATAAGCTATGGCAGGAAAAGAGGGACTACAAATGCATAAATTCAAGGATTATGTGGAGTAAAATAAAGATTGGATGTGAAAAGTGGGTTATAGTAAGCGTGTATGCACCTGGAGAAGAGAGAAGTGTAGAAGAGAGAGAGAGATTCTGGGAAATGTTGAGTGAATGCGTGGGGAGTTTTGAATCAAGTGTGCGAGTAATGGTGGTTGGGGATTTCAATGCTAAAGTGGGTAAAAATGTTATGGAGGGAGTAGTAGGTAAATTTGGGGTGCCAGGGGTAAATGTAAATGGGAGCCTTTAATTGAGTTATGTGTAGAAAGAAATTTGGTAATAAGTAATACATATTTTATGAAAAAGAGGATAAATAAATATACAAGGTATGATGTAGCATGTAATGAAAGTAGTTTGTTAGATTATGTATTGGTGGATAAAAGGTTGATGGGTAGGCTCCAGGATGTACATGTTTATAGAGGGGCAACTGATATATCAGATCATTATTTAGTTGTAGCTACAGTTAGAGTAAGAGGTAGATGGGAAAAGAGGAAGGTGGCAACAACAAGTAAGAGGGAGGTGAAAGTGTATAAACTAAGGGAGGAGGAAGTTCGGGCAAGATATAAGCGACTATTGGCAGAAAGGTGGGCTAGTGCAAAGATGAGTAGTGGGGGGGTTGAAGAGGGTTGGAATAGTTTTAAAAATGCAGTATTAGAATGTGGGGCAGAAGTTTGTGGTTATAGGAGGGTGGGGGCAGGAGGAAAGAGGAGTGATTGGTGGAATGATGAAGTAAAGGGTGTGATAAAAGAGAAAAAGGTAGCTTACGAGAGGTTTTTACAAAGCAGAAGTGTTATAAGAAGAGCAGAGTATATGGAGAGTAAAAGAAAGGTGAAGAGAGTGGTGAGAGAGTGCAAAAGGAGAGCAGATGAAAGAGTGGGAGAGGCACTGTCAAGAAATTTTAATGAAAATAAGAAAAAATTTTGGAGTGAGTTAAACAAGTTAAGAAAGCCTAGGGAAAGTATGGATTTGTCCGTTAAAAACAGAGTAGGGGAGTTAGTAGATGGGGAGAGGGAGGTATTAGGTAGATGGCGAGAATATTTTGAGGAACTTTGAAATGTTGAGGAAGAAAGGGAGGCGGTAATTTCATGTACTGGCCAGGGAGGTATACCATCTTTTAGGAGTGAAGAGCAGAATGTAAGTGTGGTGGAGGTACGTGAGGCTTTACGTAGAATGAAAGGGGGTAAAGCAGCTGGAACTGATGGGATCATGACAGAAATGTTAAAAGCAGGGGGGGATATAGTGTTGGAGTGGTTGGTACTTTTGTTTAATAAATGTATGAAAGAGGGGAAGGTACCTAGGGATTGGCAGAGAGCATGTATAGTCCCTTTATATAAAGGAAAAGGGGACAAAAGAGATTGTAAAAATTATAGAGGAATAAGTTTACTGAGTATACCAGGAAAAGTATACGGTAGGGTTATAATTGAAAGAATTAGAGGTAAGACAGAATGTAGAATTGCGGATGAGCAAGAAGGCTTCAGAGTGGGTAGGGGATGTGTAGATCAAGTGTTTACATTGAAGCATATATGTGAACAGTATTTAGATAAAGGTAGGGAAGTTTTTATTGCATTTATGGATTTAGAAAAGGCATATGATAGAGTGGATAGAGGGCAATGTGGCAGATGTTGCAAGTTTATGGAATAGGTGGTAAGTTACTAAATGCTGTAAAGAGCTTTTATGAAGATAGTGAGGCTCAGGTTAGGGTGTGTAGAAGAGAGGGAGAATACTTCCCGGTAAAAGTAGGTCTTAGACAGGGATGTGTAATGTCACCATGGTTGTTTAATATATTTATAGATGGGGTTGTAAAAGAAGTAAATGTTAGGGTGTTCGGGAGAGGGGTGGGATTAAATTATGGGGAATCAAATTCAAAATGGGAATTGACACAGTTACTTTTTGCTGATGATACTGTGCTTATGGGAGATTCTAAAGAAAAATTGCAAAGGTTAGTGGATGAGTTTGAGAATGTGTGTAAAGGTAGAAAGTTGAAAGTGAACATAGAAAAGAGTAAGGTGATGAGGGTATCAAATGATTTAGATAAAGAAAAATTGGATATCAAATTGGGGAGGAGGAGTATGGAAGAAGTGAATGTTTTCAGATACTTGGGAGTTGACGTGTCGGTGGATGGATTTATGAAGGATGAGGTTAATCATAGAATTGATGAGGGAAAAAAGGCGAGTGGTGCGTTGAGGTATATGTGGAGTCAAAAAACGTTATCTATGGAGGCAAAGAAGGGAATGTATGAAAGTATAGTAGTACCAACACTCGTATATGGTTGTGAACCTTGGGTGGTAAATGCAGCAGCGAGGAGATGGTTGGAGGCAGTGGAGATGTCCTGTCTAAGGGCAATGTGTGGTGTAAATATTATGCAGAAAATTCGGAGTGTGGAAATTAGGAGAAGGTGTGGAGTTAATAAAAGCATTAGTCAGAGGGCAGAAGAGGGGTTGTTGAGGTGGTTTGGTCATTTAGAGAGAATGGATCAAAGTAGAATGACATAGAAAGCATATAAATCTATAGGGGAAGGAAAGAGGGGTAGGGGTCGTCCTCGAAAGGGTTGGAAAGAGGGGGTAAAGGAGGTTTTGTGGGCGAGGGGCTCGGACTTCCAGCAAGCGTGCATGAGCGTGTTAGATAGGAGTGAATGGAGACGAATGATACTTGGGACCTGACGATCTGTTGGAGTGTGAGCAGGGTAATATTTAGTGAAGGGATTCAGGGAAACCGGTTATTTTCATATAGTCGGACTTGAGTCCTGGAAATGGGAAGTACAATGCCTGCACTTTAAAGGAGTGGTTTGGGATATTGGCAGTTTGGAGGGATATGTTGTGTATCTTTATACGTATATGCTTCTAAACTGTTGTATTCTGAGCACCTCTGCAAAAACAGTGATAATGTGTGAGTGTGGTGAAAGTGTTGAATGATGATGAAAGTATTTTCTTTTTGGGGATTTTCTTTCTTTTTTTGGGTCACCCT
Source organism: Cherax quadricarinatus (assembly GCF_026875155.1). Taxonomy (NCBI): domain Eukaryota; kingdom Metazoa; phylum Arthropoda; class Malacostraca; order Decapoda; family Parastacidae; genus Cherax; species Cherax quadricarinatus. Next base: position 11,192,130 of record NC_069435.1, on the reverse strand, counting down.
GCCTCGGTGGGAGACGACCGACTTGTTGGGAAAAAAAAAAAAAAAAAAAAAAAAAAAAAAAAAAAAAGTTGACATAATTAAGGTGAATAGAAGTACTGGTACTTAGTCAAGTGGAGAATGATTTGTTACACTGTAACAAAAACTTCTATGTACTACCCTAACTAAAATAGGAGGAATTAATAAAGCAGTATATTACAAAGATCGCTAAATTCTAACTTTAAACTATTTTTTTCATCCACTTTGCAGCCATATTAATCTTTATATTTTTTGGTTCAATGTCACTATTCATTTATTCATTATCAAATCTGTTGATTTCAACCAATGAAAAATAAAATGCTTAACAGATTGGAATATTTTTCCTAAACTTGAGAGTCATTTAAAAGACCTCAAAAGGTGCAAGGGGCCCAGTTCTGAATAATAAACTAAACAGAACAAGTAGGCTTTTGGAATTACTACAAATGAACACTACTTGTTACTCTACATGCAAGAAACTGTAAATATAGATTTGTCTTCAAAAGGATTTATGTTTGTGATATCAGAGGGTCGCTTTTATCAATGACATTATGTAAATTACTTTATTACATTTATATGTCTTTGCTAAAACACTTATATTCCTCCAAAGCCTTTTAGAATAAGTCACAATATTATGGCTGGGAACAATTCGCAACTAACCCACAACTTGGAAAGGAAGCTTTCAATGATGTTTTGCTCCATCCTGAACAATTACATCATGACAGACTTGATAATGACTAGCCAAAACATTGTATTAAGTTTCTTTTCTAAATTTTTGGCTAGTTATGAACTAGGAATCCTTGATCACAGATTAACCTTGATCACAGATTAGTGGTTATGCTCTGTAATTTGTGTGCGCCAAGAGTTTCTTATTTTCTAACACGGTAACAATTAACATACTCTTAACCTACATTCTATTTTCATATCTTTGAATATGCAATTGTTTTATCTGCTCCTTTCATATTCTTTTATTTCTTAATTTACTAGAACTGGTAAGTGTGATTACAAAAATGTAATCACAATACCATTACTGCCAGTAACATTACACATGTACTTAAAATCACTCCTCATTCCTTTAAGCAAACTTTTTGTTACAAAGCAGGATTGTCAAATCAATGAAAAATCGCACACCAAGACCAATTGCATTGAGTAAATAGCAGAGTTAGGGAGAAAAAAACCAAGGCACAATGCTTTGCAGAACTTACAGGATCAGCCAAGATGACAACTTGCACAGTAGCTTTACCAGGAGTGTCTAAAGAAATGTATGGTGTGAGAATTGTTTCATTGGCTTCTTTCATTTTCTTCTCAATACTTGGTAAATCAGCACCTGGAGCTGCAAACGCAATGCGGCCAAAAGCCTTTGCATGATCTACTGGGCCACCTGAAATTAAGGTTGATATTTGTATCAAAGATGCTCAAGATATACAGCACAACTTTGGTAGAGAGAGGTTACATCTATGATTACTCATCCTTTTCCCTAACTCTGCTCTTACCAGAATGTCATTTCATGGCTTGCTCCATTGTTTTCTCTCCATAAATTTCTTAATTTTTTAAGCCTATTCAAACATTTTACATTTTTCTAACTAGATCTTCTATTTTAGGTGCTTGCTGAAGTGCAGTCTGCCCTCATTCTTGAGTCTCTATTCAAGCTAGCTGCACATGTGTATTATAATAATAGCCACAACAGAATGTACAGTCATTTAAAACTTTCTTGCAACACACCAACCGTATCCCACTGAGGCGGGGTGGCCCAAAAAGAAAAAAACAAAAGTTTCTCTTTTTAACTTCAGTAATGTATACAGGAGAAGGGGTTACTAGCCCCTTGCTCCCGGCATTTTAGTCGCCTCTTACAACACGCATGGCATATGGAGGAAGAATTCTATTCCACTTCCCCATGGAGATCATTTAAAACATCTAAGAAAAATTCTGCATTGTGATCTCTCACTTGAAGGGTAGACAGATCCTCAAGAAAAACAAGACAAGAATGATATTATCTTAACCTCACATTTGTTTCTAGTTGTTCAGGATTACAGTACTACGCATCTTTGCAAGTGATAAAGAGGATAACACAATGTAGCAATAATGACAGGTTTCTTGCACACAAATATGGGCAGAGGAGAAATTAATGAAATATTAAATGTGTTGCTACTGTGAGAACCAATGTCACCACAAACACACAACTGATGAAACCAATTAATATGTTTACCATAAAATATATAAATATACAGCAAATATCCCCACATTTTCAGAGATTACTGTGACAAGATGCTCATGAAGAATTAAATTTAAAGCAAATAAAAATATCTAAAAAAAAAATTAACCCATTTATGACATCAACCAGTTAATAAATTTTAATTTTATTCTGACCGTTGTAAAATATGACACCACTGTTCACCTCTGTACTGCACTTACATATTCATAGATTTTTTTCAGATAAAGCCACTAATTAGTAAACATAACACACAAATGAGGTGATAATTAAATTTTCCTCTGGTCTGGAATGACTAGCTTGTCCCTACTTATTAAAATGGAACACGTTCAACAAACTGAAAACAGGTGAAACAAAATGAATACACTGAACAAGTGCAACAATGTATCAGCTACAACAATGAATGGATCTACTGCAACAAACTCAAAAGATAATAAATTAGACAGCATTTGTATGTTGAAAATAAATGCAGAGTAAATTTTACTGATTCTAGAATGTGTACTTAGTTCGCTAGGTACATTGTCAAAAGGATTCATTCGGATAAATTTAGTAAAACGCTTACCAATATCACGTAGAACTAGCTTTGCTTGCTTATCACCAAATCCAAATGTAGCTTCAGTGTCACTTTTCTTGTACATGGTCAGCCCTGCTAAGTCTTTCCAATAATGAATGGATTTTTCTAGATTACTGCTTGCTAGTACTACTTGCTGTACTGGATCTATGGAGGTAACAAGAAGCAATGAATGCTGGTAAATTATAATTCCAAGATAAAATTCTAATAAACTGAAACATATAGTATAAGATGGGAAGAGACAGGCAGTTTTCTATAATGTTTCTTTTACATAAGTTGAATATTTTTACAGCTTAGTTTCTTCTGGATGTTGATGCATATATTGAGACACCACTGGACTAGTGTTTCTACATACAGTGGAACCTTGACTAATGAGTTTAATCCGTTCCGTGACCTAGCTCGTAACTCAATTTCCTTGTATATCAAATCAATTTTCCTCATTTAAAATAATTGAAATGCCATTAATCCATCCCAGCGGCAGGACAAAATAATTCAATACAACAACTCTGTGGCTTATTTATCTATCACAATTCATCTAATATGACATAATAAACAATATAATTAACAGAGAAACAAGATATATACTCTAGAATGAATAAAATAAGCCATAATATGATGAGTGATGATAGAATTTCTTTTGTTTGACTGCTGAACTTAACTCATACAATTTGCTTTAATTCCATGAAAATCATCCTCTTTCTTCTCAGCGCTGTCCTTTGCACTTATTTTCTTAGGACCCATGGTTAGAAAAATGTAATTTTGCCAAATGACTAAAAAAATGCAAGCAAGCACAAGAGAAATGTTCCTACAGCTATGTAAACATGTGGACTCGTCAGATGTTTGGCCATTGGCTGCGCCAACTAGTGGCAGCATTCTGAATCATTATTACGTATTACGTATGTATTATTATAATATTATAAAATTATAATAATAATAACAGTAATAATAATAATGAGAGCTTCAGAACGCCACCAACTCAGTGCACTGTTTACCTCGGTTTGGGAATATTTCTCTCATGCTTTGCTTACATTTTTTACAGGCATTTGGCCAAATTTCATTTTTCTAAGCATGGGTCCTAAGAAAGTGTAAAGGACAGTGCTTAGAAGAAAAAGAGGATGATTTCCATGGAATGAAAGCAAGAAATCATAGATAAACAAGCAAGGTGGGCAGATTTTGGGTTGAGGGGGAAGCGGGGGGGATGGGGGGAGGCTGGCTGGCTTGTAACTCAGATGTTGGCTCATAACTCAGAGCAAAAAATCGACCGAGTGACGGCTCATATCTCAAAAAACTCGTAAACCGGGACACTCGTAAGTCGAGGTTCCACTGTATATAGATTCAGCTGTAATCAATGAGCAACAAAAAAGTATTTATTGCTTGTGTTGTTCCCATTAGGTTCTGCTAAGTTCTTAAAAACATCATGAGTCTGAACTAACATCACAGCTCTGTCTGCTGATATAGTCAGAGCAGCAGAATGTGTGAATAACTTGTTTGTTCAGAAGGTTTAAAAATTTTAAGAGTGGAGTGAATTGTCTAATGCTAGATAAACACGAGTTAAATTCATTGTGAAATTTATTAAATATAAATCAGTTTACACTGATGGTGGGCACGCTGTGTCCTGCACCCTCTGATCCATTCATAACCTAATGTGCAACAGTTAACTATGTTATTCATTATCTTATTAACCCTTAAACTGTCCAAACGTAGATCTATGTTTGCACGCGTAGCGCTCCGAATGTAGATCTACGTTTTTTTACATTGTTTCTTATGGAGAAAATTAAGGTCGGAGCACTACACACACAAACGTAGATCTACGTTTGGACAGTTTAAGGGTTAACACATTGGCTGGTTCTCACCAAGGAAGGGTGGCCAGAAAAAGAAAAACTTATCATTCACTTCATCACTGTCTTGCCAGAGACAGGCTTACACTAGTTATAAAACTGCAACATTAACACCCTTCCTTCAGAGTGTAGGAACTGTACTTCCCACCTCCAGGACTCAAGTCCAGCTTGCCAGTTTTCCTGAATCCCTTCATGTTACCTTGTTTACACTCCAACAGCACGTCAAGTCCTAAAAACCATTTGTCTCCACTGACTCCTATCTAACACACTCAAGCATGCTTGCTGAAGTTCAAGTTAACTATGTACACAAAGCTAATTTTTATTTAAAACTTCAAGTATTACCAGTAGAAAAGCACTAGCTGCCTGGCTCACCTCTATCTTGTGGTTGAGGTTTGTGAATGATGATAAATTTGTATCCACCTGGAGCCTCTAACAAACTGTGTCCACCTTCCTCTTTCACTGGCCAGCCATTTGCCTTGGCTCTTTCCACAGCCTCAGAAGATTCAATGTGCATTCCCAAAAAGTCATTACCTATTGAGAAAGATGACATTATTTAACAGTGAACCTCTTTTTTTTTTTTTTTACTTTTTTTTTTCCAACAAGTCGGCCGTCTCCCACCGAGGCAGGGTGACCCAAAAAGAAAGAAAATCCCCAAAAAGAAAATACTTTCATCATCATTCAACACTTTCACCTCACTCGCACATAATCACTGTTTTTGCAGAGGTGCTCAGAACACAACAGTTTAGAAGCATATACAGTGGACCCCCACTTAACGATCACCTCCCAATGCGACCAATTATGTAAGTGTATTTATACAAGTGCGTTTGTACGTGTATGTGTGGGGGTCTGAAATGCACTAATCTACTTCACAATATTCCTTATGGGAACAAATTCGGTCAGTACTGGCACCTGAACATACTTCTGGAATGAAAAAATATCGTTAATCGGGGGGGCCACTGTACGTATAAAGATACACAACATATCCCTCCTAAGTGCTAATGTACAGTACATTAAAAATGTTATTCACCTAAACCAATAAAAGTACAAAATCTAAAGCTCTCAAAAACATCTAAGATACAATAGGCACATCAGTAAATGAAGAGAGTATGTGCCCGTTTCCAAATTTTTTGGGGTGTTAAAAAATACAAAAACGAGTTTAAGAAGACAAAATATTGTACCATACACCTTGGTAACAAAAAATAATTACTGAATGCATTAACATATTAATGGGTAAGCACTAAACTCATAAGGGTCATACAATCCTTGGAGAACAGAAAGCAATTAGGGTTGACCCATGGGATAGATAGCTCCAATTCCATGGATCAAAGCCTTTCATCAGCGTCAAGACACCTCCCTTGAAGCAAGAAAAATGATAGGACTTTGTATTTTTAGTACAGCATTCGTTTGTAATTTTCTTTTTAGCATGCCGGCCATCTCTCAAAAAAATAAAAACACTTTCATTATCATTCAAACATAATCATTGCCTTTGCAGAGGCATGCAGATATGAGAGTTTGCTTGAATGTGTAATTATTATTTTAATCAAAAAGCTGTTTCTCACAAAGAAAAGGTGACAAAACAAGATAATGCATTCACCTTACTCATTTGACAGCCATCTTGCCAGAACTACGTGGAACTCACAAATGTAATTTTGAGGGGTTTCGGGATATTAGCAGTTTGGAGGGATATGTTGTGTATCTTTATACGTATATGCTTCTAAACTGTTGTGTTCTGAGCACCTCTGCAAAAACAGTGATTATGTGTGAGCGAGGTGAAAGTGTTGAATGATGAAAGTATTTTCTTTTTGGGGATTTTCTTTCTTTTTGGGTCACCCTGCCTCGGTGGGAGACGGCCGACTTGTTGAAAAAAAAAAAAAATCTTAGATAAAAAATCAGCTCTCATGCTGTCAATATGAAAAAGTCATCAATACCTCGTACATATTTTTAATCTTACAATGGTGGAGACAGTCCTGTCTTTGCAGAACTGATACCACAACACAGTGGCCAGAACACTTCTCAAAAGAAAATAAGACATTCTGGTCTGACTTGGACCATTCTCAGTTATTACTTGATAATGTTCCAGGCCAGAACAAAACATTACTTAGTTTCTTATAGAGGTGTGAGTTAATTGTCAATTGTACTGCAATGAAAATATGTCCTGTTGTGGCTTAACTTTCTTCTTATATTTTTCTCATCTTTACCTAACTTCTTTACAACACTTTCATACTAGCAAATGACTGATGATGAGCTCCGCAATTAATTTCCACATTTACATTTCCAAGTAAAAGGCGGCTGCATACCAAATTTGCCAATAACCTAGATTTTCCGACATGATTAAGGTGTTATATAGTCTTAGAACACCAAGGGGTATCTGAAATAAAAAAAAAAAAGACTCACCTGCTCAAGAAAGTGGATGTACTAGAGGACGCACGGTCTCAAAAAACACATGGATAAGTACATGGTTTAATGGTCCTGATATAATAATTTGATATGAAATGTTCTGCTCACTGTAGAAAGGCAAATACTTGATCAAATCCAATTCCCAGTGAAATTTTAAATAGAGAAATATAGCAACACTAAAGAAAAGTTTAATTCAGGCACCAACAACGCATCAAGTTCTGCCAACTTCAATACACCATAAAAACCCTAAGTTTTTATCAGATTTCACTCATAGCTATTAGTCTTACTCAGTTTATAAAACTGCACTTTTTGGAACTATATTAATTTTGTGTTTTATCAAAATCTTGCCCCACACTGGAATTTTAATAGCAGGTATGCCACAGTTAATAGGTTAACCCTTAAACTGTCCAAACGTAGATCTACGTTCATGTGTGGGGGGCTCCAAACATAGATCTACGTTTGGACAGTTTAAGGGTTAAAAGTTTAGCAAGTCTTCATGTTTATAATAAAAAGAGTAAAATAAAATATAATTAAAACAATATCAAGATATAATGAAAAAATATAAAATTTAATTAAAATAAAATAAAAAATTAAAATAATAACAATAATACATTAATAACAAAAAAAGGCACAATACCGTGACTGGAACGATAATACATTCATTAGGTGGAGGTAGGTGCTTCGTTCATAAGCAAATATCTTTGAGAAATGATGCCCTTTTAGTTGTTAAGCATCTGCTTGCATAATCAACACTGAAGTGTTCATTAATATTCGAAGGTTGCACTAATACAGGAGGGCACCGCTTTGCAGCGCTTCACTTTACAACATTTCTCTAATGAAGCGATTTTCAATTGTACCCATTCTTCATTTATTCAAACTTCCCACAATAAATGTATTCACCACTCACTACAAGCTAAGGACAAAAATATTTTAAGTAATGCATACACAAACAATTTATAGACCTAGCTATAGTGTTCACTTAATATATGATAATGTAAACAGGTTATCAGGCTTTAATATGAATTTGAAATTGAAAAAAAAAAAAAAGCTATATTTCACTTTACAGCAGTAGCCCAGAATCTAACCTGCTGTATGAGCAGGGCCCTCCTCCTTGTGACTCATCAACATATAAGGTTAGATAATATAACAGTACCACTGCTAAAGTTCCTGATTCAAACAACAAAAGAATGGTCAGAATTGGAGATTTGTACACTGATGAACAATCTATATACAGTATCCTCACATTTTAATACGAATTATGTAGTAGTATGAAAACACTACATCAGTTGCTGATGCATGAAACAAATGATTTACACCTATCTGTGGAGACCTGTGACTTGGTGCAATAAACAAAATAGTGTATGTATATAAACACTATCACCTATTTCCTCACATTTTAACCCCAATAATGTAGCATAACACAGAAACACTGTACACTGACTGCTGTTACAGGATACAGTGGGAACCATATACACCACTCCCATTCCTTATTTATACCTAGGGTTTTGTAAAAAAATTATTACAAGGCAGAGAGGCAAAGTACTTATACCCCACTTTACAGACCAGGATGACTGGCAAGTAATGTACAGTATCTGTTTACTGCTAAATTAATAGGGACAGCAGGTGTAAAAACATTTGTTCATACATGTTCTTTGCTCTAGGCTCTGGTAAGTTATTATGAATACAGTGGACCCACGGTTTACGATCAGCTCCCAATGCGACCAATTACGTAAGTGTATTTATGCAAGTGCATTTGTACATGTATGTTTGGGGTCTGAAAAGGACTAATCTAATTCACAATATTCCTTATGGGAACAAATTCGTTCAGTAATGGCACCTGAACATACTTCTGGAATGAAATAATATCGTAAACCAGGGGTCCACTGTACTTATTAATATTTTTCTGTTCAGATCAGGGAGTGTCTGATATCTATCAAAATTTTTTATAAATTTAGATACCTGCATGCATGCATTATTCCCACATTTTTATTTATTTTATTAACACATTGGCCGATTCTCACCAAGGCAGGGTGGCCCGAAAAAGAAAAACTTTCATCATCACTCATTCCATCACTGTCTTGCTAGAGGGGTGCTTTACACTACAGTTAAAAAACTGCAATATTAACACCCCTCCTTCAGAGTGCAGACACTGTACTTTCAATCTCCAGGACTCAAGTCCGGTCTGCCAGTTTCCCTGAATCCCTTCATAAACGTTACTTTGCTCACACTCCAACACCATTCGTCTGCATTCACTCCTGTCAATATGCTCACACATGCTTGCTGGAAGTCCAAGCCCCTCGCACACAAAACCTCCTTTACCCCCTCCTCCCTCCAACCCTTCCTAGGCTGACCCCTACCCCACCTTCCCTCCACTACAGATTTATACACTCTCAAAATCATCCTGTTTTGTTCCATTCTCTCTACATGTCCAAACCACCTCAACAACCCCTCCTCAGCCCTCTGTATAACAGTTTTGGTAATCTCACACCTAATTTCCAAACTACGAATTCTCTTCATTATATTCACACCACACGTTGCCCTCAGACATGAAATCACTGCCCTCAGCCTCCTCCTCATTGCAATATTTATCACCCATGCTTCACACCCATACAAGAGTGTTGGTACAACTATACTTTCATACATTCTCATCTTTGCTTCCACAGACATATTATAATGAATAAACACTAACCCATTTCATAATGAGAGATGCCATAATTGTAGGTAAGTTCACATACAAAGTGGTTGTCTTCTGCGCCATAACCAATCATCGTCTTACTCCATTTACCATCATAGGGTCTGAAATCGTGCAGATAGCTCAAATTACTAAATTCATTTTCTATTTCAGTATCAATCCTAACCAGCCTGATAAGAAGGGCAAAAAAATTGTATTATGAGAACAGATTATCCAACTTACGAGGTGATATAAAAAAGACCTGGAAAACCCTATCAGAAATTCTAGGAACAAAAAAGATATCACGAAATAGCGAAATAAAATTAGCAAAATCAGATGAACCCCAACTCCCACCAACAGAAACAGCAAACAGACTCAATGATTTCTTCTCCACTATAGGACAAAACCTTGCCAATAAAATCCCAAGCTCAGATACCCCACCAAATGACTACCTCACTGGCAACTACCCGAACACACTGTTCCTAGCTCCGACTAACCCATACGAAGTCTCCCTTATTATCAACACGCTAAAAAACAAGGCAGGAGATTTAAATACCTTACCACCCTTTATATACAAAAAAGTGTCACAAGTGCTATCACCAATCATTGCAACACTCTTTAACAAATCCATTGAATCCTCCACCTTCCCCACAGTACTCAAAATAGCAAGGGTCACCCCGATCCACAAAGGAGGAGACCAAACAGAGTTGAATAACTATAGGCCAATATCCAACTTACACCCTCTCTCAAAAATCTTCGAAAAATTAATTCATAAACGAATCTACTCCTACCTTATCTCCCAAAACATACTCAACCCTGCCAATTTGGATTCAGGCCAAATAAAAATACTAATGATGCTATTATACACATGCTAGAACATATATACACTGCAATAGAGAAAAAAGAAGTCCCACTGGGGATCTTCATTGACTTACGTAAAGCTTTTGATACAGTTAACCATGACTTGCTCCACGTAAAATTGTCACACTATGGTATAAGAGGGCACTCCCTCAACTACCTCAAGTCATACCTCAGCAACAGAAGCCAATATGTGTATGCAAATGGGGCAAACTCTTCTGCACAACCAATTACAGTTGGTGTCCCACAGGGAAGTGTCCTTGGCCCTCTTCTCTTTCTCCTATACATAAATGACCTACCAAACGCTTCGCAATTACTCAAACCCACACTATTTGCAGATGACACTACATACGTCTTCTCCCACCCGAGCCCAGTCACGCTAGCCAATACTGTAAATACAGAATTACAGAAAATATCTACCTGGATGAGGACTAACAAACTTACACTAAACATTGACAAAACCTACTTCATTCAGTTTGGTAACAGAGCTACAGATGTCCCTCTTAACATAATGATAAACGGATCACCTATCACAAAGCTAACAGAGGGAAAATTCTTAGGAATCCACCTTGATAATAGACTCAAATTTCATACACATACAACAAATTTCTAAGAAAATTTCCAAGACTGTAGGCATACTATCGAAGATACGGTACTATGCTCCACAGTCAGCCCTCCTGGCCCTTTATCACTCTCTTATTTACCCCTATCTCACCTATGGAATTTGTGCATGGGCTCAACAACAAGTAACCATCTCAGACCACTAATTACCCAACAAAAGGCTGCAGTTAGAATGATAACAAATTCTCACTATAGGCAGCACACTCCACCAATATTCAATACACTAAACCTATTCACCATACAAAACATTCATACTTATTACTGCACCTATTACATACATAGAACACTTAACTCTGATATTAACCCTCCCCTCAAACATCTCCTTGCCAACCTCAACAGAACGCATGACCATAACACAAGGCACAGATCACTCTTTGATGTTCCTCGTGTCCATCTCACACTTTGCAAAAACTCAATGCACATAAAAGGCCCTAAAATCTGGAACTCATTACCTGTAAATATAAAAGAACACTACCTGTTTATAAATTCAAGTCTCTTCTCAAAGATCACTTACTCACCCAAAACCAAATAAATACTGAATAACTGAACCTTATAAATTGTATATCTTAAATGTTTCTCACAATTATATCACATAAATGTTAAACCTAAAACCCAATCTAACTTTATTATTTTTTAAATACACTACCTAACAGAATACTCCATTCTACTGAATGTACAACAATGCATACAACCATATGACCTGTCTTTGTAATACTCACTTGTGCTTTATAGTAATCTGTTTACATTAAAGTTTTATCACCGATGTCATCATTGCTTAGTTCATCTTAAGTTAATTTTAAGCCAGCCCGTAATGCTATGCATAGTATAAGTGGCTTTGGCATACTGCTCTTTTCTGTATTTTTTGTACCTCTGTATGTGTGCACAAATTTTTAAATAAATAAATAAATAAATAAATCAATAAACAAATATCATATGGTAACTTTGGTACATAAGATTAGTAGAATTACCATTAATATCAAAATGTATGTCTTATTTGGTGTTATCCAACTCTCGCACATAGAAAGGAAATTTACTGTGCTCAAACTTTCCGAAAAAGTTGTCAAAATAGGCCGTCAACAGCAAAACAGATATTTAACAGAAAATACTAACAGAAACCTTCAACCACCTCAGATCTTGAGAAACATCTCTCAGGAACTGCATTCCAAATAAAATATTTTCTTTACCAATGGAAACAAACTGACAGCCATACATGACAAAAACAGAAATACATTTATAGTAATACAAAAAAAATATGCCTAAGCATATAAATGGCATTTCTCAGTGTTCATTTGTATTGCAAAATAGATTATGAAAATGAGATGCCATAATTTACCACTCTTCACAATAAGAATAAGCCAGCAAGCAACCACTAGTAGAGTAGTTGATTTTGATTCTTAAAGCTAATATTTATTTATGCCCTAGTGTAGAATGGACCATAAGCAAATTTTCTGAAAGATCACGAAATATATTGAAAGGGAATGGTTAAAATTATAACAAGGAAAAGTAATGCAATTTCACCCTGGAGCACATAAGCATACTTTCATAAGAAAATTACGTAATATTAAAAAAAATTAACAAAGACCACACAAAAAAAATCTTTTATTATTTTCACAGTCCTATCATGAACTTGACCATTTTAGCCCTGAATTATGAAAGGCACATTGGTTTGTTCTCATTTGTTGATATGTTGTGTGAGGCAGAGAGCTGCCAAAGTTACCAGATTCACAATCAAGTAGATTTTTAGAAGGTAGTGAAGGTCCCTCCAGGTTTCTATGGCCTCCAACTTTTACCAGTACATTGCTATGGTTATAGAAAAGAGCTGGGAATCTGATATCCCATCAGAGCTAAAAGAGTTAATGTATATGGTTTGCAAAGCCGTGTTCACTTTATTTATTGCATAAAAATATGAATGGAAAATAAGGGTACAAGAGAGATTAGAAAATGAAGATGTGGGGAAGATTTAATGAATATAACAAAAAGTTAAAGTTTGACATAAATAAATTAAAAGACATACACAACAGCAAGAATTAGTTAATTAAAGCACATAATGAACATACCCATTGCATGAAGCTTTACAACCTTCATCAAATTCTTCATGGCGCAAGACCTGAAAATATACACACGTCAGAGATGACTTGTATATACTACTTATATGTATACTCAATTCACTTATCATTATTACATTCACAGAAGAGTGCTAAACTCATAGGGGTAATTGTTCACAATAAAGCTAAAGAAATTCTTCACTTCAAATCAAGAAGTATAAGTAAGAGTCCTCAGGTTATACTTCAACTTCATATATCCTTGGAAAGGCCTCATTTAAATTATACCATGCAACTGTTGTCACCACATTACAGAATGGACATAATTGCACTGTTAAACATAGAGAGAATGATGGCAAAGTTGATCCCATTCATCAAAAAATTTTCCTTTGAGAACAGACTGAGGACACTGAATCTGCACTCTTTGGAAAGGCATAGAATTACAGGGATATGATTGAGGTGTACATGAAAGACAGGAACAGATAAAAGGGATATAAATTATGTAGTAAAAATATCTAATCTAGGCAGACCTTGCAGAATGAGTAGAAGTTGGAAAAAAATATATTTAGAAAAGATATAAGAAAGCACTGGTTTGGTAACCGAGTTGTAGATGAGTGGAACAAACTCCTAAGTAGTATTATTAAAGTGAAAATTTTGGGTAGCATTAAAAATAGGTTAGATAAGTACATGAGTGGGGTGGATGAGAGTTGGAACTGCCTAGCATGGGCCAGCAGGCCTACTGCAGTGCCCTTCCCCTCTTATGTTCTCATGTTCTATTTCAGGAATTGGAGCACAGGTGCAATTCCTCAGGTGCAGCCCCTCACCAGACAACTACACCTACCATCCGACTAACGACCGAGTTCGGTTCCCAGAAACTGGTCGTAAGTTGAAATGGTCGTAAGTCGAACTTTACTACTGAATATCAAAACATTTTTGTAATGACTATTTTATTGTTTTATTTTGGTATTTCATGTTTTACTTAACTTTTTATGTTGTTAGTACTGTATTTTATACTGTAAGGTTTAGGATAAACACTGTACAACACAAATAGTTGTTTATTTCCCAGAGATTTGGCATAAAAAACAAGGTCGTAAGTCGAGTGGTCGTAAATCGAGCAGGTCGTAAGTCGGATGGTAGGTGTATATGGTCATGTTTTTTAGTATACTGCATACAATACCTCAAGGTTGCATAATATTAATACATATGACAAGTGCAATGTTATCAGTTTTCAGTGTTCAATTATGTATACTGTATGTACATGTTAAAGTATCTAGACAGTAGTACCTAGGTAGTAAGCTTTATGATTAGTCTGCCTGAAATGCATTTGAATCAGTGGCTTTCTTTCAAGCCTTATTATAATAAATGTAATTTGATACAACATAACATCAAATTTAAAATACATTATAATCAACTCAAATGTATGCCTGATTCAATTAATTTATATGGCTTATAAGCAAAAAATAATTACAGTAACAAATAAGTTTCAGGGTTACAATGCATTAGATACTTTATGAATATTATAGTAATCATTAAAAAGCACCAAATCTCCCATGAATTACAGTGCTAAAATATATAGAAGAGTACTTACATTGAAAAGGCAAGGAGAAGTAGCAAAAGTGTTAAGAGGGAAAGTCATCTATAATTAGTGCACTAGGTCAGTCTCAGTTAAAATGTTATTGAGTCTACATAAAGGATGGAACTTTCAGATGAGGGCAGCTAGAATGAGGTGACAAGGCACTGAATATGTCAAGAGCAAAATCTGTGCACTCTGATATATAGGACATTCATTTACAAGATTTTTGAATGTCAAGGATCCCAATGAAAATAAGTCGCTGACTTTTTTTGGGGTTATCCTAAGTATACTACACATATGCTGCAATGTATGACAATTTATGTAACTGTATTTGTGTGTATCCATACTTGAATAAATTAACTTACTAATCATGACCTGACAGTCCTCAAAGACAAATAAGGGGCCCCTCCCTCATAATGACTGATCCATGCAGCCCTCAACAGGTGATTCGTATGGGGGGCCTCCCCTCATTTCAGGTTATCCATGCTGGGCCCCCCATTTCAGGTTATCCATGCTGGGCCCCCCCATTTCAGGTTATCCATGCTGGGCCCCCCATTTCAGGTTATCCATTATGGGGGGCCCCCTCATTTCAGGTTAACCATGAGAGGCCCCTCACGACAGGTTATCCATGAGAGAGGCCCCTCTCATGACAGGTTATCCATGATTATTATTATTATAATCAAGGGGGAAGCGCTAAACCCGGAGGATTATACAGCGCCTGGGGGGGGATGTGGAAGGCATTCAGGCTTAATTCAGGGAACTGGAGCACAGATCCAATTCCCTAAATCAAGAGCCCCTCACCAACATCAAGGAACCTTCCTTGAGGGGAGGTTATCCATGAGGGGCCCCTCTCATGACAGGTTATCCATGAGGGGCCCCTCTCATGACAGGTTATCCATGAGGGGCCCCTCTCATGACAGGTTATCCATGAGGGGCCCCTCTCATGACAGGTTATCCATGAGGGGCCCCTCTCATGACAGGTTATCCATGAGGGGCCCCTCTCATGACAGGTTATCCATGAGGGGCCCCTCTCATGACAGGTTATCCATGAGGGGCCCCTCTCATGACAGGTTATCCATGAGGGGCCCCTCTCATGACAGGTTATCCATGAGAGCAGCCCCCTTATGACAAGAAATACACGAGGGCCCCTCATGACACGTAATCCATGAGGAGGCCTTCATGACAGGAAATTCATGAGGGGGCCCCTCATGACAGGTGATCCACCAGCGAAGGGTACTTACGACGGGTGCTTCATGTGTCACCCTTCACGACGGGTGCCAATTATAATCATGGGGTAAAAACTGAACTCTTAGTGGGTCACAAAGCACCTAGTCAAATAAGGGCAACTCTAATTCCTTGGACCAAGAACCCTACACCAGCATCAAAGCCCCTCCTTGAAGGGCGGTGATCTGAGGCCTCACGACAGGTGACCCACTCATGTTTATCCCTCACCTTCATCCCAAGAATGTCTCTGTAAAACTTGGCTGTGGCAGTCCTGTCGCCTATCTTGTAGACGAAGTGTAGAGACCTTCTTGAAGCCATGGCACACTTGATTAGCAGCAGATTTAGTCGTTAACAACTGTCGTCGTGACCTCAGGCACAGAGAGAGAGAGATGATGATGTTGGGTTGAAGGGCTGTGATGGTCCCGGGACCGTGTGAACCCAACCATGTAACCACTTGATCGTTACGTAATATTGATCTAATTTAGGCATATTGAATGTCTTTGTGCCTTCTCAGTCTCTCAAAAAAACGGGGTTTAACGTTTATTAAAATTGATGGTGGCCGTGATGACAATGTGGTATGTCCTGCGATGTGGTGGTGGACGCCGGGGTGGAAACCACCTAGTCATCCAGAAGCAAGATGAAGTTGGTATCTTGGTAACCCACATGGAGACATATGGGTTATTATTGAGCATTGATAAGTATTCATTATACTTTAGTTATCCACTGATATGTTATTTAAGAAGGAATTAAATACAGAAACTGTCGAATAGGTAATTAGGTTTATTTAGATACAGGTACACCTAAGTACAATGAGTGTAAATTACCTAGGATAACCCGGAAAGTCAAAGTGACTTATTTCCATTGGTTTCACAAATATAATTTTAAAACATGCATTGTCAGGAAATAACTACCAAACTAGACTGAAGAAAGTAGAACAGTACAAATAAGAACTAGCAGATCACTTATCCATCATAAAAAGTAGCTGCAAGATGATGTTACTAATGACTTAGCTAGGCTATGTGTATCTCCCGTAGTGTGATTTATACAGGGATGTCAGTGTCAAGAAACAGGGCCTCCAACAGAAATTTTGCAAGGAGGAACAAGACTGCTTGGGGGGCCTGGGGGCAAGCTATGTTAATTTTACACAACTCTACATAAACTAAAAAAAATAGTTGAAATAACCCCCCCCCCCCCAAAAAAAAAAAAAATTACAAAATAAAAATAAAACGTCTATGGTTATGGTGCCCCTTCAGATATTTAAAGCCGGGCCCCGGCTGTAAATCTGATTTACAGCCGAGGCCCTGCCAACAAATACAGACACAGTGTCATACACTGGAACAATACATCTTCATACTCAGTGGGGCCGACAGAGACCCATTGTGACATCTGTATTTTTTTTTTTTTTTTTTTTTTTGCAGTACCACTCACAGTTTAATTAACATACGCAGCTACAACATGAACAAACACACCCTGGCTGAATCCATTGAGGTTGAACACCCAGATGTGCTGTTATTAAACAGCACGTGTGTGTAAAGCATTCAGAGAATGAGACATTGGCTACACTACGCGCAAGTTTAGTGCTGATCCCTATAATGGCACTGTCATTATGGTGAACAGCACTATTCGACAGGTTTTTCTAAACATTCCTTTCACCTGTCCTCACAGCATGGTTATAGAAGTCTTCACACTCCACGGACTTTCCATGTACATTGTCTATGCTCGGCTTAATTCCAACAAACATTCGTGATTTAATCCTCCTTACCTGTTTATCTTCTTGCAGACTTAAATGCAAAACACAGCCTTTCATTACACCTACACAAACGCACACGGGAATCAACTACAACTAGTTACACAAAAACACCTAATACATCTTGGCCCTCACTTCAACACCTTCTTTGGCCCCACAGGCCAGGGCAAACCTGACATCATCACAAACAGAGTCAGCCTTTAATTCGCCACCATACTACACCAGGCCGTCTCTCTGGCTTTGACCACATACCCATCACATCTCATCTAACCCCATTCTTATCCCCACCAGACAAATTCCTTCATACTTTCTTGCAAACTGAAACGCTTTGAAACACCACCTGTCAGATATTCTTTCTGCCCGTCTGAAAGGACGAAGCGCCTCTGCTACCGTCACCGCTCCATCCTACACACACACACACACACACACACACACAGTGCTTTGAATACATAGTAGAGCTGCAAGTGGAGAGAATAACAGGAGTTGAATGGGAAAAGCCTGACTATAAAAGAGGGGACTACATAGGGTTGAAGAACTTCCTGCAGGAGGTCCAGTGGGACAGAGAACTGACAGGAAAGCCAGTAAATGAAATGATGGAATATGTAACAACAAAATGGAAGGAGGCAGTGGAAAGGTTTATTCCCAAGGGCAACAGTAACAACGGGAAGACCAGAACGGGCCCCTGGTTTACCCGACGGTGTAAGGAGGCAAAAACAAAGTGCAATAGAGAATGGAAAAAGTACAGAAGGCAGAGAACACACGAAAATAGGGAGATCAGTCGCTGAGCCAGGAATGAGTACGCACAGGTAAGGAGGGAGGTCCAGCGACAGTATGAAAATGACATAGCATCGAGAATCAAGACTGACCCGAAACTGTTGTATAGCCACATCAGGAGGAAGACAACAGTCAAAGACCAGGTGATCAGATTAAGGACAGAAGGTGGAGAACTCACAAGAAATGATCAGGAGGTATGTGAGGAGCTGAACAGGAGATTTAAGGAAGTTTTTACAGTAGAGACAGGAAGGGCTGTGGGAAGACAGCACAGAAGGGAACATCAAGAGGGAATATACCAACAAGTGTTGGGTGACATACGAACAACTGAGGAGGAGGTGAAGAAGCTCTTAAGTGACCTTGACACCTCAGAGGCAATGGGACCGGACAACATCTCCCCATGGGTCCTTAGAGAAGGAGCAGAGATGCTGTGCGTGCCTCTAACCACAATCTTCAACACATCCCTTGAAACTGGGCAACTACCTGAGAAATGGAAGACAGCTAATGTAGTCCCCATATTTAAGAAAGGAAACAGAAACGAGGCACTAAACTACAGACCTGTGTCTCTGACATGTATTGTGTGCAAAGTCATGGAGAAGATTATCAGGAGGAGAGCGGTCGAACACCTGGAAAGGAACAAGATTATAAATGAAAACCAGCATGGGTTCATGGAAGGCAAATCTTGTGTCACAAACCTCCTGGAGTTTTATGACAAGGTAACAGAAGTAATACACGAGAGAGAGGGGTGGGTAGATTGCGTTTTCCTAGACTGCAGGAAGGCCTTTGACACAGTTCCCCACAAGAGATTAGTGCAGAAGCTGGAGGATCAGGCACATGTAAAAGGGAGGGCACTGCAATGGATAAGGGAATACCTGACAGGGAGGCAGCAACGAGTCATGGTACGTGAAGAGGTATCACAGTGGGCGCCTGTTACGAGCGGGGTCCCACAGGGGTCAGTTCTAGGACCAGTGCTATTTTTGATATATGTGAACGACATGATGGAAGGAATAGACTCTGAAGTGTCCCTGTTCGCAGATGACGAAGTTGATGAGAAGAATTAAATCGGACGAGGATGAGGCAGGACTGCAAAGAGACCTGGACAGGCTGGACATGTGGTCCAGTAACTGGCTTCTCGAATTCAATCCAGCCAAATGCAAAGTCATGAAGATTGGGGAGGGGCAAAGATCGCAGACAGAGTATAGGCTAGGTGGACAGACCTCACTCAGGGAGAAAGACCTTGGGGTGACCATCACACCGAGCACATCACCGGAGGCACACATCAACTAAATAACCGCTGCAGCATACGGGCGCCTGGCAAACCTGAGAATAGTGTTCCGATACCTTAATAAGGAATCGTTCAAGACACTGTACACTGTGTATGTTAGGCCCATACTGGAGTATGCAGCACCAGTCTGGAACCCACACCTGGTCAAGCACGTCAGGAAGTTAGAGAAAGTACAAAGGTTTGCAACAAGGCTAGTCCCAGAGCTCAAGGGAATGTCGTACGAGGAAAGGTTAAGGGAAATCGGACTGACGACACTGGAGGACAGAAGGGTCAGGGGAGACATGATAACGACATACAAGATACTGCGGGGAATAGACAGGGTGGACAGAGATAGGATGTTCCAGAGAGGGGACACGGGGACAAGGGGTCACAACTGGAAGCTGAAGACTCAGACGAGTCACAGGGACGTTAGGAAGTATTTCTTCAGTCATAGAGTTGTCAGCAAGTGGAACAGCCTAGCAAGTGAAGTAGTGGAGGCAGGAACCATACATAGTTTTAAGAAGAGGTATGACAAAGCTCAGGAAGCAGAGAGAGGACCCAGTAGCGATCAGTGAAGAGGCGGGGCCAGGAGCGGAGTCTCGACCCCTGCAACCACAATTAGGTGAGTGCAATTAGGTGAGTACACAGGTATGATAAAGCTCAAGGTTCAGGGAGAGTGACCTAGTAGCGACCAGTGAAGAGGCGGGGCCAGGAGCTTGGACTCGACCCCTTCAACCTCAACTAGGTGGGTACAACTAGGTGAGTACACACACACACACACACACACACACACACACACACACACACACACACACACACCATGCGTGACCTCACTTTGAGAAACATCCGCAGCTTGGACGAGGACCATGGGAGACACTTGCTATCCCTCATACACGCTCCGGAGACACACCGCATACGGGACCCCAGAAAATTCTGTTACTTTATTCAGAAGGTCACTGGATTCCCAAAAACAACACTTCCAACACACAACACAAATATTACAGAGCCAGCACAAGCTACACATGCATTCAAAGACATATGGGGAAATATTTCCCACCCTCACCCTCCAGACCCAGCCGCACAACAACATGCACAAGACATTAAACAAGGGGTCACTACACACTGACATTACCTCTCCTGACCCCTATCATACATCTCGCTTCTCTCACCTCCATCCACCTCAACACCCCTTTCTCTCTGCCTCTTGTAAAGTCCCTAAATCTACATCTTCCCCCCAAAGCACCTGGTACATCTGGACTCTCTCCTCATATTCTCCGGCACCTTCCAGACTGTTATTTCTGCCCTTACTGACCTATACAATGCCTACCTTGCTTGTTACTTCCCTCCCCTGTTCATATCTGCTTCTGTCACGCTTATCCCTAAACCTCACAAGGACCCGACTGAGCCGAGAAATTATAAACCTATCAGTCTACTAGAAACCCTCGGAAAGACTTTTGAATGAATAATTAACACAAGACTAAGGACTCACCTAGAGACAAATCACCACCTGAATGACCGACAGTTTGGCTTCTGCCAACAACGCTCGACGCAAGCAGCTCTCAATATCATTCTGAACTACATTCATATCAATAAGCTCAACAGCCCTGGTTGCTAAGGTCGTGGAGAAAGCATTCGACACGGTCTGGCATGCAGGGCTGAAATACAAGCTATGTAACCTTTTTGACCTTCCTGCCAATGTCAAAAAGTTACTATGCAACTTCCTTGATGGCCGTACGATGCGAATTAAGTTCCAAAACTATCTCTCCGACTCCTTCACCCTTCATGCAGGAGTACCCCAAGGCTCAGTACTCTCCTACTCTGTACACCCTTTACACAAACGACATATCAGACCCTGAACACCAAAACACACTTACACTAGCATATGCAGATGACATCACCCAACTCACCGTACACGAAAACTACAGATACCTATTGCTCAGAACACAACGCGAGGTCGACAGGATTACCTGGGAGATACTTTGGAGTATTAAAACTAGAGCCAATAAGTCCAAAATAACATACCTCTTCCCAAAAGAACGCCCACCACTACCTGTCGAACTCAGAACCACTACTACAAGAACACCCATTCCACGAACACGAAGCTCCACTGTCCTTAAAGTTAACCTTGACTCCAGTCTCAGACTCCACACCCACATCAGTGCCAAGAGAGCTATGGCTAGTACTACCTTTGGGCGAGTGTACAAGCTTGCTCAAAGGCTCACACCCACGAACTAAACACCTGTGCAAGGCCCTTATACGGCCACTTGTCACATGCACACCACCTGTGGAGCGACTTTGCCACAAGTGAGTCTACTCACCAGGACTGGCACCCCGGCGCTGAACGTTCTCTGGAAAGAGCTCAATAACAGACTGACCGACTAGAAACCCACCAAAACTCATGGAGAACTTATCTAGACTAAACCTTTTCCCAATCTATATGTAAGCCTGGTCCTCCTCCTCTTCCTCTATATATATACCTAACCTCTAATCTCAACTTTCTGCCCTGCCCTCTGCAGGGGTGCACCTTGAAGACACCCGTTTTTTTCAGCCAACCTTCCATATTACCTCTCCATCTAAAAAATGGCATTGAGAAACAGAAAACAGCTAACCTTGCGTATGACACATAGGCGACACTTATTGCCAGTCTTCTTGCCTCCCGAATCCAGACCAGCTCTGCAGTAGCAATCATACAGTCAGCACAGCCAGTAACACTTCCTCTACTCTGGCTAAACAACGCCATGCTGCTCTGTCTTGCTCCGGCACTTTCCCTCAGTCTGTCTTTCCTGTTCCCCACTTTTCTTCCACTATCCAAATCTCATCACCCACATGAGTCTTACCTGGGAGTATCCTACTACTTTCAGACACATTTCCATAATAAAAATATTAAAAATAATGATTTTTATTTCTGCAAGTACATGTTCAAGGTATACAGGCCTAGCTGACATCACTGACACTATTATATAGAAAGTCCCTTGTTATGCAGAGGATTTCGGGGAAATCAGGTCAAATTTTGTCCCCAGGATGCAACCCACACGAGTCTACTTACACCCAGATATCTGTTTTACTGATAGGTGAACATGAACAGCAGGTGCCTAATGTTTCCACTTGTATCAGGGATCGACTCCCGGACCTCAGGGTGAAAGTTGAGTGCACTAGCAATCGAGCAACGGTTGCCAGCTCGGTTGGTAGCGCACTCTGCTCACACAGTAAGGTCCGTGGTTCGATCCTCGGTACGGGTGGAAATTAAGGCGTGTTTCCTTAACACACCTAGTGTCTCTGTTCACCCAAGAGCAAGTACTTGGGTGTTAGTAGACTGGTATGGGTCGCTTCTCGGAGGAAAATAATAACCTAGTTTGGCTGAAATGCTGTGTATAACAAGGGGCTTTCTATATAGTAAGTCAATGATGTCAGCTAGGTCTGTATACTTTCACATTACTTGTAGAAATAAATATTAGAATTATTATTAATGATAAGATATCCGAAATCTTGAAACTATCCACATTTTGCATTGAGATGAATGGATAAATATTCTATGGAGAGGGAACATGAACACAGGGGTCATCCCACAGTTAAAACAGATAAAGCCTCACTCCACAAAGGTGGCAGTAAAGCAATTGCAAGGAATTACAGACCGATAGCACTAACGTCCCACATTATAAAAATCTTTGAAAGGGTTCTAAGAAGCCAAATCACCACCCTCTTGGATACCCATCTGTTGCACATCCCAGGGCAACATGGGTTTAGGAAAGGGACTCCAGGGACTCTCGTACTTGCCAGAACCAACATCCATGTTCTTGACTGGCTGTTTAAACTAGTTGAGAGTTCTTACCTCTAGATAATACATGATATATTATGAATCACGTAATATCTTCCTTTTACAAAGATGACAAAAATAATAGACCACATGTAACTGCTGATTTATTTATTACCAATATAAGACATTCTATTTCGGAGAACATTTATTTAAGATATATAATTCCAATACCTTAATAAATAATTTATTCCAACTATCACATTATACGGAGATTAAGCAATAACCGAATAAAAAACAGACAACTCGAGACTCATCGCTTCTCACAGTTTTAGAGTCAAAACTGACGACTGTCACTGTCCTGTCCTGTCCCCTCCCCTCCCCTCCCCTCCCCTCCCCCCCCCCAAAAAAAAAAAACTCAAACTTCATTTCTTCCATGGTGTTCCGACTTTGATAATTTTAGTAATTCCTGGTTGGCGTCACTGACCCCCCAGATATGAGAATGCCGGGTAACAATTAATAATTTCTTAATAAATCATCACCTGAGAATAGTTTTCTAGTAGCAATACTTCAATGGTGTGTCTAAACCTTAGGTTAGTGCTTGGTGTTTGACGTCAATGGTCCTGTACTCCTGAGGGAGGCAGAGTCCACTTCCGCTCTCCCTCTCACACATCACTTAACAACAGTTCCGATGGCTGCTTTATCTATCTAGTAAAATATCACAGAAAATAGCCTTGACAATTGCGAACCCGAGTTTCACAAGAAATCAATTTTAACACTCGTGAACGTTTGAATCTCACGGGAAATCTTATCTAATACTTATTATTGAACATTCGTTCACCAGATTTTGATTCATATATATTTTTCTATGTAGACACTTTTTTTCAAAAGAAAGAACAAATCACTCCACAACGATGCGTTATAAGGTGGTCAATTTCTACAGGCTGGAAAATTAATACTGGGAACTGAATACAGCAATTAATATGTCGGCTAAATACAATTTAAATTTCATTACGGTTATATTTTATTATGATTAAATATATAACATTTTATACTTTCTTTTGAATTCTAAGAGTACTCGATGGTTTGTTTACATGCATTAAATGAGACGGTAGACTAGAGGGGTTCCGGACGTTCTTCTTAAAATTCTTAATCATTGCCTCCATTTTCCAGTTTTTTTTTAATGTGATAGGCTCATATTAATAGCATCTGGATTTTTAATACAGAGCTCACTAGTAAATATAAACAAAATGATTATGAAAGCTCAAAAAATTTTATACCGAAACTGAGCTCCCCGTTAGATGCAAAGGAAAAAGTCAGAAGTGGATAACATGGCGCACTTCAAAACTGCTGTGAATTTTTGAGCCCATGAGCACTTAACGAGTGCACACAGGTCTTGTATAAAGCTAAGTTAGCTGACCGGCAGCTTTGTCTCCTGGAAGCTGTCACCGGCTACACGAGTCTACCCTGGGACAAAGCTGAGCACTGTTAGGGCCATGAATCCATATCAGCTTAAAGTGTTTCATGTTTTCTACTTCTAGATTGTAACTTTGTATCCAACATAGTGCTCAGCTGAAAGCTGTCGCAGCCGGGAGCCTCCTGTCGCAGCCGGGAGCCTCCTGTCGCAGCCGGGAGCCTCCTGTCGCAGCCGGGAGCCTCCTGTCGCAGCCGGGAGCCTCCTGTCGCAGCCGGGAGCCTCCTGTCGCAGCCGGGAGCCTCCTGCCGCAGCCGGGAGCCTCCTGTCGCTGGCGAGGCTGAGGCTAAGGTTGTCTAGTCCATGTCGACAGACTGAGCCATACTCTCAGAGCGGAAGGCCTCCACCTGCGCCTGGCTGTCAGCTCGCATCATCCGGCGGAGGTCAGGCTGTCGAGGCAACTTATTAGACCAAGATCATAAATACAAACTTTGGTCAAGTATGAAGACCTGCTGGATAATTATATTAGTCTACCCTTCAAGGAGGAGTGGATGTATCTTTATTCTAGTGAAGGGCTCTTGATCCAAATAATTGGAGTTACCCTCTCCTTCCTTGACTAAACCTAACTGCCTCCTACTTCCCAGACGTTATTTGACCTCAGCGGGTTTACAGCTTCCCCATAAATGCTAGTAATATTATTCAGTAAATATCTACGTAGTGATGTTGCACTTTACAAATTTTGCTATTACTAGGAGTGGACTAAGCCCCCTGAGCCCCCTGTCTGCCTACAGTTAGCCCATCACTTGCCGTATTTTCCAGCATACCAGGCGCGCCTTGTCTCCCATCAAAAAGAGTCTTGGAAAATTACCCTGCGCCTTATATGCTCAAGGTCAGGGTTAAGGGTTACACTTTAGCGTAAAGTAAGAGGGTAATTAACACTTGAATATAATTAATGAATTGCCGTTGTGTATTTCTGTCGTGCGCCTTATATGCGGGAAAATACGGTATCAGTGGACCAAGCTTGGTCCTGCTACTGTTATCACTAGACCGTAGCTGCCTACAATGAGAATCTCGGTCAGTTCTAAGTTTTCCTACAGGAGATTCCCTCAGCAATAACAGTTACCTTGAATAATAAACAGGCACAATACTATGACTGGAACAATACACAAACAACCAGCACACAGAATGAAACTTATGACGACGTTTCAGGCCGAAAAGTCGGCATAAGTTTCCTTCTATGTGCGAGTTATCTGTGAACAGTTTCCTCGATTAGAGGAAACTGTTCACAAATAACTCGCACATAGAAGGATCTTGGCTCTTTAAACCATGTTAGAGGGGACTGGGAGTAAGGCGAGGAAATCCAGAAACTTTGACAACCGTTCATTATTTTTTGACGCATTTATTAGAATTTGTTGGCGAGGCGTAATTACAACGTGTACATCTAGCACATGAAGTATTTACGTGATACATTCTTGTCTGTATACCGGTGGGGAAGCAATAAGGGACGCATTTAAAGTATTTACCTTGGACTATATCGAGTAAAGGGAATGAAGTAACTTGGGATACATGAAGAGAAGATCGTGGAGTCCTTTAGGGTGGATAAGGGAGCGAATAAAGGGTGTGTATTAAGGGTGTGACTTACCTTAGGGTGCATGAGCACGAAGGGCAGTTCAGCTGTCACTTCACCACCCATGGCCCCGAGGTACAGTTTCACCTTCACAATGTACGAGATCACCATCCCGAACATGTCCCGAGATTCAGGGTTGGCTAGTCTGAGGGGGCAACCATAGCAATTAGTGAACGTCCAGTGGGCGTTGAGGGCGTCTGGGGTTATCATGGGAGACCCCCAGTGGGCGTTGAGGGCGTCTGGGGGTATCATGGGAGACCCATGATGTACAAAGTGTCGGGGGTGTGAAGTTGATCCGAGAGGCGGTAGGCGCCAGGGTGTCAAAGAGGGATCCATAATACAGTAAAGAGTAGAGTGTGTCAAGTGGGGCATATAGAGGACAGACGTGAACAAGGTATTCAGAATGGTAGTATGAATTATGCTAAAACCAACACGCTCTCATCACATGAACATATAACATGCTTTTATCAGAAGTCAAAAAACATACGTGAATTCCCTCCCGCATTAGCTGTCAAGAAGGGAGTTGATTATACCTTGGTACTGTCCACTAGTAGTCTTAGAACAAAAAATAATTTAGACCAACGCATCAAGTAAATTCATCTGACATTCACATCAAGATTTGTGGGTTGATAAAATCAAGGCAGAGGGAATTAGAAACAAATGAATACTAATATCACAATGTGGGTGGATGATTATAACCAGCAAAACAAAATCCTAAATAAATTCAAACGAACACAAATGTGATCAATGAGCTGATCTACGACAGAAGGACAAATGTTGTCTTGGGTACTGTATGGATTCACATCGGCATCAAAGTATATGCTACTGTAGACTGGATTCGAGTAATAGAGTTGAATAATTCAAAACAGCACAAATGCAGAAAAGAAAGCATTACCAAGACATGTTTCGAATACAGAACAGAAAGAGAACCTAGCTAGTTCATCACGTTTTTTCCACCATCTAAAGTACAGCATAAAATCAACGTTCTTTCTAAGTGGAGTTATGAATAAAAGGGTAACAGATAAATGTTGCTCACAGGGTGGAGGAGGCGAGGTTGGTGTGAATGTTCTTGAGGTGACCATCGAGCGCTATACCCCGACGGTCCATGTTACTACTGAGTGTCGGTGTGAGGTAGACCACCTTCTGCAGGGAAGACCCGGGATTCACTGGGCACCCTTCTCTGTAGACCACAACAGAGTGGATTAATAAATAATGGTCACTTGTAGCTATATTTAAAAAGTATTCAAGTCTTCGTAAGGTAATTTGTTACTTAGATCATAAAATTTCGGGATATTGGTATAAACTTCAGACTTAATGACTGATAATGTCTCGTCACTCCTTAAGTTTTAATAATAGAAATTTCTCTCTCTCATATATATCTATATATATATATATATATATATATATATATATATATATATATATATATATATAATATATATATATATTATTTATATTTATAATTTATATATATTTATATATATATATATTTATATATATATATATATATATTTACATATGGAGTTAAATGATAGCTCTAGGCCTTTCGTGTTGTAATCAACACATCAAGTATTTCCAATATCGCAGAAACGAGTAGAAAGTCCAGGTATTACCTTCAAGTGAACGACTAACTAGAGTCGTTCCCTTGAACGGATCTACTTGGACTTCCTACTCATTTCTGAAACATTGCAAGCTTCTGATTTGTTGATTGCAACACAAAATATCATTGAACTCACTCCGTAATTTTTTTCCATCTTGTATCGCTTGTTCGCGATTATTGCATAATATACTATATAGTTGTATGCGGATACAGTGAAAGCAGCGGCACTCACTGGGTCTCGACGCTGGCGACGGTACTACGGTACTGACCGCCGGAGAAGAGACAGATATCGACGGACTGCTGGACAGCGGCCTTGATCTTCTTCACCGTCTTGTTGCTATGATTGTTTACAATCATGTTGATGGCAATTTTGTCATTATGGTAGTAGAGCTGCTTGTCCAGAGTCACCTCCAGCTCCAGCTCCCCAGGGCTCATCAGGAAGTCCTTCCTGACGATGGTGCATGGCTGCCGGCCAGTCTTGCTGGGAGCGAACTGAATGCGACGAATATTGAGTGTGATCGTAGACCTGATGACATAAAACACTCAGTGAACACATACGAGCATGCATACATATGTGCGCGCGCGCATGCGCGTGTGTGTGTGTGTGTGTGTGTGCGCGTGTGCGTGTGTGCGTGTGCGTGTGCGCGCGCGCGCGTGTGTGTGTGTATGTGTGTGTGTGTGTGTGTGTGTGTGTGTGTTCGGCCGTTTCCCACTGAGGTAGGTGACCCAAAAAAAGAAGAAACACTTTCATCACTCATCATCATCACTATCTTCATCATCACTATCATCATCACTCATCATCATCATCACTATCTTGTCAGAGACGTGTCTACACTGGTTCAAAAACAGCAGCATTTCCGTCTCTCCCCCCCCCCCCTTTCAGAGCGCAGGCACTGTACTTCCCGCCTCCAGAACTCAAGTCTGGCTAACCAGCTTCCCTGAATCCCTTCATAAATATTACTGTGCTAGCATTCCAACAGCACGTCAAGTCATAAAAACCACTTGCCTCCACTCGCTACTATCTAACGCGCTCACGCACACTTGCTGAAAGTCTAAGACCCTTGCACAGAAAACCTCCTATGCCTCCTTTCTCCATCCTTTCATAAGACGACCCCTACCCTGCCTACTAGAGATTTAAATGCCCTGTCATCCTCTGTCATCCTCTCTAAATGTCCGAATTGCTTCAAAGCCCCTCCTCAGTCCTCTGGATAATACTTTTAGAAACCCAGCACCTCGTTCTAATCTCTCAGCTACGGATTCTCTGCTTCATGTTCACGCTGCACGTTGCCCTCAGACACGACATTTCAATTGCCTCCAGCCTTCTTGTTGCAACATTCACCACATATAATTCATACCCATAAAAGAGCACTGGTACTACCATACTCTCATACATTTCCCTATCTACTTCCATGGATAACGTTCTTTGTCTCCACAGACTCCTCAGTGCACCATTCATTTCCCCCCCCCCTCATCAGTTCTATGATTCAACTCGTTTTTCAGACTCATCTGCTGACAAGTCCACTCCCAAATATCTAATCTACTTAAAGCCTTAATTTTTAAAGGGGTGAACCAGTAAGCCAGCAGAAGGCCTCAGTCAGATGACCAAAAGCTCCAATGGCGGGTCATCATCTGACTAAGACCCGCATCAGGAATCGCTTGTCCTGTTTACTGACGAACCTAACCTAACCTTCCAAATATCTGAACACATTCACTTCCTCCATATTCCCTCCAGTCTAATATCTAATCCATCATTATCTTTTTTTTTGTTATCCTCATTATCTTGCTCTTTCCTATGTTCACTTTTAATTTCCTTCTTTTACATACCCTCCCAGACTCGTCCACCAACCTCTGCAACTTCTCTTCAAAATCTCCCAAAAGCACAGTATCTTCCGCAAAAATCAACTGTGACAACTCCCATTTTGTTTGATTATCTTATAATCCCACACCTCTTCCCAACACCCGAGTATTCACTTCTTTTACAACTCCATCTATAAGTATATTGAACATCAATGGCGACATTACACATCCCTTTCTAAGGCCTACTTTTATTGGGAAATAATCTCCCTTTTTCTACGTAATATAACCTGAGCCTCAATATCCTCATAAAAACTTAACTGCTTTCAATTACCTACCACCTATCACTTGCAGCATCTGCCACATCGCTTCCCTATCCACATTATCATATGCCTTTTCCAAATCCATAAAGCAACGAGAACCTCTTTACCCTTATCTAGTGTTCAGTTACATGCCTCACTATAAACACTTGGTCTGCACATCCTTCCTAAAGCCTCCTTGTTCATCTGCAATCTTGCTCTCCGTCTTACTGTTAATTCTTTCAATAATAACTACCATACATCTTACCAGGTATACTCAACAGGCTTATTTCCCTACAATTTTTTCACTCTCATTCCTTGTGCATATAAAAGAACTATGCTTGCTCTCTGCCGGTCGCTAAATACCTTTCCCTCTTTCATACATTCATTAAATAAAAGCAACAACAATTCCAAAACTATATCCCCACCTGCTTTGAAAATTTCTGTCTTGATCCCATCAATCCCAGCGGCTTTACCCCTCTTTCATTTTATCCACTGTGTCATACACTTCTCCCGCACTCACATATAACTCTCACTCCTACAAGATGTTATACCTCCCTTCCCAATACACGGAAGCAGTTTCCCTATCTTCATCAATATTTAACAATTCCTCAAAATATTCCCTCCATCTTCCCAATACCTCTAACTCTCCTCACCTATTTTTAACTGTCAAATCCATTCGTTCCCTAGGCTTTCTCAACTTATTAATCTCACTCCAAAATTTGTCCTTATTCTCAACAAAATTTGTTGACAGCATCCCACCCACTATAAGTTTTCCTTTTACATTCCTTCCCTGGTTTCTCAACCTCTTTTTCTCTCCATATATTCTTCCCTTCTTATATCACTACTTTGTAAAAACCACTAATGCTAACTTTTTCTCTTTACCTCATTATTCCACCAATCGCTCCTCTTCCCTCCTGCACCCACCCAGTTATATCCACAAACTTATGCTGGACACTTGCACTGTATTTTTAAATCTACCCCATACCTCTTCTGCCTCATTGCCTATGCTCTCGCCAGCCCATCTTTCTGCCAATAGTTGCTTATATCTTACCCTAACTACCTCCTCCTCCAGTTTATAAACCTTCACATAATTATTTTGTGATGTGATACCATTCTCCTTGTATCCCATCTACCTTTTACTATCACTGTAGCTACAACTAAAAAATGATCTGACATGTCTGTTGCCCCTCTATAAACGTGCACATCCTGAAGTCTACCCATCATCCGTTTCATCCACCAATACATAGTCCAACGAACTGTCATTACGCCTTATATCTTGTATACTTATTTATTCCTCTTTTTTTTTATTTATTACCTATTACCAAACTTTTCTATAATAAATTCAATAAAAAACCTTCAATATCATTTACCCCCGGCACCAAAAACTTACCTACCACGCCCTCTATAACCGTTACTCTCACCTTTACATTTAAGTACCCTACCACAATTGCTCTCTCATTTGGTTCAAAACACCCTAAATACTCGCTAAATCAATTCAGTCACACTCAACACATTCTGACACACAAAACACCTTACACATCTCCACATTTCACACCTCACACACTACACTCACCTACAACACTCACACACACTCACAACCACCACAACTCTCACACACACACCACACACACTCACACACACTCACAACACTCCAACACACTCTACACACACTCACACACTCTCACACACTCACACACACTCACACACTACACTCACAACACTCTCACACACACCTCACACACTCTCACACACTCTCACACACTCTCACACACTCTCACACACCTCACACATCACACTCTCACACACTCTCACACACTCTCACACACTCTCACACACTCTCACACACTCTCACACACTCTCACACACTCTCCACACACTCTCACACACTCTCACACACTCTCACACACTCTCACACACTCTCACACTCACACACTCTCACACACTCTCACACACTCTCACACACTCTCACACACTCTCACACACTCTCACACACCTCACACACTCTCACACACTCTCACACACTCTCACACACTCTACACACTCTCACACACTCTCACACACACTCACACACTCTCACACATCACACACTCACACACTCTCACACACTCTCACACACTCTCACACACTCTCACACACTCTCACACACTCTCACACACTCTCACACACTCTCACACACTCTCACACACTCTCACACACTCTCCACACACACTCTCACACACTCTCACACACTCTACACACTACACTCTCACACACTCTCACACACTCTCACACACTCTCACACACTCTAAACCTCAACACTCTCACACACTCTCACACACTCTCACAACTCTCACACACTCTCACCACACACTCTCACACACTCTCACACACTCTCACACATTCCTCTCTTCTCCAGGTGCATAAACACCTATTATAACCCACTATTCGCATCCGACCCTTATTTTAATCCACATAATCCTTGAATTTATACATTTATGATCCTTCAACATTATTGCTACACCTTCCTTAGCACCCTCTCAGATGCCCCTGGCTTAATTCCATTTATTTCTCCCCACTGAAACTCCCCGACCACTTTCAGCATTATTACGCTTAGAGCCAGGTCATCCAACTTCTTTTCAATCATAACATTGACAATCATCTTCCTTATTTGCACTACATCCACACACACATGCAAATATCCCAGCTTTATCAAGTTTTTCTTCTTATTTTTAGCAGTTTATACATACGTATATATTATTTCTATTGTACTTGCATTATGAATGGAAAAAAAATTATCAAAGTTTTACAAAAAATTTTGTATAATAGAAGGAATGACCTAAAGTGCAATGTGTGTAGTGCGTCGGGTATTTTTTTATGGTTATAATGTTATGAAAATTGTATTATTATTCTGTGAAAAAATGCTAATAAATTTTAAACACTTGAAACTAATTTTACATATTTGATTGAACTGTAAAGAAAAATGTATC
Source organism: Cherax quadricarinatus (assembly GCF_026875155.1). Taxonomy (NCBI): domain Eukaryota; kingdom Metazoa; phylum Arthropoda; class Malacostraca; order Decapoda; family Parastacidae; genus Cherax; species Cherax quadricarinatus. The sequence goes on along the minus strand of NC_069435.1, from coordinate 11,158,878 downwards.
TGATATTTATTTGTGACTGCAGCTGCCAAGAATGGCAAAACTCAGACACAAAACTTGGATTAGGCATGATAATGTAATGTTGGCGTATAGCGAGGTCACTCACCGCTTGTGGCTGCGGTCTTCTTCAGTGTCACCGACAAACACCTTGATGTAGTACTCAACACCACAAGGACGACCCTCGTCCTCCCGTCCTGGCTGGATGGTGACTGAGGGAGGCGCGTTCTCGGGCATCTTGAACGTGAACGGATAGGAGTTGGGGCCCAGTTTCTTCATGAGTCGATCTTGCAGTTTGGTGGGCTGAACTTCCTTGGGCGGATAAATCTGTTCAGAGGCAAGAAAGAGGTCCTTTTGGAAGCTGAGGCCCATGACCTCATCTTCCTCGCGGCCATACCTGAAGCTGCACACAAGCTGGCCGAATACTTTGCGACCTTGTAGATACGAGGTATCGATCACCAGCACGCCATCTGCATGTCAAGTCATGTATAATACTACGACCCGGGGCAGCGTCATTCACGAGTATATGCGAAATTGAATCTTAGATTTTACCATACTTCACATTTCAAATCTAAATATACTGTATGAAACTAAGAGCTTATAGGAGCAAGCATATCAAGCGTAGAATATACTTGAGAAAGTTACATCGAAATTATTCCTGTGGAAAATTAAGTTAGGATTCAGTGCAAGAAGAATAAGAAAAAATTATTACACTGCATATAGCAATATTATAGTAATACATATACATACATATATATATATATATATATATATATATATATATATATATATATATATATATATATATATATATATACACACATATACATGCAATAAGATCACAGTAAACAGGTGATTTCAGAGTATGCAAGACAACCACTGTGAAAGAATACTGAAATTCCTTATTCATTATTCTTTCACAGTAGTTGTTTTGCACACACACACACACACACATTATATATATATATATATATATATATATATATATATATATATATATATATATATATATATATATATATATATATATATATATATTATATATAAAACTTGAGGGAGACCACACAAGACTTGTCAGAGCTGAATCACTCATACGGATTTAACTCTCTGTAACTGCAATGTTAATAACTGGAGGAGACTCACCAACGGGGTCCACAGAGGAGACGTGGTCAACAAAGTCCCTGCGGCCCAGGTAGATGGTTAACTTGCCGTTGGGAGCCGGTTTCTTGAATACCTTAAACTGTACCACCATCTTGGCTGCCTTGCTGTACCCCGAAAGTCGTAGCTGTGTCTTGTACCTCGGAGTGTCTTAGCTGTGTCTTGCTGTACCCCGGAAAATCTTAGCTGTGTCTTGCTGTACCTCAGATAGTTGTGACTGTAGCTTGGCTGTAACTTATGCTATTTTAGCTGTGACTTGGCTGGTGAGGAGGCGGTGTCAGTGACACCTCAGGTGTTATATACTGGTGAAGGAGACTAACAGGATAACCGTTGACGCAGAACAGCGGTGGATGATTCAGCAGTGAGCACACGGAAGTGGCAGCAGAAGCCACACCACTGCATACAGGTACTGCCCTCCTAACATTAAGTTCATATTCTTAAATCTCTACATATCTTTTCTTACCTTCGACTTCTTATTTTGGCTCGTACTAAATTTTTCCCCTTCATTACTTACCCCTTCATTATTCCTGAAGCCTAAGATATAGTATCTAGCCTCTCCTCATTTATGCCAAATAATCTCCACTGGTGTAACAACACATTCCTGTCACTTGTACTATATTATCCTAGCCTGAAACAGATTCTAGTTAAATACCCTCTATATAGCTAATAAGATCTGACTCGCGTGCTTCATAAATAAATATGGTCTCCTACATCATCATACTGAGACCTCTCCAGTGCATGGATATCAATGACCTAACAACTGCAACCAAATAATTTGCACAAGTAGTTTTTGCTGGCGATTTCTTAAACTGACTTGGTTGTTAGACATCTTAATATACAGCCAGCTAATTTTTTACACATGAATGGTAATTAACAGCACACCTCATAAAGAAAATACTTACAATACCTGAAAATAAATGAACTAGATAAACCTTAAAATAAATGACAAAAATAAAACGTAAAAAGAAGGTAATTTCCATTGACCACATCTAGACGAGACTGAACTCTTATGACAACATAAAAACGTAGGAATTGAAAATGTGTTATATCCCTCACTACACTGCTCACCGTGTACTTGAAATTATCTATTTGTTCTGTAGTTTCAGCATTATTAAAGTGCAGTTATAATCTAAAAAAGTAGTGGGCGGAAACAATACGCTGCTGTAAATACAGGTAGGCTATGGTACGAAAAGATAGGAACCTGTTTATAAAGTATTTTAAAACGCTCTGCAGTCAGAAGATATAACAATAACTGAAAGTAACCAATTACCTAAAAAATAAAGCAATTAATTTTTTAATATCGTCGAAAAATTGTTTAACAGGAGAGTACAGATAGGAAACAACTGACAGAGGAGTACAGATAAGGAAGTATTGATATGGGGAACAGACAGGTAAGTACACTAACGTACTAATGGATTAGTTTTACCTTCCTCTCTTTTGTGCTGTGAGTCAACCTAACCCAACGTTATCTTGGACAACTAACGTGGGCAGTTATCCTGTATTCTGGTCGTCTCAATCTCACTTCATTAAAAATTAATAATTACGAATGCTAACACACTATATGTATATCGAAATAAGTAAACAAAAATGATCAAAAATCTCTGAAATATTCACACTGTTAAAGTAATGAGACATAATCGAGAATTTCTTGTGCTTCTCTGACGTCGCAGAAAAGATGTAATCCACCGGTGACGTCACAAAAACGATGTAATCCGGTGAAGACGCCACTAAAATGATGTAAGGTAATCCGCTGCTGACGCCAAGAGTGTATTATTTCACAGAAAATTGTGCCTTAAACGCGCACAAGCGCAAGCAAACAAAATGGAAATTTTAAAAGTAGTTTTGATAAGCATATTCTTAAGAAAATTATACCCTAACAAATGAATGAAAAAATTACAACTAAGGCACCAATTTGTCGGTCTCTATACCTGGAGGACTGGACATGGACCTGGCCACCCCCGCGGCCCGGTCCATGACCAGGCCTGTTACTAACGTTTATGCCATACTGATATAGTCTACCTAGAACAGCCCTCTGTTATTTTTAAAGGAGGTTTTACTCGACAATAACAACAAAGTATAGTCAGTTGCGCAGCATTGAAGTTTTAATGACAATATTGGTCAAGAAAACAATACAAGCTACGGAAAATTCTAATCAAAACACAAACTTCTAATTTTAGTGACAAAATCTAAAAGTTGGGAGAGTCACAAAGCACACAACCTGCTTTTTATTAATTCTTAGGAATGAGAAGATTAAGATATAAGAGAGATTACATAACTGCACGTACTATATGCAACTATAACTAGTTTTTGAAGGGATGGATGGGTTAAGCCAGTGGAAGGTCTCGGTCAGATGACCAAAAGCTCCAGCTGTGAGTCATCATATAAACAAGACTCTTGTCAAAACACTTGTCCTGTTTCCTAACGAATCTAACCTAACCTGTACTAGGGAAACTATAGAGGAAAAGTGACCGTGATAAAGTCGAATCTGTTTGGAAATTTTAACTGTCAAGTGTTGCACGTCAACCGTACTGTGTTGCACTGAAAGCAAAGACTGATTATCCGGGAGGAGATGACAGAAGTGGGAAGAGCAACCAGTGAGGTACCATAAAGGTCGGTATTATGTGAAATACATACCAGGTGGGAACGAGTCAGATGCATCTCTGTTCGCTGATAATACAAAAGTAATGAAGAGATTACCGACAGATGGGGATGAGGAAAGGCTGCAAATGGGTACAAATAGCAGAGTTGGACAAACAAGTGGTTGCTTGAATTCAACCCCATCGAATGTAAGGTTATGAAGGTCGGGTAAAGGGCCCAGAAGACCGGACACAGAGTATAGACTCTGGAGACAGATGCTGCATACCTCACTGAAAGAGGTCTTGGAGTAACCATAATGCCTAGCATATCGCCTGAGGCCCACATCAACCGAATAATCTCTACAGCCAATGCTTCCCTGGCGAATCAGAGTGGCCTTCAGGAATCTCAGCAGTCATTGCGGATGCTTTATACAACATATGGCAGTCCCATCTTGGATTACGCAACACCAATATGGAACTCGCATCTGAGGAACCATGTTAAGAAACTGGAGAAAGTGCAGAAGTATGCAACGAGACTAGTTCAAGAGTTAAGAAGTATGAGCTACGAAGACAAAAGAAAATGAATCTAACGACCCTGGAGGACAGAAGGACCAGGGAAGACATGATTACATAAAAAATACTCAGAGGAATTGATAAAACAAGGACAGGCTGTTTGAGAGGCGGGAAACAGGGGCTCGAGGGCAAAGCTGGAAGTTAAAGACACAGGTGAGTCACAGGGATGTCAGGAAGTATTTCTTCAGTCTCAGGGTGGTCGGGAAGTGGAGTGGCCTCGACGAAGAAGTGATGGAGGCAGACTCCATACATAATTTTCAGAGACACGATAGAACCCGCGAGGCTAGAAGAGAGAATCTGGCAAGGGCAGGTCGAGAGGCGGGGCCAGGAGCTAAAACTTGACCGTTGCAACCATATGTAGGCGAGTACACACGTACATTCATACTCCTACTCACACTCTTGGCAAATCATGTCAAGAGACTAGTTAAAGTGCCGAGGATAATAGGCAAAAAATGCTCAGAGGACTTGGTAGAGAACAGAAAAAACTTCTGAAGAGGCGGAAAACGGGTACACAGAGGAACAGTTGAAAGTGTACGACGCTACGTAGGTGAAGTCAGTAAATATTTTTGCAACCTGTGTTTACAAGGTGGAACAACCTGAATGGAATTAATGGAACAGAGACATTACGAAGCCCTTATTACTTGATAGTGCCCACTGAGGACTGTATTTTAATATGATGACGGTCCCACACCCACTCAATAACCTGTCTCTGGTTCTTAGGTAGTCTGCCTGAAATGCACCGCGAGATACTGGGCTTTTGTGCTTAACAATATTTTATTACATGTAAACTACATTTTGTTTACTGCAGGAAATAAAATATTGTATAGTACCTGTATCTGATCTTTTGCGTGTCTCTGAAACTCTCCCTCAGTGAGTCGCGTGATGCACACGCACACTACAAACTAGGTTGATCCAGGATAATCTTAGGAAGCCATCCAACTGTCTCCCGCTTATGTCCCCTGCTCCTCGCGCGCGCGCGCACACACACACACACACACACACAGTTATAATATATATATATATATATATATATTTATATATATATTTATATATATATATATATTTATATATATATATTTATATATATATATTTATATATATATTTATATATATATATTTATATATATATTTATATAATGTTTTTCCTGCCAAAAGTGAGAATGAATCAACAGATTTCACGTAAGTTTGCGAAAGAAGAATAAAAAGACAATACTGTGACTGGAACAACACCAAATATAACCCGCACAGGTAATGAATGAAATACAAAGTTTCAGTCCGACTTGGACCAGTTAATGGTGACTAAATCACCATTAACTGGTCCAAGTCTGACTGCAACTTTATAAATTTCGTTCTGTGTGCGGGTTTGTGTAAAGTTGGCGAATGATGTTACTAAATAACAGTGAGCGGCGGGATGAACGTACAATCCACTGATAGTACTGTGTTCTCTGACTGTGCTGGGAGTGTGGCGGAAGGTAACTGGATGGGTGGGAACAGTAGGTGGTTCGATGGATATTAAGTGTGATAGGTGCATAGGATGGTATGAGGGGAATATGTGTTGTGGGAGGTGAGAAGGTGGGGTTTTGGTGCGAGGTTTCTGGGCGTGGTGGAAGGATGAATGTATGAGGGGATGGGTGGATGAGAGTGAGGAAGGGGAGATGGATGGGAGGCAGATGTATTTATCTATGCGTTGTTACAGGAGAAGTGTCTCAGATTTGCTGTTAGTACTAAGTTTATTCAGTTACAGGTGCACATAAATATAGTTACATAGATTATCATACTTAGCAGCATATGTGCAAATTACCTAGGATGACCCAAAAAGTCAAAGCACACCCCTCTGCTGTAAGATGCAGAGGGGTGTGCTGTGGAAGGCGAGTGAGGGGAGGTGTGTGGACGGGGAAAGACAAGTGAGGGGGGGTGGGTGTGTTCATGAGTATATAAGACCTGGCAAGTGCATGGTCATCACTCCTCGTCAACACAGAGACGAGTAACGTTTGGTGAGTAGCCTCAACTTGTGGCCAACACGCACACCTCTCTTCTCTGCTTCTCTATTATGCAAGCTTTTACCTCTCAATTAAGAAAAAGTTTTTAGTGATATATCTGTTGATTTTCGTCAGAGAATTCGGCTCCCAGTCGACTACTACCAAGGCGCCTCCGATTTGCACATACTTCGTTCACTTCTAAGACAGCAGAGGTCCAGCAAAATACAGTCAAAACTCTCCGAGCCACAGCAAAACAGCCAAGATGGTGGTACAGTTTAAAGTGTTCAAGAAACCGGCTCCCAACGGCAAGTTAACCATCTACCTGGGCCGCAGGGACTTTGTTGACCACGTCTCTGCCGTCGACCCCGTTGGTGAGTCTTGATGGCCATTCAGTAATGTGTAATTGGTGATCAAGTGGCTTTTTATGCTTTTGTGAAACGTTTAGCAAAGTGTCCCAACACTTGCTGTTCGTGTTCACCTAGCAGTAAATAGGTAACTAGGAGTTAGCCGTCTCTTGCAGACGCAAATCTTTTAATTTATCCAAGAAAATAAAATGTTGCCGTCATGTCCACATTACGGAAGTGTAATCTTCATATCTTAACCAAATTTCATCAGAAAATTATTTGAAAAAGTAAACAGAAAAGGACAACTCACTCATGTATATATTCTAGTTTTTACGACGTGACCTGCAAGTTATCTGCAATATTGTTCATATTTCTGAGAGATTTTCATGTGTTCTCTCCAAGTTCACATAGATACATAATATTTTGGGGGGTTTTACATTACCCTCAGTGGTTCATTTCGCAAGTCAATTCTGCCGTCAATTTTTTCTTTAAAGTTTAAAATTTAATATCTTCAGACTTTATTTATGCTTAGTGCTGCCTAATAAAAAACATCTGAAAGAAATAATACAACACTTGTTAAAACTACATCAATAACAACGATGACAAAGATGTGTATTTTTGTCCTCGCTGAAAGCAACATTTGGAAACAATGTATGTAGGAGAAACTGAAAGAAGTATGAATAAGCAAGTGTATGAATACAGAAGGGATGTTAAGTAAAAGAATATGGATGCATTTTGTGGCAAAATTTCGGAGAGCGAAACGTTGCCACAATAAAATGACACATTAGTTGCATCTGTGTCCTTTTACCTAACATTTTGTTGGTAATTCTACCATTATTACTAAAAGTGATGTTAGAACAGCGTTGTGCATAGCAGGTATGTGATGGTGACCACAATATAGATTTAGTTACTCACAAGTGGGTGTGTAAATCTGATGATTCAAGAAAGAGGCGTGTTAACAAATCACTCCTTGTTGCATCAGTGCCAAACCTGGTTTGAAGACGAAAGTAATTTCAACGAAATAACTGGCCTCATTTAATGGTTATTTTTATATAATGCTTTGAAATAACGAGTTGCTGGTGGTGATCACAGCTAACGATATTAATTTTTTCCTGATCAGATGAGTTTTCAGATGATACCAATTTGTGGCAGCCGTTAATCCTCACCACGCTCATTACATTTCACTAGGCCAGGTGACATAGCAAAATGGTATTGGATTGTAGTCTTTGTTAAATAATGACTTTTCCATTACATCTATGAAATTATTTCAGTGTGACATGGTCTGACATACGCTTCTGTCGTCCCTCAGAGAATTTTCCCATCCTATCTGTTGCAAGTCTTGTTGGTGCCAACTCTTTCCGCTTGACGGCAGAAATCATTTATTTTCGTCTGTCATAATCTTTGAGGAACTTGTAGAATGCTAGAATTGACTTGCCATCTTGCTGATTACTACACCCAACAGCACAAGCAATAACCATCGTAGAAGCTTGGAAAGATGAGCGAAATCTCACATACATGTGTACGTAGTTGTCAGTTCGGCTACGTCCATTATGGCAGACAACAGTAACCCTTGACGTTAAATGCGTAAACTTCATCAGAAAAGCCGCACTCCAAAAAACACCTTTTTCAAATCTTCACTGCAGCCAGGAAATGTTTATGAGGGCTAAGGCGATTATACTTGGAAGCAACCTTCTTGGTGGAAGATGCATCTTTTTTTTAATATTTATGTTTAGTGAGAGCCCCCGGTAACCTGGCAGACTACGAAATTGACTGATTACTCACACTAACTAAATACATTCAAGTAGTAAGCACTTAACTTTCTCCTGCAGACGGCGTGCTGGTGTTGGACACGGAATATCTTCAAGGTCGCAAGGTATTTGGCCAGCTTGTGTGTAGCTTCAGGTACGGCCGAGAAGAAGATGAAGTGATGGGCCTCAGCTTTCAAAAAGATCTCTACCTCGCTTCCCAGCAAATCTACCCACCCAAAGATGATGCTCAGATCACCAAGCTCCAGGAACGGCTCATTAAGAAGCTGGGAGGGAACGCCTATCCCTTTTCCTTCCATATGCCAACCAACGCCCCGCCTTCAGTCACCATTCAGCCAGGGCGGGATGACGAGGGTCGCCCTTGTGGTGTCGAGTATTACATAAAAGTCTTCGTCGGAGAGAAGGAAGACGAACACAGCCACAAGAGGTGAGTGACAAGGCATGCAAACCTCTCCAGAGATGATAAATGAGACTTGTGCAACATCTGCATATCTTTATTCTGGAAACATTTCGCGAGACAGTGGCTTCCTCAGTCTAATACAGCAAAGAATGTTGAAAGGTGAGGAGTTTGAGGTAGTCAGTCTCTCAGCCTAGTGTGTGTTCAGTCTTGGTAAATGTACTTTTATACTATTTATGTTATTCTTTGGTAAACGAATATTTTATTATACTTATAAATTACATTTCGATGAATTCTGGAATGTATTATGAATCAAGAATGATAAATAATGAACCAAGTTTATAATCAGACCAAGTCAGCTTCTGGTCGCTCAGCGAGCTGCACCTCGCTGCTGCACATTGCTCGTGAAGCTTCTGGTCGTACAGTGAGCTGCACCTCGCTGCTTCACATTGCTCGTGAAGCTTCTGGTCGCTCAGCGAACTGCACCTCGCTGCTTCACATTGCTCGTGAAGCTTCTGGTCGTACAGTGAGCTGCACCTCGCTGCTTCACATTGCTCGTGAAGCTTCTGGTCGTACAGTGAGCTGCACCTCACTGCTTCACATTGCTCGTGAAGCTTCTGGTCGTACAGTGAGCTGCAACTCGCTGCTGCACATTGCTCAGTGAAGCTTCTGGTCGTACCGTGAGCTGCACCTCGCTGCTGCACATTGCTCGTGAAGCTTCTGGTCGTACAGTGAGCTGCACCTCGCTGCTGCACATTGCTCGTGAAGCTTCTGGTCGTACAGTGAGCTGCACCTCGCTGCTGCACATTGCTCGTGAAGCTTCTGGTCGTACAGTGAGCTGCACCTCGCTGCTTCACATTGCTCGTGAAGCTTCTGGTCGTACAGTGAGCTGCACCTCGCTGCTTCACATTGCTCGTGAAGCTTCTGGTCGTACAGTGAGCTGCACCTCGCTGCTTCACATTGCTCGTGAAGCTTCTGGTCGTACAGTGAGCTGCACCTCGCTGCTTCACATTGCTCGTGAAGCTTCTGGTCGTACAGTGAGCTGCACCTCGCTGCTTCACATTGCTCGTGAAGCTTCTGGTCGTACAGTGAGCTGCACCTCGCTGCTTCACATTGCTCGTGAAGCTTCTGGTCGTACAGTGAGCTGCACCTCGCTGCTTCACATTGCTCGTGAAGCTTCTGGTCGTACAGTGAGCTGCACCTCGCTGCTGCACATTGCTCGTGAGTAATATACTAAACCAGAAGTCCCATTAAACCGTTTATTCTTTCTACTACGACTAAGTAATTCACATGCTTTAACTTCAGCCAAACAAAAATCGCATTAACGTAACTAACAAATCACAATTAAATAGTAAACTAAAGATGAAATAAGAGGGAGAAACGTGACAGTTTTATTTGGGATTAGTGTTGAAGTGATGAAGTAGGTAAACATTACACAGCTGACAGCATTTCATATTTTTTGTTTGGGTGGCGAGGGGCAAGGGAATTTTTCTTGTTACCTTATTGTGTGTTTTAAGGTAAATCCTAAGAATCAATCCATTTTTCTAGTTTATACTCTCCTTCTTCCGTGTGCCATCAGATCCACAATAGTAATGAACATCCGTCGCATCCAGTTTGCTCCTAGCAAGGTGGGTCGCCAGCCGCGCACCGTCGTCAAGAAGGACTTCATGCTGAGCCCTGGAGAGCTGGAACTGGAGGTAACTCTCGACAAGCAGCTCTACTACCACTACGAGAACATCACCGTCGACTGCATCATTAAGAACAACAGCAACAAGACAGTGAAGAAGATCAAGGCCGCTGTCCAGCAGTCCGTCGACATCTGTCTCTTCTCCGGGGGTCAGTACCGCACCACCGTCGCCAGCGTCGAGACCCAGTGAGTGATAAAGCAACTATATTATTTTCTTATAAAGTAGTTCATTTTCGAAGACGTGTATCTAACTATTAAGGCAATCACCCGGGTTCCCCAAAACAAAAAGATACAAACCTAGCATTCATAACATCTTAAACAATACCTGAACTGACCCAACAGAGCATCACCCACCTGTATAACACGGAAACAAGGAAGACAGAACATGTGTACTGCGTGAAGGTGGACATCTGTCTTGCAACTAGAAGAAAAGATGACTGGAAAATGTATCAACTGATAGCTGTACCATCTGCGCTTCAGATACTTGATCATCGCTTAAATAACGAATCCTTATTAACGAGGAATTTGATTCAGTTTAAGCAATACAGAAGTTAATTCGTGTCTTTTAAAGAATATCACGAGTTACATAAATATGAAGCAAATACTGCCCAATCGGGATGCTATACGGAATGACTGGCTAAACATAAATGAAGAATTGTATAAGCTAGGTTAACGATGCTCAATAAAAAACTAGTCAAATAAACTAGACGTTTATAAAATATCAATAGAATGCACTCTATATAGCAAACTTAAAACAGGAAAATGTATTTTTTTAGAGGATATTCTTTAGAGTTAAAACGAAGCTGCTGGAGGAATCTTGTTGTCTTAATAAAATATGGAAGTACAACATACTTGGAAGGCAACAAAACTACCAAAGGAAGAGAAAAGCTATACCTTCATATCTTTGATGAGTTCAGAGTTTTTTTCTGTTCCTAGAACCCGACCTTGGGCTAGGCTTGTCTAGTGCTTGCCAGGCTGTTGCTGAAGGTAGCCCTCTGACCCACATATTCAACCTAGATATTGACAATACCTGTATTACAACCTAGGATTTCAAAGGCCTGTTATCCCAGGTGTAATGGGAGCAAAAGAAACACAGCAGAAAAAGTTTAGACTTATATTATCCTTCACCAATTTAGAACAGCAATATGTACACTATGTACAGTAATAAGTATAGTGCACGTCACGGTAAGCAAGGCAGAAATAGAAGCCACAAGATAGCAGACCGTGCTCAACCATAACCTCTGCGATTGCCAATCCCACCTTCTTATTGGCTAGAACCAGTTGAACGATGGGGCCCCATCACCAACTCTTAGCAACCTGGTTCGCTGGTTGGGGGAGATAGCCTGTAAATGAGGGTGTGTCCATGCGCCGAATAAAGGTTATGTACTCTTTGCATGCCACAACCTGGCTTTTAAGATAGCCTACTTTCAACCTAGCTATAAAAGTCATAGATGCTAACTGCCCCAACGAATACGAGCAGCTGAAATTGCTGCTACTCGTGAATTACCGTACTCTGAGAGGTCTATCACACACACATGGAAAGAGGTATTTATCCTACCATGAAAGGTGACTGCCTGGGGAAAAAGAGGGGGAAGGGGGAAAATGAAAATTAGTGGTGGAACGGAGGTTGACGGGGTTGCTATAAAAAAGTTATTTGCTTCCAACATTTCTCTTTTTATAAGGGGAAAGCTGTTACCTTCACTAAAGAACAATAAAGACAATAAAAAAAAATGGCACAATACCGTGACTGGAACAATACACAACCCGCACATAGGAGAGAGGAACTTACGACGACGTTTCGGTCCGACTTGGACCATTTACAAAGTCACATTGTGTGAATTTGAAAATTATCCAAGTCGGACTGAAACGTCGTTGTAAGCTACTCTCTATGTGCAGGTTATTTATGTAAGATCAGACAATAACTTTGTGAGCAGTAGTTTGTAATAACGTATACAGATTTACATGTAATAATATGTGCTACTCTAACAGAGATGGATGTCCAATCAACCCAGGGTCCGGCCTCCAGAAGCAGCTGACACTCTCACCGACACTCAGTAGTAACATGGACCGCCGGGGTATAGCGCTTGATGGTCACCTCAGGAACATTCATACCAACCTCGCCTCTTCCACCCTGTGAGCAACATTTCTTATCCTTCACAATTTACTCCTCTTACTACTCAATATTTCATCTTCATTCTCTAGCTCGTGCAGACTTGGTGCTAGTGCCTGCCCTTAAGAATTCTTCATCCAGTATAATTCTGCAAGTTTTACGCTTAATATCCTTATATATAGGCAATTAATTAGTTGAGGAAATGGTATGGTGATACCGACAAGATGTGGAAAAAGACACTTATGTACAGTTCAGGACATTTATTAAAGGAAACGTATCGCCACGAGTGGCTTCTTCAGTCCTTCTTCGGTATTAGGACTGAAGAAGCCACTCGTGGCGAAACGTTTCCTTTAATAAATGTCCTGAACTGTACATAAGTGTCTTTTTCCACAATTAATTAGTTATTGCCACTGTAGCATTAAGTTAGGCTTAAGTCTGCCTGAAGTGTTCTTTATAACTATGGGTTTTCTGCATGCACAACTGAATGTCACCCATCTCTGTACAAACATTATATCATCCTGAAAGATTATAATAATTATTATATTATTTATGCTAGTCACAATGCCGTGGCTTGAACAAGTCACAACCTCCAATTTTGAGATTAATAATTAAACGGTGTTTTGATCGCTCCTGTACTTCGTGTTACTGTGGGTTAATGTAGCAACACTCCTTGGTGTTATTCTGTTTGCAATGATGCAGTTCTTGCCATTATCTTGACACGAATACATTCTTGTCATTTTATTAACAGTTACCGCATTTTTCCGGCATATAAGGCGCACGATAGAAGTATCATAAAGGTAAATCGGTAATCACATACAACGGCTAATTACCCCCTTACTTTACGCAAAACCTAACCTTGATCTTGACCATATAAGGCGCAGGGTGATTTTTCAATGATTTTTGTGGGAAAAAAGGGGCGCCTTATATGCCGGAAAATACGATATCTTACGTTCGTCATTCACTGATGTCACATGATTTTTTTTTTGGCGCTTATTATTTGCTTGTCGTTGATATCCTGAGTCATTCTTGCCATTCTCCTGATGTTACGTCATGTTTATCATTCTGCCTAACTTCATCCCTCGTATAACATAATACTGATAATCCACTGTACAACTATGATATAATTAATATTATACTGAACAGTTATGACATAATTCTTAGTGTTAAGTAGTCTGTAAGCCAATAATGTTAAGTCGACCCATAATGCCTAAGCATAATAGAGGCTCTCTCTTTGCATTGCGACCCATTATTGTATATACAGTCTCAATGTACTATTTGCAAAGACAAATAAATTAATAATTCTTGCGAATCATTTTCCTCCTTATGTCAGCTACCTCACCTGTCCTCGCTGACGTCCACGACGCCCACTTGTCCTGAGGTCCACCTGAAGCCGTCAACGCCCTCTACACATCCACTAACCACTGTGACTGCCTTCCACAGGTTGGCCAACCCTGAGTCTCGGGATATGTTCGGGATGGTGATCTCGTACACGGTGAAGGTGAAGCTCTACCTCGGGGCCATTGGCGGTGAAGTGACAGCTGAACTGCCCTTCATACTTATGCACCCCAAGGTATGTACCGCCCTTACCTTTATGCACGTCACTCTTCCCTTTCTTTCATGTTCGCAATAGAGGTCACACCTTTTCCTTCCCTTCAAGTACCAGTACATAGATCCCTCCCTTTCATTCTCTTCATGCTCCCTTCCTTCCCTTCAACATCATACCCTATGAGATCGCCTCTCTACCCCTTATTTACTTCTGTGAAAAGTGTTGGAAAAATCAGAAAACTTGACTTTCTTAGTCTTTATAATCAGAGATAAATAACATGCATTCATATATACACTATGCATACATAAAAAGATATGTTTAAATGCAACCATGAACAAGTGGTATTTATGCAGTAATACACTGCGGCTAGCCATGGGATCAACGCTCTTACCAAACAGTCCTACCTAGGAGGATTGTTTGGTTCAGTGGCTACAGCGTCGTGAATTTTGACTTTCTTCCCACGAGGCGGGCTAAAACAACACGGGTTCAATTCCCTGGCTAGCCGCAGTGTGTTATTGAACACACGCATGCGCGCGCGCGCACACGCGCACACGCACACACGGGTCAGTCTTAGGACCAGTGCTGTTTCTGGTATTAGTGAACGACATGACGGAAATAATAGACTCCGCAGTGTCCGTTTTCAGATAACGTGAAGTTGATGAGAAGAATTCATTCGATTGAAGATCAGGCAGAACTACAAAGGTATCTGGACAGGCTACAAGCCTGGTCCAGCAACTGGCTCCTTGAGTTTAACCCTGCCAAATGCAAAGTCATGAAGATTGGGGAAGGGCAAAGAAGACCGCAGACAATATAGTTTAGATGGCTAAAGACTGCAAACCTCACTCAAGGAAAAAGATCTGGGGGTGAGTATAACACCGAGCATATCTCCTGAGGCGCACATCAATCAGATAACTGCTGCAGCATACGGGCGCCTGGCAAACCTACGGATAGCGTTCCGATACCTCAGTAAGGATTCGTTCAAGACTCTCTATACCATTTACGTCTGGCCCATACTGGAGTATGCAGCACCAGTTTGGAATCCACACCTAGTCAAGCACGTCAAGAAATTAGAGAAAGTGCAAAGGTTTGCAAGAAGACTAGTCCCAGAGCTAAGGGGATTGTCCTACGAAGAAAGGTTGAGGGAAATCGGCCTGACGACACTGGAGGACAGGAGGGTCAGGGGAGACATGATAACGACATATAAAATACTGCGCGGAATAGACAAGGTGGATAAAGACGGGATGTTCCAGAGATGGGACACAGACACAAGAGGTCACAATTGGAAGTTGAAGACTCAGATAAATCAAAGGGATGTTAGGAAGTATTTCTTCAGTCAGAGTAGTCAGGCAGTGGAACAGCCTAGAAAGTGACGTAGTGGAGGCGGGAACCATACATAGTTTTAAGGCGAGGTATGATAAAGCTCATGGGGCAGGGGGAGAGAGGACCTAGTAACAATCAGCGAAGAGGCGGGGCCAGGAGCTATGACTCGACCCCTGCAACCACAAATGAGTACACACACACACACACACATATATATGGTCGGTGGACCAATACTCAAGTGTTACACATGTATCTTGTTACAATACATACTAAGATACAATGTTTCACTAAGACAAGACTTTCCAATTTTCTTTATAGAGAATATTTCAATTAGCATTTTTCTTTTATACTTTTTTCACCATGGGGTAAAAAAACAAAAAAAGAGTATAAATATTTTTGTGTATTTTATAAATTAATATTTTTAGTTATTTCTGTAATAATTGTTTATTTTGATTGTTTTGTATTCTTCAGCCTGACCTGCGTCGACTGATGAGGGGCGATAGTCAGGCTCAAGTGGAGGCCTTTCGCTCTGAGAGTATGGCTGGCACGGTGGATGAGAGCTGAGCCCCTGCCTTCCTCTTCCGTATCCTTCCCTTACCTTGCCAATCACTGGCCAACTCTGCCTTCCCTGCTCCATCTACCACGGTATAATTTTCTGCCGCGGTACGCCAGAGGTAACCCTTTCCTGACTTCTCTTCACAATATCCTTCCCTCCAGCGCACTCCAAGCGCTCACTTTATCTGTCCGCTGAACTACTCTGTTGTCTAATAAATCATCAGGAAGGAAAGATGTGATAGGCATGTTAATATTTTGTCTTTTTCTTGTGTTGGTCGACGAGCCTGCATTCATCTTAAGTTGTATTCTTTATACACATGTTCGTATATGTTGAATGTATTAACAATGTTCTTGAATATTGTTAAATATTGTTTGATCTAATTATTTTTTGTTTATATAATGATTTGTTATAAAACAGACGACACAAGAACAGTTCTTTTGTATCCTTGTATTTTTAATGGAACATGACAGCGGTGTCTGATATTCTGAAGGATATATAATTTTTTTAAAGATAATTCTTAATCATTTTTTAGTAGTCACCGTTAGCTTTAAGACTATTTAACTTGTGTTATCAGGCCAATAACGGCTCCCCATGGAATTTTCTACACTTGTGGGGTAAGAGAAGTCTGAAGTAGACAAACTTAATTGTCCATGATTCCTTCGATTCGTTCTCTAATCACTACCTCAGGATCAGCGTAATTTGATTTGTGGTGTTTCCTGAGAAGCAATGTTTTCTTTCACTGAATTATGTAATTCTAATGGTAAGAGTGTATCTATGGCCTGGGAGCGAATTGCTCGTTTACTCAGGACCTCAAATGTCCTGATCGTGATAACTTTTTCGTAGAGGCCATCTGGGCCTTGGATCATCTATTCTCACCACATCACCCATTACATGGACATCTTATTGCTAGAAACTTCAGCCCCCTATAAATGCGTTCCTTTAATTACACAATATAATCTCACCAGACCTCTCAGCACTCAAGTCACACCAGTGATGTGACTGATCTTCCCTTTGAGTTGATCAGACTCATGGAAGTCCGAATTCTCCAAGACGGCATTATCTCGCATAAATGAAAGTGGTTCATTTCATCGTCCGCTTTCAGCATGACAGACTATACTTCTAAGTTGTCTAGATCATTACTGACAAGACAGACGTCGCTTACTGACTTTGCTTTCCACGTCTGTCACGACTGTTCTCAGTTCTTCTAAGTCGATTCTTAAGCAGTGAAGAGGTTTCTTTAGGTATCGTTTCAGAACAGATCAGCTTCTCAAAATCCCCCTCACCATGGAGCCTTGGGAAGTATATACTTCCAATGACATCGTAGTTGATTCAACATCTGTTGGATCTTTGCTAACAAGATCCTACAATGCTGCTTAAATATGCCACAGCTTCGTTTTGTGAGGCATCACAAAACCTGCATATAAAACTTAAATCCTCTTCAATGGTCACTAACTCTAAAATTCTCCACACAGACTTTTAGTATTTGTCTTTAAGCAGACTTAAGGACTTCACCAAACAAGTGTTCAGTGTGAACCGAAGCAGAAATTGTGACAAAGTGATGCTAAACAAAATAAATCTAAACTGGCAGGTTTTTGCGGGACTCTTGAGGGGTCATGTGGGTCCATTGGCCACAAGAAGTCAATCTTTTGTAAGACTACACTTAGGAAGACTTGAGGCGTAAGGGTTTGTGCACAGCTTAATCAACTCTTCATCAAGCATCTGCCAGAAAAGGTCCTATCATCAGGAATCGCTGAGACTAGTCACGTCACGTCCCACAGTGGCGTATCTTGCATGGAAATGTACTGGAATTGTCATTGGAGAGGACAGGTGCCAAATTATCGATTTTATTTTTAAAACTATATAGTATTTTTCCATGAAATAACCGAGAATGCTTCTTCTGAAGTTTCAAACCTTAATGGCTGATGCCTTTTATGGCTGTCTAGGTGAAAATTTGCCAGTTTACTAACATAGTTAATAAGCCAGGAAATGTTGGATTGCATATGATAACTGCTGAATTTATCATCTGGTCGGATTCAAACTTTTTGCACTGATGTGTTTTCCTCTAAGGAATCTTCGCACTGATTTTGGGGCTGTGTAAACTTAACTTGTCAGTTTTATTATTCAAATCGATTTTCAAGCAAAAACTTTAAAATATGTTACTTCTGATTGGCTTCAAACCATAAATAATGGTGCATTTTACTTTAAGAAAAGTTTGGATTGATTTTGATATTAAGGTACTGATTACTTGTTAAAGAAATGGAAGAAACTTGTTTTATTGGCTTCCAAACAATAATTTCTCAATACCTCATCTGATTAGCTGGAAACATTTAATGCTGGTAGCTTCAGAATGCAGCTTCTGAGTGGTTCAAGTTGAAATGCTAGAGTGTCTGGTGCAGTGGAAGGTTCCACTTGGGTTTGGGTTGTGTAGAGGCCAATTTGCAGTTTTTGTTAAGAAAGCAGGATAATAGTTGCCATGTAATAACATGCGCCTCTCTCTCTCCTGATTGTCTTTAAAAACATGCTACACTCACGTGCATTCAGGTGGACGGGGGGGGGGGGGGACTCGGCTTATGGAATACAGATATACTTTCCGGGGCTTGCTAAGCGACGGAAGCCATAACATACCACTGTTGGACGGTGGGTGCCACAAAGCAGTATGACCCATGCTGGCAGCACGAGTGGCATCTCCCTTTGACTCGCTTCATAGGCTAGTTTTTAATTATAACTGACTATTAAATAACAAAAAAAGGCACAATACCGTGACTGGAACGATACACAAATAACCCGCACATAAAAGAGAGAAGCTTACGACGACGCTTCGGTCCGACTTGGACCATTGACAAAGTCACACTAACCAGAAGTGGAGTAGGACGGCTATATATAGGCAGGAAGAGGTGATGGTAGTAGTAGTAGTACAAGAATGGTATATAATACCGACAAGATGAAATTAAGACACATGCGCAACACCCGGGCATCCCTATCGTAGACGTTTCGCCATCCAGCCAGCCACTGGATGGCGAAACGTCCACAACAAAGACAACCAGACGCCGCACATGTATAACTATTACAATGAATAGTGATTATAAAAATGACTCGCAACTGAATTCCTTTTTTACGGGTGCATATAATATTTATTAATTTTACTTTACATCTTGAGGCGTACCGAGGACTGTTCCTTGGATTCAGCACTCACTGTAAGGGCGCCTTTACACATGCTATGACAATTATAATATAAGATGGCAGTACTGACATGACTGTTTTTGGTGGCCCGGTGGCCTGGTGGCTAAAACTCCCGCTTCACACACGGAGGGCCCGGGTTCGATTCCCGGCGGGTGGAAACATTTCGACACGTTTCCTTACACCTATTGTCCTGTTCACCTAGCAGCAAATAGGTACCTGGGTGTTAGTCGACTGGTGTGGGTCGCATCCTGGGGGACAAGATTGAGGACCCCAATGGAAATAAGTTAGACAGTCCTCGATGACGCACTGACTTTCTTGGGTTATCCTGGGTGGCTAACCCTCCGGGGTTAAAAATCCGAACGAAATCTTATCTTATCTTATCTTACATGGTAAGGGCATCTTCGTAGCCGATCTCTTCTACATTATATTCCTGAGAGGATTTTCCTCTTAGCTTTGAGATTATTATTCTGTGAAAATCGTCCCTCTAGAAGCAGTATTTAATTATTATTTTACTAATGTTGTCTAGTCTTACTTTGTACATGTTCCGGGTTATTTCATAAAGTATTTACATTGTATTTCTTATTTTAGCTTTTAATATGCTTGATTACCCATTACCTCCTGGTTACTCAGCAATTTAAACACATACCGTGTCTAGTATTATCAGATTTACATTGTTATTATGAACTTGTTACTGTCGGGAACAGTTCACTTTTATATTGCATAAATCGTTGTCTCAAAGCGAGTAACATTATTCTAAATCAAATATTGACATTCCACAATCTGTAATTCATTGTTATTGGCCACAGATATCAGCAAATTTGAACAAAAGGTAAATATCCAGCATTTACGGCAAAACAGATAGCGGGTTCTTAGTCAGGCAAATACAAATCCAGAGCGACACCCTTCAGATAAGAGAAGCCCGACCTCCTTACCCCATCCCCCCCCCCCCCGGCACAAGCCACTCAAACTACAGCACCACGTCAAGATAACCAACCCTGTGTAGTGGGAAAGTAGGTTCATACAGCGCCTCATAATAGCTCAGAGGCAACGCCTCACCGAAACAGCATGCTTGGGAAGGTAAGTCTGGAAGGGAGCGTGTCTCACTCTTTCCAGATGGAGTACTGAATCTACGCAACTCATTGCGTTGAATGGTCCACATGGGTTTATCGCTTCCATGATGTATAAAAATAAAGTTTTCTTAGGGTGTCTAGCTTTTGTTGCTGCTGACTTAGTTCTAAAGGTCCTCTCGCTACTGTCGAATTTAACTTCGTCAAAATAACCTCAATCCCTTGAAAACAAGAGAGGTGAAGGAGACTAATATTAACAATTATTGCAGCAATGATTCAGTTTTTTGAAAAATCCCGTAGGAGTCAAAACGGCTGGGGAATGGGAGGCAGTCAGCTTCGATTTAAGGTAGGGAAAGGTACCTCAAATTGCATAGATCAGAAGTAATACGTCATCAAGGCACTCCCACCCTTGGAGGAATGCCACCTAAAAACGGAAACTAAAGACTCATCCCAACAAGCAAAAGATCATTTTTGATGTAAATATGTTTTGAATGGAAGGCCGAGCTCTGAAGACCTCTCTCCGGGAAGGATCAGTGCTCTCTTATACCTGGTTAGGAAGATGCTTTCATATTTCTCGGAAGGAGACTTTGATGTCGTCCGTACTTACGTGACAAGGGATACATCACTATTAACCAGAGATGGCAAGTTATACTCCATAACCAAAACTAAGGTATGATGACCATGTCTACGTCCAATGAAAGGGAATGTGTGGTTGTTTTAATGTCCTCTTGGCGAGAGGAGACGGGAAGCTTACATCCTTCATAACGATACAAGTGAAGCATCGTATGATTATACTTCTGAACAGTGAGAAAAGCTTTAGTGAAAACTGGTGTATAACATGAACTTACCTTACTGGTGGGGCGCTAACTGTCCTTCGGTGAGCCGTCATCACCTACCTGAAATTAAAAAAAAAAAATATTAATAAACAGTTCCAGCTCTTAAGTTTACTCTTATCCCCCACCTACAAGCAACCCGAGTTATACCAGTCATCCGCACCTACAGGAAATACACCGTTATAGCCTTCACCTGCACCTTGAAGAATCCTGTTTTGCCCTTGACCCGCATCATTAGTTATATCATTCAGCTTGCATCTTCAGAAAGCATTTTCAGTTATACAATGAATGTTATTCACATGCATGTGTATAACTAAAGGGGAGATAAGACTCACACGAGTTCCAAACAGTTATATATAGGGCGAGTTTAATTTTCTAGGTAACGCCGTGATTTACCCGTGATGATTTATTTTGAGTTTTCCTACTCTTGTGGCAAGTCCTGGGGCCAGATTCCCCTGTTGAGTGCCTGATCAACCAGGCTTTTGCTGTTGAAGACCCTATGCCTGTCCCATATTTATTTCCCATAATTCCCGCTAGGGGAGCTATCTCCATAGACCTGTGCTTTCCTCTGGTGAGGCCCTTAGGCCTACCTAGACCTCACCATGCGACAGCTTGAACAGCACCCACTCACCCTGCAGAAATCTACAGACAAGAGGTCCCTCGTCACACACTCCTGCCAGGCTGGGGCCTGGTACAGCAGGCTATAACACACTGCCTGTACAGAGCCCAAATAAGGCTAAGGCTCACCTCCGAGAATTTTTTTTTTTTATATATTTTATTTAAAACGTAATATTACAACATAAAAAATAAATATATAGAAAACCACCATCCCTTAACAAACAGGTATCCAAATGAGAATTCATAAGCAGAGTACACCATATGAATTGCTCAACATTCCGACAGTCGCTATATACACTTGGAGTCACCTAGGATGTTCATCACGCATAAATAAAAATCAGATAAGAGCTTTGTGGCCCACATATGACATCCTAGTACCAAAATGCACTAAAAGACATGCTATAAGAAATCATATACCCTCATCTCCTCCACCACAATAGATATTATATAATCACATAGCTAGACCTATAGCATATATGTTTAGAAACATATTTTATAATACTTAAAACATGACAAAATAATAATACAAAACATCAATACACGATGTTACATTACAGTGGTTCAAACCCATAATAACAATATATAAATGAATAAATAACAAAAAGGCACAATACCGTGACTGGAACGATACACAAATAACCCGCACATAAAAGAGAGAAGCTTACGACGACGTTTCGGTCCGACTTGGACCATTGACAAAGTCACACTAACAGAGGTGGAGCAGGACGGCTATATATAGGCAGGAAGAGGTGGAGGTAGTGGTAGTGGTAGTAGTAGTAGTAGTAGTAGTAGTACAAGAATTGTATATAATACCGACAGGATGAAATGACACATGCACAACACCCGGGCATCCCCACCGTAGACGTTTCGCCATCCAGCCAGCCACTGGATGGCGAAACGTCCACAACAAAGACAACCAGACGCCGCACATGTGTCTAATTTCATCAGTAGATGTAGAAGAAGAAGAGGTAGTAGTAGTGGTAGTGGTAGAAGTGGGAAATAAGGAAGACGAGCCAGTCAAATACAAATATATAAATGAAAACAAAACACAGAACGTAAAACGCTAACACAAGGAAGCATATAGTTTAATATGCAGACATAAAACAGATGCTCATGGAAAACTAGAAATGAAACATTATAACAACCCGTATGCAACATCCCTGTGCAAATACTTACTATAAGAATACAGCACACACTACAACCCCCTCCCCCTTTATTCCCAACAGCTGTATCTACCGTCACCATCATAACCAAGAGTATAAAATAACATTAATTAGCACTGTTGAAAATAGAAACATTCTGAAACACGCTTCATACATAACCACATTCCTGCATAACCCAGGAAAGACAAATGCATAAACACATGTATAACATACGTACAAAAACTACAATGAATACAGCGGTATACACAGACACAGCATACCTCTCCAAAAGCGTAATTAAACCCCTACATGACAATACAACATAATAAAATAGTCTACTGAAACATACCATCACTTCATAGAAGTACTAAGTATTAATAAT
This sequence comes from Cherax quadricarinatus, assembly GCF_026875155.1. Classification (NCBI taxonomy): domain Eukaryota; kingdom Metazoa; phylum Arthropoda; class Malacostraca; order Decapoda; family Parastacidae; genus Cherax; species Cherax quadricarinatus. The sequence goes on along the minus strand of NC_069435.1, from coordinate 11,135,650 downwards.
ATATAAAAATTAAAATCCAATAAAATCCAAAAAAAAAAAAAAATCAACATATCTTAATACAGAAGCTTTCTTAAACATGTTTCATACATAGCCACACACTTGCAAGACACAGTAAGTAAATTTTTAAAAATGATACATTAGCATAATAAGAACCTTCACAGTCATCTTGCACACAAGAGGCTCACAGTCACAAAGTACCAGATTTCATACCTTGCTAAATTAAAGCTCCATCTTACTCATACCAATTTCTCAACCCCTAACTTCGCATAACACATGTCATTAAAAATTCCCTGACACCAAGCCACTCACTTGACCCACACAACTCGCATTACACCTCTTGTCCTCCAAATGCACCAATCACACCCGCGCCTTCCTCAAGAAGCCAGCCTCGTCACGTCCTCTGAATTTGTAATGCCCATAAGTCCTCCACTCGAAAGCTACGATATCCATCTGAAAATTTGAAATACCATCTATTCCCAGTGATATCCTTATTCCTCCTTTGTGTCCCATAAAATATCGCTGCCAGGGCCCTAATTCTCTCCCCCACCGGCGCTCTCCGTAAAACCCACGAAGTATACACGAAGTCGGCTACCAGATAACCCATCGCATTTTATACCGGCACCCCCACCCCCCCCACATCCAAGCTTAATGCCCGTAGAACACAAATACTACCCCCACCCACCATACGTAAAACCCAACCTTTCACAAAAATATACGGCATGGAAAACAGTGTCAATACCCCTACACTCACAACATTCCCGTCCCTCCTACACACGCCTATTACCTAATACCTCCCCCCGACCCTCCCGCACCACAGCCTTCAATCGCAACCCTTGCAGGCGCCCCCATATATCACTCCATGCATACATCGGATACAAACCCACAACCCTAGCAACTACCTCCCCACCACCCACCCGAGCCAGTGTACCAATCTTAACCCCGCAGGGTTCCCTTGCATAACAACAACCTCAACATTCCCTGTCAGAGTAACTTTCAAGGAAGAATCAGTTCGAATCAGGATTCTGCAAGAGAAAGCAAGACTGAGGGACAAAGAGGGGTACCAGAGAGTATACCTCGACCGCGACAGAACACAAGAAGAAAGGACTACACTGAAAGAGAGGGTACAGAGACGCAAGGAGGAACGAGAAGCAATGAAAATGAGCAGGACCCAGACACAGGAGGAAGGGCAAACACACCCCACAGAATCTCCCACCAAAAGACCCCACCCGCGACATTCCCAACGCAACTGAGCAACCTATACTACAACCCACTCACTGTTCCCTCTGCCACCAACCCCCATATCACAAACCTCACCCCAACAGCTGTCCCTTATGGCATTTCTGACCCCACCCCCATCAACACATACCCCACCTACACCACAGCCCCATATAGGCCCCCACCAAGGCTCTCGCTCTCCCAACCCCAATATACTTGCAGGACCACAATGATAGAAAAGAAACTAAAGGTTTGGTACACAAACGCGGATGGAATAACGAATAAACATGAGGAGTGGAATGAAAGAATCAGTGAAAAATCCCCAGACATCATAGCAGTCACAGAAACAAAACTCGCTGAGACAATAACAGACACAATCTTCCCAACAGGATATCAGATCCTGAGGAAAGATAGAAGGAGTAGAGGGGGAGGAGGGGTTGCACTGCTCATAAAACACCAATGGGGATTTGAGGAAATGGAAGGCATGGACATGATTGGAGAAAGAGACTACATTGTAGGTACAATTCAGTCCGGAGAACATAAAGTAGTCATTGGAGTGATGTATAACCCACCACAGAACTGCAGGAGGCCAAGAGAGGAGTACGAAGAAAACAACAGGGTGATGGTGGACACACTGGCTGAGGTGGCAAGAAGAGCTCACTCGAGCAGAGCAAAGTTACTGGTAATGGGCGATTTCAACCACAGGGAGATCGACTGGAAAACCTGGAGCCACATGGGGGTCCCGAAACATGGAGAGCCAAGATGATGGATGTGGTACTTGAAAACCTCATGCATCAACATGTCAGGGACACAACCAGAGAGAGAGGGAGGATGAGCCAGCAAGACTGGATCTTGTGTTCACCCTGAGCAGTTCAGACATCGAGGACATCACTTACGAGAGGCCCCTTTGGGAGCTAGCGATCATGTGGTTCTGAGTTTTGACTATATAGTAGAGTTACAAGTGGAGAAGGTAACAGGAACTGAAGGGGACAGGCCAAACTATAAAAGGGGGACTACACAGGTATGAGAAACTTCCTGCAGAGGTTCAGTGGGACAGAGAAATGGTAGGAAAATCAGTAAACGAGATGATGGAATATGTGGCAACAAAGTGCAAGGAGGCAGAGGAAAGTTTTTTCCCAAGGGAAACAGAAATAATAGGAAGACCAAAACGAGTCCTTGGTTTACCCAAGGTGTAGGGAGGCAAAAACTAAGTGCAACAGAGAATGGAAAAGGTACGGGAGGCATAGGACCCAGGAAAACAAGGAGATTATAGAAAGAGCCAGAAACGAGTATGCGCAGATAAGGAGGGAGGCCCAGCGACAGTATGAAAACGACATAGCATCGAAAGTCAAATCTGACCCGAAACTGCTGTATAGCCACATTAGGAGGAAGACAACAGTCAAGGACCAGTGATAAGGCTGAGGAAAGAAGGTGGAGAACTCACAAGAAACGATCAAGAGGTATGTGAGGAGCTCAACACGAGATTTAAGGAAGTATTTACAGTAGAGACAGGAAGGACTCTGGGGGACAGACCAGATGGGACACCAACAAGGAATACACCAACAAGTGTTGGAGGACATACAAAACAGATGAGGAGGAGGGGAAGAAACTGCTAAGGGACATCGATACCTCAAAGGCAATGGACCGGACAACATCTCTCCATGGGTCCTTAGAGAGGGAGCAGATATGTTGTGCGTACCACTTACCACAATCTTCAACACATCCCTGGAAACTGGGCAACTACCTGAGGTATGGAAGACGGCAAATGTATTCCCATTTTCAAAAAAGGAGACAGAAAAGAGGCACTAAACTATAGACCTGTGTCATTGACGTGTATAGTATGCAAAATTATGGAGAAGATTATCAGGAGGAGAGTGGTGGAGCACCTGGAACGGAACAGGAGTATAAATGCCAACCAGCACGGATTCACGGAAGGCAAATCCTGTGTCACAAACCTTCTGGAGTTTTATGATAAAATAACAGAAGTAAGACAAGAGAGAGAGGGGTGGGTTGATTGCATCTTCTTGGACTGCAAGAAGGCCTTTGACACAGTTCCTCACAAGAGATTAGTGCAGAAGCTAGAGCATCAGGCGCATATAACAGGAAGGGCACTGCAATGGATCAGAGAATACCTGACAGGGAGGCAACAACGAGTCATGGTTTACGTAATGATGTATCACAGTGGGCACCTGTGACGAGCGGGTCCCACAGGGGTCGGTCCTAGGACCAGTGCTATTTTTGGTATATGTGAACGACATGACGGAAGGGTTAGACTCAGAAGTGTCCCTGTTTGCAGATGATGTGAAGTTAATGAGGAGAATTAAATCTGATGAGGACCAGGCAGGAATTCAAAGAGACCTGGACAGACTGGACACCTGGTCCAGAAAATGGCTTCTCGAATTTAATCCTGCCAAATGCAAAGTCATGAAGATAGGGAAGGGCACAGAAGACCACAGACAAGTATAGGCTAGGTGGCCAAAGACTGCAAACCTCACTCAAGGAGAAAGATCTTGGGGGGAGTATAACACCGAGCATGTCTCCGGAAGCACACATCAATCAGATAACTGCTGCAGCATATGGGCGCCTGGCAAACCTGAGAACAGCATTCCGACACCTTAGTAAGGAATCATTCAAGACACTGTACACCGTGTATGTCAGGCCCATACTGGAGTATGCAGCACCTGTTTGGAACCCGCACTTGATAAAGCACGTCAAGAAACTAGAGAAAGTACAAAGGTTTGCAACAAGGTTAGTTCCAGAGCTAAGAGGAATGTCCTATGAAGAAAAATTAAGGGAAATCGGCCTGACGACACTGGAGGACAGGAGGGTCAGGGGAGACATGATAACGACATATAAAATACTGTGTGGAATAGACAAGGTGGACAAGGACAGGATGTTCCAGGGAGGGGACACAGAAACAAGAGGCCACAATTGGAAGTTGAAGACACAAATGAGTCAGAGATAGTAGGAAGTATTTCTTCAGTCAAAGAGTTGTAAGGCGGGGAAATACCCTAGAAAATGACGAGTGGGGGGCGGGAACCTAACATTTTTAAAGACGAGGTTTGATAAAGCTCATGGAGGGGGGAGAGAGAGGGTCTGTAGAACGGTAAAGGGCGGGGCCGGGAGCTAGGACTCGACCCCTGAAAACCACAAATAGGTGGTACAAATAGGTGAGTACACACCTGAACTCCCTACCCTCGCCAACGTAGACGTCCCTTCTCACCCTCCCAAACCTGTACCTTGATTCTCCCCCTCTCTCAAATAACTATTTTTAAAAAGTACATCCCCAAAACCCTTTAGAGCAGCCCATTAACCCGCCCTCCCTGGCGTACCGGTAAACACCATTTGACAACCATTCAAAACCCGAACCCCCAAAATTAGTGTCCACGCTTCAAATCACTTTTTCCAAGGGATATATACCTCCCACATCCCATAGCTTCTAAAGTTTCCATTCCCCACAAAGCACTCTGGTGCAGCCCCCAAAACCTCCTGTACGAAACCCCGAAATTCCCCCAAAACCCTATCTACGCTTCTTTCGATTCCCCTTTCCGTCCTCCAGGATTTTTTCCATGTGAAAACCCCCCACATCCCTTTAAAGTTACTTCCCAGGGACCAAACCTTCCCCCTTCGTATCCCCCACCCACACCAAACCCCCACCCTAAATAACTGACTTGTCTCTTTTAAGTGTCATCCCTGTTGCCACCCAAAAAAACCCCTCCCCAATTTAACCCTAGTTAAATCTCTGACCTTCTAAATAAGCACTGTGGTTCATAACATATCCAACGATCCCCGGTTCCCACAGACACCCCATCCACACATCCCCCCCATTGCCCAACGCACGCCCTTAGAAGGGCCCGGGAGTAATGCAAAGAGAAGCGCGACACAGGGCTTCCCTGCCTTAACCCCCTTTCCATCCTAACGGGTTGACCAATCTACCATTACTTGAAAACCCTTAACCATTGCCTTCTCATACAACCTTTAGTCCAACTGACGTTTTCCCCCCCAAACCCCTGCCATTGAAAAAACTTCCAAAACCCTCATGCTCCACACAGCATACGCTGCATCCCAATTAATGCTAAAACCCCCCCCCTTTGATTTTTCCCCCCCCTTTCTCTTAACCTACGAATAATCCCCTCCCCCACCCATCGAACCCCGGCACTCCTTTTTGACCCCGCCCAAAACGCTGGCTAGAACACCCTTCAACCTTTTCCCAACACTTTAGAAAAAGATCTTGTAATCGCCAAAACATTAGGGTGATTGAACGATAGTCATGCACACTTCCAAAAGTTTTTTTTAGGGACCATGCCCATCACCCATTCTCTGCTGTTCCCCCCCTCCCCCCGGGTTTTCATGGCTTAAAATAACCCCACTAAAAACCCACGCAAACACTCCCAATTTTCCCTATAAAAATAAAAGGGGTGCCTCAATACCGGCGATTTACCCATGCTCATCCCGTCCACTGCCACCCAATCTCCTCCCCCTTATAGGGCCCACCCCAAAATCAATTGATCCTTTGCATTAGATTACGGGTTTCCCTCGCCCCTTGTGCCTAACGCCTCAAATTAACCCCACACTTTTACCATTCTTCTCGTACCCCGCTCCACATAACCCATACTCTCTGAGACGAAAGCACCTGTCCCTGACGATGTCCCCCCCAATTGTCCCGTACCCGCAAAAACGTCACCTCGTTCCCTACGAGTGTCCCCCGCCCCCCGCAAGACATACCCAACGACGTCCCCCCCCCATAAAACCTCATCAAGGCCCCCTGAACCCCTTTCAGCAAACAAAATTGCGATTTTGAATATCCCTAATCCGTTATTTCAAGCCCCCAAAATTTACCCCTCGGATAGCACCCCCCCCCCCCATATAGCATTCTTGTAGTTACCCCCAAGGTATTTAAAATCCATTGAAACTGTCTCTCTTCCTTTTTCCCCCTTTGAAAAAAATCCCTCGCCTTTTTCCCCTTAGACCGAGTCCCACCCCCCCAAAAATCAACCCCTTCCCCCCCATAGCCCCCCACCTTTTCCAAGCGCACCAAAGATTCCCTCCCTCCCCTGTTTTTAATAACCCCCTTCATCTTCCAGAAACCTCTGAAACGCTTCGGCAAACCCTCCCCAATTTTAAAACCACCAGAACCCCTGATGATCAGAGAAAGCTTACATTCAACCACATACACCCCCACCCTACCCCCCCCAATCAAAATACGATCAAAACCTCGCTGCTAATCAGCTTAATAAACGTTTGCCGTCATCCGCTCCCCCCCCCCCAACATCCAACATTTACACCTTCAAAAATCCCCCAAAAAACCCCCCCCCCCTAGCTCTCATCCTTAAAGTCGGGCAACCAGTTCCAATCACCCCCTATAATTGTAATACCTGGCAGCGATCTGAAATGGTAGACATGGACATCCCTAAAGAATCTATTTTTAACACCCATGTCCCCTTCTGCCGGCCCATACACCCCAATGACACCCACCCGAACCCCTCCCCACATACCCTCGACCCTAACCACCTGCCCCTCCTCCCCTACCTCACACCTATGCAAAAGAAACGGGCTGGCTTCCTTAATTAATAGCGCCACACCACCTTTCAGTCGTGTAGAGCAACCCATGTACACGTCATATCCGGTAATTGACAATTCACCTAAATATTTATAATTATGCTCCTGCAAGAACACAAGGTCTGGCACATATCTCCTCAAATAACCCTCCACAACTTTACATTTGCCCACTGCCTTCAACCCATTAACATTTAAAGTAAGACACCTGAAGGCCGTAATGAGGGCTTTCCCTTAGACACCCTAACACACTTAGAACCCTGGCGAGAAACCCCCACCCCGCCCCCCCCCACACTTCCCATCACCTTCCCTTTGCTCACGCTCTACATTCTTTAAACCACCTTTCTCTCTAGGCGTTAGATCATTCCAGGTTTTCTTCCCCGTCCTTTGCCCAGGCGACAAAACATCCTATCAGAAATGAGAGCCGTCCTCTTGTGAGAGCCACGCTTCTCACGCTTCGCCTCCTCCTGGGCATCTTCCCTGTGGACCTCCACTGCCACACTCTGGACCCGTCCCTCATCACTCGCAACCTTCTCATTGAGGCCACCCACCTCAGCCTCTACACTCACATCATCCAAGCCAGCATTGACCGAAACATCCAGTAAGCCGTCCAGGGCCTCCTGAATTGTAGCTTCCAAAACATGGTGTGCAATTGCAGACTCCTCACCACTCTTTGCCGACACCAAGCCTACGTCCTCGTCAAGTCCAGTGAGTGTCAAGTCCAGTGAGTGTCAAGTCCAGTGAGTGTCAAGTCCAGTGAGTGTCAAGTCCAGTGAGTGTCAAGTCCAGTGAGTGTCAAGTCCAGTGAGTGTCAAGTCCAGTGAGTGTCAAGTCCAGTGAGTGTCAAGTCCAGTGAGTGTCAAGTCCAGTGAGTGTCAAGTCAAGTCCAGTGAGTGTCAAGTCAAGTCCAGTGAGTGTCAAGTCAAGTCCAGTGAGTGTCAAGTCCAGTGAGGCGACAACGCCTCCTCCCTCTCCACCTCCACACTCCACGCCTCCTGTGACAAAGGCTTACGTTGCGTTGCCGTTGCACAAGTCAGTTGGTCCGTAGTACCATCAGATCCCGCCTCAGCTTCAGGTTTCCCACGTCTCGTTGGACAAGTCAGTGCTATGTGGTCGTACACCCCACACACAAGGCACGTACGCCTCTGACCTGAGTATGTTACGTACACCTGAGTCCGGAAGTCCTCCATTCCCACATAAGATGGAATAGGATGCCTAAGGGACATTTTCAGGGAAAACGTCCCTTCAGGGAAGCCAACTAGTGGCCCATCTCGCCAACGTCCCAATGTCGCCATGTGGATCGTCCCATATCGTCCAAACACCTGCCGTAAATCACTTTCATCCGCCTCGAAAGGTACATTACGCACCTTGACCCAGGTGTAGAATCTTGATACGTCATGAAGACGGACACTAACGCCAGGGGTAACCGTCTTAACCACGTCCTGATACTTGGCCACCATGTTGTCATATGTACTGCTCAGCCGGAACTTGACGAAAATGCGTGCCACACCATTCAGTGAGACTCCATAAAGATCTTCATTAGCGATACCGTACGTATCCCACAACATCGCCGTCAGCAACATGTTGGTATTCTGGGCAGTAAGCACGCCCCTCACTAATTCCAAACAGATAGTGTTCACACGTCTGCGGCCACTCTCCGCCATGATGAAAAAAACTAAAACTGCGCAGAAAGCCAGACGATTCGGGAGCTACTGCGCAGCCTGTCCGCACGCCCGAGAGCGATGTGGACAATTAGAAAATATTTACCCTACACACTGCCAGCAGTTGCGTTTTACCTTGAGGAAGGAAGGAAGATTAATTCGTTGCTTACTTTATCGACTCGTACAGGCAGCATTCGTCTCCCAGCAAGTTTTCCTATTTTGTGTCTGACACTGTACTCAACCAGACACGGGTACATTCAAATTTTAAGCCTAAAGACACTTAATTTCCTCGGGAAATCTTAGCGGCGTCAACTGTTCCACAGTATCCTATGCTCTTTATAAGTTGTGTGCTCAGCTTCACCTGCACATTGCTGCTGCTACCGTTTCAGCTCATATCTGTCATTTACAGCATGACAAAGGTCAGCGTGTGAGGCTCTCGTCTAGCACACAGCGTCCGTGGAAACATCGGGCGTGTTTCCTTATACCTGCGATCCCTGTTCACCTAGCAAGCAAGCAAGCAAGCAAGCAAGCAAGCAAGCAAGCAAGCAAGCAAGCAAGCAAGCAGGTACCTGGGAGTTAGTCGACTGGTGCGAAACGCATCCTGGGGACAAGATTGAAGGAACCCAATGGAAATACGACAGTGTCCTTGATGACGCACTGCCGTTCTTAGGTTATCCTGGGTAGCTAACCCTCCGGAGTTAAAAATCCAGGCAAAATCTTTTCTTATGGTAGTCAGGTCTGCCTTATACACGTGCCTGGGCGAAGTGTCGTCAGATTCCAGCCTGGTTACGCCACCAGCTATTCTTGGCAACTTACTGAAGTAAGAGGTAGAAGAAGAAGCGTAAAATAGGGGTGCCAAGAACGAAAAAAGAAGTGTCAACATCAGGGGTTGAAGACTATTCACCCAGCTATCAACAAACATCAGAAATGTTGCTAGAAGTGGCGCATAGATTTTACTGAGGAAACAGGCGTTGCTATCTGCGGGCCGTAGATAGTAATAAAGTTGGTAGAATTACTGACAATATGTAAAGTAAAAGGACACAAGTGCAACTAATGTGACATTTATTGTGGCAACGTTTCGCTCTCCAGGAGCTTTATCAAGCCATTACAAACAATACATGGACACAGAGGGTATATAAAGGCTCTGAGTGAGGTGCAATACTAGTGAGGTACCATTTCGATGTTCACTAGTGGTAGTAGTAGTAGTAGTAGTAGTAGTAACAAAAATAATACAATATGGAAGAGCAAATAATTCGTACATGAGTGAAAGGATATAAAAGCTATTACTTGGGTAACAAAAATAGGTTGGACAAATATAGACTGGAAAGAGGCAGGTTTTTTTCGGTGTTCACTCTCTGTAATGTGCTTGTGTAGTATAACAGGAGAGACTATGTGATGGCAGGGTTTACTGTTTTCAGGAGGATTCTTGCTAAGACTTCGGAGATGGTGAAGCTGCCGTTGTTTTGTTTAATTGTATTCGAAACAGCGATCAGTGCTGATTCAAGGCACTTGCGTGTGCGGGAATTAGTTTCTTTGATCACTAATTGGGCGTCTCTGAATTTCATGAGATGATTGGTGGAATTTCGGTGTTGTACACAGGCGTTGTATAAGTTGTCGTTCCTACATGCGTAAATGTGTTCATTGAGGCGGGTGTCGAGGTTTCTTGCTGTTTCACCTACGTAGATCTTGTCACAGCCACCACAGGGTATAGTGTAAACTCCTGCATTGACTGGTTCGTGGTGCTTGGGTTTTGTCCTGGTTAGATCCTTTATTGAAGTGGTAGAAGCGATGGCGACTATTATTTTTGTTACTACTACTACTACTACTACTACTACTACTACTACCACCACTAGTGAACATCGAAATGGTACCTCACTAGTATTGCACCTCACTCAGAGCCTTTATATACCCTCTGTGTCCATGTATTGTTTGTAATGGCTTGATAAAGCTCCTGGAGAGCGAAACGTTGTGACAATAAATGTCACATTAGTTGCACTTGTGTCCTTTTACTTTACATAGGGCCGTAGATAGCAACAGCCTGGTTTAACAAGCAATGAACGGTCAAACCTAGTTACAAGTCGGGCTGAGAGGGTATTAAATCTCTCGAAACCTGTCAACTGAATAATATAACTCGGGGAATAGGTAAAACTCGAACCCACGTCTAACCAGTCCGAAAACCAGGAGTCAAGTGGCTCTAACCATTAACTTAGTAAGTTTATTCATTACTCAACTATTAATGTATTCTGTTTATAATACACTACAATGGAACTACATCTGTCTTTGCACACTCACCTTCCCATGATGTTTGAGGATGTGTATGACTTGCATAGCCAGGTGGTGCTAGGGCCCCCAGGTGATGTCAGGGCCCAGGTGGTCCCAGGTGGTCCCAGGGCCCCAGGTGGTCCCAGGGCCCCAGGTGGTCCCAGGGCCCCAGGTGGATGAACATTACTGTCGTGAATGCTTGAAAATATTTTTTACGAACTCTTATTACTATATTTACGAAGACTTATTTACACTCCTCAGTGCCTTTACGAACTCATGAACACCTGACGCCATGAACAGTTTTCAACACTATGAACACAATAGGAACATTTAATGAACTTATTATTTAAAAACTTTTGGAACTTTATACACACATTTTACAATCACTTATAAATACGTTATGAACACTTGTGAGAAAAAAAAATAGTCAAGAATATTGTTAAAAGCACTTAACTTGCTGTTAACTCTTGGTTGTTAATATTGACGTTAGAACTTACGAACATTGGTCATGCCAACACTTGTTACCACGAGACACACTTGCCTCACCACCTCAGGTATACTAACAACTGACGTAATGAAGCAAATTTATATACACACACACTGTACCATCAAAAAGTCTCCGGATATAATACATTACTCTCATCCTCATTTTTTTAATGGAATGAGGGTGAAAACCCTACTCCAGTAACCTAGCCTATTTTTTTTCAGTTACCGGGTCATCATCTGTCACAGAAGCGCGTCGTAGGGTAGTAATTGGTTTTAGTGGTGGTTCATTCTGAAGAATAAACAGCCATCACCAGCACCGAGGCATGTCACGTTATTCAATGTTTAAGTAATTAAACTATCCTCTGCTTGCTTTATGGTTGGTTGGTTTATTAGGTTTGTAGCCTATCAACTGCACGAGGGCTTATTATCTTCACTTGAGCCTATTATCTGCACATAAGCCTATTATGTGCACGCACGAGGACCATTAAGAGTGAGTCTCCCCTATACGCCACCAGTTAAGGATACTTTATTCCTTAGGTAAAAATTAAAATAAGCTCTGTGTACATTTACGGTCGTGCACGTCTCTAGGTGTACATATATATACACACAAATATACACCTGTGCATACATATAAACCGTGTATATATACGATGAAAATGATGCGCCTCTTCATGTATATAACGTTGCCTGTGGCTCAACAACACTGCGGTATAACGAACTGCCATACATACGCTGGCTCACCTTGACACACTGATGACAAACTGCTGTGAAAACTTCCGTTTCCGAGCTTCGAAACTGTTCGTGAAACACTTGTTTAAACTGAGACCTCGACCGCTCTTTTTTGACATTTTTTTTTCACCGGTTATTTGCATTTATTCAGCACAGTTGTAATATAACGCATTTTTTTTTTTTTTTTTTTTTTTTTTTTTTTTTTAACCTTTGTATGAGGGACTTTTTTTTTTTTTTATATTTTATTTAAATACAACATACACATGATACAAGCCAACAATTAGCAAATCCAAAACCGTGACAGACAATGTCAGTACACACACAATAAACAAAAAAAAAAAAACATTTTAACATACTGATATAACGAAATTCTACCGTAAGAAACCCAACCCGTTTACGGGAAAAAAAAACATACCGACTACAAAACAGAACGTCGGAGTCATAAAAACATGTAAGAATAAGTCCTATAATCATGTATATATGTATATACATACACATGCACATATACACATACATGTATGTGCAATATGTTCTTACAGCACAGACTGGTGTTATACTAGAACAAACAAAAAAAAAAGGACTTATCACAAAAAAAAAAAATAGACAAACTAAATACATAACATCCAAAACAGAAGTGTCAGAAAATGTCAGGTACACACAAAAAACATTGAACACAGTGATAATAACAAATTCTACTAAAATAACCCAACCAACCGACTTCCAAACAAAACAGTCGGAGTCATTATAAAACATGTAGGAATGAGTCCTACAAGCACACACACACACATATACATATATTATCCCATATATAATTATATACATATATATATATATATATTATTATATATATATTATATATATATATATACATGTATATATCATACATTACATATATACACCACACACGTTTTACATTTTACGAAATGCATATACACACATAGTGTATGTGCACTTGTTCGTACAGAACAAACTGGATCTTACATAGAAATAAAGCTCTAAATGACTTTTCACCAAATAAACTAAAAAAATATTACACCCAATGATAAAAACTATACCTAGACATTGGTTCCCAAAACCTTACACACACAAAATTAATGTTACCTATTAACACTCAATATATAATATGACCTTCCAGTCAAATGAAGGGTTTTATATAAACCCCATCAAATACTTTTATATTTTCGAAACATAGGTCATTTTGTACCATTCAATCGATAAAAGAGAGACGTATGACAAGGATAAATCTACATCAGATTCGAATGTATAAACATATCCTCACAATATACATATAAATTTTAAACCCCTATATAAGATGGTTCTCATAAAAAAAGAGAAAAAACAGAAAACACATACTACTTTTGACTCTGTGATTTTACAAATTCATAAAGGTCTACATACCCGGAGCCCCGACGGCTCCTGCAAAAAAAAACTTTACCCACATCTACCACCTTGCAAAACATCAACCTTCCTCATCAGGCTTCCAATCACCCCAAGAGGACACACCACTGAAGAGCCCAACCCCCTTGCTCCACCCGTCATCAAACGGAGTAGACGTTCAACAGTAAGTTCACGATATCCCTCCGGAAAACTAATTGCCCACCTTCCCCCATATAATTGTTTGTTCCTACATGCGGTCCTAAAAAAAAAACGCGCCAACGCTTTTTTACCAAATGTTTCCCTCCACCTCCCTCATCCCCAAGAAACATGCAAGTAATCAACTATTACGTATCTGATAGCCCTCCCCCCCTCTTTGGGTACCCTTCCATATCTAACATTAAAGCCTGAGGGTTAAATCTGTCCCCCCCCAATAAAAAGAAAACCCTCTTCAACCCAATCTTACCACCTCCAAAGCAGAACAAAAATATACTACATGAAAAGCCGGGTTTCAACTTCCCCAAAAAAAACCCACATGATGCCTCTCTCACAAAACCCATTCTTTCTTGCACCTCTTTCGATGCTAACGTCCCCATAAGAAATCTATATACTAATTCCCTCGCTCTTGCCGGTATCTTAATTTACTAAATTCCCCCCATATCACTCTCCAATCTATGTGGGATACATGCCATCCCTTGCATTGATTCCTGACGACGACCCACACCACTAACCGTTTTACCTTGAGTTTTTTAACATTGCGGACCTTTAACATAAACCTCAACATATTTCACACTCCACTAAGTCCCTGCCACCCACCATTTGGGGATATCCCCCATCACCTCCCCCCCCCGAAGACCCCTTTCCCCGCTGCCCGAATATACCTCTGCTTCAATATAGTGCCTTCACCCTAGACCCTAATGCCATCAATCCCAATCCTCCCTGTCTTCCGCAGTCATTACCACATCTTTACCCAACCACGCCCCCAAAAACCCCACACATACCTTAAGGCTTTTCTTTGTAATTCCATAATATCCTGACTTCTTAAGGGGAAAAATTTCCCGCCACTCCCCCACCTTACTATAAATCAGTGTATTTACCACCACAACCCTTTGATGCAAGGTTACATCCCCGGCCCTTAAACTCCTGAGCCTACTCAAAGCTCTGTCCATTACCATTTCTGAATTAACCCCTGCTCTCTGTACATCTGCTAAATACAAATCCCCCCAAATCTTTAGCTATCTACAGTTATCTACCCAAAACTCCTCCCCAAGGCCCCCCCTACCCAATTGCCTACCTCCAGCAACCGTGATTTCTGCTTATTAATCTCATCCCATTTGCATTCCCAAAAATCTCAATTACCCTTCCCACTTTACTTAAATCTTCTATCTCATTAATTTAAAACAGTTGTATCATCTACATAACCAACAATATTCCACAAAATCCACCTCTCTCCCCCATCCTTCCCATCCCCACCATCAACCAGAACATAGAAAGGATTCTCCCATACATGCAAAGAGTTTTTGGGGGAGAGTGGACACCCTGCCTTAAACCCTCCCCATGCTTACTGAACTACCCAACCCCCATTTACCTTACTCTATCGATGCATTCTCATAAAATTGTCCTCACCATCCAACCACCTCCCTCCAAAACCCATTCTCACCTACTCTCAAACAAAAATTCCCTATCCACATAATCATAAGCTTTCTCCCAATCCAGACCTAGAATACCTCCCTTACTACTACCCTCAAGGAAATCCCGAATACGTCCGGGACTACCCGCATACTCCTCCCGGGATACCAAATTGTCCCCCATGTATCACCGACCCATGACCTTCTTCAGTCTATTACCCAAAATTTTCGCAAAAACCTTGTAATCAGCAGACATCAAAGATATTGCTCGGTAAGCACTCAACTCTCTTCCTCCCTCTTCTTTGGCACCAAAACTATGCAACCCGTACTTTGCGATGTGCCCAACTTCCCAATAGTTAACATATGATCCAATAGCCTAACAAAGCACTGCCTAATACACCCCCCAATGTGCTTTAAAAAATCATTTGGTAAAACCGTCTATCCCTGGTGTTTTCCCGGTACTCATACCGAAAAATGCCCTTTTCCCCCTCAACCTCACTTATACCAAACCCCCAAACCCACTCTATCCCGCTCACTTAAAACGCTATGAAACCCCCCTTTAAAAATACCCTCCCAGGAACCTCCCTCCCTCCAACTCCATTTCTCCCTAAACCCAATATCAGCATAGAGACTCATACTTTCTGTATTGGATAGGACTCGACCCACTGGATACCCTCCCACCCCCGGGCTTGTCTCCAATTGTAGAATGGTGGTTACACTCTGTCGGTCCCTAAATTTACATAAAAAAAAACCCAGACGGCTTATCACCCCACAATACATCCTCTAACCCCGCCCTAACCCTAATTGCATCAAACCTATCATTGTGTAATTCAGCGATCCTGCTCCGCAGACTGTCATGTCATCCCCCTACCACCTCCCCAACATAACAATCTTGCAACTGTCCCTCCAGATAATTTTGCAACCCAAACGCCACCCCGCCTCTTCCCCTCCCCTAACCTTAAAAAAATTCGCTATCCCGGTTTTGCCTGCATTTCCACCAATCTAACAGATCTATCTCCTGTCCCTAGCCTCCCAAAAAGGCAACCACCAAAACACTGAAAAAAGGCCCCTCCCTCCTCCTTAAGAAGTCTTACATTTAATTTCCAGTTACCCAGAATAAATACGCACCACTCCATCCCACATCAAATCTGCTATTACCGCCCTGTGATCCGAAAACCCCACATCGAAGGTTTGCACCCCCACAACATCTTACCCTGCTTAATATAAATTCTGTCCAATCGCGTTCATATACCCTACGGACGAACGTGTGCTCCATAGGTATCCCCCCTCCCCACCACATCAACAACCCCATTAAACTCGCAATACATCCCTCAGCAAACTCAGCCACAAACCGCCTCTCGGTTCGACATCACCACTCCCAATCACACAATTCCAATCACCACCTATTACTGTTATAGCAGGCAAACCTCTCAAGTGATAGCATACTCTCTGACAAAATCTACTTTTACCCCGGTTTTGCTAGTTGCTGGCATGTAAACTCCTACAAAACTAGCTCGACTCTCGCCCCAGACACCATTTCCCCCCTCACGACCCCCCCACCCCCCCCTCTTCCCAGCCGTGACACGCAAGGGGTTTGGGCTCCTTTATCGCCACTGCTACCCCACCTTTCAGTTGCAAACCACTGGTAACATACATCCGATATCCTTTTAACCGCAACACACAACCAGCCCTATGATTATGCTCTTGCAAAAAGCAAATATCTACATCAAACCGCCGTAAAAACCACTCCAACCAAACTTTCTTAACCTCAGTCTTAAGTCATTGACATTTAACGGACACTTCTGAAAAATTTTAGAAGTGGCGGCTTTCCCCTATGCGCTGGGGTTTACTCGCTGCACTTTTACATTACGTATTCCCTTACCACTCGGTTATCCTGTGCAGTCACCTCCCCCCTCCCCCTCCCCCTGTGCAACTCAGGCGCACCTCTACCACTATGTGGCATCGCTCCCCCAACCGCTGCCCATGACTTCTTCCCCCGGGCCCCTGCCCCGGGGTAATAACCTCGTCTATCTCTGATTTCCGCAGTTCTTTTTCTAGAACTTCCACTTACACACATCTCACCCTCAGCGGGAAACCTCTGGTGTACCTCACGGCCACCACACGCTCAGCCTTATCTTACTCAAGTCTTTCTCCACAATTTTTTGTCCCTCCGCTCTCCAATTCACATAAACTGAGGACACCTTCTGCACCGGGCTCATCCCCCTCCAAAAAAATCCTTGATGACATCTGCCAGTAAACCCTCCTGAGTCGAAGCTTCCTGGGCTAAAGACTCCTCAGATAACACCTTCGGACTCCCCCGACCCCCCTGGGATAGTGACACACGTCTCCTCCCTCCCCCACCTCCCGGTCGACCTCCCCGCTCCAGAGATGGCCCCCCGAGGGCAACAGAGCCCGGCACCAAAATCACACGACTGTTGTATCACAATCGGCGTTTCCAGGAAATTTGAGGAGCCCGCTTCCTAGGACACTGGGCTGCATGTGCTCATAAGAGCTGCACAGACGACATGTTTTTTCTGACCCGCATTTGTACACATAAACCTGTGTTCTACAACCGGTCATCGTTACATAGGATGGTATAGGCCTTGTTAAAAACATTTTAAGGGTGTAAGAACCTTCCGGCATTCCTTCATACGGACCATCCCTCCATACCCCCCTGGTTGCAGAATGCACTGTCCCATAATGCGAAAAAACTCCTGTAGTTTCCCTACGCCGTAGCCTCGAAGGGTACATTCCCTACCCTTTACCCATGTGAAGTACTTAGAACATCATGTAACACAACATCCATCGCTGAATTCACACTCATGCGTTGTTCCTGGTATGCTCGACAATTCTTGTGTAGAAGCCGGCTTCAGAAATTTCACGAAGATTCTTGTCAAACCATTAAGAGCGACGCCATATAATTCCTCGTTGGGGATACCATATGTGTCCCTGATGATGTTAGGGAGAAGTACGTTCATCGTATCTCCACTTAACGTACCACGAACCAGCTCTATGCAGATAGTATTTACTCTCCGTACTGTATGTTCAGCCATTTTGATATCCCAAAATGAGCAGCGCACGTCCACACTACTCAATGGTTGTTGATGTACTGGGGTAGCTCGCCTGAAAAACAGCAGAGGGGTGCTGAGCACAACCTCACTCCACCGTAGTCAGGCAGCGAAATCACGCATTAAATGAGGTATGGTGACTCAGTTTGTGCTTCACCGGAGACTTAAAAAACTCTCTACGTGAGGAAAAGGTGAAAAAATAGACACACATGCAGTATAATGCGAGCCTTTAATGACTACGTTTCGCCCACAAAGTGGGTTTTATCATTTATTCAATAAAGTAAAGTATTACAGTGCATTTGTGTCTTTTTTTTTTCATCGTGTTGGTATTTTATATCTGCAACTTGAAGAAACATCCAACGTCCACCAATTTTAACTAATAAAGTTGGCCCTGGTCTTCCAACAGTTGTGTGGAAACACATGAATGCCACCATTTCCAGCCGTGGTTAAACCATTCCTCTCTACCTACTTCCCACTCATCCTTCTTACCTATGAGTGAATGACTGACTGCTTTACGCTGAAGAACTGACCACCTTTTAAGCCTGAGGAACTGACCAAAATTATTTTTACTGTCTCAAGATACGTATACCCCTGCGTTCGACCGAAGAAGCCTGCTGTGCATGCAAAGCTCTTCGACATTAAAGAGGGCCCGGGTTCGATTCCCGGCGGGTGGAAACATTCGACACGTTTCCTTACACCTGTTGTCCTGTTCACCTAGCAGCAAATAGGTACCTGGTTGTTAGTCGACTGGTGTGGGTCGCATCCTGGGGGACAAGATTAAGGACCCCAATGGAAATAAGTTAGACAGTCCTCGATGACGCACTGACTTTCTTGGGTTATCCTGGGTGGCTAACCCTCCGGGGTTAAAAATCCGAACGAAATCTTATCTTATCTCTCTTATCTTATCAAAAAAGATGGTACTTGTTTAACACAACAACACTATGTTATCTTGGTAAAGAGAGTCTTCTACAACTCCTTTATTTAACACATATTTAGCGTGAACTGTTTCCCCCTAGAGTACCACACTAACCTGTGATAAATTTCATACGAGTGGCTAAGTATCACAGATGGAGAGGACGAGGAGAAACCTTCAAAACAAAGCTAGGAAAACATCTCATATCAAGGTGCATGACAAGAGTTATAGAGAATATACATGCTATTGCGGTCTTGCCGTCAACGGAGACATGCAAGGTAGTTTCGGTGCGGCGGACAAGAACATCATGAAAAGTAAGTAGGGAGTTTGGCTGCCTTTCAGCTTTACATGTAGCAAATGTTAAAAAAATAAGAAGAGATTCGAGAAAAATAAAGTCACGAGTTCAGAGAGAGAAATCATCTACACAAGGAAGTCAGCACAGGACGTAACTATTTCAATATAAAGATTAGCAATAGTGATTTACAAGGTAAAGAGAGCCTATACTGACACCAAAACTTTAAGAATAGTATTTACTACATGAAGGAGAGTTAAAATCAACACAAACACTAATAAGATTAAGAAAGACATCAGAAAATAATGGGGAACACCCTACGCCAGCCTACCTTCCTATTATTATATTCATACATTACACTAATAAAACAAATGCTCGTATTTGGTCGATAATTCTGTTCTACATTTGTATGCAACTTCTGTAAATTAATTTAACACATTCATAAATGCAGAGTCTAGCATTTAGAACAGCACTTAAGCAATTCTTAATAAACAGTATTCACCTTTCGTTTCTGCTCAATATTAGTATAGGAATTAGCACTGATATTAATTTTGGTTTTAAGCAAAAGAAACTTTTAAAATTTAAATAATTTACATTGTTGTATCTTAAGCATAAATAGCATAAATACATACCTTTGACTTTTCATATATAATACTAGCTAGTACACGGCACCAAGGAAATTCTCAAATGAGAAATATTTTAACCTCAAGAATCTGTTAGACATGTCATAAGCACTTGCCGTAGCTTTCTTGTGATCCTTCCCGGCTCACACACCTAACACTTGCCTGTATTTAACAGTAGCACTTTTCCTATATATATTTTTTTTGTCTAATTTAGCATCACTAAACTCATTCCACTGTTGACCTTGTTACTGGCAAGTCACAGTCGCTCTTCCTCAAAAAGTATCCCTTCGATCCCCGTCGGGGAGGGGAATTTGTAACCCACACACCGTCGCCTTTACTCTTTCACGATTCTTTCGTATCGTGTAAAGATTAAACCAGCCAATGGAGTTATAAGAACATAAGAACGAAGGAACACTGCAGAAGGCCTACTGGCCCATGCGAGGCAGGTCCAAGTCTCCTACCGGCTTAAGCCAATGCACCCAACCTAGTCAGGTCAGGTCACATTGACTTAAGGGAGGAACACGGCAACCGACCTGGTAGCTCAAGCTATCAGGTCCAACTCACACCCACCCACATCCACTCATGTATTTATCCAACCTATTTTTAAAGCTACACAACGTTCTGGCCTCTATAACTGTACTCGGGAGTTTGTTCCACTCATCCACAACTTTATTACCAAACCAGTACTTTCCTATATACTTCCTGAATCTGAAATTTTCCAACTTAAAACCATTGCTGCGAGTCCTGTCTAGGCTAGATATTTTCAGCACACTATTTACATCCCCTTTATTTATTCCTGTCTTCCATTTATGCACCTCAATCATATCACCCCTAATTCTACGTCTTTCTAGAGAGTGCAGATTCAGGGCCCTTAGTCTATCCTCATAGGGAAGGTTTCTATACATGGGATCAACTTTGTCATCCTCCTTTGTACATTTTCCAGAAAATTTATATCCATTCTGTAATACGGTGACCAAAACTGTGCAGCATTATCTAAATGAGGCCTAACCAAGGATGTATAGAGTTGAAGAACAACCTGACTCCTATTATTTATGCTTCTTGATATGAAGCCAAGGATTCTATTAGCTTTATTGCGAACACTTATGCACTGTTGTCTTGAAAGTTAAGACATGTGCAACATCTGGATATCTTTATTGTAGTAGACGTTTCGCCATCCAGTGGCTTTATCAATACAGATTCTAGGACATAATAGGAAGACAGTAGAACTATATACAAAAGATGAGGTAATCAGTCCCTCGGCCTTGGAGTTAGTGTTCACAGCATCGTGGTGGAGGAGAGTCTGGAGCAAAGGCAAGAAGACTGGCGCTTTTTATAGGCGTCAGTGAATGGGACGGGCAGCAGACGAGGGCAGTCACTGGTAGGCGGGATTCCCCAGTGGAAGTAGGTCCTTCCCAAAGAGATGGGTTAGTTGCAGCAGCCGTGAAGAAGGTCTTGTAGATGTCCTCTGAACCAAGATTCCATGATGTTGCAGTGTCTGACAAGTTGTGCAAGAAAGGTATAAAAATACCGACAATATGAAAGTTAAGACACATGTGCAACATCTGGATATCTTTATTGTAGTAGACGTTTCGCCATCCAGTGGCTTTATCAATACAGATTCTAGGACATAATAGGAAGACAGTAGAACTATATACAAAAGATGAGGTAATCAGTCCCTCGGCCTTGGAGTTAGTGTTCACAGCATCGTGGTGGAGGAGAGTCTGGAGCAAAGGCAAGAAGACTGGCGCTTTTTATAGGCGTCAGTGAATGGGACGGCAGCGGGACGAGGGCAGTCACTGGTAGGCGGGATTCCCCAGTGGAAGTAGGTCCTTCCCAAAGAGATGGGTTAGTTGCAGCAGCCGTGAAGAAGGTCTTGTAGATGTCCTCTGAACCAAGATTCCATGATGTTGCAGTGTCTGACAAGTTGTGCAAGAAAGGTATAAAATACCGACAATATGAAAGTTAAGACACATGTGCAACATCTGGATATCTTTATTGTAGTAGACGTTTCGCCATCCAGTGGCTTTATCAATACAGATTCTAGGACATAATAGGAAGACAGTAGAACTATATACAAAAGATGAGGTAATCAGTCCCTCGGCCTTGGAGTTAGTGTTCACAGCATCGTGGTGGAGGAGAGTCTGGAGCAAAGGCAAGAAGACTGGCGCTTTTTATAGGCGTCAGTGAATGGGACGGGCAGCAGACGAGGGCAGTCACTGGTAGGCGGGATTCCCCAGTGGAAGTAGGTCCTTCCCAAAGAGATGGGTTAGTTGCAGCAGCCGTGAAGAAGGTCTTGTAGATGTCCTCTGAACCAAGATTCCATGATGTTGCAGTGTCTGACAAGTTGTGCAAGAAAGGTATAAAATCCCGACAATATGAAAGTTAAGACACATGTGCAACATCTGGATATCTTTATTGTAGTAGACGTTTCGCCATCCATGGAATCTTGGTTCAGAGGACATCTACAAGACCTTCTTCACGGCTGCTGCAACTAACCCATCTCTTTGGGAAGGACCTACTTCCACTGGGGAATCCCGCCTACCAGTGACTGCCCTTGTCTGCTGCCCGTCCCATTCACTGACGCCTATAAAAAGCGCCAGTCTTCTTGCCTTTGCTCCAGACTCTCCTCCACCACGATGCTGTGAACACTAACTCCAAGGCCGAGGGACTGATTACCTCATCTTTTGTATATAGTTCTACTGTCTTCCTATTATGTCCTAGAATCTGTATTGATAAAGCCACTGGATGGCGAAACGTCTACTACAATAAAGATATCCAGATTTTGCACATGTGTCTTAACTTTCATATTGTCGGTATTTTATACCTTTCTTGCACAACTTGTCAGACACTGCAACATCATGGAATCTTGGTTCAGAGGACATCTACAAGACCTTCTTCACGGCTGCTGCAACTAACCCATCTCTTTGGGAAGGACCTACTTCCACTGGGGAATCCCGCCTACCAGTGACTGCCCTCGTCTGCTGCCCGTCCCATTCACTGACGCCTATAAAAAGCGCCAGTCTTCTTGCCTTTGCTCCAGACTCTCCTCCACCACGATGCTGTGAACACTAACTCCAAGGCCGAGGGACTGATTACCTCATCTTTTGTATATAGTTCTACTGTCTTCCTATTATGTCCTAGAATCTGTATTGATAAAGCCACTGGATGGCGAAACGTCTACTACAATAAAGATATCCAGATGTTGCACATGTGTCTTAACTTTCATATTGTCGGTATTTTATACCTTTCTTGCACAACTGTTGTCTTGGTTTCAGATTACTGCTAACCAGAATAAATGACTCCATCAAACTAGCCCTTGTTGCCGCTGTAAGGACCCGCTTGCAGGTCAAATTCACAGCTATCCACTCATTGAAGGACTCATTATTGTGGTCTGTACTGACTACAATGAAGCATCAAACTTCATGGATTACACTCAGTGACCGACAATTCAACATATCTCATTCATTCTTGCTGGCGAAACGTTCTGTTTTTGTAAAACGACTGGTCAAGATCGTCACATCTTTATCAACTGCTGACCTGAAGACCTTTATCGAAGAACAAAACACTTGGAGCTCAATAGGCACCATCACACGAATTCCCAACGTCTCTTTAATGATCAAAATCACCTTTTCAAACATAGCTATGGCTACCCAAGCGCTTTCTGATAACTAGCCATCTCATATTACCATATACATCCACGCCACATAGAACCAGAACGTTTCTCTCATATCTCACCCTGCTGGAACTGTTACTCTTACCATCACTCAATGAACGACTGTCCCATTAAAGAAAAGAAATTCTGTTCCAGCTGTGGAAAAGAAGGTCAATACTTCAAAGCCTGCACCCCACCAATGCTACTCCAACATGCCTAAACTGCAAGGGTACTCAATACCTTTACAAATAAATGCACTCTAAGAAAAGAAGTGCTGTCTAAGAAAATCAAAGAAGAAGCTAAGAAAAACAGCCTTAAATCGCCGACATATGCAGCCATAACAAAACTCTAGTCCGACACCACTAGAATACTTCAAGCCACACAACAGTCTGTCTACCCAACAACTCCCACTCTTCACTTCCAGACGCGGCTCCCTCCAAGGTGCTGTATTGCATGGTTGATGCGCACCTTGCTAATGCAGCTAACCCCGGCACCTTCAACACCACCATCAACGAACTATTCCGTCTTAACAACATTCCTGATTTCATTATTCCGGATTCCACACCATCAGCTGACATCTTCAAGATTCTTCCTAACTTTGAAAATTTCTCTACACCTGCCTAAACAACTGTTCCAGAACCTTCCACAACCACCTCCACGGCCGTCAACACTGCTCATCCTGCATCAACCACAGCCTCCCACGTCTCCCAACCTGCTGACACATCACCATCACACCTCTCCACTACTGCTGTCCCACAGTCTCCTGCCAGCACCATCGTAGATTCGCCCTCTGAATCCTTTTCTGCAGAAAAGGAGGAAGAAGTTGATGACTTCTGCACCAGCTCACCTACTTGGGACAACCTGACTTTCTACACATCTCCTTCTAATGAGGACACCATGACCTGCACAGAGCTGTACAAAGGGCTCTGTGGTGGGGCTGTCAACTTTTCTCGTGAGACTCCACATCATTTCACCCTTACCCAAGTTCTGGAGTTCATCAAACCACTCGTTTTACTTTTGGTAACAAAACAAAACTGTTCCACCTCTCCAGAACCAACTTCAAGAAATTTGAGAACGGCTCTTCTACAAATGTTCAGTGGTGATCTGTACTTAGTTCTGTGACGATGTGTCTAGTGCACTGTGAATCTGAACCAAGACGTCCTCCATTGAACAACTTTACCAGCAGCTTAAGGAGAAGCTTAATGTGGCTAAGTTCGAGATACGGCGATTGACAGAGGAAAACAAGAGGATTCATAGTAATCCTCCTGTTGTGAATCGTCAAGTCAAGGAAGGAACTTGGACAGTTGCTGGACATCATGGAATGAAGCTTAGGATCAAGAGGACGGATGGAGAGGTAGAAATGACGAAGAACCAGGAGACTAGTGTGGAAACTTCGAACCCATTCTAAGTGCTGCTACCCGAAGAATGTGAGTCGATTACTAGGAACGTCACGACGAAGAACAAAAAGGAAGGTAAAAACATTGTACTTGTTGGGAACAGTCAGATTAGGTGCATGGATAGGGCCTTCTACTTGAAGGATAGGAGTAGGAAACAGAGGGTTTGCTTTCCTGGGGGTGGGATGGAGGGTAACAGCCGGCTTGACATCATGAATGGTAACGGGATCAATCCTATTATTTGCCTCAGTGCTAGAGACAATGATGTAGGCAAGCGAGAAGTGAGGATTTAGTTAGAAGGTATAGGACAACAACAGACATAATCAGGAAGGATGGGGGGGCCCTGTTATATGTGCCATTTTGCCAAGATGTTTTGGAAATGAATGGTTGTCCAGAGCAACTGGTATAAATTGTTGGCTGGACAAACACTAAGGATAATGCAGTACCATTCATTGACAACTGGGACCACTTCTGAGGTAGAAATGACATGCATGCCAGGGATGGGGTTTTCTCACTAGTTCAGTTCAGGGTGTTAGGACTTTAAACTAGGCTTAGTAAGAGGTATGGGTTTAGAAATGGAAAACAATGAGTGTGGAAATATTGACTTAGGCTTTGTAAACGGCATCAGTCTTCAATGGCTGATGCATCGTATGACACGGATGAAAGGTTTCATGGGCTTAGGCTGTGTAGGCACAAATTTTGATGGATTCTGTGCAATAACTGGAAAATGTATCTTTTGGTCGGCTTTAAGCTTTTAGTGTTGATGCGTTTGAATATGTCCCGCAATTCGATTGCAAGCTGGCCATGTAGGTTGTAGATAGTAAGGCAGGTGTTGCGGGGTGATTCATCTGCATTAAGGGCTTCCAGAAAAACAAAATGATAAGTGGTAATATTGAACAGTTAATTATATATGTACCAGATGACTATATTGAATGTTAATGTCAGTGGACCCCACCACGTTTTTTTTTTTTCAGTCAGTCCCTAAATTTGCATACAGTCCACTACATAAAGTTTCCAGAATTACTGGTTTTATACAATATTCATGTATAATTTTTGATCCCGGTTTTGTGAGCGTGGTTTGAGGGTTGTGGGTATCGAAGGAGACACTTTCCTGTGACCTAAAGTGACTTAAATCCCACGTACTTCAGAGATGCAACAAAAATTGGTAAGTAGTATTTACCTTAGTTGCCTCTTAACCCAAATTACCTGTACGTAAATGAATTTCGTACAGACGATTTCTCTCAACAATATCAAATCCCTTAGCTAGCACAATGACCTCCTGACGCTTCTAGATTCCTTAAAGACAACCTTCTTCTGTATTATTCTTATTGAAACCTGGCTTAAGCAAGACACAATAGACATCTACACACTACCAGATTACACAGCAATTCACAACTGCAGGCCAGATCAAATTGTGGGAAGTATTGCCATCTATTGCTCTAATGAACTAACTTGTTGTAGGTAAAATTGGTCAATTAGCAAGAACTCATTTAAAATTAAGTCCTTTCTAAAAAAAATTCTCTTATACGTTTATGTTACTGTAAAAATTAATAATTTTATTATGTTAATGTGAAAAATAATAATTTTGTACCAAAAGTACTTTAGAAAACTTACCTAACCTTATTATAACAAGCGTAACTTAATTTAGCCTAATCCAACTAAATCATTAGCTGCCTGACTGCGGTGGAGTGCGGTTGTGCATAGCACCCCTCTGCTGTTTTGTCAGGAGAGCTCTCATAGCAACAATATGGCGCTGAGTATCCGACGTAGGGTGAACACTGTCGGCGTGGAGCTGCTTCGTGGGGCGATTTCCCCCTCTACGGCGCAGGTGTTACTTCCGGCAATCATCAGGGAAACGTACGGAGTGCAGGATGATGAGGTTTATGGTGTGGCCCTGAATGGGGCCTATCGTCTATTCGTCAAGTTGAATTCGACGGCTGTGTACGAGTCGTTAGTGACGAAATTTGAGTATGTGAGTATTGATGTAACTCAGCTGTCAAAGTGCGACTCATAGACGTTTCTCGCCACTATACGTGGGTGAAGTTGCGCAATGTCCCCTTCGAGGCTGACGAGGAGGACTTACGGAAGGTGTTTGCAGCTTATGGTACCGTGCATCTGGCAACCCAAGGCAAGTGGGCGGCAGGTGCGTACGTGGGACGTCCGGAGGGTAACATTCTCCCTCAAAATGACACTGAGGCACCCCGATCCCGCCCATATGTCGTGATGCCGGAGTTTAGGACCCCAATTCTAGTGGCGTATGCTGGGCAGCGACGGACATGCAGGTTGTGTGGAGAGTATGACCATATGGCGGCGACGTGTGGGAGGCAGTGGAGGGCGCCGGCGCAAACAGGTGGTGCACCAGTTACAGGTGTGGATGTCGTAGAGGAGAATTCCAAAGGAAACCGAGGAGATGGCCGTCTGTGGAGTGAAATTGTAGAAGAGTCTCTTGTGGTGCATGTTGAGCGGGCACGAGTTGTGTGGAGCCGAAAATGGCCACTTTGCCGGTGACGGGGAGGAAGTGCTCATTCAGCAGGAGGTGCAAGAGCTGGGGAGGAGCTCGACGAGGTATTGAAAACTTTCCCTTCTTCGGGCGAGGATAATGGCTTGGTCCGTGAAATGGTGCCTGAGTTTGACAGGAGAGTGTGGCGGGACAGGCACGGGAAGGAAGGAGGACAACTGCAGGCACAGAGAGGAGTCACCAAGCTCTGTGCGACAGGTCACAGTAGAGGTTGATGTTCACTGTGAGGAATCTTCGGTAGACAGTATGGCGGTAGAGAGTGTTACGAGGAAGAGGGCGGCTGCGTCAGACTCAGATGATGTCCTGACGCCCGCGCAGAGGTCTGGGAGGAAGGATGTATATTCTCGTGACAGCCAGGATAAGAGGCATCGAAGAGGGGGGGGGTGGATGGTGACAAACCACATGTTGACCCTGGGGCAAGAGGCCCTGGGAAGGGTGAGAGGAGAAAGGGTTGGAAGCTTAGAAAGGCCTTAAGTGCATGACTGTGAATGTGAATGGACTGTGTACTGGTGTGAAGAGGGAATGCTTTCGTATGTTCTTACGTCGATACAGAGTGGACGTAGTCTTTCTACAGGAGCATAATTTCAGGGAGGGTAGAGTGCTCGAGGTGGACGGGTATACGGTGTTGACTCTGCCATCGCACGTTTGAAAGGTGGTGTGGGTTTATTGATAAAGGAGGCGAGCCCAATTTGTGTTGCAAAGAGGGGGGGGGGGGGGGGGGGGGGGAGGGTGTTGCGTGTAGATGGGTGGTGGATGGGGCAGAGGGTAACCTTTGTAAGTGTGTATGCACCAGCTGAAAATGATATGAAAGTCAAGAGGGATTTTGTGTGGGATGATCTAGTTTTTGCTTTCCGTGGTTTACCTGAAGTGGCCATCGTAGGTGGGGACTGGAATTGTGTGATCAGGAGAGCGGATGTGGAACCACGAGGGGCGGGGCATATGTTGACAGCATTACGCAATCTTTTGGTGGACGTTCAGTTGAGGGATGTGGTAGGTGGGGGAGCGTGGGAGGTGGAGCATACTTTCGTGAGGCGAGGTTACGCAGCTAGGTTGGACAGGTTGTATATATCTCATAAGGTATTGTCAACGTCTGTCCGTACTCTTGAACTAGCTTTTTCAGATCATAGGGCGGTTGTCGCAGAAGTAGAGTGGGATTCTCTAGCTTGTATCTCTAGGGGATATTGGAAATTAAATACGAGTCTGTTGGAAGATGAGGAGGGGTTGGGGGGTTTTACGGAGCTGTGGGAGAGATTAACTGAGGAGGTACAAGGTGTGGAGGACGTGGTGACGTGGTGGGATGGTGTGGCTAAGGACCGGATTCGGCATTATTATGTGAGGGAGGGGAAAAGGATTAATTCTTTAAAATTTGGGTTGATTAATTATTTGGAGGACAGGTTACGGGGTTGTTATGTAAAAGGGACAGTAGAGGGTGTCTATCCGATGGACGACATTATGATACTTAAAGAGCGGTTGCGGGAAATTCAGGACGAGCGGTTCCAAGCGGTGAGAGTAATGGCGGGGGTGGAGGAGGTGTTATGGGGAGATAGGCCGTCTTCGTGTGTGTTGCTGCAGACAAAAACAACGTCAGCAGCAACAGCTATTCCATGTTTGGAGGTTCTTGAGTCGGTGGGAGGGTATAGGGCGGGTCAGGTTATCCACACTACGGATGGGATGGGGTTGTTTGCGGATACGTGGTACGAAAAGTATTGGCGGGAGGAAGGGGTAGGATTAGGGGATTTAGAGAGGGTGTGGAAGTGTGCCATGTAGGTTAGGACACAGTGATAGGGAAGCTTTGGGGGGGGACATAACTGAGGGGAAATATGGAGAGCTTTGAGTGCCATGCGAAAGGGCAAAGCACCGGGAATCGATGGACTGCCGGCGGAGTTTTATCAACAGCATTGGGAGTTAATAAAAGGTTTTTTGGTGAGGTTACTGAACTTGATGAAGGTTAAGGGAAGGTTGGGTGAAAGACAGGCAACAGCTGTAGTAGTTTTGGTACCGAAGGGTAAGGAACAGCGTTCGCTCAGGGACTATAGAACAATATCGTTGTTATGCGCGGATTATAAAGTTATTTGCAAAAATTTTAGGAAATAGGCTCAAGTGTGTTGTAGGGAGGGTTGTATCGGAAACCCAGTTTGGGTTGCCAGGTAGGTCTATGGGGGTGGGACATGGTCTTTTAAGGGATTTCGTGGAAGAAAAAGGGGGGGAAAGGGGGGGATTTGGTTGCACTAGACTGGCAAGGCGCTTATGATAGGGTGGAGCGAGAGGCGTTGAGAGCTATCCTTAGGAAACAGGCTATGGGAAGAAATAGTGGATGGTAGAGGCGTTATATAGAGGGGCAATGGTGAGAGTACAGATTAATGGAAGATTAGGGGGGAGGATTGTATGGGCAGAGGTCTTAGACAGGGGTGTCCTATGTCACAGCTTTTATTTGCATGCATACAGGACCCTTTTATAGAATGGTGGAGCGCCATATGGGCGTTAGTGAAGGGGTTTGGGGGGGTACTGGGGAGTTTGGCCTGTACTCATAGGGTATGTAGATGATACCACTGTATTGGTTAGAGAGGGGATGTCCATAAACGCCTTAGATGGAGTGGTCGACACGTTTGCATGTGCAACTGGTATGAGGGTAAATTCGGAGAAGTCCATGGTTATGGGGTTAGGAACTTGGGGGGAGCGGGTCGAGTGGGTAGTGCAGTCGTAAAGAAGCGGGTGATGTCATTAAAAATTTGTGGTCTAATCTATGCAGATGATCTTGAGGTTGCACGTATTAATAATTCGGTCAGGTTGGTAGAAAGGATACTGGGTCGATTGGGAGCATTGCGGCCTTATCATTTGACCCTTGTGCAGCGTGCCATTGTAATAACGTTTTAATTGTATAGCAAGGTTTGGCATGTGGCTGCCGTGTTCCCTTTAACGGGGACGGCAATTGCAACTATACTTAGAGGGGTTTTTAAATTTTTGTGGGGTTCAGGTTGTGATTGGCTTAGAAGGGATGTAGTAATGTTACCTGTGCGTCAGGGGGGGGGTTGGGTTTAATGAACTTAAAGAGGAGGGTCAAATGTATCTTTATTAAAAGGGAGGTGATGAGGGAGGGTGTGAGTGGGGGGGGGTTGGTTAAGGTACACAATAAATTGAAATGCATGTTTTCTGGGACGGAGTTGAGGGAGTGTGAAACTATTTTGAGGGCAGTGGTGATGGTAGGGATCTGGGTAAGGTAAAAATAAGTAGGCTGTGTAGATGTCGGCGGAAAGGGTTGTGGCTCCGGTGAGGGGATTTTCCCCATGTATGACTGGGGATGTATATGGAGAAGGTTTGGTAGGTTAAGGTTACAACCCGTGGACGTGAGGTGATGTATCGGTTTTGCATGGGATTTTACCATCGGGAGTGGTCTTACGAGCTAGACGGGTGGTTGAGGGGGGGGGGTATGTGGAATATGTGGAGGGGAGGATTCTGCATTCCATGTAGTGTATTTTGTGAGGGGTTGGGGAGCGTCAGGGGTTGGTTTGAGCAGGTGTGTTGCATAAGATAAGTGGTCAATACTTCTCTGTTCTCTGCGGGCATTGAGTCTTGATGTGGGGGGTATGGATGAAAGTATTATTAGGGCTGTGGGGTACATTATGGTAGATTATGTCTACATTATGTGGGGAATGAGGGGGAAAGGGGTGAGGTGAAGAGGAGGGTATTGGCTGTTACGTTTTCTAAAACGTTGTGCCGTAATAGAGAACTTTATGGGAGGAGGTGGGAGCGGGATTTCTCTGAGGGATATAGAGACCTTACATTAGAGATTTTATTAAATTTGTAAATTAGGTGGGTGGGGCAGGGTAGGGATGGTACAATGTGTTATGTTGATGGGCTGTCAGGGGTGAAAACGGGGTCGCCTCCTGGTATGTAGCGGGTGAATGTGTATGAACTTGGGCGTATGATGTGTATTCATGGTCTGTGACGAGTATACTCAATATATGTGTTTGATTTTGCAGTAGGACATTGTTCTATATATGTTACTCATATGCATGTTGTTAGATGCTTGTAGAGGTGTCAGTGTGTTGGATCCTTGTTTATTAATATATTCTGTGTTTGATGAACATATTGTTTTACCTTATTCTCAATGCATTACGTTAATTGTATTTAACGTATACGGTGTCCTACTTTATAATTTACAAAGTGACAATATATGCATATTATGGTGTGTTTTGTTAATCATATACCAATGCAATTGGAATTAGTCGTTTATTGGTTATCATAGGTGTAGGGGTTTTCATGTATGGGTGAGGAGGGTTATTTGTGTTATCTCAAGTTCATGTTTATGTGGTTGTTTATGATTTATCTGTGTAAGACCTGTTTTTGTCTTTATCTATCTCTTGTATTGTATTGTTCTAAATAAAATATAAAAAAAAAATCCAACTAAATATATTTTAGATAAGTTTACAATAATTTAAAAATAAAAAAACACAATGAAATACATTTTTTCGTTAGGTTTAGAATTATTTTTGCGAAATTATTGCATACACAAATTTTCGCTTGCCTTATTCGGCAAGAAGAGCGTTGCTATTTAAAAATGCCAAAGTCGCAAGTTTTACCAATTCGGCACGACAAATACATATTAGCAAAATTCACTGTGAAAAAAAAGAAAACAACTCATAACAGTTGGTGCTATATACAGGAAACCTCATTCCAATATCTCAGCTTTTATTGATAAACTAAAAACACTAATAACACAATGACATGAACAAGCACCACCTACTGCTAGCTGGAGACTTCAACATTACCCTTGGACTAACAGATGACCAACCTGAACCAATTTCATTAACAGAACGAACAATACACTACCCATACCAGCTATAATAAAACCAACGAGTGCAACCATAATTGCCCATATGTGGACAAGCATACTAGCCCCCCCCCCCTTAAATCGGGGATAATTCCAGACAACACTACTGACCACTGCCCTACCTTTCTCCTAACAAACATTTGTAAGCAACCAATGGAATACAGTAAGTTCTCATTTCGACTCCATGATGAGGTAGCAATAAGTAACCTCACAGCAGAGCTAAGTTCAGTAGACTGGCCTACAGAGCCTTCTAATGCCAATGGTATCGATGAATGGATAGACATATTCCGTCTTAACAACTTTCCCTGTTTTCCCATTATTCCGGTTTTTCCCCCCCCACCATCACCCGAAAATCTTAAAGGATTTTTCCAAACTTTGAAAATTCTTTTCCCCCCTGCCTAAAAAAAGTTCCACCCCCTTTCCCAACAACCCCCCTCCAGGGCCCCGTCAAAAATGCTCATCCGCATCAACCACAGCCTCCCACGTCCCCCCAAACCTGTGAAAAAATTTCACCATCACACCTCCTCCATTTACTGCTGTCCCACAGTCTCCTCCGCACCATCGAGATTCCCCCCTCTGAACCCTTTTTTCGGGGGGGAAAAGGAGGAAAAAGGGGGTTTGATGCCCTTCTGCACCAGCTCACCTACTTGGGACAACCTGACTTTTTTTTTTTTAAACATCTCCTTTTTAATGAGGGACACCATAAACCGGGGCCCAGAGTGAAAAAAAGGGCCCTGTGGGGGGGGCCGCAACTTTTCTCGTGGGGACTCCACTCATTTCCCCCTTCCCCCAAGTTCGGGAAAGTTCATAAAAACCCTCTTTTTTTACTTTTGGTAACAAAACAAAACTGTTCCCCCTCCCCAGAACCAACTTCAAAAAATTTGGAAGGGCTTTTTTAAAAAGGGTTCCCAGGGGTTTGATCTGTACTTAGTTCTGGACGTGTGGAAAAAGTGCACTGTAAAAACTGAACCAAGACGTCCCCCTTTGGGAAAAATTTTTAAACCCAGCAGTTTTAAGGAGAAGTTTTAATTTTGGTTTTTTTTCGAGAACGGCATTGACAAAAGGAAAAAACAAGAGGATTCATGTAATCCTCCTTTTTGTGAAATCGTCAAGTAAAGGGAAAAGGAATTTGGGAAAATTTGCTGGACATCATGGAATGAACCCTTAGGATCAAGGGGACGGATGGAAGGGTAAAAAATGACGAAGAACCAGGAGACTAGTGGGGAAAAATTTCGAAACCCATTCAAAAGGCTCTACCCAAAGGGAAATGTGAGTCGATTACTGGGAACTCAGGGGACGAAAAACCCAAAAAGGGAAAAAGGAAAAACATTGAACTTTTTTGGGGAACAGTCGGGTTTAAAGGTGCATGGATGGGGCCCCTTCTACTTGAAGAAAAGGAGTGGGAAAAACAGAGGGTTGCTTTCCTGGGGGGGGGATGGGGGGAAAACCGGGCCCGGCTTGCCCATAAATAAATTAAAAAGGGGGATCAACCCTTTATTATTTCCCTTTAAATGCTAGAGCCCAATGAGGTGGGAAACGAAAAAAGGGTATTTTTTTAAAAGGGTTAAGGACAAAAACAACAAAATTTCGGGAAGGGATGGGGGGGCCCCCTGTTATATGGCCATTTTGCCCAAGATTTTTTTGGTTTAAAGGGTTTGTCCAGAGAAACTGGTATAAAATTGTTGGCTGGAAAACATTTAAGGGAAATAATGCAGAAACCATTAAATTTGAAAACCCCCTTGGGACCACCTTTTGGAGGTAGAAATAATCCCAATGCCGGGGATGGGGTTTTTTTAAATAGTTCAGTTCGGGGGTGTTGGGATTTTAAATAGGTTTAGAAAGAGGTAGGGGTTTTTAGAAATGGAAAACAATGGGGGGGAAAATTGACTTAGGCTTTGTAAACGGAAATCAGCCCTTCCTGGCTGATGCTTCGTATGACAGGGAAATAAAAGGGTTTTCCCATGGGCTTGGGCCCTGTGAAGGCCAAATTTTGAGGGATTCTGTGCAATAACGGGAAAATGTATTTTTTGGTGGGCCTTTAAGCTTTTTAGTTTTGATGCGTTTGATTATGTCCCGCAATTCGATTGCAAGCTGGCCATGTAGGTTGTAGATAGAATGGCAGGTTTTGCGGGGTGTTCATCTGCATTAAGGGTTCCAAAAAAAACCAAAATGATAAAAAAGTAATATTGAACATTTAATTATATATGTACCAGATGACTATATTGAAGGGAATTGTCAGGGGGAAACCCCACCACTTTTTTTTTTTTTTCAGTCATTTTCCCAAAAATTTCAATACAGCCCAAAATTTAACATAAATTTTCCCAGAATTACGGGTTTTTTATACAAAAATTATGTTTTTTTTTGCCCCGGGTTTTTTGTGAGCGGGGTTTTGGGAGGGTTTTTGGGTTTATCAAAGGAGACACCCCCTGTGCCCTAAATTTGACTTAAATCCCACGTACTTAAAGGGGATGCAAAAAAAAATTTGGTAAGAAGTTTTACCTTATTTGCCCTTTTTAACCCCAAATTCCCTGTACGAAAATTTAAAATTTTCGAAACGAGATTTCTCTCAACAATTTTCAAATCCCTTAGCTAGCACAAGACCCCCCTGACCCTTTTTTTAATTTTCCCTTTAAAGAAACCTTTTTCTGTTTTTTTCTTTTTGAAACCGGGTTTAAGCAAGACAAAATTTAGAATCAAACCTACACATACCTATTACACAGCAATTCACAACTGCAGGCCAGTTTAAAAATTGTGGGGAATATTCCCATCTATTCCCTCAAATTGAAAAACTTTTTGGGTAGGAAAAATTGGTCTTTTGCAAGAAAACTAAATTTAAAATTAACCCTTTCAAAAAAAAATTTTTCTTATACTTTTTTTTACTGTAAAAATTAATAATTTTATTATTTTAAATGTAAAAAATAATAATTTTGTCCCAAAATTATTTTAAAAAAAACTTCCCAACCTTTTTAAAAAAAGGTAACTTAATTTAGCCTAATCCAACTAAATCATTAGCTGCCGGGACTGCGGTGGAGTCCCGGTTTTTGCTTAGCACCCCTCGCTGTTTTAAAAAGGGGGGAGTTTTCATAGCAAAAATAGGGGCGCGGGAGTATCCGACGTGGGGGAAAACACTGTCGGCGGGGACTGCTTCGGGGGGCGAATTTTCCCCCTTTTACGGCGCAGGTGTTTTTTTCCCGGCAATCAGGGGGGAAAAACGTCGGAGGGGCAGGATGAGGATTTTTTTATGGGGGGCCCCGGGAAGGGGCCTATCGCCCTTTTCCCTTTAAATTTGGAATTCGACGGCTGTTTTCGAGTCTTTTAGTGACAAAATTTTGGAGATGTGAGTTTTTGATGAAAACTCCGCTGTAAAAATTTGGCGACTCATAGACGTTTCTCCCCAAAAAACTTTTCGTGGGTAAAAAGTTGCCCCAATGCCCCCTTCGGGGGCTGACGAGAGGATTTTAACGGAAGGTTTTTGGGCAGTTTTTGGTACCGGGCATCGGGAAACCCAAGGCAAGTGGGCGGCGGGTGCTTTCGGGGGACGTCCGGGGGGTTTAAAATTCCCCCTCAAAAGGGACACTGGGGCACCCAAACCCGTCACCCGTCGTGATGCCGGAGTTTAGGACCCAAATTCTGGGGCGTATGCTGGCAGCGAGGGGGAAAATTGCGGTTGTGTGGAGAGTAGGGACCATATGGCGGGCGGGGTGTGGGGGGCCCGGGAGGGCGCCGGCGCAAAAGGTGGTGAAACCCATTTTAAAGGGTTTGTGGAGGGGTCGAAGGGGTTTTTCCAAAGGAAACGAGGGGGAGGGCCCGGGCCCTGTGGAGTAAATTTTTAGAAGAGCCCTTTGTGGGCATGTTGAGGGGGCACGATTTGGGGTGGGGAAAGCCAAAAAATGGCCCCCTTTGGGCCGGGTGACGGGGGAGGAAGGGCTCATTCGGGCAGGGGGTTTGCAAAGAGCTGGAGGGGGAAAGCTCGACGGGGTTTAATTAAAAACTTTCCCCTTTTTTCGGGCGGGATAATGGCTTGGTCCTTGAAAGGGTTCCCCTGATTTTGAAAAAAAAGGGTGGGGCGGGACAGGCAGGGGAAGGGGAAGGAGGAAAATGCAGGCACAGAGAGGATCCCCAAAGCTCTGTGCGAAGGCCCAAAGTAGGGGTTAAAGTTCACTGTGAGGAATCTTGGTAGACAGTATGGGGGTTTTAAGAGTTTTTAACGGGGAAGAGGGGGGCTGCGTCGGGACCCCAGAAAAAGCCCTTACCCCCCGCGCAGAGGTCTGGGAGGGGGAATGTAAAATTTCTCTTTAAACAGCAGGAAAGGGTTGCATGGGAAGGGGGGGGGGGTGGAGGGTGAAAAACCCAAATGTTGCCCTTTGGGGCAAGAGGCCCGGGGAAAGGGTGAGGGAAAAAGGGGTTTGGGAAGCTTTGAAAGGCCTTAAGGAGGGCCCTTTAAATGGGGGTTTGGACTGTGTACGGGTTTGTAAAGAGGGAATTTTTGGGTATGTTCTTACTTTCAAAATACGGAGGGGAGGGAATCTTTTTTAAAGGAGCAAAATTTTCAGGGAGGGAAATTGCCGAGGGTGGGGGGGTTAACGGTTGGGTTAAACTTTTCCATGGGGCCCCCTTTTTAAAAGGTGGGTGGGGTTTTAAAATTGTTTTAAAGGAGGCGAGCCATTTGGGTTTTTGCAAAAAAACGTGAGGGGGTGGGGGGGGGGGGGGAGGGGGGTTTGTTGGGGTTTTAAAAAATGGGGGGTTAAATGGGGCAGAGGGTAACCTTTGTAATGTTAAATGCACCAGCTAAAAATGATAAAAAGGGTCAAGGGGGTTTTTTTGGGTGTGGGATGTTTCTAGTTTTTATTTTTCCTTTTGGGTTTTACCTGAATTTTGGCATCGTGGGAGGGGGGAACGGGAAATTGTGTGTTCGGAGGCGGGAAATGGGGCCCCCAAAGGGGCGGGGCAAAAGGTTTACAGAATTAGCAATTTTTTTTGGGTGGCCTTTCATTTTAGGGATGTGGAAAGGGGGGGGAGCTTTGGGAGGTGGGCTTAATTTCTAAAGGCGAGGTTACGCACTGGGTTTGGAACGGGTTGTATATATTTCAAAGGTATTGCAACGCCCTGCCCGAAATTTTGAAACTAGTTTTTTTCGTTTCTTTGGGGGGCCCGGTTTGTCGCAGAAGTGAGTGGGTTCCCTCTAGTTTGTACCCTCTAGGGGATATTGGAAATTAAATACGAGTCCTGTTGGAAATGAGGGGGGGGTTGGGGGGTTTTACGGGGGAGGGGGGGAAAAAGATTAATGGGGGAAGGTAAAAAGGTGGGGGGGACGTGGTGAGTGGGGGGTGGGTGTGGCTAAGGCCCCAAAAATTCGGCATTTAATTATGTGAGGGGGGGGAAAAAAGGAAATTAAATTTTTTTAAATTTTGGGGTTTAAATTAATTATTTGGGGGGACATTTAGGGGGGTTTGTTTGTAAAAGGGACGTAGGGGGTTTTGTCCTACCCGATGGACGAATTAGGGAAAACTTAAAAGCGGTTGGGGGAAATTCGGGGGAGGGGGTTTCCAAGCGGTAGGGGAAAGAAATTTTTTCAAAAACCCTTTTTTTAGGGGGGGGGAGGTGTTAGGGGGAAAGTAGGCCTTTTCGTGTTGTTGCGAAAGAAAAAAAAAACAACGCCCCACGGGAAACCAGCTATTCCATTTTTGGAGGTTTTTGAGTCGGGGGAGGGTATAGGGCGGGTCGGGTTATCCCACTAGGGATGGGAGGGGGTTTGGGTTTGCGGATACTTTGGTACGAATATTTATTGGGCGGGGGAAGGGGGGGTTGGATTAAAAATTTTTTTGGGAGGGGTGGGGGTGGAGTGTGCCATTTTAGGTTAGGAAACAGTGATGGGGAAGGGCTTTGGGGGGGGACAAAAGAGGGGGAAATAGGGAAGTTTTTAAAGTCCCAATGGGGAAACCCCCAAAGAAAGGGAAATTTTCGATGGACTGCCGGCGGAGTTTTATCAACAGCATTGGGAGTTAAAAAAAGGTTTTTTTTGGGTGGGGTTTTAAATTGACTTGATGAAAAGGGGAATTAAGGGGGGGGGGGGAAGGTTCCCGGGTGAAAGACGGGCAACAGTTTGTAGTGTTTTTTTTACCGAAGGGTTTAAAAACAGCGTTCGCCCCCCAGGGCCCTATAGAACAATACCCTTTTTGTTACCCCCGGGGGGATTATAAGTTATTTGCAAAAATTTTGGGAAAAAATTGGCCCTCAAGTGTGTTGTGGGAGGGTTTTTTAAGGGAAACCCCGGTTTGGGTTCCCGGGTGGGTTTCTAGGGGGGGTTTGGGACAGGGTTTTTTTAAGGGTTTTCGGGGGAAGAAAAAGGGGGGGGAAGGGGGGGGGGGGTTTGGGGTTGCACAGACGGGGCAAGGGTTTTATGATAGGGTTTTGACGAGGGGCGTTGAGGGGCTTATCCTTGGGAAAACGGGGCTAGGGGGAAGAAATATTTGGGGGGGTTTAAGGCTTTTATATTTGGGGCAATGGTGAGAGAAACAAAAAAAAAGGAAGTTAGGGGGGGGGGATTGAAATTTGGGGCAGAGGTTTAGAAAAAAGGGGGTGTCCTATTTCCCCGCTTTTATTTGCATGCATACGGCCCCCCTTTTATGAATGGTGGAGCGCCAAAGGGGCCCGGTTAGTGAAAGGGGTTTTTTTTTGGGGGGGTTTTCCCGGGGGGATTTTGGGCCTGTACTTCATAGGGTATTAGAGGGATCCCACGAAATGGTTAGAAGGGGAGGGTCAAAAAACCCCCTTTAAAATGGAGTGGCCCGAAAACGTTTGCATTGAAACGGGTATGAGGGGTAAATTCGGAGAAGTCCGGGTTATGGGGGTTGGGAAACTTGGGGGGACCCGGGTCCGAGTGGGGTAGTGCAGTCTTTAAAGAAGCGGGGGGAAAAGTAAATTTAAAAAAATTTGGGGTCAAATTCATGCAGATGATTTTTGAGGTTGCACGAAATAAAAAATTCCGGTCAGGTTGGTAAAAAGGATACGGGGGCCCGATTGGGAGCATTGCGGCCTTATATTTCCCCCTTTTTGGGAAAGGTCCCAATTGAAATTTAAACGTTTTTTTGGTTATACCCGGGTTTTTGGGCATGTGGCTCCCGGTTTTCCCCTTTTAACGGGGACGGCATTTGAACATACTTAAAAGGGGTTTTTAAAAATTTTTGTGGGGTCAGGTTGTGATTGGCTTAGAAGGGATTTTGTAAATTTTACCGGGGCGCCCGGGGGGGGGTTTGGGTTTAATAAATTTAAAAGGGAGGAGGGTCAAATTTTTATTAAAAGGGGGGTG
This sequence comes from Cherax quadricarinatus, assembly GCF_026875155.1. NCBI lineage: Eukaryota > Metazoa > Arthropoda > Malacostraca > Decapoda > Parastacidae > Cherax > Cherax quadricarinatus. The sequence goes on along the minus strand of NC_069435.1, from coordinate 11,096,139 downwards.
ATGAGGGAGGGGGGTGAGTGGGGGGGGGTTTGGGTTAAGGTACAAAATTTAAAATTGAAATGCATGTTTTCCTGGGGGGGGTAGTTGAGGAGTTGAAAACAAATTTTGGGGGGCTTTGGTGTGGTTAGGGATTTTGGGTGGGGTTTAAAATAAGTAGGTTTTGTTGGGAAATTGTGCGGAAAGGTTGTGGCTCCGGTGGGGGGGGTTTTTCCCCATGTATGATTTGGGGATGAATATGGAGAAGGTTTGGTGGGGGGTTAAAGGGGTTAAAACCCCGTGGCGTGAGGTGATGAAAATGGGTTTTTGCAGGGGATTTTCCCAAGGGAGGGGTTTTAAAACGAGTTTAGACGGGGGGTTGAGGGGGGGGGGGTTTGTGGAATATGTGGAGGGGAGGATTCCTGCCCCCCCATGTAGGAAAATTTTTGTGAGGGGTTGGGGACTTTCGGGGGTTTGGTTGAGCAGGGTTTGCATAAAAAAAAGTGGTAAATACTTCTCTTTTCGCGGGCATTGAGTTTTGATGGGGGGGGGGAAAGGATGAAAGTATTATTGGGGTTTGTGGGGTAAATTATGGTAGATTATGTCAACTTTATGAGGGGAATGAGGGGGGAAAGGGGGGGAGGTGAAGGGGAGGGTATTTGCTGTTACGTTTTTAAAACGTTTGCCCGAATAGGGGAACTTTAGGGGGAGGAGGGGAGGCGGGATTTTCCCCGGGGGAATAGAGCCCTTTTAAATTAGAGATTTTATTAAATTTGTAAATTAGGGGGGTGGGGCGGGTGGGGATGGTACAATGTGTTTGGATGGGCTGTCAGGGGTGAAAAGGGGTTTCCCCCCTCCTGGTATGAGCGGGTTTTGTGTATAAAATTGGGGCGTATATGGTTTTCATGGTCTGTGACGAGTTTACTCAAAAAATTTTGTGTTTAAATTTTGCAGTGGGAAACATTGTTCAAAATTATTTTACTCATATGCATGTTGTTAGATGCTTGTAGAGGGTGTAATGTGTTGGAAACCTTGTTTTTTAATATATTCTGTGTTTGAAAACATATTGTTTTTAAAACCTTTTTTCTCAATGCTTTAAACTTTAAAATTGTTTTAAAACGTATAGGGTTTCCTACTTTATAAATTTAAAAAGTGCCCAATATTTTCATTTATGGTGGGTTTTGTTAATCATATACCAATCCCAATTAAAAAAAAAGCGTTTTTTGGGTTATCTTTGGTTAGGGGTTTTCATGTAGGGGTGGGGGAGGGTTTTTTTGTGTTATCTCAAGTTCATTTTTTATGTGGTTGTTATGTTTTATCTTTTGTGACCTTTTTTTTGGCTTTATCTATCTCTTGTTTGTATTGTTCAAAAAAAAAATATAAAAAAAAAAATCCAACTAAATATTTTTTAGATAATTTTTTTTTACAATAAAATTTAAAAAAAAAAAAACAAAAATGAAATACATTTTTTCTTTAAAGGGTTTTTAAAATTTTTTTTTTGCAAAAATTATTGCATCCAAAAATTTTCCCGTTTGCCTTATTCGGCAAGAAGGCGTTGTTTTTTTAAAAAATTTCCCAAATCGCAATTTTTAAACCAAAATTTCGGCACGACAAATAATATTAGCAAAATTCATTTGTAAAAAAAAGAAAACAACTCATAACAGTTGGTGTTTTTTTACAGTAAACCCCTTTCATTCCCAAATTTTCAGTTTTTATTTGATAAACAAAAAACACTAATAACACAATGACATGAAAAAGGGCACCCCCTACTGCTAGCTGGAACTTAAAAACATTACCCGGGGTCAAACCGATGCCCCAACCTAAACCCAAATTTTTCATTAACAGAACAAAAACAATACACTCCCCCATACCACCTATAAAAAACCAACGGTGCAACCAAAATTCCCCATATGGGGAAAAGCATACTCCCCCCCCCCCCCCTTAAAATCGGGGAAAATTTTCCGACAACACTACGACCCCCTGCCCAAACCTTTTTCTCCAACAAATTTTTGTAAAAACCAAGGGAAAATACATTTAATTTCTAAATTTCGACTCCATAAAGAGGAGAAAATAAGTAACCTCACAGCAGAGCAAATTTCATTAGACGGCCTACAAAAACCCTTTCAAATGCCAAGGGTTTTATCGAATGAATGGATAGAAAAACCCCCTAAACAAAATACATAGTTAATAAAAAACATTGTTCATAAAAACTAAACAGATCCCCAAATAAAAGACTTTTTTGCCCACGGCTTACTCACGCTTTTTAAAAGATCCATCGAAAAGAAAAAAACAATAAAAAAAACAGTTTTGACGGGGCTTAATAACCAGAATTTTTTTAAAACACTATACTCCTTTCCCTCATCAAATTAAAAAAATTTTAAAGGGGCAATTTTTACTTTTTAAAAATAGATTCACTAAAACGAGAGGGATAAAAAAAAGGCCCTGGAAGACACACTCAAAACCTGGAAACCCCCAAACTGAAAAAAGCAAGAAAAAAGGGCCCTAAAAAAAACCCAAAAAAAACCAAACCCCAAAGCCTATTGAAACAGCAAACGAATAAATGAACTTCTAAACCCATAGGTTTAAAAATCTCTTTGTTCGCATCGTATTGGGCCGTGCGGACGAAATGCGCAGTACTCCCATTTCCCCCGGGTTTCTGCGCAGTTTTCACTGATCAAACATGGGGATTACCCCGGGCGGGGAGGATTAACACATTTCTGCATTAAAGCTTTTAAGGGGGTTTTCTCTGAGCCCTGTACGATAAAACGTATTTCCCTTCCCTGCAATTTTTAAGGGATCTATAGGGCACCCCTAACGGGGAAAAGTATGGTGGGGCCCCTTTAAAAGGGATGAAAAAGAGTATTTTTTGAAGTTTCGAGGACCATTTTCAAAGCAGTGGGGGTGGAGGGTACCGGGAAAACGCCAAAATGTGCCTCAACTCAAAACATGGATTTTGTGCATGCATGACGTGTCTACTTACTTTTACGGGGGTACGGTGAGAAATGTACCCCTTTGAGGCGACTGTTTGGTATAAAAAGGAAGTTTTTAGAAATTACGGAGTCATTCATGAGGCTAGAGGAGGGGTAGGCGGGAAAGGACCATATGAGGGGGCCCCCCGGGAAAGGTTTTATACAACATCAAGATGAACCTTTTAAAAAAGCCTAACCTTTGTATGTGGAAATTTTACAGGGAACGAACTCCGGTTTTATGTGTCTTATGCGGGGGCAAAGGGAGAACGTGTCGTCTTTGCAACTCTTATGACCAAAAGCGGGGCCCAAAAGTTTTACGGAAGTTGCCCCCCTTTGGGGTGCCAGCCCCGGGGTTTGGGGGAGGTCCAGCAACGAGTGTGGGAGGGGAAAGGCGAAAATTTGGGGCTCCTCTATGGAAGTGAGGAGGTGGAGGAAAAGGGGGGAGATCCCGATGAGGACGTTGGGCACCCCTCCCGGGGGAGGAGGAGATCCCAATCCAACCCCCTGTGGGGGTGGAGGAAGTGGTTGGGGCGACACAGGGGGGCCTGGAGTCTGTGCTCCCCGGAATTCTTGGGGGGGAGACTTTTGGGAGGAAGGACATGGGATGGGGAAGGACCAGTGATAAGCAAACGAATTTCAAGGGGGAGTTGGGGAAGACGGAAAGTAAACCCGGGAATAGGGGAAAGGATACACTTGTGGTGGGAGAGGGTTAAAAACCCCCCGGAGGATTACCTAGGGAAAAGAGGCTTTTTGGGGGGCTCCTAGGAAGCGGCCCCCCGGGGGGTTTTTACCGAATTAGAAGACGTTTTTAAAAACCCTTGGGCCCAAAAAACCAAGGTAAGAAGGCCATGGGCAGAGGGGGTTTTGAAAATCCCCAAAAGGGGGGGGAGTACAGGGAAAATCGGGGGGGGGAGGGGCAGGGGGGGGAAAGGGGGGTTTTTTAAAAAAAAAATAGTAAGGGAAAATGTGAGCAGCTTATTGAAGGGGAGTTTTGAGCAAGCCACAAACGGCACAGAGGAAAACCGCCCCTTTTCCTTTACCCCCCAGGTGTTTTTAACGATAAAAACCCAATGGCCCCCAAAAACTGAAAATAAAAAGGGGATGGTTGAGTGGTTCCCCAAAAGGTTTTGACGTTTGGGTGTTTGTTTCTTTCAGGAGCATAACCCTAAATCAGGTAGCGAGTTGCGATTGAGAGGATATAAGTTTTTGAAGCATGGGAATGCTTTTTAAAGGGGAAAGGGGTTTGGGCCCTTTTTTGTAAAGGAACCAGTCCCCTTTGGGGTCATGGGGTGGGAGGAGGGGGGGGGGTTGTTCGGGTGGATGGGTGGTGGGGGGGGAAACAGGGGATGTTTTGTGGGGGTTTAAAAATGCCCCCCGATTGGTAACGTGAGGATAAAAACAGACTTTTTTTCGGGAAAGTTTTTTTTATTTTATTTTCAGGGGGTTTTCCTTGCAAACGCGATAATTGGGGTGATTGGAATTTGGGGATTAGGCTGCAGGGCGTCATACCTAGGGGGGGGGGGTGCGTTTTTGGGTGTCTTACGGGGTGCATTGCCGTGATGTCGGGGTCCCTAGATGTGGGGCGGCGGGGGGGGGGGTACCGGGCCCAGCCCCCCCTAAATTTCAGGGGGGGGTTTTGAGGGAAAAGGTTTTGGATGATTTTGTGAGGCAGGGATAGGAGTGGGAAAGGGGGTTTGAAAAAGTAACGTGGGTTTTATCGGCCACAGAGCAAATGTTGGGTGACCCTTGGGGTGGTTGGAAATTTCCCAGAATATAAACAGAGTTTTTGGGAAAATTTAAAAGTGAGGCTTTTCAAGGAAGATCAAGGTTGGTCCTTTCAGACCCGGTGGAAAGGGTTTTGGGAGGCTAGGGTGAGGAGGGGGATTTTTCCCAGGATTGGGGGGGGTTGCAGGCAAAAAGGGGCAGATTGCAGGGTTTTTTTAAAAGGGGGGAGGGGAAAGGGCCGCTGGAGGGTTTGGGGTTCAGAATTATTTGAGGGCCATTTTAATGATGTTATGGGGGGGGGAGGGAGGGGCGGGAGGAGTTATGGGGGAAAATTAAAAAGTCGTTTTGTGGAGAAGCTAATGAAAGTTTTATGCCTCAGGGTCAGGGAAAGGGTTCGAGGACGTACCCAAAAAATGATAAGCCCAAACCGGGAAAATTTTCTCCGAAAAATTTAAGGACAGACAGTTGAGGAATAAAACCCTGGGACATATAGTTGTGGGGGGAAAGGGGGGGGTTATGTGGGAGGGACAGGGTCTTTCTGACACAGTCAAACGTAGGTATAAGATTATTGGTTTTTCGGGAAAAAATGGAAAAAGAAAAGGGGAAAGGGGGGTTGGGTTTGAAAAAATTTGAGCTATAAGGGTTTAAAGGGGAGGGGGAGGGGGATCGGGAATTTTTGGAGGGGGGCATTACTGGGCCCAAAAGGGGGGGGAGGTGGTGAATTTGGGGTTTAGTCAGGGGAAAACCCCCGGGGAAAAGAAAGGGTTTTCTAATGATTTTTACAAAACACATTGGGAGGATCCCGAGGGGGTTCCCTAGTGGCGGGTTTTGAAATTAAAAATTTTAAATGTGGAAGGAAGGGCAAACCCCGGAACTGGGGTTTTTTGTTTTGGTGCCAAAAAAAAGGGGGGGGAGGGGAAGGGTTTTGGGGGGGGTTATCGTCCGTTTTCGTTTAAAGTGTAACGGGTTACAAAATTTTTTTCGAAGGTATTGGGGGAAAAAGGTTAAAGAAGGAATTTGGAAAAGCGAAAAAGAGGGCAGTATGGGATAACCCGGGGGGGAAATGAAAAATGGGCACAGTGGGAAAAGGGAATTTATAGGAAATGCCAGGGGGGGGGGCGTCCTTGGGTTTGGGGTTGGGCTCGGCCTATACCCGCGTGAAGAGGGGCTTTTTTTTTGGGGGGGGTTTGGAGAAATTTGGGGTTTTTGGGGGGGGGGGGTAGTGAGGGGGTTTCCCCACTCTAATAAAAAGGGGGGCTGTCCCGAGGGGGCAGGGTTTAAAGAAAAGCTGGGGGGGGGCGGTGGTTTTAAATTAAAAGGGTTAAAAGGGAGGGTTGCCCGCTGTTTGCAGTTGCTCTTTCTGTGGCAACCCTCCCCTTTTTTTTTAGGCTGGGAGGGGGAATTGCGGGGGGGAGGGGGGGGAAGCATGGGGGAAAATAGGGGGTTAAAAGTGGAAAGACACAACGGTTAGTTACGAGTGGGGAGGTTTTAAGAGAGTGGGGAGAGGTGTAAAGGAAATTTTGGGGAAAGTTTTAGGGAAAGGGATTAATTTAGCAAAGTCTAGGTTTTTTGGAAAAATAGGGAAAATGGGGGGGGGAAATTTTGGGGGGGGGGATTTGGGTGGGAGGTTGTTTTGAAGGCAATTAGGGTTGTGGGGTAAGGTTTTGAAGGGATTGCAGGAATGAAGGGGGGATTAACTCAAAAAAACATCACGAGTAGGGTTATAGGCAAGTTTAAAAAGGGTTGGGGGGCCCGTGAAGTGGCGTTACACAGAGGGCCCCTTTTGGGAAATTTAATCGGGGGTGTAAATTTAAAGGGCCGGGGGGTTTGGGGGAGGTGTTTCCCTTTGAGGGGCAGGGTATACAGGAAAAAAAGAGGGGGGTTTTTGAGGTTTGTGTGGGGGTTTGGGGGTAGGGTTTGGGTTTTCCAAGGATGGGGGTCCCTGACGGGGGTGAAAAAGGGGGGGCTAGGTTTGTTTGGGCCCTTTGGGCCTTGGGGAAAAAGGCATTAAAAATTAAACAAAAGGGATCTAAGGGTGGGGGGAGGGGGGGGTTAGGGTTGGGGAAAGGGGGATGAGGGGTGCTAGAAAATGGTGGGGTTGGGGAGGGATTTGAGAAAGTGGAAAAATGTTAAAAAATCATGTTAAAAGGGGGCAGGTTTAAAAAAGGGTTTAAGGGAAACACAGTGGGGGGTGTTGGGGTGGGGAAAAGGGGGTATTGAAGGGGGGTTTCGTTTTCCCCCCTGTTAAAACGGGGGGGCATATGGGGGGGTTCAGGAAGCTTAGGATACCAGCAAAAGGGGTTTTGGGGGATGGTATTCGTTTTTATGGGTGGGTTGCTTCTAAGCCCCATGTTGCCCTAAGTGGGGTTTTGGGGAGAAGGCAACAAGTTTTTTCTGGGGGAGGGGAAACTGCCTATCATGTGGTATATTTTTTTTTTCATCTTGGGCGTGGTGAGAGTCTGGATGGCGGGGTTATTTGGTTTTTGGGGGGGGGGGAGTTGGTCTTTTTCTTAGATCTTTGTTTGATGGAAAGTTAGTGGGGTTTCAAGTGAAAAAGGGGAGGCTTTGAAAGTATTAAAAGGCAATTATTTGCATGTTTCTTGGGGTTTAAAGAGGCAGATTAAAAAGGGGAGTTGAGGATAAAAGCGTTTTTGCAGCAAGGTTTTTTTTTGGAAAAAGGTTTTAGGAAAAGATTTAAAATATGGGGGGAGATGGGAATCCAAAAATTTTTTTGGTAGGTTTTTCGTAATCTCACGTAGCACAACTTCTCAGGGAACAGGGGGGGGGGCAAGGGGCGGGTTTTTCCTTTAAAGTGAGGGGGGGGGGGGGTTGGGTTTAAGGGTTTTGGGTAGGGAGGGTGGAAAAGGGGATGAGAGAGTGGATAGTGAGGGCATACATTCGTGAATGGGTTTTGTTCCCGGGAGTTATTTTTTTATTTGCGTTTTATTACCATGGTTTCATTCAGTAAAAACCTGGAACGTCATACATTTACATATTTTGGGTTTGGGGATATTTTTTGCAAAACCCCTGTCAAGGAAAAAGGGGGCTTAAGCAGCTGTTTTGGTGTTTTAATTTATGCAATTCTGAACATGAAAAAAAAGATACTGGGAAAAGGAAAATTTTAAATTAAACCTCTTTATTGATATTAGATGTTTTAAAAAATTTAAAAAAAAAGAAGGAAAAAACTGTTTTGGCAAGAAATACGTTAGTATCGGATAAGCTTTTAGTTTTAAACAAAAGTAGCTGCCCCCTTTTGGGTTAAACGCTTTTTTTGATTTTAATAATAAAAAAATACTTTCCTTTAAAGTAAAAACTTTTAAAAACCCCCATTCATGTCAAGGATGGGGTACTTTTTTGTTTCAGATAGAGAGAAATTTGGATCTTAAAGTCCAGTCATTAACAAGTTTGATCTTAACTAGGATTTAGGGTTTGTTGTAGGGGGGGGCCTTTTTAAAACTTCATTGAGGGGGTTTTCCCTTTCCCCCTCCTTGTGTGGGGAGTCCCAAATTTTAAAATGTTTCATTTTGATAATTCTAGTCTTGGAATTTTAAATTAAATATTTTCATAAGCTAGTTTTTAAAAACGAGGAAACATGTAAAAGTAAATTTTCTTAAAATTTTAGTGTAAATCCATGCAAACAAAGTTTTTTATGACGGTTTGGGAAATTTTATTGGGTTTAAAAGCTTTTTTTTTTATTGTAATTTTAAAAAATTGTGGGGTAAATTCTTCCCCCTTTTACAGGTGTGTGGGGTATAGCAATGTAATGTCCATATTGGGTTTTTCCCTTTTACTTTTATTTTTTTGTGTTTTGTTTTGTTATGGGACACCAACTTCTTTGGGAAAATTTCAATTTAAGGGTTTTAAAGAAAGGTTTGGGTTTTTAACCCTAATTTTTTAGGGGACTTTAAAGGGATTTCTTTTAAAAGGGCATTTTAATATTTTTGTCTGCACGGGTTATTAATTATTGTAAAAGGGGGGGTTTTGTAGGGCATTTTTGTTGGATTTTGTAATTGGGGGGTAATATGGCTAACAGCATAGTGTTATTTGAAGTTCTGGGTTTTGTGATAGAGGAATTTTTTAATATCCCGAAAAGTTTTCTTTTTTTTAAACCCCTTATACATTCTTGTATTTGTTGTAAGTAAAGAAATGGGAATGAACGGGTTTTATGAGAATGTTTTTTTGTATATAAACTTTTTATGTACAATGTAAATAAGTGTGACATTCTTTTTTATTTTAGCCTTTGTTTTTTGAAAACGGTTTGTTTTTTTTATGGAAAATAATAAACCCCCCTGAATGTTCAGGTTTTGGGGTTTTCCTTAAAGGGGAGTCACATGGTTCGGGGATTTTTTGGGGGGTATCAAACAATTTTTAAATTGAACGTGTTTTTTTTTAAGTATAAGTTTAGTGCTGGGTAGGGGGAAAGTGGGGTTTGTTTTGGGTTTTTGTATTTAATGGTTAAAAATTTCTTTTGTTTATGTGACGTATGTATAGCATAATGTAATAATGTGTATTGTGGGTTTTTTTTTTTTTTTTAAAAAAAATATAAAAAAAAAAAAAATTTCCCGCCTATTGATACAGCTAAAAGAATAAAGGGCTTCTCAACCTTAGGAACAAATTCGCCAGTAAAATTTCAGAAAAAAATCCCAGGGGTGAAAAGATGGAGCCCACCCAACATCCCTTATCTTGGGGAACCCGCCGAGCCCATGAAAGCCACCCTGGGAATTTTTAATTTTCTTTAAAAAAAAAAAACAGGAAAAAAACAGCCATGTCCCCAATTTTTTCCACCCCATAGCCCCCGCCCCAAAAACTCTTTAAAAAATTTTTAAAAAAAACAAAAAAATTCGGTTTCCCCCTCACCCGCCAAAAACAAATTCCCCTTTTTAACCAAAAACTCCAGAAAAAACCCAAAAACTAGGTTTTTTTCCCCAAATCCCAAAAGGCCGTTTTTTACCCCAAAACAAAACCCAAATGACCCAATTTTTAAAATGCCATTACCAATCCAAAAAAAAATTTCCCCGGGAAAATCTTTTTCACCAAAGAAAACCCCCTTTTCATAACCAAAAAAAAAGGATACTTCAAACCCCCCCCCAATAAGGGCTTCCTTGAAAAAAAGGAAAAAGGCCCATTAAAAAAAATGGGAGGCCTTGGAACGCCCTCAATAAAAATTTAAACCCCCCAAACCCTTTTTTAAATTTTGGGCCCCCAAAAAACCTTAGATACCGGTAGACACAAATTAGCTTCCAACCCCAACTTGCCCCATTAAACATAATTGTTTAAAAAAACCAAAATTTTGCATTACTTAAAAAACCCCCGCAAACCTTTAATGGGGAACAGGGCAAGGTTTAGGCCCCCCCCTTTTTCCTTTTTAAAAATTAATACCCTTTTTGCAACAAATAAGGAAAAACCCTTACTCTTAAAACAAAAGAAAACAACCCCATTATCCCCAAAAAAAAAACCCTAAAAATTTTCCTCCAAATTTAAATATTTATTTTGAAAACACCTTTCTTAAAACAAGGATTACTTTTGGGGAAAAAACCAACAAATTTTCAAAAACCAAAACAATAATTGTTTGGCGGCAAAGTTTTTTTCCAACTTTTAAGCTTAACCCTAAAACCCCTTTAAAGTTTAAAACAATTTAAAAAGTAAAATTCCTGGGTCCAACCCCCTTCACAAGTTTTAACCTTAAATTCCCAACCATTTTCCCAAAAACAACAAAAAAAAAACCACAAAACCCCGGGGTTTTTACATCCAAAAAAAATTTTTTTTGACCCAAAACCCCTACTTACAAAAATTAAACCCGTTAATTTTAAAAAAAATTTTAGAAATTTCCCGAACAATTTTGTTTTGGCAAAAGGACCAATTTCAATAATTACATTTCCAATTTCCTTCTTCCCAAGTTTGTAAAAGGGCCCCTTAAAATCCCGCCGAAATTTTACCGGCCACGAAATTGCCAGAAAAAACAAAAAGTTCACCCTTTTTTTTCCCTTTACCTTAAATATTAAAACTATTTAAAAATTTTTTCAATTTTGGCCTAAATTTTCCCGGGCTTCCACAACGCAAACCCCCCAAACCCTTTAAATTTCCCCAAAATTTTAAAGGCCCAAAAAGTTTTAGTTTCTTTTTATTATTAACTCCCAAAAACAACTCCCAAACCCCCTTTTTAAAGGGGGGCCCAAACCCCTCACTATTTAAAAATTCCCTTCACCCCTTTTACAATTTTTTCCCAAACCACAAATCGAAAAAAAATAATAAAATTCCCCCAAGGGAATAAATTCATGGAAAATTCAAACAGGGGAAAAATTTAAAACCTTGGTTTAAAACTTTCCCAAACAAGGGAAAAAATGGGCCCGAACTAACCTTCGCCGGGGAAAATTTGGGAAAATGATTAAAAGCTTTTTAAAATTCCGTTCCCTTTTTTTTAAAATACCCCCATTAATTTAAAAAAGAACAAACAAAAAATCCTCCCAAGGGGGGCCGGCTTAAAACAAATTTTAAACTTCTGGGGTTTTTTGGAAAACCCCCAAACCCTTTTTTTTAATTTTTAATTTTAAAAACCATAAGGAACGTTTTTCCAGGGTTACTTTTTTTTTCTTTTAATTAAAATTTTAAAAACTATTGGGGGAAAATTTCCCTTTAATTTAAAAGGTTAGGGTGTAAATTTGCCCCCAAAGAATTTCCAAAGGGACTTTTGCAAGAAATATGGGAAATGGGTTTTTGTAAAAAATTTTAATGGGGAAAAAAAAATTTATATTATTTTTTCCGGGAAAAGGTAAAATTCAAGGAAAATGTTTTTAAAAGGGGACAAATTTGATCCAAAATTTTCCCAAAAAAAATTTCCCAAAGAAAAAAAAAATTTTTTTGGGATTAAAAGCTATAAATACCCTCAATCTGAACGTATAAACAACGTAAACTTACTGTCACTATCTGCAACCCTCCCAAACCTGTAATTCTCTCCAATACACTTATTAAAGCCATATAGTTATACGATATTCAGTTATCTTGTACTTACTGTAATCTCCTAAATTTACAACTACTGTTATTACCCTCTTAATCTTAAGTTAGTCGTAAGTTTGCCCAAAATGCTCTACATATTCAGGGACTTTCGGCATGTACACCTAATGTCATTCATTCTCTTTTGTACAACCACTGTATCATGCTGAAATAAAATATATATTATTACAGAAGGGATATAAATACACTGGAAAATGTACAAAGCAGGGTGACAAAGTTGATCCCATGTATCAGAAATCTTTCCCACGAGGACAGAATGAGGACCCTGAATCTACACTCCATTAACGCGGGACATTGTAGAAAATGTATATAAAAAGCGTTTCATTAATAATGTCAGTGACGGGGTTTGTTTTGAAAATGGACGCGTATTAGTCTTGAAGAGCAAGCAGAACAGAAGAGGTGTATCAGTACCAGGAGGGCGGCGGCTGAAGCAGCAAATTATAAGATCTCGTGGTTTGGTGTGTGAGAAACAAGATTGGCCCTAGTTTGGTGTATGTGGTATATTTTAAAAGCCCTCTAGACAGGCTGTTATCCCTAGGCGCCAGTACATATTTTTACATAATGTAATAACTTTACAACTCTAGAAAGGCGTAGAATTACGGGAGCTATGATTGAGGTGTATAAATGGAAAACAGGAATAAATAAGGGAATGTAAATAAATTGCTAAAAGATATTTAGCCAAGACAGCACTCGCAGCAAGGATATAGGAAAGGACTGGTTCAGTAATAAAATTGTGGATGAGGGAAACAAACTTTCGAGTAGCGTCTCATATATGTCGTTCCGAATAGGTAAAACTTGCGATTTTGGCTTAAATAGTAACGCTCTTCTTGCCAAATAAGGAAAGCGACAATTTGTGTATGCAATAATTTCGCAGAAATCATTCTGAACCTAACGAAAAGAATATATTTCATTGTGTTTGTTTATTATTAATTATTGTAAACTTATCTAAAATATATTTAGTTGGAGTAGGCTAAAATAAATTGCGCTTATTACAATAAGGTTAGGTAAGTTTTCTAAGGTTCTTTTGCTACATAATTATAATTTTTACATTACCATAAGTAAGAAAAATATATCTTCAAACGTACAAGAGAAAATTTTAGAAAGGACTTAATTTTAAATGAGTTCTTGCTAATTGACCAGTTTTACCTATTCGGCACGACATATATAGATATATATTACGGTATTTATCAAAAGCACTGGTCAATAGACAAGTAAATATCACAAGGATAAATTAAAACACGACGTAGAAGGGATGTGTATATTTCGGTACTAATCAAGGATTCTTCACCAGACAACAAATATTGTTCACTGCTGACTCGACAAACCTTTCAAGCCTCGTCTAGGGACATGCCTTGATGCCGGTGGCCTCTTTATCCAAGGAAGTGGACCTAACCTCTTATCTGGATCAAATTTGGTTTCATCTACGTCACTTTTCACTGTTTGCTCCACATGTGTTTAGCGCTTATGCATAATAATAATTAATATAATAATAGATAATTATTAATAATAATACCCCCCCAAATAAACATTTTGGATGTTAAGTTTCAGCTTAGATGATTTTGTCACTTGCTACAGTTCCTCTCTTGTCTCTTTCTCCTCCATTTTGGGTGTGACTTCTCTCTCTGGGTACAGTATGAGGTTCTCCTTAGTGGGAAGTGACGTCCAGAATTCCATCATCTGTGAGACGGAGAACAAACACTATAACTGAGTAGTAGAGGAGGTATAATATGTTAGTGCTCAACTTGTGTAATATTATACCAGCCTAGATGTAGTTGCTGGGGTCGACTCTCAACTTGTGGTTTTCATTTTTACTGACCAACACTCATCCTGTACTCTCCCAGAGCACTCTCATGACCATACTAGTTAGTGTTCACCCACTCAGAGGCGTGGTAAGGGCGGGGGCCGCCCCGGGTGACACCATTTAGGGGGTGACACCATAGAACCTCTAAAGAAGGTGACACTAATGACCAAAACCATGCTGCAGCACCCTAAGAGAAAAATTCTTCGTTTCTATATAGCCTATTATAGGATTACAAGTACAAACAGGCCTATATAGGGGAAATCATTGATTTTGATGATGTGATAGATGATTTTGTAGGATTGAAGGCAAGGAAATGATATATCAGATTCTTTGAAATGTTAACTGTACTCAAGGTTAAATCGGAACTAGTGTTTTTCTTTATTTTTCAATTTTTTTTTCATTGTTCAAGATGAATAAATGTAGGATCTGTTGCTATACTCAAAGTGGTGTTTGAGTTTATGTTTCCTCAATATTACTACGATTATTTATTTTATCATTATTAAAGTTCTGTTTATGGCCTTTAAACGTTCTCATTGCTAAACATTAGTCACTGGTCATGCAGCAGTGATGTAACGGGAGTTTACTACCCCATCCCCCCGCCCTTGGATTTCATGGGGGTGACACCAAAGATGCCGCCCCGGGTGACACCAACTCTAGCGACGCCTCTGCACCCACTGTTATCTTTGTGGGTCCTGTTCTATAAGTTCATACATACGCTTCAACCGTTTTTCTCTTCTAGTTCATTCCACTTTTTGACAATTCTAAGGCACAAGCCTTAGAATGGTCAAAAAGTGGAATGAACTGAAAGAGAAAACGACTGATGCTCATAAGTCGTCTGAGTGGCTAGTTTATTGTGCACTCCATGTTCATCCTGTCAGCGGTAACGCAAAAATAACAAAAAAAATTTCAAATGTCACCATGGGTCTTATCAGACCCCACCAGGCATAATTACATCACGAAAAAATGTATTACAGGAATTTATATATATTACAATTTCTTCATATAGCTAGTGAACACACTACAGTAGAGAGTTACAATTTCAAAAACTTTTAATTATCTTATTACTACTAAAATATTACTCTATTGGGCTGATGAAATATTTCCTGGCACCCATACGTCTCGTGTGCCTATTTAACTTCCATATATTCCTCTTACTCCTGTTTTTCGGAAATTTGAATAGACTTTTTCCTCCCCTCTATCGCCTCTCCTGTTTTTTTTTTTTTTTTTTTTTTTTTTGTAATCTAGTGTTAAGCCCGCGACTTGCCACATTATTCTTTCCACAATATTTAGTTTGTGGACCAGATGTGGACGACACCGTGCTGGCGCTGCATACTCTGTGATGGGTCTCATGTCTTGCATGGCTAAGGAAAACAAAGAGACCCCCACGGTCCATATCAAAGTTATTTGCTTTTAAGAACTAACTACAGTCCAGAGAGTTACTCACCAAGTCGTAATAACAGGCTGCAAACAAACCACGGAACGGTGGGATTTAAACCCATGACAAGTGAATCATAAAATTCCAGGCCAGTGCGTCACTCGACCTGGAGTTTTAGGACTCACCTGCATGGGTTCAAAACTCAGCTGTGCCGTGGTTTATAGTCTAGTATCCTCCAATTCCGTCTGCATAACTGAAATTTTGATTATATAATATGCATAAGGTTCTCTTCCTATTCTTCCCTCCCTGGCCACACCTGCTGGCTTATCAAAGTGGTCGAGCAACGAACATGACATACAGGAAA
Source organism: Cherax quadricarinatus (assembly GCF_026875155.1). Taxonomy (NCBI): domain Eukaryota; kingdom Metazoa; phylum Arthropoda; class Malacostraca; order Decapoda; family Parastacidae; genus Cherax; species Cherax quadricarinatus. Next base: position 11,080,918 of record NC_069435.1, on the reverse strand, counting down.
AATGCATAGATATTAATAAGAAAGGTGGGACCATAGTTGTCACAAATACTTGTTATAGCCAATAATTCTACTGTTTCTGGTTCCACCACAACCATGTCCTGTTTGGTCCATGGTCAACCTGAGGTAGTTCCTGAACTAAGGTCAGGGATTCATCGACCACACAAAGCCTCTGCATTATTATTATTATTATAATCAAGGGGGAAGCGCTAAACCCGGAGGATTATACAGCGCCTGGGGGGGGGATGTGGAAGGCATTCAGGCTTAATTCGGGGAACTGGAGCACAGATCCAATTCTCTAAATCAAGAGCCCCTCACCAACATCAAGGAACCTTCCTTGAGGGGAAAGCCTCTGCAGAGTTCCTAGAATGTGATATAAACAGGGCAAGTCTCGAGCCAGTTATTAAGGTTACTGGTTCACTGCTAACAGCTTAACCAGATAGTTTATATCAGTAATCTGTAGCTACAGTATCTCTTTCTGTGATTTATTAGTGATGATAAAGTTTTGTACCCTTTCTCTACAACCTCTAATTGCTTATCTTCGTCTCTTACGTAATTTAGGAACCAAAACTAGAGAGCATAATAATTAAAGATGCGGTTTGTCAAGTGTGGCAGAGTCGATTTGTTTTTTGTGATAATTTGTATTCTAAATTATTGTCTTTGCAACCGAGCATTCTCTTGGCTTTGTTGCTCGCAGACATTATTATTATTATAATCAAAGAAAGCGCTAAACCGACAAGGGTCATATAGCGCTGCGGGGCAGCAAATAGTGCGGAGGTTATAAACAGCTGGGTGGAGAAGGGATCAGAGGTGAGGGAAGAAAAGGGTTGGAAGGGACGCGAAGGGCTGTGTCAAAGTTCATATGAAAAGGCAGTTCTGATAAAAAGTCAAAAAGTGATTGTGAATCAAAGAAGGGTTCGTCTGCAAGTAGAGAAAATAAAGTGAGAGTGGTAGGGCAGCGGTGTCGTTGGAGGTAAAGCCTGCGAACTCGCTGGTAAACCGGGCAGTCGACAAGAAAGTGAAAAACCGAAATAGGGACCCAACAAACCTCACAGAGGAATAGGGAGTCTATTCATGAGACACCCATGGGTAAGGCGTGTATGACCAGTGCAGTGCCGAGAGAGCGCAGTCTCCCGAGAACGGCAACGATGGTAAGATGGCCCCAAACCTAAAAGTGGTTTAATAGAATACAATTTGTTATGGTGCATGCCTGACCACCATTGTTGCCAACGGCCGCAAAGACGGGCCGAGATAACTGGAAAATAGTCCCTGAATGGAATACCCCTATAAGAAACTGGAAGATCTTGTACCGCTGACCGTGAAGCAGCATCTGCTTGCTCATTACCCTGCACACCAACGTGTCCAGGGACCCAGTAGTAAACGACATCTTTATTTTTGATAGCCACACGGCGCAACCATTGTTGAATAAGGAGGACTAATGGATGAGGGGAATTAAACTGTTTAATGGCTTGTAAGGCACTAAGGGAATCTGAAATGAACACAAACGTCAAAGGAGACATATATGTAATGCGAAGAAGTGCTATGAGAATGGCATACAACTCATCAGTAAAAATACTAGCCGAGTCTAACAAGTGGCCTCGGACAACTTCAGCAGGGAATATCGCCGCGAACCCAACACCATCAGAAGATTTAGAACCATCTGTACAAATAGCAATGGCATGGGCATGTGACCGGAAGTGCTCGAGAAAAAGAGAGCGAGTAGCAGGAGTGGATAAGAAAGTTTTGGCGCATGGTAGGGAGGGGGGAGAATAGACATGAACCATCAGAACTTTTTCCAAATTACATACATAGGGGAAGACGAGCTAATGGTAGACACGTAGTCTCGCCAACAAGTGCGTTTAGGGTCATGTATGATGTGGCAAGCAACTACCCTTGCCCGCTTAAAATCCAACAGACGCTCCCAGGTACAATTATAATAACGGCCCCACACCACACGTTTCAAACGTACTGCACAGGCGCATGCAGGAGACCACCAAGGTACGCAAGTCTGAGAATGCCTACCTGAGGTTAGGGGGATAGAACGTGCCGCCGCAGTTAAAACTAAGATCGAAAATTGGTGTGCCAGTTCATCAATAGAGAACGAAAGGGGGCCTTCACAACCGGTGGTAAGATGAGAGTATAAGTCCCATTCTGCTCGTGCAAATTGCCAGCAAGGGCTATGAAGCGGTCGGTCATATGTAGTAGAAGTAAGAATAATAGGAAAGTGATCACTATCATGTAAATCTGGAAGAACAGACCAAGCAAAATCAAGTGCAACTGATGAGGAACAGATAGAAAAATCAATGCAGGAGAGAGACTGAGTGTGAGAGTCAAAATGAGTAGGAGTACCCATATTTAAAACATGAAGAGGATGAGAAGCGAGAAGTCTCCAACTGATCACCAAGAGAGTCATAGTGCGACTCTCCCCACAGATGATGGCGAGTCTTAAAATCACCAAACAACAAGATGGGCGGCGGTAGAGAAGGAAATAAAAATGCGATACCTGATATACAGAATGCCCGGGAGGAAGAAAGATATAGAGAGCAAACTGTATGCTATCTGTGTAAATATGAGCTGCAGTATATTGCAACAGAGAACAAACAAAAACGTGTTGATTCGATATATCAACGTGCACAAGAGGCGCGCTTTCATTAAATGATTCATCAGGAAAAGGATCGGAAGAGTGTAACAGCACATAGCCCGAGAAGGGGTGAATGATAGCAGAACGAATTTTGGGCTCTTGTAATCCAACACATCCTGGGGACAACTGGGAGAGCAACACTTGGAGTTCTCCCTGATTGCCCCTGAGGCCACGAATATTCCATTGTAAAATGGTAACAATAAGAAACGATAAAACTTATGGTCTTTTAGAATCAGTAAAGTCAATGTGCGGGGGCAACGGTAAGTGTGTAAGCAAGGAGGAATCAGAATGCTGCGTAGGAAAAGATTGTTGCGAGAGTCATGAAAAAAAAGGGGTAGAAGGAGGCGCTCTGGTGTCCATCGAGGGTATCGTCTCCATATTATAGCTGGAGATAGCGTCTAACGTCTCAGCAGTTAAGGAAGCTGATGATACCATGATGTCAGAGGCAGGAGAGATAGAGCAAGTAGAGGTCGGAGTAACTATGGAGGCAACCAAAGAGGTCTGAGGGGGCGGGGAGTATGAACCTGGAGGGATGCGTTAGAATGGGAAGAAGAGTCCTGCAACAGAAGAGGGGACTACATGAGGGAGGGTGTGAACCTCCACCTTCGTGTGACAGTTGGAAAGGGGGTGAGCACTGGGCCCCGAAGTAGAAGATAGATTCAACTTTACAGGTGATAGACGCGAAGAAAGTGTAGGTCTGCGAGGTCTTGTAGACTAAGAAGCGAGCGAGCGAGATGAAGCAGTAGAAGGAAGAAGAGGTGTGAAGGTAGGAGTTTCAGAGGATAAAACCGCAAAAGAATTAGAAACAGGAAGACATGGTCGCAGAGGGATTGGGAGGTGGGAGGACTGTGGAGGTTGGAGGTCTCCGGGTTACTCGAGCATAAGGGACACGAGGTAGTTTTCCCTGAAGGCGGAGCTGAGAGACAGCCATAGTGTATGGAAGGTCCTCACACTCCTTAAGAGAATGGATCTCTCATTCATTACGATAGACTTGACAACCGCATGAAAAGAAGGAAGAGATTCATTGCAATTGAGACAAGAGGGAGGAAGACCAAGATGTATTGGAATGATCTGCTGCACCGCAGACCGGGCATTCCGCCGCAGATCTGCAGTAGTATTTAGCAGGGTGTCCAAAATGTCAACAATTATGACACTGTTGGGGAGTGGGGACTACTTTATGGACCTCTAGGCAATGGCCTGTAATATAGATAGAGGACGGAAGTTTACCTGGAGTTTACCTGGAGAGGGTTTCGGGGGTCAACGCCCCCGCGGCCCGGTCTGAGACCAGGCCTCATGGTGGATCAGGGTCTGATCAACCAGGCTGTTACTACTGGCCGCACGCAAGCTGACGTACGAACCACAGCTCGGTTGGTCAGGTACTGACTTTAAGTGCCTGTCCAGTGCCTTCTTGAAGACAGCCAGGGGTCTATTGGTAATCCCCCTTATGTATGCTGGGAGGCAATTGAACAGTCTTGGACCCCGGACACTTATTGTGTTCTCTCTCAGTGTACTCGTGGCGCCCCTGCTTTTCATCGGGGGAATGTTGCATCTCCTGCCGACTCTTTTGCTTTCATAGGGAGTTATTTTCGTGTGCAGGTTTGGTACCAATCCCTCCAGGACCTTCCAAGTGTATATTATCATGTATTTCTCTCGCCTGCGTTCGAGGGAATACAGATCAAGGGCCTTCAACCGTTCCCAGTAGTTTAGGTGCCTTATCATACTCATGTGTGCCGTGAAAGTTCTTTGTACACTCTGCAGGTCTGCGATGTTGCCAGCCTTGAAGGGGCTGTTAGTGTACAGCAGTATTCCAGCCTAGAGAGCACAAGCGATCTGAAGAGAATCATCATGGGCTTGGCATCCCTAGTTTTGAAGGTTCTCATTATCCATCCTATCATTTTTCTAGCAGATAAGGTAGATACACTGTTGTGGTCTTTGAAGGCGAGATCCTCTGACATTATCACTCCCAGATCCTTCGCATTACTTTTCCGCTCTATTGTATATTTAGAATTTGTCGTATACCCTGACACATTTTTAATTTCTTCAAGTTTTCCATATCTGAGTAGTTGAAATTTCTCCTCGTTGAACTTCATATTGTTCTGAGTGGCCCATTCGAAGATTTGGTTGATGTCCGCTTGAAGTCTCGCGGTTTCTTCGATGGAGGTCACTGCCTTGGTAATCTGGATGTCATCTGCAGAGGAAGACACGGAGCTATGGCTTACATCTCTGTCTATGTCAGAAATGAGGATGAGGAATAGAATGGGAGCGAGTACTGTGCCTTGTGGAACAGAGCTTTTTACAGTGGCTGCCTGGGACTTTACTCTGTTTATTATTACTCTGTGTTCTATTTGTCAGGAAGTTGTAGATCCATCTACCAACTTTTCTTGTTATTCCTTTATCACGCATTTTGTGTGCTATTACACCATGGTCACACTTGTCGAAAGCTTTTGCAAAGTCTGTGTATATTACGTCTGTATTTTGTTTATCCTCTACTGTATTCAGGACCTTGTCATAGTGGTCCAGTAGCTGGGACAGGCAAGAGCGACCTGCTCTAAACCCGTGTTTCCCTGGGTTGTGTAACTGATGGGTATCTAGGTGGTTGGCTATCTTGCTTCTTAGAACCCTCTCAAAGATTTTTTATGATGTGAGATGTTAGTGCTATCGGTCTGTAGTTCTTTGCAATTGCTTTACTGCCACCTTTGTGGACTGGGGCTGTCTGTTGTTTTTGGTGTGTGTGGGATGACCCCTGTGTCCATGCTCCCTCTCCACAAAATGGTGAAGGAACGCAACAGGGGCTTCTTGCAGTTCTTGATGAACACGGAGCTCCACGAGTTTGGGTCTGTGGTAAGAGTGCATGGGCATATCATTAATTGCCTCTCCAAAGTCTTGTGGAGTTAGAATATCCGAGATTTTTGGGATGACCAAATTTTGGGTTTCGTTCATAAAGAATTCATTTGAATTGTCGACTCTTAGTCTGGGCAGTGGTTCGCTGAACACTGAGTCATATTGTGACTTTAGTATCTCACTCATTTCTTGGCTGTCATCTGTGTATGTTCCATCTCGCCTAAGCAGGGGCCCAATACTGGATGTTGTTTTTCCCTTAGATTTGGCATAAGAGAAGAAGTATTTTTTTTTTAGTTTCCTTTATGGCTTTTAGTTCTTCCTGTGACTGTTGTCTCCTATAAGATTCCTTCAGCTTAAGTTCGATATATGCAATTTCATTGACTAGTGCCTCCTTTCCTATTTCAGATATATTGACCCCACTCAGCAGCTCTGTGACTCTTCGCCTTTATCTGTATAGGGAACGTCTCTCTCTTTCTAGTCTACATCTTCTCTTTCTTTTTCTTAATGGAATGTGTCTTGAGCAGATCTCAAGAACCACAGAATTCATTTTTTCAAGGCAAAGGTTCAGATCCGTATTGTTTAGGATATCTTCCCAGCTTGTTTCATTTAGGGCATGATTTACTTGATCCCATTGTAAGTTTTTGTTATTGAAATTGAATTTCGTGAAGAGACCTTCATGACTGCTCACATTTTGCTGGTCCGAAGCCCTGTGCATACATGTCTGTACCTCTATTATGTTGTGATCTGAGTGAATTGTCTTTGATACAGTTATATTACGTGAAGATGAGGTCCAGCGTATTTTCTAGTCTTGTAGGCTCTACTATTTGCTGGTTTAAGGTGAATTTGGTGCAGAGATTGAATAGTTCGCGTGTGTGTGAATTTTCATCTGAGCTGCCTCCCGGAGTGATCTCTGCTAAAACACTGTTGACTATACTCCTCCATTTTAGGTGTCTCAGGTTGAAATCTCCTAGTAGTAAAATGTTTGGGGCAGGAGTTGGGAGATTTTCCAGACAGTTTGTCAATTTTCTCAAGCTTCTCCTGGAACTGCTGGGAAGTTGCATCTGAACATCGAAATGGTATAAAATACCGACAACTTGTTAGGTAAGACACATATGCATCAGTTAGGTATCTTTATTTCGAAACGTTTCGCCTACACAGTAGGCTTCTTCAGTCGAGTACAGAAAAGTTGATAGAAGCAGAAGACGTGAAGACGATGTAATCAGTCCATCACCCTTGAAGTTTTGAGGTGGTCAGTCCCTCAGTCTGGAGAAGAATATTGTTCCATAGTCTGAAACAATATTGTTTCAGACTATGGAACAATATTCTTCTCCAGACTGAGGGACTGACCACCTCAAAACTTCAAGGGTGATGGACTGATTACATCGTCTTCACGTCTTCTGCTTCTATCAACTTTTCTGTACTCGACTGAAGAAGCCTACTGTGTAGGCGAAACGTTTCGAAATAAAGATACCTAACTGATGCATATGTGTCTTATCTAACAAGTTGCATCTGGAGGCTTGTATACTACCACAATGACAAGGTTTTGGTTTTCAATCTTTACCACCAAAACTTCAACTACATTTGAGGTGTTTAGTAGTTCTGTGCAAATGAGCGACTCTGTGACATACAGGCCAACCCTCCCCTCTGACCCAGCATTCTGAACCCGGCTATAAATACTCACGTACCTTCCACCCCAGGTAGATCTGTTTGTGACTTGAAAAAGCCCACTGTGTGGGCGAAACATTGTCAATAAAGGATCACATTATACTGCATATGTGTTTATATTTCCACTGTGTCGGTATTTTATACCATTTATTCCCAGAAGGTACAGGGGTATGAGAAGAGTCTTGAGAATGATCCAGTAACGAAGCCGGGTCAGAACAGGGAACAAGGTGTGGGATCAGAAAGGGGCCTGGGAGGAGAAGGGATTTCACTGAGCGAAGACTCCATAATAAAGGTGCTTCTTTTGTTTTTCCTCCTTGTTATTTTAAGAAAAAAAGAAAGAAGGGAAGAAAAAAAGAGGGTCAGCAGAGGGACAGTCACTAGGAGGCATGGGGGTGGGGGGCGGAAGCTCATCCACTCATCCGAGAGGGCCTCGAGTCCACTGGCAGTGAAGATGCAGCATGGAACCCGTGCCATACCCTACCCTTCACGCCAGTAAACCAGCGCTCCGGGATAGCAGCCTCACATCTACATAGTCACCTCGGCTGACAAAAGAAAGGGCGATCGGAAACCCGCCACAAAGCATACCTCCTTCGGCTGCCACCTCCCAGAACCGACAGGCAGCTTCTGGAGATACACCCATTATCTGAAGGGCACCCTGCCCACGTCTCGGAAATCCAGGAAGGAAGCAGGGCACCTTCTGACAATTCAGATTCTGCAGCAAACCACACCACCCCCGTGGGATCCCACCGAGTGGGATGAATCCCAGCATGCCTTAACCCACCTATTAACCGTAATGCCAGAGGGGAGGACCCCAGAGGCCACAAACGGGACCGAAAAATGGGAGGGGGAAGGAAAGGGTAAAAAAAGGGGGGAATGTGGAGGATGAGATAGGGAAGGGAGGTTTGGGGGGGGGTAATTAGGTTCGGTCTGAGGAAGAAGACCAAAAAGTCCAATTCCTCAGATCAATAGCCTCTTGCGGTTGGTGAGGGGCTCTTGATTTAGGGAATTGGATCTGTGCTCCAGCTCCCCGAATTAAGCCTGAATGCCTTCCACATCCCCCCCAGGCGCTGTATAATCCTCCGGGTTTAGCGCTTCCCCTTGATTATAATAATAATAATAAAATGAAAGGGGGTAAGGCAGCCGGGATTGATGGGATAAAGATAGAAATGTTAAAAGCAGGTGGGGATATAGTTTTGGAGTGGTTGGTGCAATTATTTAATAAATGTATGGAAGAGGGTAAGGTACCTAGGGATTGGCAGAGAGCATGCATAGTTCCTTTGTATAAAGGCAAAGGGGATAAAAGAGAGTGCAAAAAATATAGAGGGATAAGTCTGCTGAGTATACCTGGTAAAGTGTATGGTAGAGTTATTATTGAAAGAATTAAGAGTAAGACGGAGAATAGGATAGCAGATGAACAAGGAGGCTTTAGGAAAGGTAGGGGGTGTGTGGACCAGGTGTTTACAGTGAAACATATAAGTATTTAGATAAGGCTAAAGAGGTCTTTGTGGCATTTATGGATTTGGAAAAGGCGTATGACAGGGTGGATAGGGGGGCAATGTGGCAGATGTTGCAAGTGTATGGTGTAGGAGGTAGGTTACTGAAAGCAGTGAAGAGTTTTTACGAGGATAGTGAGGCTCAAGTTAGAGTATGTAGGAAAGAGGGAAATTTTTTTCCCAGTAAAAGAAGGCCTTAGACAAGGATGTGTGATGTCACCGTGGTTGTTTAATATATTTATAGATGGGGTGGTAAGAGAAGTAAATGCCAGGGTCTTGGCAAGAGGCGTGGAGTTAAAAGATAAAGAATCACACACAAAGTGGGAGTTGTCACAGCTGCTCTTTGTTGATGACACTGTGCTCTTGGGAGATTCTGAAGAGAAGTTGCAGAGATTGGTGGATGAATTTGGTAGGGTGTGCAAAAGAAGAAAATTAAAGGTGAATACAGGAAAGAGTAAGGTTATGAGGATAACAAAAAGATTAGGTGATGAAAGATTGAATATCAGATTGGAGGGAGAGAGTATGGAGGAGGTGAATGTATTCAGATATTTGGGAGTGGACGTGTCAGCGGATGGGTCTATGAAAGATGAGGTGAATCATAGAATTGATGAGGGGAAAAGAGTGAGTGGTGCACTTAGGAGTCTGTGGAGACAAAGAACTTTGTCCTTGGAGGCAAAGAGGGGAATGTATGAGAATATAGTTTTACCAACGCTCTTATATGGGTGTGAAGCATGGGTGATGAATGTTGCAGCGAGGAGAAGGCTGGAGGCAGTGGAGATGTCATGTCTGAGGGCAATGTGTGGTGTGAATATAATGCAGAGAATTCGTAGTTTGGAAGTTAGGAGGAGGTGTGGGATTACCAAAACTGTTGTCCAGAGGGCTGAGGAAGGGTTGTTGAGGTGGTTCGGACATGTAGAGAGAATGGAGCGAAACAGAATGACTTCAAGAGTGTATCAGTCTGTAGTGGAAGGAAGGCGGGGTAGGGGTCGGCCTAGGAAAGGTTGGAGAGAGGGGGTAAAGGAGGTTTTGTGTGCGAGGGGCTTGGACTTCCAGCAGGCATGCGTGAGCGTGTTTGATAGGAGTGAATGGAGACAAATGGTTTTTAATACTTGACGTGCTGTTGGAGTGTGAGCAAAGTAACATTTATGAAGGGATTCAGGGAAACCGGCAGGCCGGACTTGAGTCCTGGAGATGGGAAGTACAGTGCCTGCACTCTGAAGGAGGGGTGTTAATGTTGCAGTTTAAAAACTGTAGTGTAAAGCAACCTTCTGGCAAGACAGTGATGGAGTGAATGATGGTGAAAGTTTTTCTTTTTCGGGCCACCCTGCCTTGGTGGGAATCGGCCAGTGTGATAATAATAAAAAAAAATAATAATAGCCTCTTGCTCGCAGACATTATTTAGTATATGTAAGTTGATTGCTTATGATTGCTTCATGGTTCTTCTGTTTCAGCTAGTTTGTTTACAAACATTTTATAGTCATGTTTAGAATTACTATTTCCAAAAATCATTACACTGTGTGTTAACTTTGAAATTCATCTTCCCTTTCTCCGACCACTGTGCCAGTCAATCTAGGTCTGTGAATTCAATAACGTATTTCTGAGTTTCTTCCCCCATTTTGGTATATAAGAATTTTTTATATTTTGCATGTTCACCAACTTCAAGATTATTTGAATATTGTGAAAACTATTGTGTTATGGACCTGAAGATCTCAACTTTTAACATCTAGCTCCTCGGACATGTTTCTGCTCGGTATCACTCAGTGTTTCCTGTTGGTGAGCCAGTCATACCAGGCATGATGTTTGTCTTGTTTATTATACCTGGGGTATACCTGTAGTGTTTCAAGGGTCAACATCACCGCGGCCCGGTGTATGACCAGGCCTGATCAACCTGGCTGTTGCCGCCTGCCTTTATTTTAGCCAGCATTCTTTAATGTAGTACCTAATCGAAGACTTTCTTGAAATCAAGTTTTGGGCATCATCTTTAGTTGTGAAATCCATGTTTAGTTCCTGTTATAATATCTTCCAGAAATTTCATAATCTTCTCCTTAATAATTTTCCATTTTTTTTACACAATATGGTGCAGTTGTATGGAATAGGAGGTAGGTTATTGAAAGCAGTGAAGAGTTTTTACGAGGATAGTGAGGTTCAGGGTACAGTATGTAGGAGAGAGGGAGATTATTTCCCAGTAAAAGCGGACTTTGGACAGGGATGTGTGATGTCACCATAGTTGTTCAATATATTTATGGATGGGGGTTGTAAGAAAAGTGATTGCTCGAGTGTTGGCAAGAGGTGTGGGGTTAAAAGATAAAGAATAACACAAAATGGGAGTTGCCACAGGTGAATGTTTTGAGATATTTAGGAGTGGACGTGTCAGCAGATGGGTCTATAAAAGGTGAGGTGAATCATAGAATTGACGAAGGGTAAAAGGTGAGTAGTGCACTGAGGAGTCTGTGGAGGCAAAGAACTTTGTCCGTGGAAGCAACGAGGGGAATATATGAGAGTATAGTTATACCAACACTCTTATATGGGTGTGAAGCATGGGTGATGAATGTTGCAACAAGAAGGCTGGAGGGAGTGGAGATGTCGTGTCTGAGGGCAATGTGTGGTGTGAATACAATGTAGAGAATTCGTAGTTTGGAAATTAGAAGGAGGTGCGGGATTACCAAAGCTATTATCCAGAGGGTTGAGGAGAGGTTGTTGAGGTGGTTCGGACGTGTAGAGAGGCTGGAAAATAAAATGACTTCGAGAGTGTATCAGTCTGTAATGGAGGGTAGGGGGGTTAGGGGTCGGCCTAGGAAAGGTTGGCGGGAGGGGGAAAAGAAGGTTTTGTGTGCTAGGGGCTTGGGCTTCCAGCAACCATGCGTGAGCATGTTAGGAGCAAATGGAGACATAGTATTTAGGACTTGACGTGCTGTTGGAGTGTGAGCAAGATAACATTTATGAAGGGATTCAGGGAAACCGGCAGGCCGGACTTGAGTCCTGGAGATGGGAAGTACAGTGTCTGCACTCTGAAGGAGGGGTGTTAATGTTGCAGTTTTATAAACTGTAGTGTAAGCACGCCTCTCTTAAGACAGTGATAGAGTGAATGATGGTGAAAGTTTTTCTTTTTCGGACCACCCTGCCTTGGTGGGAAACGGCCATTGTGTTAATATTAAAAAATAATTATATCAAGCTGATGGAATGAGTAAGAGTTCACGTCTTTTTTTCCTCCTTTTCGAATACTGGGAAAACATTGTCACTTTTCAGTTTTCTGACACCTTGCCATCGTTTAATCTTTAGATGAATAATACTAATAATAAGATACGTTTTGAATCTACAGTTTTGTTTTACATTTCTATCACACAGATCTTACTCTCATTTGATTTGTTAATATAAAGATTTTTCTAGTTATTTTAAGTTGTCAAGGTTGTCCCGTGGCCTGGTGGCTAAAGCTCTTGCTTCACACGGCGAGGCTCTGGGTTCGAGTCCCAGCGAGGGTAGAAACACTGAGGTTGTTTCTTTACACCGGTTGTCTATGTTCACCCATCAATAAAATGGGTACCTGGGAGTTAGTCGACTGGTGTGGGTCGCATCCTGGGACAAAACTGACCTAATTTGCCCGAAATGCTCAGCATAACAAGTGGCTTTCTATATAGTAGTATGTCATTGATGTCAGCTACGACTGTATAATTTGTACATGTACTTGTAGTAAGTAAAGATAATATATTATTATTATTAATATATAACATATTTGTTACCCTTAAAACGGGTTTTGCACCCCTTAGAATGTTAGTGTTTGTTGTCGTAAATACAGAACTGAAAATTTTGTCGAATATTGAAGAAATAATTTATGTTTGTTATTTTCCTTATCGTTTTTTCGGAAACCCTTTTTTTTTTTTTAAATGAAATATTTGAAAAAAATGACTTCGAATTCCCTTTAATGTTCTATGCAATTGCCCCCCAAATTCCCTTTTAAAAATTTTTTATGTCCTTTTTCTTATGATTAGTTTGATTTTAAATTACCAGTTGCGGTTTTTTTCCTGTGATCTTAACTAGTTTTTCTGCCCCCGAATCGGTAATTTTTATTAATGTTTTCTTTCCTTAGTCTCAAAACTCACTGGTGGGCGGGGAAGCTACCTTTGCGGGGGTTTCGGTTTGGTGGGCGTGGGAAGGTCACCTGTTGGGGGGGTTAGGTTTTGGGGGGGTGGGAAGCTCACCTGTTGGCGGGTTACTGGGTTTGGTGGGGGTGGGAAGCTCACTGTTGGGGTGGGGACTGGTTTTTGGGGGCGTGAAAAAAATCACCTCAGAGTGCAGCCGGAAAACCCTCGAGGGGTTAGAGTTGAGGTTAGGTGGTAAGGGGCGGATGGGGTGGTAGGTGACCAGATGAAACCCCCGAGAGTCGTCAGGTGTGGGGGCCCGCAACACAAAATATCTTAAATACTTTTTAGTGTATGTTACCTGGAGGAATAACACCCCTTTGTAAAAAAAACGACAGTTTCCCCCAATTCTTGGGGATTTATTATTTTTTTTTTTATTTACATGGCCCCATTTCCCCAAGGCAGGGGGGGCCCGAAAAGAAAAACTTTACCATCTTCACTCCATACTGTCTTGCCAAAAGGGGTGCTTTACACTACAGTTTTTAAACTGCAACATTAACACCCCCCCTTCAAGTGCAGGCACTGTACTTCCCATCTCCAGGACTCAAGCCCGGGCCTGCCGGTTTCCCTGAATCCCTTCATAAATGTTACTTTGCTCACACTCCAACAGCACGTCAAGTATTAAAACCATTGTCTCCATTCACTCCTATCAAACACGCTCACACATGGCCTGCTGGAAGTCCAAGCCCCCGCACACAAAAACCTCCTTTACCCCCTCCCTCCAACCCTTCCTAGGCCGACCCCTACCCCGCCTTCCTTCCACTACAGACTGATACACTCTTGAAGTCATTCTGTTTCGCTCCATTCTCTCTACATGTCCGAACCACCTCAACAACCCTTCCTCAGCCCTCTGGACAACAGTTTTGGTAATCCCGCACCTCCTCCTAACTTCCAAACTACGAATTCTCTGCATTATATTCACCACACACATTGCCCTCAGACATGACATCTCCACTGCCTCCAGCCTTCTCCTCGCTGCAACATTCATCACCCATGCTTCACACCCATATAAGAGCGTTGGTAAAAACTATACTCTCATACATTCCCCTCTTTGCCTCCAAGGACAAGTTCTTTGTCTCCACAGACTCCTAAGTGCACCACTCACTCTTTTTCCCTCATCAATTCTATGATTCACCTCATCTTTCATAGACCCATCCGCTGACAGTCCACTCCCAAATATCTGAATACGTTCACCTCCTCCATACTCTCTCCCTCCAATCTGATATTCAATCTTTCATCACCTAATCTTTTTGTTATCCTCATAACCTTACTCTTTCCTGTATTCACCTTTAATTTTCTTCTTTTGCACACCCTACCAAATTCATCCACCAATCTCTGCAGCTTCTCTTCAGAATCTCCCAAGAGCACAGTGTCATCAGCAAAGAGGCAGCTGTGACAACTCCCACTTTGTGTGTGATTCTTTATCTTTTAACTCCACGCCTCTTGCCAAGACCCTCGCATTTACTTCTCTTACAACCCCATCTATAAATATATTAAACAACCACGGTGACATCACACATCCTTGTCTAAGGCCTACTTTTACTGGGAAAAAATTTCCCTCTTTCCTACATACTCTAACTTGAGCCTCACTATCCTCGTAAAAACTCTTCACTGCTTCAGTAAACCTACCTCCTACACCATACACTTGCAACAATCTGCCACATTGCCCCCCTATCCACCCTGTCATACGCCTTTTCCAAATCCATAAATGCCACAAAGACCTCTCTAGCCTTATCTAAATACTGTTCACTTATATGTTTCACTGTAAACACCTGGTCCACACACCCCCTACCTTTCCTAAAGCCTCCTTGTTCATCAGCTATCCTATTCTCCGTCTTACTCTTAATTCTTTCAATTAAAACTCTACCATACACTTTACCAGGTACACTCAACAGACTTATCCCCTATAATTTTTGCACTCTCTTTTATCCCCTTTCCCTTATACAAAGGAACTATGCATGGCTCTCTGCCAATCCCTAGGTACCTTACCCTCTTCCATACATTTATTAAATAATTGCACCAACCACTCCAAAACTATATCCCCACCTGCTTTTAACATTTCTATCTTATCCCATCAATCCCGGCTGCCTTACCCCCTTTCATTTTACCTACTGCCTCACGAACTTTCCCCACACTCACAACTGGCTCTTCCTCACCCTACAAGATGTTATTCCTCCTTGCCCTATACACGAAATCACAGCTTCCCTATCTTCATCAACATTTAACAATTCCTCAAAATATTCCCTCCATCTTCCCAATACCTCTAACTCTCCATTTAATAACTCTCCTCTCCTATTTTTAACTGACAAATCCATTTGTTCTCTAGGCTTTCTTAACTTGTTAATCTCACTCCAAAACTTTTTCTTATTTTCAACAAAATTTGTTGATAACATCTCACCCACTCTCTCATTTGCTCTCTTTTTACATTGCTTCACCACTGTCTTAACCTCTTCCCTCCTTGCATCACTTCTACTTTGTAAAAACTTCTCATATGCTAACTTTTTCTCCCTTACTACTCTCTTTACATCATCATTCCACCAATCGCTCCTCTTCCCTCCTGCACCCACTTTCCTGTAACCACAAACTTCTGCTGAACACTCTAACACTACATTTTTAAACCTACCCCATACCTCTTCGACCCCATTGCCTATGCTCTCATTAGCCCATCTATCCTCCAATAGCTGTTTATATCTTACCCTAACTGCCTCCTCTTTTAGTTTATAAACCTTCACCTCTCTCTTCCCTGATGCTTCTATTCTCCTTGTATCCCATCTACCTTTTACTCTCAGTGTAGCTACAACTAGAAAGTGATCTGATATATCTGTGGCCCCTCTATAAACATGTACATCCTGAAGTCTACTCAACAGTCTTTATCTACCAATACATAATCCAACAAACTACTGTCATTTCGCCCTACATCATATCGTGTATACTTATTTATCCTCTTTTTCTTGAAATATGTATTACCTATAACTAACCCCTTTCTATAAAAATTTCAATAAAAGGGCTCCCATTATCATTTACACCTGGCACCCCAAACTTACCTACCAAAACCCTCCCCTAAAAGTTTCCCCTATTTTTACCTTTTCAGGCCCCCAAACCAAAATTACCCTCCCCTTGGGTTCAAAGGCTCCTATACATTAAATTTAACATCCCCCAAAATCTCTCTCTCTCCTCTGCTTTCCTCTCTTCCCCCAGGTGCAACACCCCTTTTATGACCCACTTCTCGCACCCAAAACCTTTTTACTTTTTTTTCCCAAATTCTTAAAATTTACACATTCATTTTTCTTTTTTTCCCCTTTCCCAAATAACGATCATTTAACATTACTGCTACCCCTTCCCTTTGTTTAAACTCCCCAGAAACTCCAGTTTTAAATTTCCCATTTATTTCCCCCCCAAAAAACTCCCCTCCCCCCCTTCATTTTTTTTCCCTTTAGACCGGGAAACATCCAACTTTTTTTTCTTATAAAAATCAGCAATCATCTGTTTTTGTCCCCCCGCACTACACCCACGAAATTTTAAAGGGCACCCCAGTTTTAAAAAAGTTTTTTTCTTCTCTTTTTTGGGTAAATGTATACAGGGGGAAGGGGGTTCCTACCCCTTTGCCCCCCGGGAAATTTTAGTCGCCTCATACCCCAAACGCATGGCTTACGGGGGAAAGATTTTTTTCCCCATTTCCCCCCATGGACAATGGGAAAAAAATAAAAAAAAAAAACAAGAGTTTTTTAAAAAAAAAGGGAAAGGAAAAACCTGATGAAAGTAAAATTTATATATCCCATTTGCGTGTCTGTGAAGTTGACCAAAGTTTTTAAGAAAAGGGGGTAGAAAGTTTTCCCCCCCTGTTATCTAGGGTTTTATGGCAAAAAAAGGGAAAACCACAACCTACCATCATGAAAAAACAGTTCGGGTTTTTTGTTTCACAGTCATCTGGCAGGACGGTAGTACTTCCCTGGGTGGTTGCTGTCTCCCAAAACCTAGGAGAAACACCAAGAAAAACGTCTCGGGGTTTTATACCCTAAAAATAAAACCCTAAAAGTGTATTCCCCTGATAATTAAAAAGAGATCGTTGCATTTTTTTTTGAGAAATATACATATCACTAAGTGTTTTATATACCGTTTTAAAAAAAAAAAGGTAGTATTTTTTATTTTTTCTTTTGTGAAAAACCCTATGTTTTCTGTGGGTTTTTCAGTCAAAAGTCGGGCCATGGCAAGAAATCCACATCTTGTTTTATCCCCTTTTACTCAAAAAACCCTTACCTGTGTTGACTCTAAATTCAACAAACTTTTATTTAGATTAAAAAAACCATTAAGAAATTTTAAACCCATTTAATTTTGGGGGAAAACTTGAATAACCCAATAAAATTAAAACGGTAAAATTTGGGTTTAATGTTCCTAAATTTTGACCCAAAATAAATGATGTATTATGAAACAAAAATTTGTTATGTAGTTTATTTCCCTTTTCACCGAAAAATGTAGGGGATGTTGGAAAGACAATGTGTATGTTGCAGCCTTTAAATGTAGGGGTAAGGGGGGCAGCCTTTCGGGGCTCCATTTGGGAATAAACTTTTTAAATATATACAGGGTGGAGCAAAGAAAACGCATTTTTTTCACAACTGAATAACTTTGCGTTTTTTTAAAAAAAATATAAATCTTAATTGCATCAAATAAAAGGTATTTTAAAAGAGTTTTTTTTTTTAAATTTACATACGACAAAGCACTTTTCCCTCTGGAAGGTATGGGTTTAAAAAACAGAAATGTCCGGGACTGGGCGGCGGGGAAAACCCCCCAGAACTACAAAGAAAGAAACCCCTACAAACAGCCAAAAATGAAAGTGTGGTGCGGTTTTCCCACATGGGAAAACGTTGGTCCTTACTTTTTGAAGAGGGGAAAAAAATGCAGTTTTTTAGGAACATCAGCGCGCTAAGGGCCCACATGTTAAACAAATTCCTGCATCCCGAACTCCAAAGGCGTCGGGTACACAAAGAGAAAAAGTGGTTCCAAAAAAGAATGATGCCAAAAAAAGGTATGCAAAATTTCAAAAAAGCGTTAAACGCCTTTTATTTTATGAAAATTTAAAAAAATTTTTTATTTTAAAAAACGCAGAGTTTTTTTTCAGTTGTGAAAAAAATTTTCGGGTTTTCCCCTGGAAATATAAACACCTAAGCAGTAAAATGTGATCCCCTTTTTCGCCCAAAGTTTTGCCCCATGCTGGGCTTTACCAGGTAAAAACAGATCCCACTGGGGAAATATACGTGAAATATTTTTAGGGGTGAAATGTGGGTCAGGTGGAGAAAGCTGCCCTTGACAATTTCCCCGTTTTCTCCACCTGATCCAGCATTCCATCCAAAAAATATCATTTATTTCACCCAGGTTTGATCTGTTTGTGACTTGATTTAAAACCCCCCTGTTGGGGGAAACTTTGTCAATAAAAAGGTCACATTACACTGCTTAAAAGGGTTTATATTTTCCCTTGTGTCGGTATTTTATACCATTTTTTTCCATGCGTTTTTTTCTGTTTTCCCAAACCCGTTTTATATATATAAAAATATATATTTTATATATATAAATATAATAATTTTAAAATAAATTTTTAAAATATTTATATATATATATATAAACTTATAATATATTATTTATTTTAAATATATATATAAAAATATATATATATATATATATTTTTATTAAAATATATGCCCCGCAAAACAGATGACAAAAAAAAAATGAGTAGAACTGAAAATCCCAGAACAACTCTATGTTTTTGCGGGGCTCTAATCGGGTTTTTTATCGACAATCCAAATTTATTTTTTTACAATGAGATCAAAACCCATCAATGTATGCCGATTTCTGACAAAACCCTAACTCCGATAGACATTAGAAAACCATTGCAACCGCCCATGCACTCGTCCCCGACCCAACTTGTGGAATTCTGTTTTTCATTTAAAAAACTCAAGAAAACCCCCCCTCGCATGCCCTAAGTACCCCTAAAGGGGAAAGGGGCTTTTGGGCATGGGGGAAATTCCATCACTAAAAGCAACGGGCATACTCCCCCTTCATAAAGGGGAAGAAAAAAAATTAGCTAAAGAACAAAAGACCAAAAATTGAGGGCACTTATGAGCAAATGGAATCTTTTTTTCCCGGGAAAAGTTTTTGCCCCCACTGGGTTAAACAGTCCCCAAAACAAAGAGGAAGGCGGGAAGGAGAGGAGGGGGAAAGAGGTAATCAGTCCCTCAACCTTGGGGATCAGGTTAAAAAAAAATCCATCAAACTGGACTGATTAACCCCCTTCTCCTCCTCTCCTTACGCCTCCTCTTTTTATTGGGACTGATGAAGCCAGGGGTGTGGGGAAAAAGTTTCCTGAATAAAGATTCCCATATGCGCAAAAGTGTCTCAATTTCAACTTGGGCCCTTTTTTTAAACCCTTCAATTCCCCAACAAAAGACCAATAGCTCTGAAGGGCCCACATCATAAAAAAAAAATTTTAAAGATTGCCCAAAAAGCAGGGTTGCAAATCACCTTTGGGTTCCCCAAAAATCTTGGGACAATCCCCGGCAACATGGGTTCGGCAGGTCGCTCCCGCCTCTCCCAACTAATGGGGTGGGCTATGACATGGCCTTGGATGACTGGGGGAAAAAACAAATTTAGAAAGTAAAATACACAACTTTGCAAAAGCATTTTACAAAAGCGATCATAGCTAATGCGCACAAAAAAACGTCCCAAAAGGGAATTTTAAATGGCAAAGGGAGGGGGGATGGTCTTCACTTTTCTAAACCCAAACCCAAAACAAAAAGTAGTGGTAAACAGAGTTAAAAACGGAAGTGCCAGAGTGAAAACCTCTGTTCCACAAGGCCAGATCGCCCCCCTCCTTTTTCCCCATCCTCATATCGACAGACAGAGATGTAAAACCACACACAGCG
This sequence comes from Cherax quadricarinatus, assembly GCF_026875155.1. Taxonomy (NCBI): domain Eukaryota; kingdom Metazoa; phylum Arthropoda; class Malacostraca; order Decapoda; family Parastacidae; genus Cherax; species Cherax quadricarinatus. Next base: position 11,061,231 of record NC_069435.1, on the reverse strand, counting down.
GGCCCTCCTTTTTTAGACGATATAGGATCTGCACAGGAAATTTTCCTGTATAGAAAGGGCCCCGGTTTTAAAAACCAGAAAATATAAATCAAGTTTTCCAGTGGGCAACGGAAAACAATATGATGTTCAATGAGGATAAATTCCAACTACTCCGTTATGGAAAAACTGGAGGAGATAATTATAACTGAATATGCTACAAACTCTGATCATATAATGGAGCAGAAAAATAATGTGAGGGACCTGGGAGTGGTAATGTCTGAGGATCTCACTTTCAAGGATCACAACAGCGCCACGATCACAACTGCAAAGAAAATGATAGAATGGATAATGAAAACGTGCAGAACAAGAGATGCCAAGCCAATGTTGATCCTTTTCAAATCAATTGTTCTCTCTAGGCTGGAATACTGCTGTACATTAACATCTCCGTTCAAAGCAGGTGAAATTGCAGATTGCACATATAAGTTCCATTAAACACCTTAACTACTGGGAACGTTTGGAAGCACTTGACTTGTACTCGTTGGAACGCAGGAGAGAGAGATATATCATAATCTACACTTGGTAAATCCTAGAAGGAATGACCCAGAATCTGCACACAGAAATCACTCCCTACGAAAGTAAAAGACTGGGCAAGCGGTGCAAAATACCCCCAGTGAAAAGTAGGGGCGCCATTGGTACACTAAGTGAAAACACCATAAGTGTCCGGGGCCTAAGACTGTTCAACAGCCTCCCACCATGCATAAAGGGAATTACCAATAGACCCCTGGCTGCCTTCAAGAGTGAGCAGGACAGATACTTAAAGTCTGTGCCGGATCAGCCGGGCTGATGTAGATAAATAGTTCAGGGAACCGAAAATTTGATAAATTAGACATATGTGCAACACTTGGGTATCTTTATTATATAAACGTTTCGCCACACAGTGGCCTCAGGCAGAGGGACTGATTACCTCAATCTTCTTATGATCTTCACTATTCTTCTTTGCACTGGACTGATGAGGCCACTGTGTGGGGAAAAATTTCCACAATAAAGATACCTAACTGTTGCACATGTGTCTAATATATCATGACCTATGACATTATGAGAGCAAAACTAACATACTCACACTCACTAAATCTCTCACCTAGAATTTCGTAGTAACCTTACCGCACGTGACCTTACCTATGTTGCATCCCAGGTCACCTAACACAGGTCTATACCTTATTCTACCTTACAAGAGAAGTTTATATGTTTTCGTGTAACTGGATAAAGCTTCCCTTGACAGACACTGACTTACCCAGCGAGAGACTGGGTAAGTCTGTCATTGGGTTGTAGATGAATGATTCAGAGAACCGACAAGTTGATAAATTAGACATATGTGCAGCATTTGGGTATCTTTAATGAGGAAACCTTTCGCCACACAGTGGCTTCATCAGTCTATACAAAGGAGAATGGTGAAGAACAGGAGGAGTTTGAGGTAATCAGTCCCTCAGCTTAGAGTCGATGTAGTCAGTCCATCAATCTTAAGAAGTATACAGCGTATGTGTCAAAAAAGTAGCTTATATACTGTAGGCAGGAGAGGTGCAGCAGTCGTAGGTGGTGTCACATTTGTCCAATGTGGAAGTAGGTCTTGCCCAAGGGTTAGGTAAGTGAAGAATTCCCTGTATTTAGATCCCAAGATGTTGCTGCGTGTCAAACAGGAATGTAGAAGAATGGTTCAGATAACTGACAAGTTGATAAATTGGACTCATGTGCAACATTTGGGTATCTTTAATGGACTGATGAAGCCACTGTGTAGCGAAACGTTTCATCATTAAAGATATCCAAATGTTGCACATGTGTCTAACTTATCAGTCAATGGGTAAAATGGGCACTGTGACTTACCCAGTGACAGACTATTACAGACACTGTGACTTACCCAGTGACACACTATTACAGACGCTGTGACTTACCCAGTGACAGACTATTACAGACACTGTGACTTACCCAGTGGCAGACTATTACAGACGCTGTGACTTACCCAGTGACAGACTATTACAGACACTGTGACTTACCCAGTGACAGACTATTACAGACACTGTGACTTACCCAGTGGCAGCGAAGTTAAACCAGAGTTGGGTGAACAGATCACGCACGTGCAGGTCGTCTGAGTTGGAGAAATTGAAGGCAGGCCATAATCCGCCACCGCTGAACAAGTAGAGAAGGTCGTCACCATGACTCACCCCTGACACAGAAGAGAAGAACCCTGCAGTAGACGTGCTGGTATATACTAGGAAGGTCCCACTCACGCCTAGCCATTGCTACTCATGCACTTGTCTAACCCATTTTAAAGGCAAATTTTAGTATTGCTGCAATGACGCTACCTGGCGGCATTCAGGTTGAATCATGGTCACTTACCACCAGATACATAACCTCTAAACAACCAGTTCAGCCCCACAATCGTCTGTCAATGTTTCAAGCGCATCGACAGAGACAGTTTGCAGAAGTTTTTACTGGTCGATGTAGCTAAGTGGAATTATGTTAATTTATATCAGTGTTAATAATATAAATTACTTGCTTCTAATTTAACCATAATATTGTTCGTAAAGATAATGAGTCTAAAATCTTATTAGGAGCCATTTAGTGTAAACAAGCTACGTGGCCGCCTCTGGTCAACCTGAGAGGCGAGAGCACTCAACAGTCTTCTGCTCTGTATAACCCTTGTGGTTTAGCGCTTCTTTTTTATTATAATAACAATAATAAACAGTCTTCTTTTACACATATCAGTTTTACAGGCTAAAACGGTTTAGTGCTTAATTTTATAATAATTACTGGCTAAGAGTTGTTATTCTATCTCAGCTCATTTTAGAGCCCCAGCACTAAGATGTACTACCCCCCTCAGGATGCCACCCACAACAGTCTACTAACACCCAGGTACCTACTTACTGCTAGGTGAATAGGAAAAGCAGGTGTAAAGAAACATGCCCAACGTTTCCACCCATGCCGGGGATCGAACCCCCGACACTCAATGTGAGCTGACTGCGCTGCCAGTGGGGAAGTAATTCCTGATATAATTTATAGGGAAACATCAAAATTCTCTCGACTTAGAGACATACTGTGAAGTGCAACAAGAAACAGAGACGCAATCTTTTTATTGAAGTCAGTGTCAGGTCTCCAAGACTGCAAATAATATTAATAATATAATCAAATCAAGAGCAAAACATGAAAGGTTCATACAACGCTGCCCAGGACTGTGAAGACAGTCTTAGGATGCTACCGTGGATTCTGCACTTCCTTCACGTCATCCACAGACTGCAGTGTGAAGGTCATCGTCGATCTCTAGACGAGGCCGGACTCCCCTGATACCTGAACAAGTCTCCTAATACCTGAACAAGTCTCCTAATACCTGAACAAGTCTCATAATACCTGAAAAGTCTCCTAATACTTGAACAAGTCTCCTAATACCTGGACAAATCTCATAATACCTGAACAAGTCTCCTAATACATGAACAAATCTCATAATACCTGAACAACTCTCCTAATACTTGAACAAGTCAAGTCTTCTAATACATGGACAAGTCTCTGTCTTCCCTCCTCCCCCCTTCCTCCAATTTTCCCTGTCCTCCTATCTCCCCCCCTAACCCCTATTACCCTTTTTCCCATATCTAAAGGATTATTGAAATCATGAAATTTCTGAGATAAGTTAGGTTAATTAAGTTACTTTATATGATGAAAATTTTAGCATGGTCAGGCTGGGTGTTACATTATACACACACAAAAGTAACGTCAGTGAAAATTTAAATATCTTAGGAAAATTTTTAATTTATTGATTTTTTATAAAGCTTCAGGTTAAGGTTTTAGTGAAAAAATCAAAGTTATACGTATAAAAAATTATTTTAGTATATTTTTTTAAGTTTTACTTAAATATTTAGCTTTAGAAAAAATATTTAAGTAATCATTTTTTTTTGCAAATTTCCTCATTTTATTGAATGAGACATTTAGATAATGAAAAAATGGACTCACAGTGTTTATTTTCGGTAGAAAGCCATGGAAGAACGTTAAGAATGCTGAGCTGTCCGCGGTGGTTGAACTCGTAGGTGTAGGTGGTAGCCACCTGGGAGTGTAACCTCGAGGTGTGGTGAGCACCTACCTTGAAGAGACGGTCACTCATCATCTGTAACAAGATGAAGAGTGTTACTGCAAGTTAATTATGTTACTGGTTCTGTTCACCAGTTCTCTGGTGCAGCTGATAATGCAACTGTTCTCATACAGACTGATAGCTCTCATAAAGAAATTAGAGCACGCATCAATAACTGGGCCTCTACCCTTCAATCTGAACTGTTTGCAATACCCCTTGTACTCAAATGCGTTCATGTATCTAAGGTTGACACTTTAATTGTGAGTCTCTATCATCCATAAATGCTCTCAACTGTGGCATGCTTGTGTCAGAAACCAGACACAGGTATGGTTGAACTGTGGACAGTGGAGTCGGAGTGCACCTGTGGATTTCATCTCACACTGCATGAGACGGAATGATGCATGATAGAACTGATGAATTGGCAAAGTTAAAAGAGGGAATATATTACAATCTTGGATTGTCAGTCAGCATTTTGAGAACAATACAAAAAGAACTTCAACTGAACTTTATTAACGTAAGAATTGGGGAGACTGACACCAGTCAGTCCATCTATCATCACCCTATCATGCAGGAGAAGCCACATGTCTGCATCCAACAAAATATGCAGAGTCTTGGATGTTACTAACCCACGGCTCCAGTTGGGTTACCAGTATCTCTGGCAGGTTAAGTCACCATCACCAAATATAGACTAAACGAAATGTAAACTTTGCCAGATGGACTATTGTCACACCTTGCGTCATTGTGTACTGAAATGGGATAAAAATAATGAATTCAAAGACAACTCACTCAGAAATGTTCAAGAAATGTCGAAGTATTTTATCCACAGTGGTATATTACCCACCATCCTGGAAAAATACCCTGACTTTGCTCACTGTAAATAATGCATTACCACTTTGTGTGTGTGTGTGTGTGTGTGTGTGTGTGTGTGTGTGTGTGTGTGTATGTGTGTGTGTGTACTCACCTAATTGTGGTTACAGGGGTCGAAACTCAGCTCCCGGCCCCGCCTCTTCACTGATCGCTGCTAGGTCCTCTCTCTCTCTGCTTCCTGAGCTTTGTCGTACCTCGTCTAAAAGCTATGTATGGTTCCTACCTCCACTACATCACTTGCTAGGCTATTTCACTTCCTGACGACTCTATGACTGAAGAAATACTTCCTAACATCCCTCTGACTCGTCTGAGTCTTCAGCTTCGAATCGTGACCCCTTGTTTCTGTGCCCCCTCTCTGGAACAAGCTGTCTCTATCCACCTTATCTATTCCACGCAGTATTTTGCACGTCGTTATCATGTCTCCCCTGACCCTCCTGTCCTCCAATGTCGTCAGTCCGATTTCCCTCAACCTTTCTTCGTAGGACATACCCTTGAGCTCCGGAACTAGCCTTGCTGCAAACCTTTGCACTTTCTCTAATTTCTTGACGTGTTTGACCAGGTGTGGGTTACAAACTGGTGCTGTATACTCCAGTATGGGCCTGATGTACACAGTGTACAGTGTCTTGAACGATTCCTTACTAATGTATCAGAACGCTATTATCAGGTTTGCCAGGCGCCCATATGCTGCAGCAGTTATCTGGTTGATGTGTGCCTCCGGAGACATGCTCGGTGTTATGGTCACACCAAGATCTTTCTCCTTGAGCGAGGTTTGCAGTCTTTGGCCACCTAGCCTATACTCTGTCTGCGGTCTTCTTTCCCTTTCTCCGATCTTCATGACTTTGCATTTGGCAGGGTTGAATTCAAGAAACCAGTTGCTGGACCACGTGTCCAGCCTGTCCAGGTCTCTTTGAAGTCCTGCCTGGTCCTCATCTGATTTAATTCTCCTCATTAACTTCACATCATCTGCGAACAGGGACACCTCTGAGTCTATCCCTTCCATCATGTCATTCACATATACCAGAAATAGCACTAGTCCTAGAACCGACCCCTGTGGGACCCCACTCGTCACAGGTGCCCACTGTGATACCTCATCCTGTACCATGACTCGTTGTTGCCTCCCTGTCTGGTATTCTCTGATCCACTGCAGTGCCCTCCCTGTTATACGTGCCTGACCCTCTAGTTTCTGCTCTAGTCTCTTGTGAGGAACTGTGTCGAAGGCTTTCTTGCAGTCCAAGAAAATGCAATCAACCCACCCCTCTCTCTCGTGTCGCACTTCTGTAACTTTATCATAAAACTCTAGAAGGTTTGTGACACAGGATTTGCCTTCCATGAATCCGTGCTGGTTGTCGTTTATAATCTTCTTCCGTTCCAGGTGCTCCACCACTCTCCTCCTGATAATCTTCTCCATGACTTTGCATACTATACAGGTCAGTGACACTGGTCTGTAATTTAGTGCCTATTTTCTGTCTCCTTTTTTAAAAATGGGAACTATATTTGCAGTCTTGCATACCTCAGGTAGTTGCCCAGTTTCAAGGGATGTGTTGAAGATTGTGGTTAATGGCACACACAATATATCAGGTCACTTGGCAGCTTCTTCACCTCCTCCTCAGTTGTGTGCGTATCGTCCACCACCTGTTGGTCTATTCCCTGTTGGTGTCCCACTCTGTCCTGTCTCCCAGAGTCCTTCCTGTCTCCACTGTGAATACTTCCTTAAATCTCATATTGAGCTCCTCGCATACCTCTTGATCGTTTCTTGTGAGTTCCCCATCTTCTTTCCACAGCCTGATCACCTGGTCTTTGACTGTTGTCTTTCTTCTAATGTGGTTAAACAGCAGTTTCGGGTAAGACTTGACTTTCGATGCTATGTCATTTTCGTACTGTCGCTGGGCCTCCCTCCTTATCTGTGCATATTCGTTTCTGGCTCTTCGACTGATTTCCTTGTTTACCTGGGTCCTTTGCCTTCTATACCTCTTTCATTCTCTAATGCACTTAGTTTTTGCCTCCCTGCACCTTTGGGTAAACCAAGGACTTGCTTTGGTCTTCCCATTGTTTCTGTTGCCCTTGGGAACAAACCTTTCCTCTGCCTCCTTGCATTTTGTTGTTACATATTCCGTCATTTCATTTACTGACTTTTCTACCATTTCTCTGTCCCACTGCACCTCCCGCAGGAAGTTCCTCATACCTGTGTAGTCCCTCCTTTTATAGTTTGGTTTTTCCCCTTCGACTCCTGTTACCCTCTCCATCTGTAACCCTACTATGTAATCAAAACTCAGGACTACATGGTCACTAGCTCCGAGGGGCCTCTCATATGTGATGTCATCAATGTCTGAGCTACTCAGGGTGAACACAAGGTCCAGTCTTGCTGGTTCATCCTCCCCTCTCTCTCTCTGGTAGTGTCCCTGATGTGTTGATGCATAAGGTTTTCCAGTACCACATCCATCATCTTGGCTCTCCATGTTTTGGGGCCCCCATGAGGCTCCAGGTTTTCCCAATCGATCTCCCTGTGATTGAAATCACCCATAACCAGTAACTTTGCTCTGCACATTTGAGCTCTTCGTGCCATATCAACCAGTGTGTCCACCATCGCTCTGTTGTTCTCTTCATATTCCTCTCTTGGCCTCCTATAGTTCTATGGAGGGTTATACATCACTGCAATGACTACCTTATATTCCCCAGATTGAATTGTACCTACTATGTAGTCCCTTTCTCCAATCTCGTTCATGTAAAGTAAAAGGACACAAGTCCTTTTACTTTACATATTGTCGGTAATTCTACCAACTTTATTACAATCTCGTTCATGCCTTCCATTTCCTCAAAACTCCATCGGTTTTTTATGAGCAGTGCAACCCCTCCTCCCCCTCTGCTCCTTCTATCATTCCTCAGGATCTGATATCCCGGTGGAAGACTGCATCTGTTATTGTCTCAGTGAGTTTCGTTTCTGTGACTGCTATGATGTCTGGGGACTTCTCGTTGATTCTTTCATGCCACTCCGTCATGCTATTCCATCTGCATTTGTGTACCACACCTTCAGATTCTTTCTTGTCTATCACGGTGGACCTGGGAGAATATTGGGGTTGGGGGAGCGAGAGCCGTGGAGGGTCTATGAGGGTTTGTGGTGTGGGTGGGGTTTGTGATGGGTGGGTGAGGGCAGAATGCCCGTAAGGAGCTGCTGTAGCAGTGGGGTTTGTGATGTGGGGCCAGAGGGAACAGTGTGTGGGTTTTGGTTGAGCTTGTTCAGCTGTGTTGGGGTTGTCACGATGTGGGTGGGGTTTGTGGTGGGGGTGGGGGCAGAGTGCCCATAGGGGACTGCTGTAGGGGTGGGGTTTGTGATTGGGGTGGGGGCAGAAGAAACAGTGTGTGGGTTTTGGCTGAGATTATTCAGTTGTTTCAGGGTTGTTGTGGTTGGGATCCTTCTGCGGGTGTCTCTGTAGGGTGAATTTGTCCTTCCACCTGAATCTGGGATCTGCTCATCTTCATCGATGCATCCTGTTCCTCCTTTCGTCTTTCTACCCTCTCTCTCAGGATCATCCTTTCCTCCTGTGTCCTGTCGCGATCTAGGTACACTCTCCAGTACTCTGGTTTGTCCCTCAGTCGTGCTTTCTTCTGCAGGACCCTGGTTCGAGTTGATTCTGCCTTGAAGGTTACTTTGACAAGCCGTCTCCTTCCACCCGCAAACCACCCAATTCTCCGAAAATTTGCGACCTGGGTCATGTCTCCCTCACCTATTGCTTTCAGGATACCTTCAATCGCTTTCTTCTCCCCCTGGTTTCTTTCATCGTAGGTTTCTCCCTCGACTTCTTGGAGCCCGTAGACAAACACTGACCTCTCCCTCTCCTCCTCCCACTGTATCTCTCTTTGCATCCTCTGAAGTGTTTTAGCTCTTTCCATCAAAACGTTCCTGCCTTCAACTCCTGCCCTTGCTGCAGCCCCTATGCTCAGTGGACTGTCTTCCCTGCCCAGCTGTTCCCTGCCACTGTAGTTAACTGTTAGAGTCTCTGCATATCTCTTGTCTCCTTCGTTGTCTTCAGGCTTCTCATTTTCTCTTTACCTGAATCCCTACAGCCCCCTTGTCTGTGTCTAGTATAGAAGTTCCTGATGTCATGTCTGTACTGTCATTTGCCTCTCTAGTCTGTTTCCGTTTTTTTAGCTCGTCTTCTAAGTACTTTATCTTATCTTCTGCTGCTAAGACTTGTAGTCCCCACTTCCTGCTCTCTTCAGCTATCCTCTCCTCCATTACCCTGCCGAGCTCTGCTAGCTTCCTTCCCCACTCTTCCTCAATTTTTGTGAGCTCTAACTCCCAATCTTCCCTCCCAGGTTCCTCCTTCCTGGGTTCGGCCTCCAGACCCATGGGTCTCTGCCCTCCTGGGTTACCCATTTTTTTTTTTTACCACAGAAAGGAGCTTGTGTGAGAGAGAGAGGGAGAGAGAGAGGAGTAGAGAGAGAGGGGGAGAGAATGATAGGGAGAAGGCTAGGAGTGATGATTGGGAAGGGAGGGAAGTGAGGGTAAGCCATGGGAAAGGGGTAGGAGGAAAGGAAGTGAATGAAAAGTGGTGTAAGGAGGGATGAAAGAACGAGAGGTGGGGAGAAAGATAGAAAGAAGAGAGAATAGAAGAGAGGGGGGGGAAAGATGGATAGAGAGAGAAAGGTGGGCAGAGAGGGGAGAGAGAGGGAGAGAGAAGAGAGAGAGAGAGGGGAGAGCGAGAGAGAGAGTAGAGAGAGAAAGGTAGATAGAGAAAAAAGAAAAGGAGAGGAGAGAGAGAGGGGGAAAAAGGAGAGAGAGAGGGGGGGAGGGGGCGAAGGGAGAGTAACAAGGGGAGAGAGAGAGAGAGGGGGGGTAGAGGGGGGGGATGGGGGGGATGGGGGGTATGTAAGGTGTAGTACTCACCTTTTGTCTCCCTATTTGTGGTTGCAGGGGTCGATTCATGTCCTGGCCCCCCCTCTTACGATTGTATGGCCTCTCTCCCCCCGCTCCGGGGCTTTTATCATACCTCGCCTTAAAATATGTAGGGTTCCCGCCCCCACTACTTCACTTTCTAGGCTATTCCAGGGCCCTTGACTACTCTAGACTTAGAAATACTTCCAAAACTTCCTTTGATTCACTAAGTCTTAACTTCCAATTGTGACCTCTTGTGCTGTGTCCTCTCTGGAACATCCCGCTTTGTGTGGGGTGTGTGTGTACGGTGTGTGTGTGGTGTGGTTATTGTGTGGTGTGTGTGTGTATGGTGTTGTGTGTGTGTGTGTGTGTGTGTGTGTGTGTGTTTTGTGTGTGTGTGTGTGGGTGTTGTGTGTGTTGTTGTTGTGTTGTGTGGTTTGTATCACGGGAAAAACCCCCGTTTTTTTTTTGTGTGTGTTGTGTGGGTACTCACCTATTTGTACTCCTTTTTGGGGTTCAGGGGCCCGAGTCCTAGCCCTGGCCCCGCCTCTTCACGGTTGTTAGACCCTCTCCCCCCCCCGCCCATGGTTTTATCAAACCTCGTTTTAAAAATGTGAGGGTTTTCCTCCCTCCATCCATTTTTCGTATTCCATTTGCCTTCAACTCTATGACTGAAGAAATACTTTACTACCCTCTCTGACTCATTTGTGTCTTCAATTTCCCAAATTGGGGCCCTCTTGTTCTGGTCCCCCCCGGGAACACCCTGTCCTTGTCCACCTTGCTTTCCCACGCAGTTTTTATATGTCGTTTCATGTCTCCCCTCCCCTCCTGTCCCCAGTGTCGTAGGCCGATTTCCCTTAATCTTTCTTTAAGGGCATTCCCTTGCTCTGGAACTAACCTTGTTGCAAACCCTTTTTACTTTCTCTAGTTTCTTGAGTGTTTTTCAAGTGCGGGTTCCAAACGGTGCTGCATACTCCGTAGGCCGACTTTAACGGTTACAGTGTCTTTTAATGATTCCTTACTAAGGTCGGAATGTGTTTAGGTTTGCCAGGCGCCCATATGCTGCGCAGTTATCTGATTGATGTGTGTTCCCGGGACAGCTCGGTGTTAATTTACCCAAAATCTTTTCCCTTGGGGAGGTTTTTAGTCTTTGGCCCCTAGCCTATACTCTGTCTGTGGTCTTTTGGCCCCTTTCCCCCATCTTCATGACTTTTCATTTGGCAGGATTAAAATTTGAGAAACCCTTTGTGACAGGTGTCCAGTTGTCCAGGTCTCTTGAAAGTCCTGCATTGGTCCTCATCAGATTTATTCTCTCTATTAACTTCAATTCATCTGCAAACAGGGGGACACTTCTGAGTCTAACCCTTCCACGCGCATGTCGATCTTCACATATACCAAAAAATAGCATCTCGAGTCTCCTAGGACCGTCCCCTTGTGGGGACCCTCGCCTCGTCACAGGTTGCCACTGTGATACATCATTATCGTTCCATGGACTCGTGTTGCCTCCCTGATCAGGTTATTCTCTAGCTACCCCGATCCAATCGCACGCTGCCTTCCTGTTATATGCGCCCGGATGCTCTAGCTTCTGCACATTACTCTCTGTGAGGAAACTGTGTCAAAGAGTGCCTTCTATGCAGTCTAGAAGATGCAATCAAACCACCCTCTCTCTCCTTCGTCTTACTCGCTGTTATTTTATCATAAAAACTCCAGAAGGTTTGTGAACAGGATTTGCCTCCGTGAATCAGCTGCTGGTTGGCATTTATACTCATGTTCAGTTCCAGGCTGCTCACCCTCTCCTCCTGATAATCTTCTCCATAATTTTGCATCTACTATACCCCGTCTAATGACACAGGTCTATAGTTTAGTGCATACTTTCTGTCTCCTTTTTTGCAAAATGGAACTACTTTGCCGTCTCCATACCTCAGCGTTGTTAGCCCAGTTCTTCCAGGGATTTGTGAGTTTGTGGTCAGTTGGTACGCCACAACAATATCTGCTCCCTCTTAAGACCCATGGGAGATGTTCGTCAGGTCCCATTGCCTTTGAAGGTAGCGATTTGTCACTTAGCCAGTTTCTTCACTCCTCCTATCTGTATGTAATGTCGTCCAACACTCTGTTGTGTATTCCTTGTTGCGTGTCCCATCTGGTATGTCCCCAGAGTCCTCTTCCCGCTACTGTAATTAATTCCTTAAATATCTCGTGTTGCGCTCTCACATACCCTCTTGATCGTTTTCTTGTGAGATCTCCACCTTCTTTCTCAGCCTTATCACCTGGTCCTTGACTGTTGTTTCTCCTATTGTGCGTTTACAGCGTTTCGGTGTCAGATTTGTGACTTTCGGTGCTATGTCGTTTTTCATACTGGTCGCTGGGCCTCCTCCTTATCTGCGCATACTCGTTTTCTGGATCTTCTACTAATCTCCTTGTTTTCCTCGGGTCCTATGCCTCTGTACCTTTTCACATTCCCTGTTGCACTTAGTTTTGCCTGCCTACACCTTCGTGGTAACCAAGACTCGTTTTGTCTTCCTATTATTCTGTTTCCCTTGGGAAAAAACTTTCCTCTGCCTCCTTGCACTTTGTTGCACATATTCCTCGTATCTCGTTTACTGATTTTCCTACATTTCCTATGGTCCCACTGAACCTCCTGCAGGAAAGTTTATCATACCGTGTTCGCGCACCCCTTTTAAGTTGGCCTCTTCCCTGTCCCCTTCAGTTCTGTTACTTATCCACTTGTAAACTCTATATATAGTCAAAAACTCGAACCACATGTTCGCTAGCCCAAGGGCCTCTCGTAAGTGGTTCGCGAGTCTGAAACTGACTCAGGGTGAAACACAAGATTCCAGTCTTGCTGGCTCATCTCCCCTCTCTCTTGGTGTGTCCCCTGACATGTTGATGCATGAGGTTAGATCAAGTACCCACATCAAGCACATCTTGCTCTCCATGTTTGCGGGACCCCATGTGGCTCCAGATTTTCAGTCGAGTCGTCCCTGTGGTGAAATCGCCATTACAGTAACTTTCTCTGCCTCGAGTGCAGCTCGTTTGCCACCTCAAGCCAGTGTGTCACCGTCCACCCTGTTGTTTTCTTAGTATCCTCTCTTGGCCTCCTGCAGTCTGTGGTGGGTTATACATCACTCGCAATGATCTTTATGTTCTCCGGACTGAATTGTACCTACTATGTAGTCTCTTTCTACACAATAATGTCATGCCTTCCATTTCCTCACTAATCCATCCATTGGTGCTTTATGAGCATGAGCCATACCCCTCCTCCCCCTTACTCCTTCTATCTTTCCTCAGGATATGATATCCTGTTGGGCAAGTTCCTGTGTTGTTATTGTCTCACGCAGTTTTTGTTTCTGTGAATTGCTTTGATTAGTCTGGGGATTTTTCACTGCATTCTTTCATTCCAATCCTCAGGTTTATTCGTTATTCCATCCGCGTTTGATGTACCAAACCTTTAAGTTTCTTTTCTCTCATTGTGCGGCATGCAATATTATTGCGGTGGGGAGAGTGCTGAGAGCCTTGGTGGGGGCCTATATGGGGCTGTGTGTAGGTGGGGTATGTGTGATGGGGGTGGCCAGTCAGGATGGCCATAAGGGACAGCTGTTGGGTGAGGTTTGTGATATGGGGGTTAGGTTGGCAGAGGGCGAACAGTGGTGGTTGTAGATATAGCGTTTGCACTCAGCGCGCGCGCTTGGGAATGTCGCCGGTGAGTCTTGTGGCTGGTGAGATTATGTGGGGTGTGTTTGCCCTTCCTCCTGTGTCTGGTTCCCTGACTAATTTTCACTTGCTCTCGTTCCTCCTTGTGCGTCGTCTGTACCCTATCTTTCTGTGTATGTCCTGTCTCTTGTGTTCTGTCGCGAGTCGAGTATACTCTCTGGTACCCCTCTTTGCCGCCCACGCTGTCTTGCTTTCTTGCTTCCCGCAGAATCCTGGTTCGATCTGATTCTTCACTGAAAGTTTACTCTTGGACAGTCGTTATCCTTCCAACTCGCACCACCCAATTCTCTGAAAAATTTGTCACCTGGGTAATATTGCCCTCCCTATTGTTCTTGATGCCTTCAATCATGTTTTTCTCCTCCTTTTTATTTCTTCAAAGTTGGCCCCTTGGCTTCTCTTTGGAGCCCATACACAAAAACTGCTTCCTCGCCCCTTTCTCCTCCCAATGAGTCGCGCCATCTGACTTCCTCTGAAGCATTTTATGTCCTTTCATTGACATGTTCTTGCCCTTCAGTTCCCTGTCCAAATCTGAAACTTCTATTCTCAGTGAACTGTCTTTCCTGGCAGCTGTCCCTTGTACAGGCAGTTGGAGTGTTAGAATCTTGCATATAACAACACTTCATTGTCTTCGGACTGTCGCTGATCTTATGTGTGTCATCGTCTTTTTCCTGGCCCTCACGTGGGTCTGATAGGGCTTCGTGTACGGCATGTCTCCGTTGTTCGACTTACCAATCCCCTTGTCTGCGCTCTGTCTTTGAATTTCTTCATTGTCTCAGACCTGTCCGTTTGATTCTCAGTGTGCTCATCGTCTTTTTCCTGGCCCCACGTAGGTCTGATGCCTTCGTGTTCCGCCGCATCGTCTCCGTTGTTGCTTACCATCCCTTGTATGCGCCTGAATTTGAAATTTCCTGATGTAATCTGAATTGTCTTTTTTTGTCTCTCTAATCTGTTTCAGGCTTTGCAGTTTCTCTTCTAGCACTGTATCTAGCTTCTTGCCTGCTAACGACCTGTACTTCCCATTCTGCACTCTTCAGCTATCGCTCTCCATTTTCTTACAAGCTCTACTATCTTCCTTCCCATCTTTCCTCCCTTTTTTGGCCGGCTCGCTCTAAACTCACAGGTTCTTTTCCTCCCTGGTTCGTCTTACCAGATCTATGGTTTTCCGTCCTTAATGCCACCATATTTTTGAGTCTTTTTCTTTTACGCAGACAGAAGGCTAGAGGAGGAGGGGTGTGGGGAGAGAGACAAGGGTAGAAAGAGGGAGATGAGAGGAGAGAGAAAGGGTAGCAGAGGGAGAGAGCGGAGAGAGAAAGGGTAGAAAGAGGGCGAGAGAGGAGAGAGTATGGGGGTGAGGGTTAATAAGACCAAGGGGTAGAGAGAAAAGAAATGTGAGTGGGGAGAGAAAGGGTAGAGAATGAGGGAAGAAAGAGAGGGAGAGGAGAGGGGAGAGAAAGAGAGAGAGGGAGGAAAGGAGGGCAAGGAAAACTGCTATGAGAGAGAGCAATGGAAGAGATGGAGGAAGAGAGGAGCTATTCAGAGAGAGAGGAGGTGTGAGGGTGATTGGGTTATGGGAGTGAGGAGAGCGGGAGAGAGCAGAGGACGAGAGGGAGAGGTGAGAGTGAGGAGAGAGAGGGAGAGAGAGAGGGAGAGAGAGAGGGAGAGAGAAGAGGGATGAGAAGAGAGGGAAGAGAGAGGGGCGAGAGAAGAGAGGGAGAGAGGGAGAGAGATGAGAGGGAGGAGAGAGGAGAGAGAAGGAGAGAGAAGGGAGTAGAGAGAGAGAGGGGAGGGGGAGAGATGAGGGAGAGAGAGAGAGAGAGGCGTGAGAGGAGTCGAGAGAGGAGAGAGATGAGAGAGGGGAGAGGAAAGAGGGAGAGCGGGGAGAGAGAGGGAGAGAGAGAGCGGATGAGAGTGAGGGAAGTGAGAGAGGGCTCGAGAGGGCGACAGAGAGGAGGGAGAGAGAGAGGGAGAGAGAGAGAGGCGGAGAGAGAGAGAGGGAGAGGAGAGAGGAAGAGGGAGAAGAGAGACGGGTAGGGAGAGAGAGAGGGATGAGTGAGAGGGAGAGAGAGAGGAGAGAGGTGCGAGGGAGAGAGAGCAGGAGAGTGGAGAGAGAGAATAGAAGAGAGAGAGGGATGAGAGATCGCGAGGGCGACCGTGAGAGAGAGGAGACGGGTAGAGAGAGAGGAATGAGAGGAGAGAGGGAGAGAGAGAGGGACGAGAGAGAGGGAGAGGAGAGAGGAACGACGAGATGAGCAGGAGGCGTAGGAGAGATGAGGGAGAGAGAGAGAGGGAGAGAGATGAGAGGAGTGCGAGAAGCATAGAGAGGGCGAGAGGGGGAGTGGGAGAGAGAGGGAGAGAGAGGGGGGAGAGAGAGAGGGAGGCGAGAGAGAGAGAGGAGAGAGAGAGAGGGAGGGATGAGCTGAGGAGCGAGAAGCGAGACGAATGAAGAGAGAGAGAAGAGGAGTGAGAGGGAGAGAGGGAGAAAGAGAGAGGGAGAGAAAAAGAGAGGGAGAGAGAGAGTGGGGGAGAGAGGAGAGCGGTGAGAGGAGAGAGAGAGAGTGAGAAGAGAGAGAGAGGAGAGAGAGACGAGTCGAGAGACGAGAGAGAGAGAGAAGAGAGAGGGAGAGAGAGAGAGAGAGGGGAGCGAGTGAGTGAGAGAGAGAGGGAGAGAGGGAGAGGGGAGAGAGGGAGTGAGAGGGAGAGAGAGGGAGGGAGAGAGGAGAGAGAGGGAGGGAGAGGGAGAGGAGAGGGAGGGGAGAGGGAGAGAGGAGAGAGGGAGAGAGAGGGAGGAGAGCAGGGAGAGAGAGGGAGAGAGAGGGCGAGAGGAGAGAGAGGGGAGAGAGGGAAGAGAGGGAGAGAGAGAGCGAGGGAGAGAGGGAGAGAGAGGGGAGAGAGAGACGAGAGAGATGAGAGAGAGAGTGTGAGAGAGGAGAGAGAGAGTTGAGAGATGGAGAGGGAGAGTGAGAGGGAGGAGAGAGAGATGAGAGAGAGAGAGAGAGAGAGAAGGCCGGTGAGAAGAGTGAGAGGAGAGACGAGGAGAGGGAGAGAGAGAGAGGGAGAGAGTGAGGAGAGAGCTGGAGAGAGAGAGAGAGTGAGAGAGTGAGCGAAGATGGGGGAGGGAAAAAAAAAATAAAAAAGGCTTGTGAGAGAGAGAGAGAAACGCAGGGGGGAAAGGTTAGGGAGTGAGGGGCTGTGGGGGGTCGTGGGGGGAGGCGGCTCAAATCCAAGGAATCAGCTGTGTGTACTCCCTAGTTGTGGTTTCAGGGGTCGTCGGTTACCAGCTCCCGGCCCCCAGTGTTTGTATGTTGGTGTGTCACGGCGTGTGGACGGGTGTGTGTGTGTGTGTGTGTGTGGTGTGTGGGTGTGTGTGTGTGTGTGTGCTGTGTGTGTGTGTGTCGTGTGTGTGTGTGTGTGTTAGTTACCATTTTGTCTAGGCACATGTCGATTAGACTCTAGGCCTGCTGTATATACACGTGTATGTGTGTGTTGTGTGTGTGTTTGTGTGTGTGTGTGTTGGTTTGTGTGTGTGTGTGTGTGTGTTTTTGTCTGTGTGTGTTTTGTGTGTGTGGTTGTGTGTGTTTGTGTGTTAGATAGTTACCTTTCTGTCCTAGGCATGTCTATTAGACTCTTGGCCTGTCTGTAGATAACGTGTATGTGTGTGTGTGTGTTTGTGTGTGAGTGTGTTTGTGTGTGTGTGTGCGTGTTTTTGTGTGTGTGTTTGTGTGTGTGTTTGTGTGTGTGTTTGTGTGTGCTGTTTGTGGGTGGTTTGTGTGTGTTGAGTGTGATGTGTGTGTGTGTGTGTGTGTGTGTTATGGTGTTTGGTGTTATTTGTGTGTGTGTTTCTGTGTCATGTGTTTGTAGTTGTCGCTGTGTGTGAGTTTGTGTGATGGTGTGTGGCTGTGTGGTGCTGTGTGTGAGTGTGTGTGTGTGTGTGTGTGTGTGTGTGTGCTGTGTTGTGTACTCACCTGGCGTGTTTGTGTGTGTTTGTTGTGTGTTTGTGTGTCGTTTGTGTGTGTTTGTGTGTTTGTGTGTGTGTGTACTGTGTGTGTGTTGTGTGTGTGTGTGCCTGGTGTGTTGTGTGTGTTGTGTTAGTTAGTTACCATTTTGTCTAGGGCCACATGTCGATTAGACACTAGGCCTGCTGTTATATTACACCGTGTATGTGTGTCGTGTGTGTTTGATGTGATGTGTGTGTTTGTGTGTGTGTGTGTGTGTGTTTGTGTTGGTGTGTGTTTGTGTTGTGTCGTTTGTGTGTGTTTGTGTGTTAGATAGTTTACCATTCTGTCCTAGGCAACATGTCTATTAGGACACTAGGTCTCGCTGTATATATCAGTGTATGTGGTGTGTGTGTTTGTGTGTGTGTGTGCGTGTTTTGTGCTTTTGTGTGTTCTGTGTGTGATTTGGGTTTGTGTGTGTGTTCTGTGTGTGTTTGTGAATGGGTGTGTGTGTGTGTGTGTGTTGTGTGTGTGTGTGTGTGTGTGTGTGGTTGTGTGTGTGTGTGTGTGTGTTAGTGTGTTTCGTGTCGTTGTGTACTCACCCTAGTTTGACTCAGCGTTGAGGCGGTCGAGTCCAAGCTCCTGACCCGCCTCCTCTTCAATGGGCGATACTAGGTCAATTCCCTGGATATCGTTGTGAGCTTTATCATACACTCTGCTTAAAGCTATGTATGGTGTCCTGCCTCCATACATCGCTTCCCATTACTATTCCACTTCATGATACTCTGTGGCTGACTCGAATACTTCACTACTCCTGTGATTCATCTGTTGTCTTCAACTTCCAACTGTGTCCTTTGTTGCTGTGTCCATCTCTGGAACATCTCCTGTTTCTTTATCTTGTTATTCCTTGTTCTCAGTTATTTTGTAGGTCGTTATCATGTCCTATTCTCATGTCCTCCAGTTGCGCGCGCAGGTTTATTTCCTTATCACTCTCCTCGTAGGACATACCTCTTAGCTTGGGGGATATGGTCTTGTTGCAAACTTTGCACTTTCTCTAGTTTCTTACAAGCTTGGCTAGGGAGTTGGGTTCCAAAACTGGTGCTCGTTTACTCCAATATGGGCCTAATGTTACACAGTGTACAGGGTCCTGAACGTATTCCTATGAAGATGTGATGCTGTTCAGAGGTTTGCATGGCGCCCATATGTGCAGCAGTTATTTGGATGATGTGCGCTTCAGGAGATGTGCCACCTGGTGTATAATCACCCAAGTCTTTTTCCTTGAGTGACGGTTTGTAGTCGCTGGCCCCTTGTCTGGACTCGTTCTCGCGCGTCTTACTCTTGCCTTCCCCAATCTTCATGGACTTGCACTTGGTGGGGTTGAACTCCTGGATGCCAATTGCTGGACCAGGTCTGCAGCCTGTCCAGGATCCCTTTGTGTGGGTGTGTGTGTGTTGTGTGTGTGTAAGTGTGTGTGTTGTGTGTGTGTGTGTAGTGTGTGTGTGTGTGTGTGTTAGTGTGTATGTGTGTGTTGTGTGTGTGTGTGTGTGTGTCTGTGTGTGGGTGGTGTGTGTGTGTGTGTTTGTCGGTTGGGTGTGGGCGTGTGTGTGTGTGTACGTGTAGTGTCGTGGTGTGTCAGCGTGTGTGTGTGTGTACTAACCTATATGTGGTTGCCAGCGCGGTCGAGGCATAGCTCTAGCCCGCCTCTTCACTGGTCGCTACTAATTCAATCTCTCCCTGCTCATGGATATTTGTTTCTCATACCTTCTTCTTAAAGCTATTTATGGAACTTGCTTCTTCCACTAACTTCACTCTCCAGATTATTCAGTTCCTGCAACTCGAAGAACTAAAGAAATACTTCCTAACATCCCTATAAATCTCATGGGGTTTTCAGTTTCCTATTGTGTCCCAGTGTTTCTGTATCCATCTCTGAAACATTCGTTCCTTGTCCACGGTTGTCATGCCTCATTAGTATTTTATACGTTGTATCATGGTCCCCTCTATCTCCTATCCTCTAGTGTCATAAGTTGAGTTCCCCTTCAACCTCTCTCAAAGGCATACCCCTAAGTTCCGGTGACTAATCGTGTTGCAAATTTTTGCACTTTCTCAATTTCTGACGTGGTTTGGACTAAGTGCGGGTTCCATATGGCGTGCATATTCCAGTATAGGCCTTACGTACACTGTGTACAATGTCGTGAATGACTCCTTATCAAGATGTACTAAACGCCTATCTCAGGTTTGCCATATCTCCCATATGCTGCAGCAGTTATTTGATTGATGTGTGCCTCAGGGGACATGTCGTATAATTCTTACCCAAGATCCTTTTCTTAAACTGACGTTTGCAGCTGTTGGTTTACTAACCTGTACTCGTCTGCGGTATTCTGCTGTCTTCCCCAATCTCCATGACCTTTACACTTACTGGGGTTGTTAAACTCCAGGAGCCATTGTCAAACCAACTATGTAGTTTGTCCTGATCCCCTTGTAATATTAATGATCCTCTACCCACTTGCTTCCTCATCAGTTTCACATCTATCCAGGTAACAGTGACACATTAATGTCTATTCCTTCACCATGGTCATTCACGTTATACATGACACCAGCACGGCCTAGCGGATGAACCTTGTGGAACCCCAACTCGACACATTCGCCACTCGACACTTCATGCACGTACAACACACGTTGTTTCCTCCTGTCAGGTATTTCTGATCCATTGCAGTACTTTCCCCTCTTTTATTCATGCCTGCTCCTTCAAATTTTTGCACAGATCTCTTTGTGTGGTACTGTGTCAAAGGCACTTCTTGCCAATCTAAGCAAGATTTGTAATATACCATCCTCTCTCTCCGGTCTTACTTCTTGTTACCTTATCGTAGAACTCAAGCGAAAATTTGCGTGGACAAAGGATTTCCATCTCTGAAGCCATGTGACTGTCATGTTATGAGCCCAATCTTTTCAATGTATTCACACAACTTTTCTCCTGATTAATTCTTTTTCATGACTTTACATACTTTTCAAGTCTGTGACACTGGGTCTCTGTAGTTTAATGCTGTCCCTGTCTGTCCCCTTTCTTAAAAATTGGAACTACCATGGGCGTGTTATTATTAGCCACTTGTGGCTTAGCGCTTCTTTTTGTTTATAATAATATGCCTAAACTAAATGTGCTGTCTTCCACGCCTCAGGGCCAACTGCCCTATTTCGATAGAATTATACTGGAAGATTGCTGGCTAATGGTCCACTCAATGTTCCTCTGCTCCTCTCTCTGTATCCATGGAAGCATATGTTATCTAGCGATCCCACCGCATGTGAGGTATCGAGTCTCGTCTAGCAGTTTCTTCACCTCTACCTTGGTTTTATGTGTATTGTCAGCGTCCAGCACCTGTGGTGCACCTACTCCACAGATTGCTGGAAGCATTCGTACTATATTGTGAATACTTCTCTAATCTGTTGTTTTTAGTCATCACATGCTTCTTGGTCACTCTTCTTGAGCTACCCTCCTTCGTTTCCTCAGTCTGATTACCTGGTCCCTTGCTGTTGTTTTGCTCCTATGTGACTGTATAACAACTTTGTTTTTTAGTCAGGATTGGCTTTGATGCTATGTCGTTCTCGTATTGCTCTGCCTCCTCTCCTTATCCTGCAAGTTCGCGCTTTCTGGGGTCTTCTGCTCTTCTCCTTGTTTTCTTGAGGCCTTGCACTTCTACCTAACCTTTCTCCATGCTCTCAGTACACCATTTTTTCATGTTGCCCTTTGGTATCGAACTTTCCTCTGGTTACTATTTTCATCTAATTTCATTTACTGTCTTTTCCATCTAGTTCTCTTTTCCACTGGCTACTCATGCAGAAAACTTTATTCCTATGTATTACCCTTTTTGAATGGTTTTTCTCTTTGTTCTCGTGCTACTGCATTCTCATGTACTCAAAAAGATATTTCAAAACTCAGGTCTTCATGAACATTAGCGCTTGGGGGTCTTTTCGTGGGTGACAGCCTTATGTCTTGACTATTAAGGTGAATATGAGATTCCAGCCTTGCTGCAACATCCTTCCTTCTTCTGGTTTCCCTAAACATGTTGATGCATACTGCTTTCTCCAATACAGTCTCCAACCTTCTTAGCCCTCCATGTTTCTGGTCCCCATTGTGGCTCTAGGTTTTTCCCAGTCAATCTTTGATTGAAATCCCCATTATAAGCAATTTGTCCTACCATATGAGCCCTCCTGGCCACTTCAGCTAGTGTTTCCTCATTGCCCTATTGCGCACCTCATACTCTTCTCTTGTTTCTCTGCTTGTTAAGTGGTGGGTATACATCACTACTATCATCACCTTGGCACACCAGTCTGAAGTGTTCCTAACAATGAAGTCGTCTGTGTTCTCCCTTGATTTCCATTCCTCCCTCTTCTTCAAAACTCACTGGTTTTTTCCATGAGCAATGCTACTTTCTCCCCTACTCTGTTATCTCTGTCTTTCCTCATATTTGATATCCAGGTTGGAAATAATTGCGTTGGTAAAAATTGCATCTGTTATCTTCCCTGCGAAGTTTTGTCTCTGTTTGTGATATAATGTCAGGTGATGCCATATGATGCCTCTTGCCACTCTTCACTCTTATTTGTTATTCCATCTGCACTGGTGTACCATTACTTAGCTCCCTTTCCATTACTGTATTTTGGCGAGATGGAAGAGGAACGCGTTGCAGGCTGGGAAGCGTGCAGGCTTTAAGGGCACAATATTAGGGATGGCTGCTGTGATTGTGGGAATTAGTGCTTTGGGGGTTTTGGTGGGGTATGGCCAGTGAGTTCGTTTCTGTTTTATGTGGTCTGGTAGATATGTGTTATCAGGGGTTGAGAAGTTTCTGTAAGGCATTTGTGTTGATGTTCCCTCAAAGGCAGAGTTTTTCCTGTCTGCTACGCGCTGCCTGCTCCTGTCTCTCTTTCCTTCCATGGTTTCTGTTCTTGCTCCTCTCTTTCAGTTTGATTCCCTTTCCTTTTCGTGTTCTGTCTCGATTTGAATAATCTGGAGAGTCCATTAACAGTCGGTTTCTGTTGTAGTATCCTGTTCTGTACCACATCTGTCTTGTAATGTCAATCTGATGGATTTTTTCCCGCGATTCCCCCAATTCTGTCGAAAATTTTCTCTACATGAGACATGTTCCATTTCATGTTATTGTAATAATGTTTCTTAATCTCTGTTTTTCCAATCTATCTTTCTGCTAGGTTGCCCTTCAGCATCTCTGAAGCCCATGAATATTATAGACTTCTCCCTCTCCTCTTCCCATTTCTTTTCCTCTGCTATCTATCGGAGATCTGATTTAAGCTCTCCTTTGCTGTTTCCCTAATCATCTCCAGAAGAGTGATCACTCCATGATCGGCTGATATTACTCGCTACAAAAGACTGCTTAGACCATCCCCTACTTCAGTCCCTCGCTGCCTGCTGATGTTCCCTCTTTCAGTCATCTTGCTCCTTTCGGACCTTATCTTTAGATCCTGGTTCAGCACATCCATTTCTTCCTCCAGCTACTACAGCTCGTGATTCCCACTTCTTGCTCTCTGCAGATATATGCTCTAACCTTGTTATTGCAAGCTCGTTTAACCTTTTCTCCCATTGCTTGTTCCATTTTGTTCTTGAGCCGTTCTACCCATTCTTCCTTTTCCGACCAGCATCATCGGTTCAATTGCATTTACGTCCCCTTACCTTTTTGAGAGCCCATTTTGTTTTTATCCTGTTGGATCGTGTTTTCCTCGGATGTTTAGCTGCCTTCAGCTTATCGTAAAATTGAGTGGTTGTGGCTGGGGGGGATTTTTATGCTAAGTGTTTGTTAGGTTGGTGTGTGTGTGTGTGTCCGTAGTGTGTGTTAGTTACCATTTTGATACTTGGCCACATCGTCGATTAGACACTAGGCCTGTTGTTGTGTGGTGTGTGTGTGTGTGTGTGTATGTGGGCTGTGTGTGTTGTGTGTGCTGTGTGTGTGTGTGTGTGTGTGGGGTCTAACGTTTACCCCTCACTAGCTACCCATTTTACATCTCATCACACCTGATCAGGTTGCGGAGAGATGTTGAGGGGGGGTCCGGTTAATTGGTATATGGTTGGAAAACGAACCGTATTACAAGCACTCTGGTAATTTAGCGCTTAAAATTTGTAGTCCAGGTTCTCTTTCCTAGTAATGCTACCTTCTCCCTTATTGCACTTTCTGGGATTTTTAAGTACCAATTACTGACTGGTTAGTATCCCTATTTCCTTGCTCACACTGAGAAAGGGACCTCCTTGCTTACTCAGTGCAGGGACCTAGTAAGTACCTGACACAACCCACGTTTAGCGCACGTACATATGGCGCGGCAGCGCTGAACTCGTTGACTTCTGACTAACTTGGTTCCACGCGCCACGTTTCTTCTGTCTATATTTTGATCCCATGTACAATGCATCAATCACAGCACTAGATTTGCACTTCACTGACTGCCTTGGGGTGTGTGTGTGTGTGCGCACATAAACATAAGCAAGGTAAGGATCTCTCAAGACCTTTCGTTGCAAAGAACATCTAACATTTTACACAGCATGTTTTAAACGCTCTTGTTTAAATTCGTGTGTATGATTATTTAGACCAGAGTGTACTATTACCAAAAAACTGATGTTGCTCTCGGTTTATCTATATCCATTGACTCAAGGTTCACAGAACTTCATCAAGACTCTGACATATTCACGAGTGCAAATCACCCTTTAATATGCTTAAAATAAGAACTATTCACCTGTAGCAATCGTTGTAAAGCAACCATGATTCTCATGAACCAGTTAAGTTTAGAATCATTCGCCTGAAACCAGTCAAGTTTGATTTACAGATCAATTTCAGTCATAGCACCACGCAGTAAGCTATTAATCACAACTCACCTGGAACATTATTATTATTATTATCACACTGGCCGATTCCCACCAAGGCAGGGTGGCCCGAAAAAGAAAAACTTTCACCATCATTCACTCCATCACTGTCTTGCCAGAAGGGTGCTTTACACTACAGTTTTTAAACTGCAACATTAACACCCCTCCTTCAGAGTGCAGGCACTGTACTTCCCATCTCCAGGACTCAAGTCCGGCCTGCCGGTTTCCCTGAATCCCTTCATAAATGTTACTTTGCTCACACTCCAACAGCACGTCAAGTATTAAAAACCATTTGTCTCCATTCACTCCTATCAAACACGCTCATGCATGCTTGCGGGAAAGGGTCCAACCCCCTCGCACACAAAACCTCCCTTTTCCCCCTTCCCCCCAACCTTTCCTAGGCCGACCCTACCCCGCCTTCCTTCCACTACAGACTTTATTCACTCTTGAAGTCATTCTGTTTCGCTCCATTCTCTCTACATGTCCGAACCACCTCAACAACCCTTCCTCAGCCCTCTGGAAACAGTTTTTTTTTAATCCCGCACCTCCTCCTAACTTCCAAACTACGAATTCTGCATTATATTCACACCACACATTGCCCTCAGACATGACATCTCCACTGCCTCCAGCCTTCTCCTCGCTGCAACATTCTCACCCCCGCTTCACACCCCATATAAGAGCGTGGTAAAACTATAACTCTCATACATTCCCTCTTTGCCTCCAAGGACAAAGTTCTTTGTCTCCACAGACTCCTAAGGCACCACTCACTCTTTTTCCCTCCTATCTTTGATTCACCTCATCTTTCATAGGGCCCATCCGATGACACGTCCACTCCCAAATATCTGAATACGTTTACCTCCTCCATACTCTCTCCCTCCAATCTGATATTCAATCTTTCATCACCTAATCTTTTTGTTATCCTCATAACCTTACTCTTTCCTGTATTCACCTTTAATTTTCTTCTTTTGCACACCCTCCCAAAAATTCATCCACCAATCTCTGCAACTTTCTCTTCAGAATCTCCCAAGAGACAGTGTCATCAGCAAAGAGCAGCTTGTGACAACTCCCACTTTGTGTGTGTTCTTTATCTTTTAACTCCACCCCTCTTGCCAAGACCCTCGCATTTACTTTCTTACAACCCCATCTATAAATATATTAAACAACCATGGTGACATCACCCCATCCTTGTCTAAGGCTACTTTTACTGGGAAAAAAATTTCCCTCTTTCCTACATACTCTAACTTGAGCTCACTATCCTGAAAAAAACTCTTCACTGCTTTCAGTAACCTACCTCCTACACCATACTTGCAACATCTGCCAAATTTTGCCCCCCTATCCACCCTGTCATACGCCTTTTCCAAATCCTAAATGCCACAAAGACCTCTTTAGCCTTATCTAAATACTGTTCACTTATATGTTTCACTGTAAACACCTGGTCCCCACACCCCCTACCTTTCCTAAAACCTCCTTGTTCATCTGCTATCCTATTCTCTGTCTTACTCTTAATTTTTCAATTATAACTCTACCATACATTTACCAGGTACACTCAAACAGACTTATCCCCCTATAATTTTTGCACTCTCTTTTATCCCCTTTGCCTTTATACAAAGGAACTATGCATGCTCTCTGCCAATCCCTAGGTACCTTACCCCCTTCCATACATTTATTAAATTTAAATTTCACCAAAACCCCTCCAAAACTATATCCCCACCTGCTTTAACATTTCTATCTTTTTCCCATCAAAACCCGGCTGCCTTACCCCCTTTTATTTTACCTACTGCCTCACGAACTTCCCCCCCACTCACAACTGGCTCTTCCTCACTCCTACAAGATGTTATTCCTCCTTGCCCTATACACGAAATCACAGCTTCCTATCTTCATCAACATTTAACAATTCCTCAAAATATTCCCCCCATCTTCCAATCCCTTAACTCTCCTTTTAAATAACTTTTTCCCTATTTTTAATGACAAACCCTTTTTTGTTCTCTACCCTTTTTCAAAATTTTAAACCCCCACCCAAATTTTTTTTTTTCAAAAAAATTTGTTGATAAATCTCCCCCACTCTCTCTTTTGCTCTCTTTTTCTTGCTTCCCATCTTTTAAACCTCTCTCTTTTTCTCCATTCCTTTTTCCCCCCTTGCATCCTTTCTACTTTTTTAAATCTTTCATATGTAACTTTTTCTCCCTTCTACTTCTTTAATCATCTTTCCACCAATGCTCCTCTTCCCTCCTGCCCCACTTCCTGAACCCAAATCTGCTGAAACTCTAAACTCTTTTTTTAAAACCCTACCCCATCCTCTTGCCCCCCATTGCCTTGCTTCATTAGCCCACTACCCCCAAATAGCTGTTTATTTTCCCTAACTGCCCCCTTTTTATTTTATAAACCTTCACCTCTCCTTCCCTGATGCTTTATTCCCCTTGTTTCCCTCTACCTTTTATCTCGGTGTGCACAACAAAAGTGGAATATCTGGGGCCCCTTTAAAATGTACATCTGAAGTTACTCAACAGTTTTTTTATCTACCAATACAAAACCCAACAAATACGTCTTTTTCCCCCCAATCATATTTTGTATATTATTTATCCTTTTTTTCTTAAAAATGTTTACCTTAACTAAAACCCCCTTTCTATCAAAGTTCAATAAAAAGGGCTCATTATCATTTCCCCTGCCACCCAAATTTAAACCTACCACACCCTTCTAAAAGTTTCTCCTATTTAGCATTCGGTCCCCTACCCAATTCTCCCCACTTGGTTTAAAAAAAGCTCCTATCATTCATTTAAACTCCCCCAAAATTTTCTTCCCTCGCATTCTCTCTTCTCCAGGTGCATTAAACGCTTATTTGCCCCACTTTCGACCCAACCCTTCACTTTAATCCACAAATTTTTGAATTTACACATTCATATTCTTTTTTTCCCCTTTCCATAACTGTCATTTAACTTTACGCCCCCCCTTCCCTTTGCTCAACTCTCTAGATATCCAGTTTTATCCTTTTTTTCCCCCCACTGAAACTTCCTACCCCCTTCAGCTTGTTTCGTTAGGCCGGAACCAACTTCTTTTCATTCTAACATCAGCAATCATCTTTTTCTTGTCATCCCACTACATCCACACATTTAAGCATCCCATGTTTGTTTTTAATTCCAACGCCATGAAATCTTTTTAAAATTAAATAACCCCTCACATAAAGCCAATTTTTAAATGACATTTTCTCTTTGCAGTTTTTGAAACTTGTAACTTTCAATTTTCGTCATAATACCGGTTAAATTTTCAGTGTGTCCACTCTGGGTTAACCCCCCCAGGTAGTTTTGGGAAAGTTTTGTCGGCCAAGTCAAGGGGGGTTGTCTTCGTTGCCCCGTCTCCATTATGGCCACACGGGCCCTTTAAAGGGTTCTCTTGAGGTGGCGAGAACCGACTCATTTCATAATTTCTGTGAATCAGGTCGATTTTTTTTCACAGATCGTTTTACAAGCTAAGAGCTGTTATTGCCCCCCCAGTCAAAAACCCCGTTATTCGGGTCTCCCATTCCCAGGATGTACCACAACAGCGACCAACACTGCTAGGTGAACAAGGGCAGGGGTGTGGGAAAACTTCCCAAAGTTTATATTTTTTTGTGGTAAGGAAGAAAATGATGCAGATTTTTTGCTCATGAAAAAGTACAAATGGGAATTTCGTGCAACCTGCCGCCTGCAGATGTCGGAAACTTTATGTGAGTTAAGCAGTTGGTAAAGGGACTAAGACCCTTAATGTAAACTGGTTTTAGTGGGCCTTATATTCCTCTGTTTCGATCAAAAAACAGTCTCGCCTGTATTTCATTTAAACCCTGTAAAAATATTTATAATTTTATAAAATTTTTTATTATAACGTTAATTTTAATCTTCTCAACCCAAAGAAAGTTAAAAAAAATGAAAAATTAAAAAAAATGAAGCATTTAAAAATAATAAAAAAAAATTGAAAATAGAAAAATGAGGGAGGGGAGAGCATTATACACCGGACACATAACAAACTTATTTTCAACCTTAATCTTCAAGGTCGTTTTAAAACCGAAGTAGAGTTTTATCTATGTTTAGTTAGAACACATGGTAGAACGTGACCAGGGTGACCCTTTTAGGAAATAAGGAAAGTTTGTTAATTCGTTTATTGTCCTCTTCTCTCTCTCTCTCTTCCTCTCTCTCTCTCTCCTCTCTCTCTCTCTCTCCTCTCTCTCTCTCTCTTCTCTCTCTGTCCTTTTCTCTCTCTCTCTGCCTAGGAGAAACATGGCCTCATCATTGTAAATCCACTGATGTAGGTAATTGTTTTGCCCCGCCCCTTTGTGTCTTCCTGGTCCCCCACAGGAAAATCCCCCTCCCCCGCGGTCCCAAATTCACCAAGGGTACCCGTGAAAACCTGTCAAGCCCGGGAGGATTTGTAAAACAGGAAGGAGGGAGAAATCAAGAATAGAACCACCACCACACACACCACACACACACAACCCCCATATATATATATATATATATTATTTATATATATTATTTTATTATATAATATATATTTTATATATATTTGTATATTTAAAATGTATTATATTTTTTATTATATATTATAATATTATTTTATTTATATATATATATTTTTTTTTCTTTAACACACCGCCGTATCCCCCGAGGCGGGGTGGCCCAAAGGAAAACAAAAGTTTCCTTTCCCTTTAGTAATATTACAGGAGAAGGGTTACTAGCCCCTTGTCCCCATTTTAGTCGCCTCTTACAACACGATGCTTCGGAGGAAGAATTTTGTTCCACTTCCCCCTGGAGTAAGAGGGAAAAAAAAAAGAACAAGGGGCTAGTAAAAAATAGAAGAAAACCCCGAGGGGTGTGTATACATATGCTTTTACAGTATGTGTAGTGGACCCCAAGTGTAAGCGAGTAGCAAAGTACCCGAAACCTTGCATGTTTTTTTTTTGGGCAGAAAAAAAACCAGCAATCCTACCCTCGCGTAAAACAATTACGGCTTTTGTTTTACACTCACTTGGCGGACGGTAGTACCTCCCGGGCGGTTGTGTTACCCAAACCTCACCTAGAATATATATTATTTTATATTATATTTATTTAATATAATATATTATATATAATATATGTGTGTGTGTGGTGTGGTGTGTGTGTGTGTGTGTGTTTGTGTGTGTGGTGGTGTGGGTGTGGTGTGTGTGGGGTTGTGTGTACACGAAAAATCGCAGCGTAGTTTCGAACCGTTGGATGGAAAAGATTTTCTGGCAGCGTCTTATCCCCTCAGCCCCAAAAGCACCTGACTGGGAGCCCGGTTCAAAGCATGTTTTTTTCCCAGCCGGGCCGTCGCAGCTTCAAGCATGGTTCAAGTATTTCAATCTCCCCCTGTTTTTCTGACTCTAAGAAATTTTATATCAAAGCCCCAACAAAAAAAAAGGGGTATATACAGAGAAAGATCGCGTCAGCGGAATCGATTTCTGCTATGGGAAGCGATTCCCCGGCAGCGCTCTTAGCCCCTCAGCCAAATTTAAAAATAAGATGCCTGCTGACTGCGATCTTTCTTGATATACCCGCTTGTTTCTGCGTGGTGCATTGATATAAAAATTGCATGTGAGGTCAGAACTACAGGAGGAGATTGAAATAGCTCGAATTTTATGTTTAGGCTGACTGACGTGCCCGGATGGGAAAAAAATGGTTGTGAACCAGGCTGCCCGTTATGCGGTTTTGTGGTGGTGGATAAGAGCGCTGCCTGGGAATCTTGTCCATCTCAGTAGCAGTATCGAGTCCTGCTGACTGCGATCTTTCTCTGTATATATATCCGCTTGTTTCTGCGTGGTGCATGATATATTATATTATATATTATATATTATATATATATATATATATATATATATATATATATATATATAAACACTGATCTCTGGCTGAAGGAGACTCGAACCTACAAACCTACATTTCTTGGGTAGCATTGAAAATTGGGTTGGGCAAATGTGTTGTTAGTGGGATGAATTGTAAAGGACCTGCCTAGTATGGGCCAACAGGCTTGCTGCAGTGTTCCTCCTTTCTTATGTTCTTATGTAACCTTGGAACAAGGTATGCAGTGCTTTACCAATCTACCCACACTGGACCAATACCTTGGAGTCCAGCTTGCGCTAGACTTTGATCCAAGGCAGCCAGCTTTCAGGGAGACGGCTTACAGCTTTTCATCTCATCCCCTGCATGCATCAGCCTTACTAGAGATATTAACAATGCAAGGAATTCGCATTTTAAATGAGTTCTTGCTAATTGGCCAGTTTTACATATTCGGCACGACATATATATTATATATATATATATATATATATAATATATATATATATATAATATATATATTATATAATATTATATATATATATATATATATATATGTGTGTGTGTGTGTGTTGTGTGTGTGTGTGTGTGTGTGTGTGCTCACCTAATTGTGGTTGCGGGAGTCGAGAGACAGTTCCTGGCCCCGCCTCTTCACTGATCGCTACTAGGTCCTCTCTCTCTCTGGCTCCAGAGCTTTGTCATACCTCGTCTTAAAGCTATGTATGGTTCCTGCCTCCACTACATCACTTGTTAGACTATTCCACTCCCAGACGACTCTATGATTGCAGAAATACTTCATGTCTCCCCTGACCCCCCTGTCCTCCAATGTCGTCAGTCCGATTTCCCTCAACCTTTCTTCGTAGGACATACCCTTGAGCTCTGGAACTATCCTTGTTGCAAACCTTCGCACTTTCTCTAATTTCTTCACGTGTTTGCCCAGGTGTGGGTTACAAACTATAGCTGCATACTCCAGAATGGGCCTCATGTACACAGTGTACAGTGTCTTGAACGATTCCTTACTAAGGTATCGGAATGCTATTCTCAGGTTTGCCAGGCGCCTGTATGCTGCAGCAGTTATCTGGTTGATGTGTGCCTCCGGAGACATGCTCGGTGTTATGGTCACCCCAAGATATTTCTCCTTGAGTGAGGTTTGCAGTCCTTGGCCACCTAGTCTATACTCTATCTGCGGTCTTCTTTGCCCTTCTCCGATCTTCATGACTTTGCATTTGGCAGGGTTGAATTCAAGAAGCCAGATGCCGGACCATGTGTCCAGCCTGTCTAGGTCTCTTTGAAGTCCTGCCTGGTCCTCATCTGATTTAATTCTCCTCATTAACTTCACATCATCTGCGAACAGGGACACCTCCGAGTTTATCCCTTCCATCATGTCATTCACATACACCAGAAATAGCACTAGTCCTAGGACCGACCCCTGTGGGACCCCACTCGTCACAGGTGCCCACTGTGATACCTCATCCCATACCATGACTCGCTGTTGCCTCCCTGTCAGGTATTCTCTGATCCATTGCAGTGCCCTTCCTGTTATGCGCGCCTGATCCTCTAATTTCTGCACTAGTCTCTTGTGAGGAACTGTGTCGAAAGCCTTCTTGCAGTCCAAGAAAATGCAATCAACCCACCCCTCTCTCTCGTGTCGCACTTCCGTAACTTTGTCATAGAACTCCAGAAGGTTTGTGACACAGGATTTGCCTTCCATGAATCTATGATGGTTATCATTTATAATCTTCTTCCGTTCTAGGTGCTCCACCACTCTCCTCCTGATAATCTTCTCCATGACTTTGCATACTATACAGGTCAGTGACACTGGTCTGTAATTTAGTGCCTCTTTTCTGTCTCCTTTTTTAAAAATGGGAACTATATTTGCAGTCTTCCATACCTCAGGTAGTTGTCCAGTTTCAAGGGATGTGTTGAAGATTGTGGTTAATGGCACACACAGTATATCTGCTCCCTTCCTGAGGACCCAAGGGGAGATGTCTAGTCCCATTGCCTTTGAGGTATCAAGGTCACTTAGCAGCTTCTTCACCTCCTCCTCAGTTGTGTGCGTATCGTCCAGCACTTGTTGGTCTATTCCCTGTTGGTGTCCCCCTCTGTCCTGTCTTCCCAGAGTCCTTCCTGTCTCCATTGTGAATACTTCCTTAAATCTCCTGTTGAGCTCCTCGCATACCTCTTGATCGTTTCTTGTGAGTTCCCCACCTTCTTTACTCAGCCTGATCACCTGGTCTTTGACTGTCGTCTTTCTCCTAATGTGGCTAAACAGCAGTTCCGAGTCAGTCTTGGCTTTCGATGCTATGTCATTTTCATAATGTCGCTGGGCCTCCCTCCTTATCTGTGCATATTCGTTTCTGGCTCTTCAACTGATTTCCTTGTTTTCCTGGGTCCTTTGCCTCTATACCTCTTCCATTCTCTAATAAACTTAGTTTTTGCCTCCCTGCACCTTTGGGTAAATCAAGGACTCGCTTTGGTCTTCCCATTGTTTCTGTTGCCCTTGGGAACAAACCTTTCCTCTGTCTCCTTGCATTTTGTTGTTACATACTCCATCATTTCATTTACTGTCTTTCCTGCCATTTCTCTGTCCCACTGCACCTCCTGCAGGAAGTTCCTCATACCTGTGTAGTCCCCCCTTTTATAGTTTGGCTTTTTCCATTCGACTCCTGCTACCCTCTCCACCTGTAACTCTACTATGTAATCAAAACTCAGGACTACGTGGTCACTAGCTCCGAGGGGCCTCTTATATGTGATGTCATCAATGTCTGAGCTACTCAGTCGGAACACAAGGTCCAGTCTTGCTGGCTCATCCTCCATTCGCTCTCTGGTAGTGTCCCTGATGTGTTGATGCATGAGGTTTTCCAGTACCACATCCATCATCTTGGCTCTCCATGTTTCGGGGCCCCCATGAGGCTCCAGGTTTTCCTAATCGATCTCCCTGTGGTTGAAATCACCCATAACCAGCAACTTAGCTCTGCACGTTCGAGCTCTTCGTGACACCTCAGCCAGTGTGTCCACCATCACTCTGTTGTTCTCATCATATTCCTCTCTTGGCCTCCTGAAGTTCTGTGGTGGGTTATACGTCACAGACTACCTTATGTTCCCCAGATTGATTTGTGCCTGCTATGTAGTCCCTTTCTCCAATCTCGTCCATGCCCTCCATTTCCTCGAAACTCCATCGTTTTTTTATGAGCAGTGCAATCCCTCCTCCCCCTCTGCTCTTTCTATCTTTCCTCAGGATCTGATATCCCGGTGGGAAGACTGCGTCTGTTATTGTCTCAGTGAGTTTTGTTTCTGTGACTGCTATGATGTCCGGTGACTTCTCGTTGATTCTTTCGTGCAATTCCTCGTATTTATTTGCTATTCCATCTGCAATTGTGTACCACACCTTCAGCTTCTTGTCTATCATGGTAAACCTGGGAGAATATTGGGGTTGGGGGATGCGAGCCCTGAGGGTTATGGGGTTTGTGGTGTGGGTGGGATTTGTGGTGGGGGGGGTGAGGGCAGAGTGCCCATAGGGAGCTGCTGTGGCAGTAGGGTTTGTGATGTGGGGGGTGGGGGCAGAGGTAACAGTGTGTGGGTGTTGGTTGAGATTGTTCAGCTGCGTTGGGGTTTTTACAGTGTGGGTAGGGTTTGTGGTGGGGGTGGGGGCAGAGTGCCCAAAGGGGCTGCTGTAGAGGTGGAGTTTGTAGTGGGGGGATGGGGGCAAAGAGAACAGTGTGTGGGTTTTGGTTGAGGTTGTTCAGTTCCTTCAGGGTTGTTGTGGTTGGAGTCCTTTTATTGGGTGTCTCTGTAGGGTGTATTTGTCCTTCCACCTGAGTCTGGGTTCTGCTCGTCCTCATCAATGCCTCCCGTTCCTCCTTTCATTTCTCTACCCTCTCTCTCAGTCTCGTCCTTTCCTCCTGTGTTCTGTCACGATCGAGGTTCACCCTCCAGTACTCTGATTTGTCCCTCAGTCGTGCTTTCTCCTGCAGGACCCTGGTTCGAGCTGCTTCTGCCTTGAAGACTACTTTTACAGGCCGTCTCCTGAGTGCAAACCACCCAATTCTCCGAAAATTTGCCGCCTGGGTCATGTCTCACTCTCCTAATGCTTTCAAGATACCTTCAATCACTTTCTTCTCCCCCTGGATTCTTTCATCACAGGTTTCCTCTTCAACTTCTTGGAGCCTGTAGACAAACATTGACCTCTCCCTCTCCTCCTCCCACTGTCACTCTCTTTTTGCGTCCTCTGAGGTGTTTTATCTCCTTCCATCGAGACGTTCCTGCCTTCAACCCCTGCCCTTGCTGCAGCCCCTATACTCAGTGGACTGTCTTCCCTGTTCAGCTGTTCCCTGCCACTGTAGTTGACTGTTAGAGTCTCTGCATAAGTCTTGTCTCCTGCATTGACTGCAAGCTTCACCGCTGATCTTCCTGTACTCATCTTTTCCTGAATCCCTACAGCTCCCTCGTCTGTGACTGGTATAGAAGTCCCTGATGTCATCCCTGTGCTGTCATTTGTCTCTCTAGTCTGTTTCAGTTTTTTTTTACCTCTTCTTCTAAGCACTTTATCTCATCTTCTGCTGCTAAGGCTTGTAGTCCCCACTTCCTGCTCTCTTCAGCTATCCTCTCCTCCATTACCCTGCCAAGCTCAGCTAGCTTCCTTCTCCACTCTTCCTCCATTTTCGTGAGCTCTACCTCCCATTCTTCCCTCCCAGGTTCCTCCCTCCTGGGTTCGACCTTCAGATCCATGGGTCTCCGCCCTCTTGGGTTACCCATTTTTTTTAATGCGGAAAGGAGCTTGTGTGTGAAAGGGAGGGAGGGAGAGAGAGAGGGATAGAGAGAGAGAGGGAGAGAGAATGCTGGGAAGAAGGCTAGGGAAAATGAGCGGGGAGGGAGGGGAGTTAGGGGAGGCCAAGGGAGGGAAGGGAAGATGAATGGAAGGTGTGTGTGAGGAGGGAGGACGAAAGGTGGAGAGAGAAGATAGAAAGGAAGGGTTATAGATAGAGCAGAGGGAGGGGAAACATGGAAAGAGAGGGAGAGAGAGAAAGCTAGAGAGAGAGAGAGAGAGAGGTGGAGAAGGCTTTGACCGGATGTCCAGTGGTGGGTAGGGGAGGTAGGTGTGTGTGTGTGTTAGTTACCATTTTGTCCTAGGCACATGTCGATTAGACACTAGGCCTGTTGTATATGAGCACGTGTGTGTGTGTGTGTGTGTGTGTGTGTGTGTGTGTGTGTGTGTGTGTGTGTATGTGTGTATGTGTGTATGTGTGTATGTGTGTGTGTATGTGTGTGTGTATGTGTGTGTGTGTGTGTGTGTGTGGCGTGTGTGTGTACTCACCTCACCTATTTGTGGTTGCAGGGGTCGAGTCCTAGCTCATGGCCCTGCCTCTTCACCGGTTGCTACTAGGCCCTCTCTCCCCGCTCCATGAGCTTTATCAAACCTCGTCTTAAAACTGTGTATGGTTCCTGCCTCCACTACGTCATTTTCTAGGCTATTCCACTGCCTTACAACTCTATGACTGAAGAAATACTTCCTACTATCTCTCTGACTCATTTGTGTGTGGTGTGTGTGTGTGTGTGTGTGTGTGTGTGTGTGTGTGTTAGTTACCATTTTGTCCTATGCACATGTCGATTAGGCACTAGGCCTGTTGTATATGAGCACATGTGTGTGTGTGTGTGTGTGTGTGGTGTGTGTGTGTGTGTGTGTGTGTGTGTGTGTGTGTGTGTGTGTGTTGTTAGTGTGTGTGTTAGTGTGTGTGGTTAGTGTGTGTGGTAGTGTGTGTGGTAGTGTGTGTGGTAGTGTGTGGTGGTAGTGAGTGTGGTAGTGAGTGTGGTAGTGTGTGTGGTAGTGTGTGTGGTAGTGTGTGTGGTAGTGTGTGTGGTAGTGTGTGTGGTAGTGTGTGTGGTAGTGTGTGGTAGTGTGTGTGTGTGGTAGTGTGTGTGTGTGGTAGTGTGTGTGTGGTAGTGTGTGTGGTAGTGTGTGGTAGTGTGTGTGTGTGGTAGTGTGTGTGTGTGGTAGTGTGTGTGTGTGGTAGTGTGTGTGGTAGTGTGTGTGGTAGTGTGTGTGGTAGTGTGTGTGGTATGTGTGTGGTAGTGTGTGGTAGTGTGTGTGTGTGGTAGTGTGTGTGTGTGTGGTAGTGTGCATGGTAGTGTGTGTGTGTGGTAGTGTGTGTGTGGTAGTGTGTGTGTGTGTGTGTGTACTCACCTATTTGTACTCACCTATTTGTGGTTGCAGGGGTCGATTCACAGCTCCTGGCCCCGCCTCTTCGCTGATTGCTACTAGGTCCTCTCTCTCCCTGCCCCATGAGCTCTATCATACCTCGCCTTAAAACTATGTATGGTTCCTGCCTCCACCACATCACTTTCTAGGCTATTCCATGGCCTGACTACTCTATGACTGAAGAAATACTTCCTAACATCCCTTTGATTCATCTGAGTCTTCAACTTCCAATTGTGACCTCTTGTGTCTGTGTCCCATCTCGGGAACATCCCGTCTTTGTCCACCTCGTCTATTCCGCGCAGTATTTTATATGTCGTTATCATGTCTCCCCTGACCCTCCTGGCCTCCAGTGTCGTCAGGCCGATTTCCCTCAACCTTTCTTCATAGGACAATCCCCGTAGCTCTGGGACTAGTCTTGTTGCAAACCTTTGCACTTTCTCTAATTTCTTGACGTGGTTGACTAGGTGTGGATTCCAAACTGGTGCTGCATACTCCAGTATGGGCCTGACGTAGATGGTGTACAGAGTCTTAAACGAATCCTTACTGAGGTATCGGAACGCTATCCGTAGGTTTGCCAGGGCCCCGTATGCTGCAGCAGTTATCTGATTGATGTGCGCCTCAGGAGATATGCTCGGTTTTTATACTCACCCCCAAATCTTTTTCCTTTAGTGAGGTTTGCAGTCTTTGGCCATCTAAACTATATTGTGTCTGCGGTCTTCTTTCCCCTTTCCCCCCAATCTTCATGACTTTGCATTTGGCAGGGTTAAATTCAAGGAGCCAGTTGCTGGACCAGCTTGTAGCCTGTCCAGATCTCTTTGTAGTCCTCCTGATCCTCGTCCGATTCGATTCTTCTCATTAACTTCACATCGTCTGCAAACAAGGACACTTCTGAGTCTTTCCCTTCCGTTATGTCGTTCACGTATACCAAGAACAGCACAGGTCCTAGGACTGATCCCTGTGGAACCCCGCTTGTCACAGGCGCCCACTCTGAAACCTCGTCGCGTACCATGACTCGTTGTTTCCTCCCTGTCAGATATTCTCTGATCCAGTGCAGTGCCTTTCCTGTTATGTGTGCCTGGTCCTCTAGCTTTTGCAGTAACCTCTTGTGAGGAACTGTGTCGAAAGCCTTCTTGCAGTCCAAAAATACGCAGTCGATCCACCCCTCTCTCTCTTGTCTTACTTCTGTCACCTTGTCATAAAACTCTAGTAGGTTTGTGACACGGGAAATTTTCCTTCCCTGAAACCGTGCTGGTTGTCAATTATACACTTTTTCTTTCCAGGTGCCCCACCACTCTCCTCCTGATGATCTTCTCCATGACCTTGCATACAAATACACGTTAGAGATACAGGTCTGTAGTTTAGTGCCTCATGTCTGTCTCCCTTTTTAAAAATTGGGACTACATTTGCCATTTTCCATACCTCAGGGAGTTGCCCAGTTTTCAAATGATGTGTTGAAGATTTTTGTTAATGGCTCACACAATATCTCTGCTCCCTCTTTAAGGACCCATGGAGAGATGTTGTCTGGTCCCACCCGCCTTTGAGGTGTCAAGTTCGCATAGCAGCTTCTTCACCTCCTCCTTGGTTATATGTACCTCATCCAGCACTTGCTGGTGTGCCCCCCTGTTCTGATTCTTGGAGTCCTACTGGTTTCCACTGTAAATACCTCTTTAAATCTTGTGTTGAGCTCCTGACATACCTCTCGGTCGTTTCTTGTGAATTCCCCATCACCCTTCCTCAGTCTGATTACCTGGTCCTTGACTGTTG
>NC_069435.1:10988129-11020629 GCF_026875155.1 Cherax quadricarinatus | reverse complement strand
AAGCCCATGGAGAGTGAAACGTTGCCACAATAAAATATTGCATTAGTAATACTTGTTTCCTTTTACTTAATAGTTCTTGTTCTTCTTTATTTTCTCTTATCTCAATGGGGAAGTAGAAAAGAATTCTTCCTCCATAAGCCACGGATGTCATAAGAGGTGACTTAAAAGCCAGGTACAAGGGGCTAGTAACCCCTTCTTTATAAATTACTAAATTCAAAAAAAAAACTTCCGTTTTTTTAGGTTTCCCTGCCTCTGTGAGATACAGAAAGTTTGTTGAAATATTTTTTTTTATTACACATCGGCCGATTTCCACCAAGGCAGGGTGGCCCGAAAAAGAAAAACTTTCATCATCATTCACTCCATCACTGTCTTGCCAGAAGGGTGCTTCACACTACAGTTATAAAACTGCAACATTAACACCCCTCCTTCAGAGTGCAGACACTGTACTTCACATCTCCAGGACTCAAGTCCGGCCTGCCGGTTTCTCTGAATCCCTTCATTAATGTTACCTTGCTCACACTCCAACAGCACACCAAGTATTAAAAACCATTTGTCACCATTCACTATCAAATACGCTCATGCATGCTTGCTGGAAGTCCAAGTCCCTCGCACACAAAACCTTTACCTTTTCCCTCCAACCTTTCCTAGGCCGACCCCTATCCTGCCTTCCCTCCACTACAGATTTATACACTCTCGAAGTTATTCTGTTTCGTTCCATACTTTATACATGTCCGAACCACCTCAACAACCTTTCCTCGGCGCTCTGGACAGCAGTTTTGGCAATCCCGCACCTCCTCCTAACTTCCAAACTACGAATTCTCTGCATTATATTCTCACCACACATTGCCCTCAGACATGACATCTCTATTACTTCCAGAGATCAGTGTTTGTGTATATTTCTCCTGCTCTTGCGAATTCCTTGCATTGTTAATATCTCTAGTAAGGCTGATACATGCAGGGGATGAAATGAAAAGCTGTAAGCTTTCTCCCTGAAAGCTGTCTGCCTTGGATCAAACTCTAGCGCAAGCTGGACTCCAAGGTATTGGTCCAGTGTGGGTAGATTGGTAAAGCACTGCATACCTTGTTCCAAGGTACAAATGGTATTGATCAATAACAGCACTGCAACTCGCCAATGACTCGAACCCATGCTGCTTTGGCCCGACTCATGGTGAGCGAAAACACATGATGCTCTAACCCGCAGACTCACGCAATCCTTAAAAATGACGCAGTCAGCCAAGGTAGGTGGCTGGGTGCGTCATTTTTGAGGATTGTGTGGTCCTGTGGGTTAGAGTATCATGTGTTTTCACTCACCATGAGGCGGGCCAAAGCAGCATGGGTTTGAGTCTTGATTTCTTTTGCTCTGAGTTACGAGCCAACACAACCGAATTATGAACCAGCTTCCCCCACTTCCCTCTCAACCCACAACCCACCTCGCTTGTTTATCTATGATTTCATGCTTTAATTCCATGGACATCTTCTTTTTCTTCTCAGCACTGTCCTTGACACTTACTTTCTTAGGACCCATGGTTAGAAAAAATAAATTTTTCAAAATAAATACACAAAATGCAAGCAAACACGAGAGAAATGCTTCCACAGCGAGGTAAATAGTACACTGTACCAGTTGGCTGCTTTCTGAAGCTTCTCGTTATAATAATAATAATAATTATTATTATTATATTATTATTATATTGGTTTTGATAAGGACTTGCTTTGTATGGACCAGTAGGCCTTCTGCAGTGTTCCTCCATTTTCATGTTCTCATATATTGAAAGTGTTCAGTATCATAATGTCACGTGTTAACTCCTCTGTCAGCGTTGCATTACTAGTGTTCTCATATGTTCTTGAATGCCTTAGTGTCGAATTTTGCACAGAAAAGCATCATTTGTTAGTACAAGTCATATTGTAATGATATTACCGCATGCTCAGTGCGAGTGTGCAGGTATTCCATGTGTTCCGATGACATACCCCTCAAGGAAGGTTCCTTGATGTTGGTGAGGGGCTCTTGATTTAGGGAATTGGATCTGTGCTCCAGTTCCCCGAATTAAGCCTGAATGCCTTCCACATCCCCCCCCCCCCAAGGCGCTGTATAATCCTCCGGGTTTAGCCCTTCCCCCTTGATTATAATAATAATAACCCGATGAGATAGCCTGAGCCCAGATCAGTGTGTAGAACACAGTGTGATCTGAGCCCAGACCATTGTAACACTCGTGTTGCATGTCACCCTGATGTGACCATTCGACAACTGACACTAGTCAGTTCAGGCGTCATATACGTGAGTCGTCTGAGCACTTTGTATTGAAAGTAAATATGCTCACCGCTTTCGAAGATATCACGTCAGAGTCGTCCCTGCTACGACTCACCCTCTCCTTCATGCAAGCACCACTAAGCTGTGCTGTGCGGAGGTTCCGGCAGTTCTCAGTAGTAACCAGTTACTAGTCTCGTAGTGACTCACTACCTACCGTTTGTGTGAATCACTTGTTATTCACTGTTACCGCTGACCCTAGCATGATTTTGAATGCCGCTTGCCCTCTGTGGCACTCAGCAAGCCAGTTCAAGTAGAGGCGTTAGACAGGCGGAAGGTCAGGCTTGGTGCTCCCCATATATTCCATCCAATATACGTACTTAACAGCCTACGTGAGTGTTTCTTACCCAATCCACGTTTCGAACCCCCACATGACACAGTGACTGCCTCTGCGATAGTACCAGTCGAGAAAATCCTCATGAGTCGCATGGCCAGAAGTCCTGCCGAGTTCTGACGATACTTCACTCGAGAGCACCAGCAGGTTGTGCCCCAGGTTGAGTTAACCCTAAGAGCGATTACCCCATGATGATTGCCTCACCGTTCCAAATGAGATCGTACCCTGTTCCGCAGCTCAGCCACAGCAATGTCTCTAGATGTGTTTCAGTATCTGTCCAGACGCAGGAAGGCATGCAGTGAAACCCACCGAGGATCACTGTGTTGACACAGGATGTTTTAAGCAAACCCCACTTTTTTATCATTCCTGAAGGAAGTTTTTTATTCACGTTTTGTCCATGTGCTTGTGCCCTGTTCCTGCCAGAGAGAGAGAGACCAAGTTTTATTCAGTCACTTGACACGGTAGAGGTCGACCGGTCGATCCGAGCGATGTATATCCTGTTGGGTTTATATTTCACACCATGCCAGTGCTGCCATCTAGCGGGCTTAGGCCTAGCTTCAGTCCGTGAGATGCTGTATGGTCCTCACTCTCACAAAGTAGCCTACAGACAACAGGTTCTTCTTCTCTCTCCCTCGCAGGCTGGGGCTCTGACTGGCCCCCAGGGCAAGTTTAAATACATTGCCTATATTCAAGAACCCAATAAAGTAACATGTCACCTCTGAAAAGTATCATTCACCACACCAAATATACCCATTTTCTCGATATACATATATATACATTATATATATACATATATGTATATATATATATATATATATATATATATATATATATTATATATATATATATATATATATATATATATATATATATGTATATTTGTGCTAAATAGGTAAAACTGGTTAATTAGCGGGAAGTCATTTAAAATTTAACCCTTTCTAGAAAATTCTCTTATATTGCTAAAAATGTATTTTATGTTAATGTAAAAAATTAATAATTTTGTACCAAAAGAACCTTAGAAAACTTACCTAAACTTATAATAACAAGCACAATTTATTTAGACTAATCCAACTAAATATAACTAACTATAAAAATATAAGGTTAACAGGAAGGCATATAAGGACGAGACTACACCTCACTGCCACCCACAACACCTGACATTTTATAATGATGTAGGTAGGTAGTCAGTGATCTGTGAAACACAGCTTATATTCTGGCCAAAAATTTGTCCAATGTATCTTAAATTCTTCCCAAATTTTATTACTTATAAATGAATCCCATTTATATAAACCAAAAAAAAATTCATATTTTCAAAACTACTTTTTATGAAACATGATTCTATTATACTGGTGTCGACCATGGACTTGCTTGATATAACTTTCTCAGACTTTTGAAAATAAATTGGATGGTTAAAATCTTTCTCATGAATAAGCAAAACATTAGAATCTTGTCCAGTTCTAATGCTATATTTATGTTGTTTAACCTTAGTTCGAGATTTTTACCAGTTTGACGGTAATAAACTTTATCACATATTTGACAAGGAATCTCAGACACATCCGTCAGCACTTTTTGGGGGATTTTTTTATAATAAGTTTTCTAACTGTATCAAGATTTTTAAATACAATGAACATCAGAACCTGCCTGATTACATATTAAATTTCTATCTGCATTCGCATTAAACAATCAATACAAGAGAGAACGCAATCAAATAACAACAATACGCCAAATGCCACAGCTTACAAAGAAGTCAAGCAGAACAGAAGCGAGTTTGTCTGCGTCTGCCCGCTGGAGACAGCCCAGGAGGCCGTGACTGTCCTCCAGCTCCCCACATCCTACTGTCCGACCGGCGTGAAGGGCCAGATCCCGACGAGACTTGGAGTGCGCCCACGGGTTGAGGGCAGACCCAGACTGCATGATGGCCCGGGAGTAGAGACCTACGGTGGAAAGTCACAGAGAAGGTGAGAAGATATCTGCAAAATTATTATATTCATGGAGTTGCGCTTAACCCGTAAGGGTCATACAGCTCTTGGAAAATAGGAGTCAATCAGGGTTGATTTCTAAAAATAAAAGTATAGATTTAAAACCTACGATCAATAGCATCTCAGTCGCATCAATAAAGGTTGAAAAGGATGAATGGGACCAAGACTTCTATGAAATTTTACGAAGTTGGGGAAAAGTACTGTTGTGGATAATGCTTTTTTGGTGTGTGTGTGTGTGTGTGTGTGTGTGTGTGTGTGTGTAAACAAGCCACGAAGCTGCCACTGACCTCGGGACTTGGGCGACAGTAGGTGGTAGCTGACGGAAGCAGCGCCGGCGCTCTCTCCGAAGATGGTGACCTTCTGTGGATCACCACCGAAGTGGTGGATGTTCCTTTGCACCCACTGCAGTGCCAGGACCTGGTCCAGCAGCCCGAAGTTGCCAGGGATAGCGTCGTCCTCCGTGGAGAGGAAGCCTGGTGATAGAGACAGTGGCAGCTACTTCAGAACCTGTGGGCGAACTATTACTGATGCTGTAATAATGTTGATAAAATTACCAACATTTTAGGTAGAACGACACCTGTGCAACTAATTTGATATTTTTATTGTTGAAACAATAAAATGTCGCATTAGTTGTACATGTGTCCTTTTACCTATTACTAATACCGTTTTCGTATACTAATTGTTTTCATATACGAACTTGCATATGCCTCCTTGATAATATTAAGGGCAAAAGAGCTCATCTAGCACACCCTAGACCTATTGTGGGTGGCACCATATCGCAGTTGGTAGAGACAGTGGCAGCTGCTATAGAACCTGAGGACGAACTATTACTGATGCTGTAATAATGTCGGTAGAATTGCCAACAATATTTTAGGTAGAACGACACATGTGCAACTGATGTGACATTTTTATTGTCGAAACAATAAAAATGTTACACATGTGTCCTTTTACCTATTACTAATGCTGTTTTCGTATAGTAACTGTTTTCATTTACAAACTTGCATATTCCTCCCTGATAATATTAAGAGCAAAAGAGCTCAGCTATCACACCCTAGATTTATTTTGGGTGACACCCTATCGCAGTTGGTCATGATCCTCATCTCCACGCCTCCATCTTTCCTTCATATAATCTTCTAAATATAATAATTAAAAAAGTCCATCCTTCCTTCATATAATCTTCTAAATATAAAAATTAAAAAAGTCCTCCTTATTCAAAGAGGAAAATTCTTAACTCTATTAGTTTTAGCGGTTCAAAAGTCTGTTTAAGAAGCAACTCGCAAATATACGCCACATAAAGTGAGGACACATTTAGTGAGATTTTTTTTTTTTTTACACGGCTTCATGTTGTAAACCATTCCTTATTTTTTTCTCCAAATTCGTGCCCCTTTCCCTCTGCCCCCTAGAAATTACTCACGCCCCAATAGGGAAGCGAGCTTCAAACCCCCTCCACCTACCCGGTTAAGAACCGCTGCACCACTAGCATCATCTCTATACCCACTACAGTCAACCTCCGTCAACACAACCACTTCCATCTTTGGCAACGCTAGCACCCCCAGATGGCTCTGTAGCACTACCAGCAGGTCTCTCCTACCACCATCAGATGGTACTGCAGCACCACCAGCAGACGGCTTCATTTAGTCTCCCAGATAGCCCTGTAGCACCACCAGCAGGAAGCCTCTCCTAGCACCCTCAGATGGTACTGTAGCACCACTAACAGGTCTCTCCTAGAACCACCAGATGATTCTGTAGCACCACTAACAGGACTTTTCTAGCACCCCCAGATGACAGTGTAGCACCATCATGAGGTCTCTCCTAGCATCACCAGAAGGTTATGTAGTACCACCAGCAGGTCTCTTACATTATCCTAGATGGCACTGGAGCACCAGCAGCAGGTCTCCCCTAACACCCCCAGATGGCACTGGAGCACCACCAGCAGAAGGCCTCATTTAGTCTCCCAGATGGTGCTGCAGCACCACCAACAGGTGGTTTCATTTAGTCTTCCAGGTTGCGCAGGAGCACCACCAGCAA
Organism: Cherax quadricarinatus; assembly: GCF_026875155.1. Taxonomy (NCBI): domain Eukaryota; kingdom Metazoa; phylum Arthropoda; class Malacostraca; order Decapoda; family Parastacidae; genus Cherax; species Cherax quadricarinatus. The sequence continues at coordinate 11,013,986 of NC_069435.1, read as the reverse complement.
AGGCCTCATTTAGTCTCCCAGCTGGTGCTCCAGCACCACCAGCAGAAGGCCTCATTTAGTCTTCCAGATGGTATTGCAGCAGCACCAGCAGATTTCACCTAGCACCCTGCAGGTGGTATTACAGCACCACTACCTAGAACCTTCACCTAGCACAACCACCAACAAGAACCCCTCACCTAGCACTCCCAAGCGATACTGCATCACCACCAGTATCATGTCGTGGATGAGAAGGACGTTGGGACCGGAGTCGCTGGCGCTCCCGCAGAAGAAGGCGCCGCCGTGGATGAAGACCATCACAGGCAAGTCCCTCCTGCCGCTACCAGGCTCCTGCAACACCACACTTTCTTGCAAAGCAAAACACACAGGCCAAACGAGAATATTTTCTTTTATATTCTTAAGGTGGGGTTAAAGATTATTACAGCATAGTTTATGAGCTTCTAAACAGGTTAATAGGTGGTGTGTGTTAGTTACCATTTTGCCTTAGGCACATGTCGATTAGACATTAGGCCTGTTGTATATGCGTGCATGTATATGTGTGTGTTTGTGTGTGTGTGTGTGTGTGTGTGTGTGTGTGTGTGTGTGTGTGTGTGTGTGTGTGTGTGTGTGTGTGGATTTTTGTGTGTGTGGGGTTGTGTGTGTGGATTTTTGTGTGTGTGGTTGTGTGTGTGAATCTGTGTGTGGGGTTGTGTGTGTGTGGGGTTGTGTGTGTGTGTGGTTGTGTGTGTGTGTGTATGTACTCACCTAGTTGTAGTTGCGGGGGTCGAGTCACAGCTCCTGGCACCGCCTCTTCAACTGACCGCTACCAGGTCACTCTTCCCGCTCCGTGAGTTTTATCATATCTCTTCTTGAAGCTATGTATGGATTCTGCCTCCACTACATCACTACCCAGGCTATTCCACTTCCTGACAACTCTGTAACTGAAGAAATACTTTCGAACATCCCTGTGGTTCATCTGAGTCTTCAGCTTCCAACTGTGACCCCTTGCTGCTGTGTCCTATCTCTGGAATTTACTGTCTCTGTCCACCTTGTCTATACCTCTCAGTATTTTATATGTCGTTATCATATCCCCCCTAGCTCTCCTGTCTTCTAGTGTCGTCAGGCCGATTTCCCTTAACCTCTCCTAGTAGGACATACCTCTTAGCTCCGGGACTAGTTGCAAACTTTTGCACTTTCTCTAGTTTCCTTACATGCTTGTCTAGGTGAGGGTTCCAAACTGGCGCTGCATATTGCAATATGGGCCTAACGTACACAGTGTACAGGGTCATGAATGACTCCTTATTTAGATGTCAGAATGCTGTTCTTAGGTTTGCCAGGCGCCCGTATGCCACAGCAGTTATTTGGTTGATGTGCGCCTCAGGAGATGTTCCCGGTGTTATACTCACACCAAGATCCTTTTCCTTGAGTGAGGTTTGTAGGCTTTGGCCCCCTAGACTGTACTCCGTCTGAGGTCTTCTTTATCCTTTCCCAATCTTCATGACTTTGCACTTGGTGGGGTTGAACTCCAGGAGAAAGTTTCTGAACCAGGCCTGCAGTCTGTCCAGATCTCTCTCTCTGTAGTTCTGCCTGGTCTTCGTCCGACTGAATTCTTCTCAGCAACTTCACATCATCTCCAAACAGGGACACTTCGGAGTCTATTCCTTCTATCATGTCGTTCACAAATACCAGAAACAGCACCGGTCCTAAGACTGATCCCTGTGGCACCCCGCTCGTTACTGGCGCCCACTCTGACACCTCGCCATGTACCATGACTCGCTGCTGTCTTCCTGACAGGTATTCGTTGATCCACTGTAGTGCCTTCCCTGTTATCCCTGCCTGGTCCTCCAGCTTCCGCACTAATCTCTTGTGTGGAACTGTGTCAAACGCCTTTTTACAGTCCAAGAAAATGCAAACTACCCACCCTTCTCTCTCTTGTCTTACTGCCATCACCCTGTCATAGAACTCCAGTAGGTTTGTGATGCAAGATTTCCCATCCCTGAAACTATGCAGGCTGTTGTTAAGCTCATTCCTTTCTAGGTGCTCCACCACTCTTCTCCTGATAATCTTCTCCGTGACCTTGCATACTATACACATCATTGACACTGGTCTGTAGTTTAATGCTTCGTGTCTGTCTCCTTTTTTAAAAATTGGGACTACATTTGCTGTCTTTCATACTTCCAGTAGTCGTTCTGTTTCGATAGATGTGTTGAAGATAGTTGTTAATGGTACACAAAGCGCCTCTGCTCCCTCTCTCAGGACCCATGGAGAGATGTTATCTGGCCCTATTGCCTTTGAGGTATCTGCCTCGCTTAACAGCCTCTTCACTTCTTCCTCGGTTGTATGTATTGTGTCCAACACTTGATGGTGTACCCCACCTCTCTGCCTTTCTGGAGGCCCTTTTGTCTCCTCTGTGAACACTTCTTTGAATTTTCTGTTGAGCTCCTCACATACTTCACAGTCGTTTTTGGTGACCTCCCTTCCTTCCTTCCTCAGCCTGATTACCTGGTCCTTGACTGTCGTTTTCCTCCTGATGTGGCTGTACAACAGTTTTGGGTCAGATTTGGCTTTTGCTCTATGTCATTTTCATATTGCCTTTGGGCCTCCTGTCTTACCTGTGCATATTCATTTCTGACTCTACAACTAGTCTCCTTTTTCTCCTGGGTCCTTTGCCTTCTATACTTCTTCCATTCCCTAGCACACTCGGTTTTGGCCTCCCTGCACCTTTGGGTGAACCACAGGCTCAACCTGGCTTTTTCATTATTCCTGTTACCCATGGGTACAATCCTCTCAGTTTCTTTACATATTGTTGTCACATATTATAGTATCTCGTCCACTGACTTTCCTGCCAGTTCTCTGTCCCACTGAACCCCGTTGAGGAAGTTCTTCATGCTTGAGTAGTTCCCTTTCTTGTAGTTTGGCTTCATTCGTCCAGCCCTTCCTGCTTCCCCTTCCACTTGTAACTCTACTATGTATTTGAAGCTTAAAACCACATGATCACTGGCCCTGAGAGGTCTTTCATATGTGATGTCCTCAATATCAGCACTACTCAAGGTGAATATTAGGTCCAGTATCGCTGGTTCATCCTCTCCTCTCTCTCTGGTAGTGTCCCTTAAATGTTGGTACATGAGGTTTCCCAGTACCACCTCCATCATCTTAGCCCTCCACGTTTCTTGGCCCCCATGTGGATCCAATTTCTCCCAATCAATTTCCTTGTGGTTGAAGTCACCCATGATCAGTAGCTTTGCCCTGCTAGCATGAGCTCTTCTGGCCACTTCAGCCAGTGTGTCAACCATCACTCTATTACTCTCATCATACTCTTGCCTTGGCTTCCTTCTGTTCTATGGCAGGTTATACATCACAGCAATTAGCACCTTGGGACCTCCAGACTGAAGCGTTAGTACTATGTAATCTCTTGCTTCTCCTCTGTCTCCTCTCTCCAGCTCATCAAAATCCCATCGGTTTTTGATCAGCAGTGCCATCCTCCACCCCCTCTGTTCCCTCTGTCTTTCCTCAGGATCTGATATCCCATTGAAAAGATGGCATCTGTTATCATCCCTGTGAGCTTGATTTCTGTGAGTGCTATGATGTCCGGTGAGGCCTCTTTGACTCTTTCGTGCCACTCCTCCCACTTATTTGTTATTCCATCAGTGTTGGTGTACCATACCTTCAGTTTCCTTTCCAGCACTGTGTTTTGGGCGGTCTGTGAGGGTGGGGGAAATGGCAGTGTACTGTGGGATTCGACAGCATAGTGTGGGGTGGGGGCTATGAATGTGGATTGCGGTATGTGTTGGGATAGTGTGATTGGTTGTGGGGTTCTGGGGTGGTTCTGTGTGTGCTTGCTCTTGTTGCTCTGCCCTGCTCTGGTTGTCCTCTGCTGATTCTGTCCTTGTCTCTTTACCTAGCTCCGTTCTGTTTTTGTTCTGTCTCGGTCTAGGAACACCCCCTTGTATGCTGCCGAATCCTTCAACTGTGGTTTCTCTTGGAGGATCCTGTTCTGCATCGTGTATGTATGTGTGTGTGTGTACGTGTGTGTGTGTGTGTGTGTGTGTGTGTGTGTGTGTGTGTGTGTGTGTGTGTGTGTGTGTGTGTGTGTGTGTATGTGTGTGTGTGTGTGTGTGTGTGTGTGTGTGTATGTGTGTGTGTGTGTGTGTGTGTGTACTCACCTGTATGCGGTTGCAGGGGTCGAGTCACAGCTCCCTGCCCCACCTATTCACTGGTCGATAGTAAGTCACTCTTTCCTGCTCCATGAGCTTTATCATACCTCTTCTCTAAGTTATGTATGGATCCTGCCTCCACTAACTCACTTTGCAGACTATTCCACTTCCTGACAACTCTATAACTGAAGAAATACTTCATAACATTCCTGTGGCTCATCTGAATCTTCAGCTCCAATTGTGACCCATTGTTGGGGTGTCCCATCTCTGAAACATGCTGTCTCCATCCACCCTGTCAATTCCTCTCAGTATTTTATATGTCTTTATCATGCCCTCTCTATCCCTCCTGTCCTCCAGTGTCGTCAGTTCGATTTCCTCTTAACCACTATTCATAGAACATCCCCCTTAGCTCCAGGACTAGTCTTGTTGCAGATCTTTGCACTTTCTCTAATTTATTGATGTGCTTGACCAGATGTGGGTTCCCAACTGGTGCTGCATATTCCAATATGGGCCTGATGTACACAGTGTACAGATTCTTGAACAATTGCTTACTGAGATGTTGGAATGCTATTCTTAGGCTTGCTAGGTGCCCATATGCTGCAGCAATTATTTGGTTGATATGTGCCTCATGAGATGTGTTCGGTATTATACTCACCCCAAGGTCCTTTTTCTTGAGTAAGGTTTGGAGTCTTTTGCCCCCTTGCCTGTATTCTGTCTGCAGTTTTTTTTTTTTTTTTTGCCCTTCCCCGATCTTCACGACTTTGCACTTGATGGGGTTAAAGTCCAGGAGCCAGTTGCTGAACTAGGCTTACAGCCTGTCCAGACCTCTTTGTAGTCCTGCCTGATCCTTATCTGACTGATTTCTCGTCATTAGCTTCACATCGTCTGCAAACATTCACACTTCTGAGTCTGTTCCTTCCATCATATCATTCACATATACCAGAAACAGCACCAGTCCTTGGACTGACCCCTGTGGAACCCTGCTTTTCACAGGCGTCCACTCTGACACCTCGTTATGTACCATGACTCAGTGTTGAATTCCTGTCAGGTATTCTCTGATCCATTGCATTGTTTTTCCTGTTATGCATGCTTGATCCTCTAGCTTTTGCACTAATCTCTTGTGTGGAACTGTGTCGAAACCCTTCTTTTAGTACAAGAAAACGCAATCTACCCCCCCTCTCTCTTTTGTATTACTTCCCTCACCTTGTCATAAAACTCCAGTAGGTTTGTGATAGGATTTCCCTTCCCCGAAACAGTGCTGGTTGTCATATATAAGCTTGTTCCTTTCTCGGTGCTCCACCATTCTCCTCCTGATAATCTTCTCCATGACTTTACATACTATACCAGTCAGTGACACTGGTCTATAGTTTAATGCCATGTGTCTGTCTCCTTTTTAAAAAATGGGACTACATTTGCTACCTCAGGTAACTGCCCAGTTTCAGTGGATGCATTGAAGACTGTTGTTAGGGGAACACACAGCTCCTCTGCTCCCTCTCTGAGGACCCACGGAGAGATATCCGGTCCCACTATCTTTGAGGTATCTAGTTCACCTATCAGCCTCTTCACATTCTCCTCGGTTCTATTTATTGTGTCCAACACTTGTTAGTGTACCCTACCATTCTGGTTTTCTAGAGTCCTTTCTATCTTGACTGAAAACAATTCTTTAAACATCATGTTGAGCTCTTCATGTACTTCTCGGTCGTTTCTTGGGAACTCCCCGCCTTCCTCAGCATGATTATCTGGTCCTTGATTATGCTAACCTTCATATGGTGTATAAATATACCTAGTTCGATGAATCTTATTGTGGTTTTCTGGCCCAGTGGCTAACGCATTGGTCTGGAGTTTTATGACTCTCTGACTCGATGCTATGTCGTTTTCCTATTGCCGATGGGCCTCCCTCTTTATCTGTGCATATTCCTTTTTCTGGTTCGTCAACTAATCTATTTATTTCCCTAGGTCCTTTGTCTTCTGTACCTTTTCCATTCTCCAGCACACTTAATTTTGGCCTCACCACACCTTTGGGCGAACCAAGGGCTTGTTCCTGTCTTCCCATTATTTCTGTTGCCCTTGGGAACGAACCTCTCCTCTACTTCCTTGCATTTTGTGTGTGCGTGTGTGTATGAGAGTGCGTGTGTGTGTGCACGCTCATGTGTGTGTGTGTGTGTGTGTGTGTGTGTACTCAGAGTTGTCCTCTTCAAGATATGTTTGCAAATGTCGAAACTCAGCTCCTGGCCACGCCTCTCAACCTCTAAAAATGGCCAGCATGTACTTGTTCATGGCTTCCTGATCCCTTGCGTACCTATTCTGGAAAATATGTAAGACTGCCACCATCACCTCATCAATCTCATTCCATACCTTTACCACTCATCTCTATTCATATTATCTACCTAGGTGTGCCAACTCGATACTGTGCCAGGCACTGAAAAACTGTCCTTGACTGCTGTGTCGAAACCTCTGCGCACCCTGTACACCGTTGTCACATCTTCCAAAGTTGCCAGATTGTAAGTTTATTCAGGTATAGACACACATAAGCACAGTTACATAAATTATCATACATAGCAGCATATGTGTAGTTACTTAAGACGAAGTGACTTTTATTGTGGTCCTTGAATTATGTAAGTTTGTCATAGTACAAAAGACTCTCATATCAGGAGTCATCCTCATTGTAAAACTGAAAGTGTTTTTCTCCAGCGTAGACTCCATGTTGGTGTTGTGTACTCTACGACAGTGCTAACTCAAGTCATTTACATTATATATGATTCTTAACTGAGGTTGATGTGAGATTATATGTGCGTGCGTGCGTGTGTGTGTGTGTGTACGTGCGTGCGTGTGTGTGTGTGTGTGTGTGTGTGTGTGTGTGTGTGTGTGTGTGTGTGTGTGTGTGTGTGTGTGTGTGTGTGTGTGTGTGTGTGTGTGTGTGTACTCGCCTAATTGTACTCACCTAATTGTGGTTGTAGGGGTCGAGACTCAACTCCTAGCCCCGTCTCTTCATTGATCGCTACTAGGTCCTCTCTCTCTACTTGCTGAGCTTTGTCATACCTCGTCTTAAAGCTACGTATGGTTCTTGCCTCCACTACATCACTTGATAGGCTATTCTACTTCCTGACGACTCTATGACTGAAGAAATACTTCCTAACATCCCTGTGACTCGTCTGAGCCTTCAGCTTCCAGTTGTGACCCCTTGTTTCTGTGTCCCATCTCTGGAACAACCTATCTCTGTCCACCTTATCTATTCCAAGCAGTATTTTGTATGCCGTTATCATGTCTCCCCTGACCCTCCTGTCCTCCAGTGTCGCCAGTCCGATTTCCCTCAACCTTTCTTCGTAGGACATACCCCTGAGCTCCGGAACTAGCCTTGTTGCAAACCTTCGCATTTTCTTTAATTTCTTAACGTGCTTGACCAGGTGGGGCTTCCAAACTGGTGCTGCATACTCCAGTATCGGCCTGATGTACACAGTGTACAGTATCTTGAACGATTCCTTACTAAGGTATCGGAACGCTATTCTCAGGTTTGCCAGGCGCCCATATGCTGCAGCAGTTATCTGGTTGATGTGTGCCACGGACACATGCTCGGTGTTATGGTCACCCCAAGATCTTTCTCCTTGAGCGAGGTTTGCAGTCTTTGGCCACCTAGCCTATACTCTATCTGCGATCTTCTTTGCCTTTCTCCGATCTTCATGACTTTGCATTTGTCAGGGTTGTATTCAAGAAGCCAGTTGCTGGACCACGTGTCCAGCCTGTCCAGGTCTCTTTCAAGTCCTGCCTGATCCTCATCTGATTTAATTATCCTCATTAACTTCACATCATCTGCGAACAGGGACACCTCTGAGACTATCCCTTCCATAATGTCATTCACATATGCCAAAAATAGCACTGGTCCTAGGACCGACCCCTGTGGGACCCCGCTCGTAACAGGTGCCCACTGTGATACCTCATCCCGTACCATGACTCGTTGTTGCCTCCCTGTCAGGTATTCTCTGATCCATTGCAGTGCTCTTCCTGTCATACGCGCCTGATCCTCTAGTTCTGCACTAATCTCTTGTGAGGAACTGTGTCGAAGGCCTTCTTGTGTGTGTGTGTGTGTGTGTGTGTGTGTGTGTGTGTGTGTGTGTGTGTGTGTGTGTGTGTGTGTGTGTGTGTGTGTGTGTACTCACCTAATTGTACTCACCTAGTTGTGGTTGCAGGGGTCGAGTCGCAGTTCCTGACCCCGCCTCTTCGCTGGCCGCTACTGGGTCACTTTTTCCCCTCCATGAGCTTTGTCATACCTGTTCTTAAAGCAATGTATGGATCCTGCCTCCACTACATCACTTCCCAGACTATTCCACTTTCCGACAACTCTGTGACTGAAGAAATACTTCCTAACATCCCTGTGATTCATCTGATTCTTCAACTTCCAACTGTGACCCCTTGTTGCTGTGTCCCATCTCTGGAACATCCAGTCTCTGTCCACCTTCTCGATTCCTCTCAGTAATTTGTATGTCGTTATCATATCCCCCTTTATCTCTCCTGTCCTCCAGTGTCGTCAGATCGATTTCTCTTAACCTCTCCTCATAGGAAATATCCCTTAGCTCCGGGATCAGTCTAGTTGCAAACCTTGCATTTTCTCTAGTTTCACTGGCCCCCTAGACTATACTCCGTCTGCAGTCTTCTTTGCCCTTCCCCAGTCTTCATGACTTTGCACTTGGTGGGGTTAAACTCCAAGAGCCAGTTGCTGGACCAGGCTTGCAGCCTGTCCAGATCCCTTTGTGGTTCTTCCTGGTCACCGTCCAATTGAATTCTTCTCATCAACTTCACATCATCTGCAAACAGAGACGCTTTGGAGTCTATTCCTTCCGTCAGGTCGTTCACAAATACCAGAAACAGCAACGGTCCTGGGACTGACCCCTTTGGAACCCCGCTCGTCACAGGCGCCAACTCTGACACCTCTTTATATCATGACTCGCTGATATCTTCCCTTCCGATCCATTGTAGTGCCCTCCCTGTTATACCTGCCTCGTCCTCTAGTTTTTGCATTAATCTCCTGTGTAGAACTATGTCAGAAGCCCTCCCACAGTCCAAGAAAACGCACTCCATGCATCCCTCTCTCTCTTGTCTCATTGCTATCCCCCCCTTCATAGAACTCCAGTAGGCCTGTGACACAGGACGTCCCGTTTCTGAAACCATGCTGGCCATCGTCTATATATAAGCTCATTCCATTCTAGGTGGTCCTCCACTCTTCTCCTGATAATCTTCTTCACGACTTTGCATACACGTCAGTGACACTGGTCTGTAGTTAGTTTAATGCTGCGTGTGTCTCTGTTTTTAAAAATTGAGACTACTTTTGCCTCTTCCATCCCTCAGGTAGTCAACCTGTTTCTATAGATATGTTGAAGATTGTTGCCAGTGGTACACAGAGTGCATCTGCTTCCTCTCTCAGGACTCGCTGGGTCACCATCTGGAAAAGACCCGGGGCAGGACAAGACCGGCGAACCTACAACAACAGCAACAACTCTCAGGACCAACAGAGAGATCCTATCCGGCCCCACCGTCCTTGAGATATCTAGCTCACTCAGCAGCCTATTCACCGCCTCCTCGGTTGTATGTATGTATACTTGCTGGTGTATCCACCTTTCCGTCTTTTTGGAGTCCTTTTTGTCTCCACTGTGATTACTTCTTTGAATCTCATGTTTAGCTCCTCACAAACTTCAAGGTGTTTCTTGTAAACTCTCCTCGTTCCTTCCTCACCACGATTACCTGGTCTTTGACTGTTGTTGCTTTGGGTCAGATTTGGCTTTCACTCCTCGATTTCTTTGTGATTGAAGTCACCCGTGTGTGTGAGTGAGTGTGTGTGTGTGTGTGTGTGTGTGTGTGTGTGTGTGTGTGTGTGTGTGTGTGTGTGTGTGTGTGTGTGTGTCTCAGTAGTAGTACCAGTTCCTAGTAACCAGTTACCAGTAACCAGTGTACCAGTAGATGACTCACTACCAACAGTCTCTGCGTGAATCACTGACTGTATTCATATTGCTGCTGACCATAGCAGGATTTCAAACATCCCTCACCCATAGGCACTCATGGGTCAGTCAAGATAGAGAGCAGAGAGATGCAGGTCGGCTGTTGGTGCTTTCCATACTTCCCGTTATATATTATACGTACTACCAGCCTACATGAGTATTCTTACCCTATCCACGTATCAAAAACCCACATGACAAATGGTGGCACCGGTGTGGGCGTGGATTTAAGGGTATCAGACGTTAGAAGACTGTTTGTGGGTTGCCGGCAGGTCAGAGGTGAACCGTGCCACCTCCAGCCACTACCCTCACTCTTCTCCACCCTGTGTACTCCAGCCTGCAAGCCTGTTGCAGCCGTTTTCAAGCTTCCTGGCTTAGTTCGTGTGCTAATTGCTTCAATCTCCGAGGGGTTGACCCGGATTTTGCAATTAAGCCAGTCAGTAAGCCAGACTGTGGAAGTGAACGCTAGTCAGCCTACCTCAGCCTACCATCCAGCCTGTCTCCTGTCATCCACCTGCTCCTTCATGTTGTGTGCATCGTTACACGTCTTTGTCAGCCATTCTCGTGGGTTAAGCCAGTCAGCCCAACCCAGCTTCTAACCCAGCTGGAGAGAGAAGAATAACCCACGCAAGTTCCTCTGAAGTATTGTTTCATATATCGCTTGTGCTTGGATGCTGGTAAGAGTGGTCTTCATCACCCCTGGGGCATTGTGATTTAGTTAAGCCACCTTGTGTGTGGTGAGAAGTGCGTGGCAGTGAGAGCGCACAGGGCCAGCTTGTTCCACTGCCCCCACCACCCGCCACCCACCCGCCACACACTCTTCACTCATCTACCTGTGGCTGTTTGCACCCTTGTACCGGGTCCTAGTACTGTTTTGGCTCACATAATTGGTCAAGAGATTGTAGCTGAGCGCCAACGATAAAGCCAGTTATGTGAGTTCACCGAGAAAGCCCATTTCTTCACGACGACAGTGTGAGCGTAGGCGTCATCTCCCGCATAGGACAAGCTTCACCTCATCACTTGTCACCGTCACCGTCTACCACTCCAGACTTCAGTGATAATTTTCTGTTTAGAGACATTTTCTTGCAAAGACATTTGCGTGTGTGAGACATTTACAGTGAATTTCTTGTGTACTCTAAGCCTTGTGTTTTCAGTGTAGACTCAGTGTTTCTTTGACTCATTAATTTTTTTTGCAATATTTTTTCAGTGTTATCGCTCATCTCATATATATTTTTTTTTCTGTGTTTTTTTTTTGCTACTCTCTGTCTGTAGTAAGTATTATTGTGTAGTGTACCAGTTAGTCACTCCGTGTGAAGTAATTCATTCATTTTTTTTTTGTATTCTTTCAGCATTGTATTCTCCAGTATTTGTCATTGTAGTTCATGCAGTGATATTCACCCCAGTATACCAAATTATCCATTTATTTCTGTGTCTTTTTTTTCGTACACCAGCAGTGTCTCATTCCCTGATCTTTTCGCAGACTTGTGTACCATTATTATTGCCAGCAATTTTTGTCGTATCAGTCACAGCAAGATTTTGTTGTAAGAATCTAAAAAAAAAATGAATAAGTGAATATGTTGTGTGTGCCCTGCCACTTGTAAGTGTTGTGTGCCCCGCCACTTGTAAGTGTTGTGTGCCCCGCCACTTGTAAGTGTTGTGTGCCCCACCACTTGTAAGTGTTGTGTGCCCTCCCATTTTGTAAGTGTTGTGTGCCCCACCACTTGTAAGTGTTTGTGTGCCCCGCCACTTGTAAGTGTTGTGGGGCCCCGCCACTTGAAAGTGTTGTGCCCCCGCCACTTGAAAGGGTTTTGTTGTGTGCCCGCCACTTGTAAGTGTTGTGTGCCCCGCCACTTGTAAGTGTTGTGTGCCCCGCCACTTGTAAGTGTTGTGTGCCCCGCCACTTGTAAGTGTTGTGTGCCCCGCCACTTGTAAGTGTTGTGTGCCCTGCCACTTGTAAGTGTTACACTTCCAGTTTTGTTTCTTGTTTTATTTTTATTCATATTTTTCATTTTTCTTTAAACAATTCACTCTTAGTGTAATTTCAATTTCTTTTTAACGTAAAGTGTTTTTCTTTACTTGAGTAAATTGTTTTGTCTAATTTACAATTAAGATTTAAAAGTTTTTCAGTCATTTTTCTTCATATTTTTTTTTTATTATTTAATCAACATTTTCCCAGTGTAACTTTTATTACTGCAGTGATTATTTCTGCGTCTTATTTTGTTGCACTTGTTCTGCAGTGAATTTTCTTTTATTGACATTATTATTCTCAGTTCATTATTGTTTGAGTCTTGTTTTTCATTTTATTATTTTTCCTCATGTTGTCTTTGTATTATGTTTTAATTTTGTTTATGCATTCTTAGAAAATATTTAAACTTCCCAGTTATCTCTCTTTGCATATAATTTAGTGATTTTATTTTATACTTTTTATATTGAATTACAATTTTATTAATTAATTTCTTTATTAGCAAGGGTACAGACAGCTCATTTTGCATTTAATTCAGTCTCCAGTAATATTTTTACTTGTAAATTTCAATGTAATTTTTTTTTATCTTGTCCAGCAGTCCTTTACATTGAGCTGTTCTTCCTCTTGCCACTAGTGTATCTTAGACATTTTTTTTTTTACTTCTGCAGAATTAGTTTCATCTCTTTTATTTTAATTTTAGCATTTTGTATCATTTTTTATTGTTCATTATTTTTGTCTTATTTGTTCTTGTGCAACTTCTTTGCCATTATGTCTCACATACCTTCAAGTGATACTTTAGTGAATGTCGACACTCACACCTCTCAGGCTACTGCTGCTCCTGTCATCAGTCCTCCCAGTTCCTTATGGACTGACAGACCGACCCAGACACTGAGACACTATAGTTTTACTCGTGATTCCTTGATGCGTTACCTTTATTCAATGGCCATGTACATAGTCTTGAAGCATGGTTTACTGCCATTCGTTCTCGTGTTAATGCTCTAGTTGAAGGTCCTCCTTCAGAGGAAAGTCTTATCAGACTTGCGAAAGAAGCTCTTCATCGATCCCCTGCTGCTGTTCACGTTGTTGATCTCCTTGATATGCGAGACTTCAGGAATCTTACTAAGTGGTCACAATATGAGGAACTGATTCGTTTTCTTTCCTCGTACCAGTAAAAAACAGCTGATCCATATGTCGTTCTTAGGGAACTAGTGAATGCTACACCCATGACTAATGAATCGTTGAGTGCATTTGCTGTTAGATTAGACAAAATTTTTATCATCATTTATAAATTTGCTGTCAGTCCTCAGCTTTTGTCCCGAAGAGGAAAAAACCATCCACATTTGCCATTTGCTAAAATAGCAGCTTTGGAGCAATAAAAAGAACTAATGCTGCCTGCTTCCGTGTGTGCTTATGAGGCTAATCCCCCAAACGTGACGATGGAACCCCTTACAGCCCTAAATCATGTACATTCCTTGTGCCCCCAGGGTACTTTCCCATGTATCAAAAATAATTTCACACCTATGCCTCAGTCTGCCCCAAACCTCTTGTTTGCGTCACAGCGACAAAATCGTGGTCGTCAACCATCTCAGCGATCACCAAGGACCAGTGTACAGAGTCATTATAAACCTCGTAGTATTCATAGTACATTCAGTAACCATAGTCAGCGGACTTGTTACAACTGTGGTTTCCGTGGACATATTGCAATTGTCCTGATAGTCACCCTAAGAGGCGTCGTGCTGATGATGAGTACCATCAGATCTTCCCTACTGTACTTTTCATAGAATACATGGACATGACACATCTGAGTGCAATGCTCTCTACAACCTTCAATACTCTAAGTCTTTCCGTGACCGTTCCAACCGCAGAACCCGTAGAGGAAACAGACATCGTGGTTCTCAAAATAACCAGAACCGGGCTCATTCTTCCAATTCGGGGAATTCGAGCGCCCCAGTCAACCTCCCATGGGACAGTAGGTGATAATGAGTACACCATCCCCTTTCACAATTCCTTGAAGCCTTTTAAGCAGTCTCGAGAATGACAATCCTGCTGATGATGTTGCTTCACACGTCTCTGACGTAGATGATTTGGGGATGAAGTGGAACAAATTTTTGCTGATGACAATCCACCTTTTTGTTTGCACATAATTTCCCAAATGCAACCATAGGCCCTATAGTGCAAGCATTTTGTTTCATAATGCGCCCGTTCATTTGTTCATGGACTCTGGTGCGCAAGTCATATTATCAGGTCTAGTTTGTTTAGGGATAAGCAGTTACGACATGTCCTTCTCGTAGAACCGATCATGTGTCCTCCCTTAGTGGAGTAGCTGGTTCTCACCTGCGGTCCGAGGTGGGACTTCCCTCACTTTTTCTATCCAAGGTAGAGACTTCACTGCTTCCTTCCTTGTTGTCGACCAGATTACTTTCCCTGGTGACCTTCACTGGGATTTACTTCCATGCGAGACTTGCATTGTGCTCGACCCTTATCGATGGCATGCCCAAATTGATGACTTGATCGTACCATTTTTGGGGGTTTCCAGCTTGGATCCGAGATCTGCCCTACTGCCGCAGAGTACGACATTCGAATTAAGTCCTTACAGGCCAGTGCATTTTCCAGTAGCGTACCCCAAACGGTCAGGCACTGATGATCCTGTCATTCCTGTCTGTGTTCCCGCAACTTCAGACTTGCAAAATAGTGTCCCGTTACCTCAAGTGTCCGAGGACGCTCTGACTACCTTGAGTGCTGAGCCTATCCCTGCAATGTCTGCTAGTTCAAGTAGTATTTCTCCACAGGGGAGCCTTGTCGGAAAACAATTACTTGCAACTAGTAATGCCATCTCTTGTTGATGTCACAATGCCCTCTGCAGAAAGACCCTTTCTGTCACAGTAGTGCCCTCACTAGAGTGTCTGTGTTGTTCCTAGTGTTCCAGATGGTGATAACGTCCTAGTTGACAGTGATTCCTGCAAAGTAAAAGGTCTATTTGTTGAACCATCCTTACATGTTGTAAGAGATAGTAAAATCCATTTCTTCCTAGCTAAAAACTTCTGGTCACAGTGTTTGTCTCAGAGCAAAAACCAATCTTGTTGACCTTGTTCACTATCCTTACCCTGTTCAGGTAGAGGGTGAGTTGTCACCTGACCAGTGGGTCGGTTTCTATTTCTACCAGGGAGACTCATCCACTTCACCGGATCAATCTGTTCCACCATTTGAGGAGAAAGACTTAGCTCCCACTGACTTCCCAGATGAAGTCAGCGTTTGTTGACTCTGTTGAACAAACGTCGTAAAGCCATTGCCTTACCAGATGAGAAGATGGGTATAACGACTTATTGTCCCATCGTATTCCCCTTGAACCTGGTACTAGACCCATCTATATACCTGCGTACAGAATGCCTCATTCACAGTTGCTGTCGCAGAAGAATTGATCAATCAAATGCTTGATGATGGAGTTATTGCACCTACAATTCACCTTGGAATGCGCCTTGATCCTAGTACCCAAGAAGGATGGTACTTGGGCCCAGTGATTGACTTTAGGAAGTTAAATGTGAAAACTATTCCCGATCGCTTCCCACTCCCTGTACTGGGTGATCTTTTACGTAACATCGGAGATAACAAAGTCTTTTCAACCCTGGATTTGTTACAAGGGTTTTGGCAAGTCCCTCTTCACGAGGACAGCCCCGAGCTAACTGCATTCTCCACTCCTACAGGGCATTATCACTTTTCCTCCGTATGGCGTTTGGATTATGATCCTCCCCTTATCACGTTCTCAAGGCTCATGACTAATATCGTTAGAGGTCTCATAGGGAATGCACTTATGGTGTACTTAGATGACATTTAAACGTTTTGTCTAAAGACGTGGATACACACTTGAAAAGACTTGATGTAGTACTTGGTAAGCTTGAAGAAGCCAATTTAAAGATCAACTGTCTAAATGTCAATTTTTCAGATAAGAATCAAGTTTCTTGGTCACGTATCACTCCTGAGGGGGTTTTGACTGACCAAAGTAACTGCAGTACTAAATTTTCCAACCCCCAAAAAATGCTGATGCCGTAAGATCCTTGTGGGCTTAGCAGGTTTTATACATCTTTCATTGCCAATTTTTCTTCCATAGCTGCTCCTCTAACTGAGTTGCTTAAGAAAATGTCCTTTTGTTTGGACCTTCCGTCAAGAAAGAGGGATTCCAAACTCTAAAGAAAAGCTAACATCTGCTCCAATTTTTGAAATTTCCAGATTTTTTTAAGCCCTTCTATCAGACAACTGATGCTAATTCTATTGGCATAGGTGCCGTACTAGCTCAGAAGACTGATGGCAAGTACAACGCAGTTGCATTTGCTAGCCGAGTCCTTACGAAGGCTGAACAAAAATTATACAGTAACTGAAGCAAAAAGCTTTAGCAAAAGTATGGTCTTTAAAGCACTTCCGGGAAAAATTATTTATCAGTACTCTGTTCATGTCCTGACAGACCAAAGCTCCCTGATACCTTTATTCCAGAACAAACAACCTACTGGAAGGGTTTGCCAGATGGACCCTTTTCTATCCAAGCGTTCAATCCCACCTTTGAACACTTACCTGGCAGTCAAATGTAGTCGCAGATGCTTTATCACGACATGTTAGTATAGTAACTGCAGACCCTCCATTTACTGTTGAAGATGTAAAGAATGCTCAACGAACAGATCCCATGTGGTCTGGTGTGATTCGATTCTGCTCCAGGAAGATCTTATTCTGACTGTGAAGCCACCAGCACCCATCAGTGACTTTGTCATGAACCAAGAATTACTGTATCGAACAGCCGAGTTGGGTACTCCTAGCAGAAGAGTTTTACCAGTTAGTAATTCCACAGTCACTAGTGAATGTAGCCTTACAGCTAGTTCCGATGTACCAGGTTTGTCGCCACCCCGGGATGGATCGTTCAGTAAAAACCAGATTTAAATACTTTTGGCCTCGTATGGCAACTGATATTTCTGAGTATGTTAAGAAATGTAGTGTCTGCATGCAACAAAAGGTAATGCTAATGGTCCTAATCCAATCCAAGTGTATCCAACTACTAGCGAAAAAGTGGGAAAGATTGCGCTAGATTTGTTAACTAATTTCCAATGTTTTCCCCCCAGGGCAACAAACATCTATGTGTTATGGTAGATCATTTCACCAGATATTGTGAGTTAGTTCCTATTGAGATAAACCCGCCCAGACAGTAGCTAAAGCGTTTAAAGAACGCATTATCTGCAGGCATACCCCCCTAAGTCCCTAGTAACAGATAATGGAGGTGAATTCTGTAATGAGATTCTTGAAAATTTGTGTACCTTGTACAAGATCTCTAAATTTCCACCATTTTTCCTCATCATCCTGCCAGCAATGGGTTAGCGGAACGAACCAATAAAAAAGTACTTGATGTCTTGAGAGCCACTATCAATCCCAACAGTGAAACTTGGGATGAAGTTATACCTGATGTGCAGTGTGCTTTTAAATTCTGCTTACAATGTTTCCATAGGTGACACTCCACATTATGCATTGTACGGTTTTAGATAACGTTTGCCTTATGGTTGCTATATTCTAATCCGAAACCAAATTACAACCCCTGATGATTTCATAGCAAATCGTACCAGCTTAGCTCAAAGTGTTTTTAGAAAATCCGTGAAACACTTCATAAATCAACAGCAGAATTTACAAGAGTCGCAAACACTCGAGCAAAGCCATCCAAAAACAAAATAGGTTCGAGAGTTATGCTGACTAACTTTAAAAAACGTCTGCAATGCCTAAGCTTGATCAAAAGTTTGTTGGTCCTTATCGAGTAGTTGAACATATCACTGGTAATAAGTATAAGGTTAGAGAAATTAGTACTGGGCATATAAAGAATCGCATTTAGATCATATGAAGTTAGTATGTGATGATAATGATGTTCCAACCCAGACTAATGTGACAGACTCTGACAATCCTCCTGATCCTGTACTCTCTTCCTCTGATACTCAGTCAGACAATCAACCTGAATGTCGTTATTCCCTACGTACACGACAGGTATTGAGAAATCCTCAAGTATCATTTGTAACTACCAATTCAGATTTGCCTCAAATACAGCATGAGTTAGCCAGTGCAACAGAGTTTGATCCTCCCAGAGATGACACCCATTCTGCATACATCAATCTCACCCTAGCAGAGTTGGGGTTGTGTACATAGTTCTACTGTCTTCAAGTTATGTCCTAGAATTTGTATTGATAAAGCCACTGGATGGCGAAACGTCTACAATAAAGATACCCAGATGTTGCACATGTGTCTTAATCTCATAGAGTTGGGGTTAAATGTAAATAACCTGTATAGATGAATAATTACAGTATCAACTTATCAGTATTCAAGAATTTTTTTGTGTGTGTTCACGTTCTCTCCGAATTCTGAGAGTTAACAGTCTAGATTTGAGTGCACCGAATCTGCCTTTCTGTTAAACACTTCTTTCTTTGTATATATTCCTTCCTCAGAATCCGTAGATCACATGAATACAGATCGATCGATCAAATTGTTTTTTATCACTTCTATTGTGTAATCTCAACGTTGAGTTTCATTCGATGAGTTGTGCTATATTATACCTTGTATTGCATTACAGTTTCAGTTATGTAAGCTTCCATTCCAATGTTTTACTTATGTATGTTATAATGTTCAATTGTTGTGTACTTTGACATTGTATAGAATCAGCCCAAGCCGTACACCTACTGTCTCTAGTTTGTATTAGTTGTATGTCGGGATGACATATGTTAGCATCGCCGAGCTCTCAGTAGTAGTACCAGTTCCTAGTAACCAGTTACCAGTAACCAGTGTACCAGTAGATGACTCACTACCAACCGTCTCTGCATGAATCACTGACTGTATTCATATTGCTGCTGACCATAGCAGGATTTCAAACATCCCTCACCCATAGGCACTCATGGGTCAGTCAAGATAGAGAGCAGAGAGAGGCAGGTCGGCTGTTGGCGCTTTCCATACTTCCCGTTATATATTATACGTACTACCAGCCTACGTGAGTATTCTTACCCTATCCACGTATCGAAAACCCACATGACGTGTGTGTGTGTGTGTGTGTGTATTGTGTGTACTCACCTCACCTAATTGTGGTTGCAGGGGTCGATTCATAGCTCCTAGCCCCACCTCTTCACTGGTGGCTACTAGGTCCACTCCCTCCCTACTTCCTGACCCTTATCATACCTCTTCTTAAAGCTATGTATGGACCCTGCCTCTACTACATCACTCTCCAGATTGTTCCACTTCCTGACAACTCTATGACTGAAGAAATACTTCCTAACATCCCTGTGACTCGTCAGAGTTTTCGTCTTCCAATTGTGACCTCTTGTTTCTGTGTCCCATCTCTGGAACATCCTGTCCCTATCCACCTTGTCAATTCCTCTCCGTATTTTATGTTATTATTATGTCTCTCCTGTCCTCCAGTGTAGTCAGGTTGACTTCCCTTAACATCGCCTCGTAGGACATACCCCTTAGTTCTTAGTGCTTGATGGTCTTTCTTGTTCGTTTGTCTGTGACGGGTTTCTTCTCCTGTGTCCAACAACGTGTGCGTGTGTGATAATTTATTTATGTATTTATTGTTCTCAACAGTTTTGTACTATATATATGTATTATGTCTGTATAAGATATGCTCTCAATAAAATATATAAAAAAAAAAAAGTTCTGGAACTAATCTTGCTGAAAACCTTTGGAGTATATAGCACCGTACTGGTGCTATATACTCCAATATACTCCAATATACTCCAATATAGGCCTGACATACACAGTGCTCACTATCTTGAATGATACCATTCTTAGGTATCGAAATGCTATTTTTAGGTTTACCAGGCGCTCATATGCTGCAGCAGTTATTTGGTTGATGTGCTCTTCAGGAGATGTACTCGGTATGATACTCACTCCCAAGATCCTTTTCATTGATTGAGGTTTACAGCCTTTGGCCTCCTAACGTGTATTTCATTTGCGGTCTTCTTTGACCTTCCCCAATCTTAATGACTCTGCACTTGGTGGGGTTAAACTCCAGAAGCCAATTGTTGGACCAGGCTTGCAGCCTGTCTACATCCCTTTGTATTCCTGCCTGATCCTCGTCCGCTAGAAATCTCCGCAATAGCTCCAGATCGTCTACAAACAGGGATAATTTTGAATCAATGCCTTCCGTCATGTCATTCACATGTACCAGAAACAGCACTGACCCTAGGACTGACCCTTGTGGAGCCCACTCGTCACATGCGCCCACTCTGACGCCTCGTCATGTACAATCACTCGCTGTTTCCCTCCTGTCAGGTATTCTCTGATCCATTGCAGTGCCTTTCGTGTTACTCCTACATGCTCCTCTAGCTTTTGCACTAATCTCTTGTGCAGAATTGTGTATACTCACCTATTAGTGGTTGCAGGGGTCAAGTCACAACTCCTGGTCCCGCCTCATCGCTGGTCGCTACTAGGAGCAACCAGCGTGTGTGTGTATGTGTGTGTGTGTGTGTGTGTGTGTGTGTGTGTGTGTGTGTGTGTGTGTGTGTGTGTGCGTGTGTGTGCGTGTGTGTGCGTGTGTGTGCGTGTGTGTGCGTGTGTGTGCGTGTGTGTGTGTGTGTGTGTGTGTGTGTACTCAACTAATTGTGGTTGCAGGAGTCGATTCATAGCTCCTGCCCCCGCCTCTTCACTGGTCACTACAAGCTCACTCCCTGCTCCGTGAGCTTTATCATACCTCTTCTTAAAGCTATGTATGTATCCTGCCTCCACCACTTCCCTTTCCAGACTATTCCACTTCCTGACAACTCTATGACTGAAGAAACACATCCATGTGACTCATCTTAGTCTTCAACTTCAATTGTGACCCCTTGTTAGTGCGTCCCATCTCTGAAACATCTTGTCCCTGTCCACCTTGGCGATTCCTCTCAGAATTTTATATGTTGTTATCATGTTCCCCATGTCCCTCCTGTCCTCCTGTGTCGTCAGGTCGACTTCCCTTAACTTCTCCTCGTAGGACATGCCCTTTAACTCCGAGACTAGTCGCATTGCAAATCTTTGCACTTACTCTAATTTCTTGATGTGCTTGGCCAGGTGTGGGTTCCAAGCTGCTGTTGCATACTCCAATATGGGTGTGATGTACACGGTGTACAGAGCCCTGAACGACTCCTTACTGAGGTGTCAGAATGCTATTCTTAGGTCTGCTAGTCGCCCGTATGCCGCAGCAGTTATTTGGCTGATGTGCGCCTCAGATGTGTTCCATGTTATACTCACCCCAAGATCCTTTTCCTTGAGTGAGGTTTGTAGTCTTTGGTCCCCTAGATTGCATTCTGTCTCCGGTCTTCTTTGACTTTCCCCAATCTTCATAACTCCACACTTGGTGGGGTTAAACTGCAGGAGCCATTTGCTAGACCAGGCCTGTAGCCTGTCCAGATCCCTCTGTATTCCTGCCTGGTCCTCCTGCGATTGAATTCTCCTCATTAACTTGACATCGTCTGCAAACAGAGACACTTTGGAGTCTATTCCTTCTGTCATGTCATTCACATATACCAGAAACAGCACCGACCCTAGGACTGACCCCTGTGGAACCCCACTCGTTACAGGTGCTCACTCCGACACCTCGTTGCTCACCATAATTCGCTGCTACCTTCCTGTCAGGTATTCTCTGATCCATTGCAGTGCCTTTCCTGTTATACATGCCTGGTTCTCCAGTTTTTGTACTAATATTTTGTGTGGAACTGTGTCAAAAGCCTTCTTACAGTCCAAGAAAATGCAGTCTACCCACCCTTCTCTCTCTCTCTCTCTCTTGTCTTACTGCTGTTACCTTGTCATAGAACTCCAGTACGTTTATGACACAGGATTTCTCGTCCTTGACTCCACGCTGGTTGCCGTTGATAAGCTCATTCTTTTCTAGGTGCTCCACTACTCTTCACCTGATAATCTCTCCATGATTTTGCATACTATTCATGTCAGTGATACTGGTCTGTAGTTTAATGCTGCATGTCTATCTCCTTTTTTAAAAATTGGGATTACATTTTCTGTCTTCCATACCTCAGGGAGCTGCCCTTTCTCGATGGATGTGTTGAAGATTATTAGTGGTACACAGAGTGTGCCTCTGCTCCCTCAAGGTATCTAGTTTGCTTAGCAGCCTTCTCACCTCTTCCTCGGTTGTATGTATGTGTCTAGCACTTGGTGGTGTACCCTCACCCCTCCATGTTTCAGGAGTCTTTTCTGTCTCCACTGTGAATACTTCTTTAATTTCATATTGAGCTCCTCACACTTCTCGGTCATTTATTTTGCCTTTCTTCAGCCTGATTACCTGGTCCTTGACTGCTTTCCTCCTGACCTGACTCTGCAACAGCTATGGGTCGGACTTGGCTTTCGCTGCTATGTCATTTTCCTGTTGTAGTTGGCCTCCCTATTTACGTGTGCATATTCATTTCTGGCTCTTCGACTACTCTCCTTATTCTCCTGGGTCCTTTGCCTCCAATGCTTCCTCCATTCTCTAGCGCATTTAGTTTTGGCCTCTCTCTACACCTCTCTGTGTGTGCGTGTGTGTGTGTGTGTGTGTGTACTCAATTAATTGTGGTTGTAGGGGTCGAGTCAGAGTGTCAGTAGTACTGTCTACTCATACCAGTAACCATTACAGCCACCGCCTCCCTGACTACGTGATTTCATTAAAACCGTTGGTGAATCACTGACCGTTATGTGAGTTACTGCTATGTGACGTCACGAGTCCCTTTGAACCGCTGTGCCCCAGGGCAGGTCAGCAGTCGGAGCATAGATGAATCCAGGAGCAGACAAAGACAGGCAAGGCTCTCGGCTTATCTCATTTAATACACGCTACCAAGTTAACCAACAGGTGTGTTTATTTCTCCAAATCCATCACCGAACCCCCTACGACAATAGCTCCTGGCCCCGCCTCTTCACTGGTCGCTACTAGGTCACTCCCTCCCTGCTCTGCGAGCTTTATCATACCTCTTCTTAAAGTTATGTATGGATCCTGCCTCCACCGCCTCCCTTTCCAGACTATTCCACTTCCTGGCAATTCTGTGCCTGACAAAATACTTCCTAACCTTTCTGTGACTCATCTGAATCTTCAACTTTCAATTGTGACCCCGTGTTGATTTGTCCCATCTCTGAAACATCTTGTCCCTGTCCACCTTTTCGATTCCTCTCAGTATTTTATATGTTGTTATCATGTCCCCTGACGTACACGGTATAGGGTGTCTTAAACGATTCCTTACAAAGGTATCGAAACGCTATTGTTAGGTTTGCCAGGAACCCGTATGCTGCAACAGTTATTTCTGTGTGTGTGTGTGTGTGTGTGTGTGTGTGTGTGTGTGTGTGTGTGTGTATGTGTGTGTATGTGGTGTGTGTGTGTGTGTGTGTGTGTGTGTGTGTGTGTGTGTGTGTGTGTGTGTGTGTGTGTGTGTGTGTGTGTGTGTGGTTGTGTGTGAAGTACGCATGGTGTTAATTATAGTAACGTAAAAAGACACTAGGTTCCGCCTCCCCTGAGAACCATGAACGTTGCGTACATGGTATACTTGCACCAAGGTCATGAAGATAGACTGAACTCACCGAGGGCGTAAACACATTGAGGTAGAGACAATCCTCAGAGCCGTGCAGTTCTTTCGGTTTTGTTAACATGTTTCCGAAGTCCGGTTGTAAGCAAAGTGGGGGTTCAGACGAGCCATCCCGAACACCGTCCCACCTGGGACTGGCCACGGGTGCCTGCAGAAAGAAGTTACTTTATCTCAGAGCACAAAGGTATAGAAAAGCATAGTACATTAAAACCTTAGATGAGATTTTCATTATTGAACGAGGTGGATCAGTAAGCAATAACAAACGTGTAAGAGAATTTTTTAGAAAGGATTTAATTTTAAATGAGTTCTTGCTAATTGACCAGTTTTACGTATTCAGCACGACATTATCTATCTATCTATATATATATAATATATATATATATATATATATTTATATATATATATATATATATATATTATATATATATATATATATATATATATATATATATATATATATATTATATATATATATATAATATATATATATATATATAATATATATATAATATATATATATATAAATATATATATATATATATATATATTTTATATATATATATATATATATATATATATAATATATATATATATATAATATATATATATATATATATTATATATATATATATATATATATATATATATATATATATAATATATATATATATAATATATATATATATATATATATGTCGTGCCGAATATGTAAAACTGGTCAATTAGCAAGAACTCATTTAAAATTAAGTCCTATCGAAAATTTTCTCTTATACGTTTAAAGATATATTTTTTTCATTAACGTTAATGTAAAAATTTTTAATTTTGCTTCAAAAGAATCTTAGAAAACTTACCTAACCTTATTATAACAATAACAATTTATTTTAGCCTAACCCAACTAAATATATTTTAGATTTGTTTACAATAATTTAATACTAAACAAACAATCAAATATATTTTTTTCGTTAGGTTCAGAATGATTTTGGAGAAATTATTGCATACACAAATTTTCACTTGTCCTATATGGCAAGATGAACGTTGCTATTTAAGCCAAGATGGCAAGTTCTGCCTATTCGGCACGACACACACACACACACACATATATATATATATATATAATATATATTATATATATAATATATATATATATATAATTATTGTAACCACGAACGAGTGGTATTGATCAATAAGAACACTACACTACCCAAGGACTCGAACCCATGCTGCTTTGGCCTGCCTTATGGTGGGCGAAAACACATGACGCCCTAATCCACTGGACCATACGATCCTTAAGAGTAGGGCGTCCAGCGGAACTGGATGTTTTACTCGCTACCCAAGGACACACGATGGTGTGGATAACTCTAGGCTAATTTCATTCTAGTCCCTGTTTGGTGTACTAGTACAACGAGCAGTACTTTATATTATTGTGACCACGAACGAGTGTACACCAAACAGGGACTAGAATGAAATTAGCCTAGAGTTATCCACACCATCGTGTCCTTGGGTAGCGAGTACAACATCCAAGGCGATAAAGATAACTTTTTAAGTTAATTCATGTTTAGCGAATAAGCGCTAAATCCATGCGAGTCATTCTGTTCAAAACGTGGTAGAGGCTCGATCCTCCGTCTGCTGAGTGCGAGTCAGACACGTTTCCTATTTGCACACACCTATATACTATATATAACAAGAAAATAAACTCTGTACAACTTATTTAAATAAACACAGGTCACGTTATAATAATTGGAGTACAGATAAAGAGTCTGGTATAGAGAACCTCAGTGAGCATCAGAAGTGCCCTTACATTGTAGAAAATATCAGGGTAGGGATAAACAGACTGTAAATGAACGTAGTCAGAGATAGGTAAGTCAGTAACCTAGCGGAGTTTAGTTTCTTGGACATATGCATGTAAGAATAAGCTGGAAGATCAGTGTGTTTTTCATTTTACTGTGATACTTAAATATGATAATGGTATACAATATTAAGAAGTTGATAAATAAGACACATGTGCAACAGTTAGGTAACTTTATTCCGAAACGTTTCGCCTACACAGTAGGCTTCTTCAGTCAAGTAGAGAGGAGGCAGCAGAAGCAGTAGAGATGTAGAGACGATGTAATCTGTCCTTCACCCTTGTAGACGTAGTTTTAAGGTGGTCAGTCCCTAACCCTCTTCTCCAGGCTGAAGGACTGACCACCTCATAATACGTCTTCAAGGGTGATTTGGAAATCGTGATATTGTCTTTA
>NC_069435.1:10970608-10987629 GCF_026875155.1 Cherax quadricarinatus | reverse complement strand
GCCGCCTGCTGAACCGCCAATTTCCTGGTTCCATGCTTGCCCAGCCTCCCCACTACCTCACCGTTCAAAAACACTCCCCGCTCTCCTTGTGCCCCCCCCCCTCCGCCTTCGACTACTACCCTCACACCATCTGCGCAACATCGCCGCAAAAAGGGAAACTCCAGGTATCTACTATCCTATTTTACCAAATACATTTTACCCATATCGACACATTAAAACCTACACACCCTACGGGACCATCACCAACACACCCTTACCCCAATACACTACACCACCCCACACCCGCTCTCCAACCCCCCCAACACCATCACACTATCTAGCACCAATAGATTCGAAAATTAAAATACTTTTCCCACAACGTTGGCGTCGAAGCCTCCCTCGTATAGTCATTCCGGCTGATAAGCCGTGCAAACTCAATGAATATTTCCCAAGAGGTACAACTCCTCTGGCCATTTTTTCACATAGGACAACCTAACGAATCAACGTACCAATATTTCTGCGTCAGTAACCTGTAGATCATGTCATGTGTGTCACTTTTCCACACCAAAACGCGGGTAGACACTAGAAAGTTCCTTTCTGGTAAAGGTGCCAATTTTCTCGGGTCCCGTCTGGCCAAGAGTTGAAGTAAACATATAGTTGGACCTACTGACTCCTTCCTCCCTCGAGCATCACTCAGGTCATAAATATCATCTTAACTATGATTCTGACTATGCTTCCAGTCTCCCAGCAGCGCGGTACTCCTTAACATTCCCCCATTACTTCCATAGACGCCGACAGAAACCTTCATTTTCTATTTTTTTCATGTGTAGGGATACGCCTCTTCGACAATCTGTCGTATCACAGGGCACAATTCACTTATCAGAATTAATGAACAGGTTCTATCAACTTTGCGTGGTGTTCAATCCTCATTTTTACTACACCAAACATACCACCCAATGTGTAATCGAAGATTGGATTTTGACAACATGCCATCCTAAATCGTCATTTATAAAAGAAACAATCGCTATCTCTTAAACGCAAAGGGCATGGCATAGATTTCTTACCATGTTGCTCTTTTTTGCAATGCTGCCGAGGATTTCGAAGTTGATTCCCTTGGTTTATTCCCCTTTTTGAATTGCTTCTTACAAGGACGACAAACTCGTGACCCTACAATTTAAACATGTGAATGAACTTTGTCGGTCCAAAGATATTAATCCTGGGGTATCAAAACAGCTATCAATTTTTCCCTTTTAGATCTGAGGGAAACAGATTAGAAGAAACCGCCGAATTGGTCGTAAAAGAAACCTAGAAGATGTCTATTGAAACTTACTCAGAACCTATTTCTGACCTTAAAAGTTCCCCCAGCTTAAGTGATGAATTTTTAGTTCTTCAACCTGATAACGCAAAAACTGCGCTAATTTACCTGGCATGGACCGTATCAAAGTAGTGAAGTCTGTAAACATGGTATATTAATATCTTGGATGTCAAAGGTAAGGAAAGAATATATCCAACAGCAATACTTTTCTAAAACGTAGCATCGTAGAGCAAGTAAACTCTTCTTGTTTAACACACTCCTTTGCAAGATGATCACTTAACTTCCTTCACAGCCGTAGTTTACAAGTGCGTGATCTCGTCACGAGTGGTAAAGTTTGTATCATATATGGACGAG
This sequence comes from Cherax quadricarinatus, assembly GCF_026875155.1. Taxonomy (NCBI): domain Eukaryota; kingdom Metazoa; phylum Arthropoda; class Malacostraca; order Decapoda; family Parastacidae; genus Cherax; species Cherax quadricarinatus. The sequence goes on along the minus strand of NC_069435.1, from coordinate 10,985,981 downwards.
CTCTTTTTTACAGAATCTGAAGGCACTAATTTTTTTTTTCTAAAAATATTTTTCTTTAAAACCAATACCAGTCTAAACATAAAAATAAAGAAACAGTATGAGATCTCATCAAATGAACTGACAAAACGGATTGCACATATAGCTCACGCAAGATATGCTATCTGGCGCAGCAACATGCAAGCTAATAACATGGAAGGTCATGAACTGACATATTCCCACAAACGCGTCTCACACCAACCCCACACACACTCACACACACTCTCTCCCAAGCCCACACACAGCACACGAGAGCCAGTGCGAGCGAGTGATCTCTCTACCCAACGACACCCCACACTCTATATCTCTCTATCCGCCAACCACAGCACCACGCCGAACACTCAATACACTAGAACAGAAAATATACAAAAGAAGTTATATCAGATTAAATCCCATCCGTCGATCATTAATCAAAAAAAAAAACAAAACCTAACATCATAATTATACTAGAACATCTACATACGTAATCCCTAACAATACAGCTTTACATATACCTAAATACGATAAACATAAAAAAATACAGCTTAGAACACAAAAACGAAGGTGCAATACAGTTACAATAAACACACACATAAAAATCTCAGACACAAAGACTACGACACAAACTGTCTAGATATGTCTGTATACCATACAGCTAAAACTTAACATCCGCAGAACGTAGCATTGACACCAAACCGATCAGGGGACAGACCCATAATTATAAACTTTAAAAAAAAAAAAAAAGAATCGATCATACATATATAGAGTGTCCATAATGCCAGAACCCTGTGAAAAGGCTCAATACAATAGAAAAGCGGATACACACACACATCACACAAAGGAACTCTGTTCCGAGTCGATTTCTGCCTTAAAAGGAGTCACTTTCCCACTGGCCGAGGGTCTTTTTTTACAAACCCCCTATTCTCGAAAATTTTCCCAGCTGGGCATGTCGTCTTCTCCCTATTACATTACATGATGCATTCAATGCTTTTTTCCCTTGTTTCTTGCTTCATATGTTTTCCCCCTTCAACTTCCTTCCTGGAGCCCAGTCACAAAGACAGACCTCGACCCTTTCATTCTCCCACTGCATATCCCTGTGTATCCCCTTCAATTCAATATAGATTTCCTCATTGTCAGCTTTCCTTTCTTCAGTTTCAACTAGCTTAATGAACTTTGGGCTCGTGGCCTGCATTTTCCCTTCTCGGCTTTCCCTGGGCTCTGCTGTGGTCTGTTAGGGCCTTCCACAGCATAGCTTAGGCTCTTACATTTACTACCGACTCCACTGGTAGAAGCTTCTTTCAAGTGGAGACTGTAGTAAATTAAAGAGCTAAGCAATATGTGGAGGCCCTAACAGAACCCGGCCATGAAAGTACGCTTCAAGGGCAGGAATCTACCTTGGAACAGGATTCCGCAGAGAAAGCCTGATTAAGGGACATGCCCGGCATACAGGAAGGTGTATCTCAATCACGTCGAAACACAAGAAAAAGGCAGAAATGAGAGAGATGTTAACAAAGGTGAAAGGAGGAAAGAGATGGAATGGAGAAGAACAACAGGAGATGCTAGACACAGGAAAGAAGATCAAATACAACCTCCACTCCCTCAAAGCATCTTAGAAGCCTCTCAATCATATCAACCCCCAATTGCAACCAAACCTCTAAACCCAAAACCGCATGGCCACATCCATGCCCCCAACCCACTACATTACAAACTCCACCCCCACAGCAACCACCCACATTCCTTATCAGGGCCTCCTCCCACTCCCCCAACCCCAATACACTTCCAGCCCACAGTCTTATAAAAGAAGTTGAAGTGTGGTATACAAGCCGATGGAATAATCGGTCTAGTATGCGGATTGGCACTGAAAGAAATGCAAGTGAGACATCCCCAGGACACTAATAGCACTCACAGGAAACTAAACCTCACGATAATATAACAGATTCAGTCATTCCACCGGCTATCAAATCCTCAGGAAAGACAGAGGGAGGAGTAGGGGGAGGGGAGGAGTTCACTGGCTCCTTACAAATCAGTGGTTGTTGAGAAATGTTAGGAATGGATGGGCAAAGGGAGAAAGGGACTACTTAGTAGGAACAATCCAGTCCTGAGGGACATAACTGATAATTGGCAGTAATGTTACAACCCACCACAGAACGCAGTGAGGCCAAGAATAGAATACGATGAGAGCAAACAGAGCATTGAGTCGACACACTAGCCAAGGTGGCCAGGAGAGCACACAGGGGGGAGCAAAGTTACTAGTTATGGGTGATTTCCATCACAAGGATATTGACTGGGAAACCAGGACCCCCAGGGGTTCCAAAAACATGAGAGCCAAAGATGATGGATGTGGTACTGGAAAACCTCATCATCAACATGTTAGAGACAACCAGAAGAGAGGAGAAGACGAACCATCCAGACTGGACCTTGTATTTACCTTGAGTAGTTTCGGACATCGAGGATATCTGAAGGAAAGGCCGCTAGGGATCTAGTGATAATATGGTTCTGTGTTTCGACACATAGTTTGACTCCAGTGTGAGAGTAGGCAGGAATAGGTGGAAAAACCAACTACAAAAGGGGAGCAACTCAGGCATGAGGAAGCTTCCCTTCAAAACATTCTGTGGGAGAGAAACTGACAGGAAGCACCAGTAACAAGAAAAGATGTACTACAATGTGTGCACAAAATGCAAGGAGGCAGAGGAGAGTTTTGTTACTCCAAGGGGAAACAGAAATAATGGGAAGAACGGAACGAGTCCTTTGGTTTTCACGCCAAAGGTGTAGGGAGCAAAAAAACTAGGAGTAACTAGAGAATGGAAAAGGTCCAGAAGACTAGAGAACTCAGGAAAATAAAGAAGATTTAGCTGAAGAAGCCAAAACGAATATGCACAGATAAGATGGGAGGCTCAGCGGCAATGTGAAAAATGACATGCATCGAAAGTCAAGACTCGACCCGAAGCTGTTGTACACCCATCAGGATGAAAACAACAGTCAAGGACCAGGTAATCAACTGAGTAAGGTGATGGGGAATTCACAAGAAACGACCGAGAGGTATGTCAGGAGCTCAACATGAATTTAAATAGTATGTTACAGTGAAACCAGTGGACTCATCCAGGAAATCAGAACAGGGGGGTACACCAGCAAATGCTGGATATGTACATGTAACCAAGGAGGAAGTGAAGAAGCTGCTATGCGAACTTGACACCTCAAAGTGGTGAGGACCAGGCAACATCTCTACCCGTGTGTCATTAAAGAGGGAGCAAGATAATTAGCATTGCCATTACGAAAGAGCTTCTACACATTTCATTGAAACTGGGCAACTCCCTGAGGTATGGACGTGGCAAATTATCCCAAATTTTAAATAGGGAGACAGACATGAGGCACTAAACTACAGACCTGTATCACTAAATGTTATATATGCAAGATCTGAGAAGATCATCAGGAGAGTAGGTGGAGCACCTGGAAAAGAAACAAGTGTATAAAGGACAACTCAGCACGGTTTCAGGGAAGGAAAATCCTGTGTCAGAAACCAACAAGATTTTTTAAGACAACCGGGAGATTACTCTGGGAGAGGTTCCGAGGGTCAACGCCCCCTGCGGCCCGGGCTGTGACCATGCCTCTTGAGGATTAGAGCCTTGAATCAACCAGACTGTATGCTGCTGGCTGCAGGCGAAACAACGTACGAGCCATAGCCTGGCTGTCATTGGAGCCGACTTTAGTGCTTGTCCATGCCAGATGAAGACTGGCCCAGGGGTCTGTTGTAATTCCCCATTATGTATGCAGGGAGGCAGTAGAACAGTCTCGGGCCCCTAACACTTATTGTATCCAAGTTCTTTTGCTTTCGTATGAGTGATTTTCTGTGTGCAAGTTCGGAACTAGTCCCTCTAGGAATTTTCCAGGTGTATATAATCCATAGTATCTGCTCTCTGCCGCATTCCAGGGAATACAGATTTGAACCTCAAGCGCTCCCAGTAATTGAAGGTGTTTTTATCTCCGTTATGCTTGCAGTGAAGGTTGCTCTGTAACATTTTTCTAGTCCGCAATTTCACCTGCCTTGAAAGGTGCTAGTTATGTGCACAATAATCCCCCAGCCTAGATAGAACAAGTGACCTGAAGAGTGTCATCATGGGCATGGCCTCCCTAGTTTTAAAGTTCTCATAATCCATACCTGTTCATTTTTCTAGCAGATGCGATTGAACAATTGTTATGGTCCTTGAAGGTGAGAACCTCACGACATGAATCACTCCCAGCGGTCTTTGAAGTTGGTTTTTTCGCTCTATTTTGTGGTCAGAATTTTGTTTTGTACTCTGATGAAGATTTAATTTCCTCGTGTTTTACCTTATCTGAGTAATTGAAAATTTCTCATCGTTAAAAACTTCATATTGTTTTCTCAGCCCACCTGAAAATTTGAGGTTGATGTCCCACCTGGAGCCTTGCAGTGTCTGCAATGGAAGACACTGTCATGCAGATTTCGGGTGTCATCTGCCAAGGAAGACAACGGTCTGTGCTGACATCCTTTCTATGTCGGATTTGAGATGAGGAACAAGATGGGAGTCGAGTAATGTGCCTTGTGGTGAACAGAGCTTTTCACCGTAGCTGCCTCGGAACTTTACTCTGTTGACGACTACTCCTCTGTGTTTCCTGTTAGTGAGTAAATTATAGATCCATCAACCAACTTTTCCTGTTGTATTCCTTTACACGCATTTTTGTGCGCATATTACGCCACCATGGTCACACTTGTCGAAGGCTTTTTGCAAAGTCTGTAATTATATTACATCTGCATTCTTTTTTGGCTTCTAGTGCATTTAGGACCTAGTCTAGTGATCCACTAGTATTGAGACAGACAGGAGCGACCTGTTCTAAACCCATGTTCTCTGTGGTTGTGTACTGATGGGTTTTCTAGATGGGTGGTGATTCTTGCTTCTTAGGACCCATTCAAAAGATTTTTATGGATATGGGATGTAGTGCAATTGGTCTGCAGTTCTTTGGTCTATTGCTTACTTCCTCCCATTGTAGAGTGGGGCTGATGTCTGTTGTTTTTTAGTAACAGTGGGACGACCCCCCGTGTCCATGCTCGCCTCTCAATAGGATGGAAAAGGCTCAGATAGGGCTTTCTTGCAGTTCTTGATAAATCACGGAGTTCCATGAGTCGGCCCTGGGGCAGATGCATGGGCAGTGTCATTTATCGCCTGTTTCCGAAGTCATTTGGCGTCGAGGATAACATCGGATAGGCTTGTGTTAATCAAAATTGTGCTCCTCCTCAAAAAAAATTAATTTTTGATCCTCGACACTCATTCTGTTATCGGCTTTGCTAAAAACTGAGTCATATTGGACTTGAGTATCTCACCTTCATTTACTTGCCTGTCAGCTGTGTAGGGACTCATCCTTGTTAAGAGGGCACCAATACTGACGTTGTTTCTCGACTTTGTTTGCATAGAGAGAAATCTTTGGGTTTCTTTCGATTTCATTTATTGCTTTAGTTTCTTTCCCGCGATTCCTGAATACCTAATAAGATTCCTTTAGCTTAAAGAGTTTCGATGCGTGCTATTTCTCTGACCATGTCTCCCTACCACCTTTCAGATATATTGACCTCTTTAGCCCGCTCTGTTTATTCTTTTTCCGTCGCCTGTTAAAGGGAGGCGCCTGATCTCTTCTATTTTAAATCTACTCCTCCTTTTCTTAGAGGAATAAGCCTTTCAAACATCGAGTGCCACCAAGTTAATCCTCTGTTCTAGCATAAGTTGGGGTCTGAGTTGCTTTAGTAATATCTTCCCCAGCTTATAAAGTTTAGGACTTGGTTAAAACTTGTCCCACTTTATGGTTTTCTGTTATTGAAGTAGAATTTGGTGAATGCTCCCTCATACTAGTCTCCATTAAGTCGGTCTGGGGGCTCCACGCATACAAGTCCAGAACCCTCAATTATGATGTGACTGAAGTATATAGTTTTTGATATGGTGACATTTCTTATCAGATCATGCATTGTTGTGAAGACGAGGTCCTAGTGTATTCTCCAGTCAGTAGGCACTATTATTTGCTGGTTTAAATTGAATTTTGTTGCAGAGATTAAAAGCTCATGTGAGTTGAGTTTCCATCAGGAAGCTCCTCCTGGTTGTTATTACTTGCAACAATATGATATTTGCTATATTCCTCATTTTAGTACCTTAAAGTTGAAAGTTCCCCCAGCAGCACGATGTTGGGTGCAGGAGCGGAAGATTTTCTAGACAGTGTCAATTTTTAACAGATTCCTGGAATTTGCTGGGATGTTAGCATGCCGAGGCTTGTAGACTACCAACAATGACTAGGTTATTGTTTTGGTTGCTCGACCTTTACTGCTAAACTTCCACTTCACTTTGAGACATTAAGCAGTTCTGTGCCAACAAGAGACTCTGCAATGTACTGGACCAACCCCCCCTTTTTGCCTGTTCACTCTGTCACATCTGTATAGGTTGTGAACCTGGGATCCATATTTCGTTGTCCAAGTGACCCTTTATTGGTGACCTTCAGTGGAAAGCCGGCGAACATGCCTTTGCCTCTGCAAGCAGATCCACGGATAAAGTATTTTGTGTTTGTTGCTGGCTTTAGACCCTGTATCATTTGCAAAGACGAATGTCATGCGACTGGTGGTATTGTTGGTACTAAGGGGGGACTTTTTTTTTTTCCTGGCATTAGTATCTGTTTGGTTTGGAGGCCATCGCGCTGTGGTTCCACCAGCTCCAGGAATTAACTGGATTTGGTGTACGAATTCTGCCATTCCTGCCAGTTTTTTTTTTCCTTCCTGGCACTAAAAAACTCTCCCTCTTGAGTGGCTGTGGCTACCCAGGTTTTCCCATGACCTGGATGTTTTTTGTATCTTTTGTCATCTTTAATGGTGTGCCTGGCAATTTTAATTTATATCACAGTCTTTCCTGGCTACGAAGAGGTACTCAGTTCAGGGTAAAAAAGCTTACGTCCTGAGTTTTGCATTTATCGCTGTTTGTCATATGGGCAAGGCAATTTTCTAGGGAGGTCATAGATTCACGTCCCAATCTGTTTTTTTCCAGATTTCCCATGCCTGCAGATACCAATGCATAGCATGTGCACAGGCTTGATTTCCGTTTTGCCTTTGGTTTCTGTGACTGTATTCCCTTTTGGGCATGTTTCCTGTCCTGACTCCCCAATCCCCCTACACCAACAATGGAGCTCCCACCAGTTGTTTTTGGTAAAAATCCTCACTATTGCTAGTGAGTTCCCTCTTGTTTTGCTATTTCCTCGGTAATTTCTAGTTTCGCCAATATTGGTTTTATCTTTTCTTTGACTACACTTGTTTCCCTACTAACACTCTGTCCACTATGAGGTCATTATATGTATTCCTTCCTGCGTATAATTACGACTACACCTGGACACAATCTCCAGCTTCACCATTACTGTCTTCCAGGACAGAACTTGCCAGCTTCATCACCATTAACTGCCCTTGTCCCAGGACAGCATCTCCGAGGCTTCACCATTACTTGTCTCCCAGGACAGCACCTCCTGCTTCATCACCACTACTGTCTCCCAGTAACAGCACTATCACCCCATATTTAATGAATTACCCGGACTCACCTCCAGCCTTACAGTTTAGGAAACTACATGGCCAGTATCAAGGGCAGTACCATTCAGCCCAAAGACCTCTTTATGTTCCCTCTGTTATTAGAAACTTCCAGTTTTCTCTGAAAGCCACTTTGGATGTCCTCTTTTAAATACCCTTGTGATTTTAGTCCACAGATTTTATCTCATTTGGACATACCCAAAAACAACTTCCCTGTTTTAATACTGGCTGTAGTCCTATTTTCTTGGATATCTGCACAAGGGCGTGAACCAATTTGCACAAAAAAGACAATTTATCCAGGTGGAAGTCCTTTTGTTTGATTGACTGCAGACTACACAGAGGCTTCATAATGAATTGAATGTTGATTTACTTAATTCCCTACTTCACCCTCCTTAATATACTATAGTACCTCCTTAAATGAGCTCTACTATTTGTATTTCATTTCTCAACTGTAACTTGTATATTGGCCAGCTACCCGTGCACGTTCCTGAATTTAATATATATTGGATTGTGTTTATAAGGGCGCCTACAAACCCCATCCGTTTAACTAGTCGCTTTATGGTCCAACGAATCCGTTTTGAAACAAAGTCCAAGGGGTTTCGGGACCAGTCAGGGTTCGGACAGTCAATTGTTCGAACCAGTCGATCTGATCTGATCAGTTGGTTCACATTATTTACAACATACTGGTCCTGGGTGAATTTGGCTTAACACATGAAGGATATAGCTGGAAATTATCTTCCCGAGTAATATGTATTTGATTGATACCAACGTAAAACTTGCGTGTAGAAGAAACCGGTGATTTCTGGAAGCTCCTACAGTGACTGACGAAGCGGTCGAGCCTCAACCCGTGTTTAATCAATCGCTGAGAGCAGGCGGAGTGATGCTGTTTCTATTTTTTCATAGTATTCGACGGAGGGCGCACCACAATAAATGCAGTCTCACATCATCACTATTGTGGAAATTTTATTGGGTCCCTAAAGTTCCACAGGACTGACCAGGCATGGCCGTACAGGATGGCTGAGGTGGATTCCCAAATACCCCCCGCAAAACAAACAGCATACCTCTCTCGATGGATGGATTGTGGAGGCATGTAATTTAATTTATAGCATTTACTCTTCAGGGAAGGAGAAGGAGTTTTACTGGAAGTACACTAATATTACGGATTATTAAGCAACTGTAGATTATAATGTAACCTAAGACCTTAACAAGTATTAGACAAGGTCGATAATGTAGGCAAACACTAGGATAAGCTAGCTAGGGAGAACCTGCACCCTAGTTTGAACGAAGAGAGGCGGGTCGAAGAGGGACCTTAGCTCGTTCTTCTTAAGAGCAGACACTATCTGGACAAGACTGGCCGAGAATCAGCAAGTCGCGCACCACTCCCACAGTCTTTCACATCTTGAGACTTGGAAATCTGGTAAAGGCTCATCGATGTACCAGTAGATGGACCTCCTCCGTCAGGCCCATACAGTAAGACAGACCGTCACTTTGTTCTCGTAAGATCTTCTGAGGCCAGTTCCTGGGGAGATTGTGAGTGAGTTTTGAACGTGGGCCCGGTTGAACAGGCAGTGCATGCCCCAGTAAGGACGCCAGTGTCTCAAGCAGTCTGAAGCTAGTGTCTGAGTCCTGCATAGTTTATGCTAGGGAATACATACCCTCTGGATTAAGGAATTTCTTAGGTTCAGGCAGACACTAATTACGATTGAATAATGCAGGAACATTAAGGCTTCCGGTTGCACTGTTTGTGAGGGAAAGTCCAAAGGGCTAAGCTAAGCTTAGGAAGTGAAGATCAGGATAATGCTGCCAACACCAAGTTAGGCCTTTATACTTGCATGCAGGCGAGTTTTTTCTTGCAACATCAATCATTTGTGAAAATCTGTTTCTTCATAATAAGCCACTGTGAGGCTGCGGTACTCACCTCATGATCTCGTTGTCACGGAGTTTGCCAGGTAGCGACTCAACTTGGAGGCAGTCCACACAAATTTTCACAAATGGTCCTTCGATGAAACCGGTGATGAGAATAGCTAGGTAAGCATCAAAGCGAGGTCCACAGTTAGGAAGCATTTAACAGAGTTAGGTTAACTATCTAGCTAGGCCACAGTTAGTAACCAATTTTAACAGAGTTAGGTCAAGTTACACCCTAGCCCAGAGTTTACAGAGGCTAGCCAAGTCGACTATACACAAAATTGTTATTTGCAGTAATTTTACCAGGCAGGCCAGGTAGGCTAGAGAAGCTGTGAATTTAATTATTTACAGTGATTACAAGAAATCCAGAGTTAGAAGACTTGTGTGTTGATTCCTTACAGTGGATTTGCAAGGTAGCCACAGTTTAGGCTAGGCATGTGCAATTTTTTACAAAAGTTATAGTATCTAGGACAGATTTAACCACGTTATTAATTTACAGGGAGTTATAAAGCCAGGTTTAACGCTCTATCACACTACTAGTTTAGGATTTACCTTATCCCAACCATCCACACTAGACATAGTAAGCTGGGCACAGTTAAGGCCAAGCTTCTACATACATTATTCCTTTACTTATTATCACAGTTGTTTTGTTGAATTTTACATTGGTGTTAACCAAGGTGATTTAATTTGGATACTGCGACTTTTATTGTGTGATTTTCATTGTCTTTTATTCAAGATAATGTGGGATTTGTGAATTATACCTGATACAGGTTTAATCCTGTAATTATTTGAGCTGCGGCATTGTAACAGTTCAGGCTAGGTTAACTTTCACATCGATACACATATTGATTGGGATTTGAGAGCTAACAGTGTACATTTTTGATTCAGTAGTAGAGCAATATATAAAGGGAGTTGTTAAGCTTGTTGAGTAACGCTTGAAGACTCGATCAAGTCACACCTAATACCGTTTCGTGCTGTGGGGTGGCTAATTGAGTACAAATTATACGCCTGAATCTTTAACTAAAACCGCAACTATGGTAGGTGAAAGTGTAGTACCAGCTGTCCCAGCTCTAATTCCAATTAAAGCAGTCTAATGGGAGCCCTATAAGGGCGCCTGAGCATAAGCATGTGAGGAGTGTCGTACGGTCAGCAAGATCACAGGACGTAATACTGGGAGGGAAACTAGAGAAGCTGCCTGAAACCTTGAGCAAAGACTGGAGGAGGCCTTTGAGAGATCATTTATCTTATTGAGACATAGCCCTATACTACATGTGAGGTCGAAATATACAGTCGAAGTAGCACGGAAGACGGACTATGAACAATGAAGGCAGAGTGTAACGCATAGAGATGAGTACTCTGCATTTAGTTAATAAAGACTTTTGTAAGGCCTTACAGCAGGGGCAGCAATGTTTTCAGGAACACGAACAACAGCACGGCCTGTTAATGTGTTTGCCCAGATGGCCCCATTTGAATTTACCAACGTTCGACGGGGACCTTAACAGAGTACTTTGCTTCTGGGATCAGTTTAAAGCCCAGATAGATGACCAAGACGAGTTGTCAGATGCCATCAAATTACAATATTTAACGTTCACACAGCTCAAGTGTAAAGCTTTGGACTTGGTCCGCATTACCAAACATCCGACACACCAATTACCAACATGCCAAAGACCATTAAAGAACATGTTTGGCAACACTGAGGAATAAAGGTACATATAACTATAATTGGTTGATCTTTTGTATCTAGAGTCTTGTCGCCATGACCCCAGAGCCTAGAGAAGTGTTCCGAATCCGAAGTTATAGTTTGACGAATAGTCTTAAAGATTTACATTATTGGGGTAAGACGAATGGTTCATCCAGTCAGGTGATTCAGAGGAAACTGGGCTGGCACCACAGATGCATGGAGTTGCACTAGACAATATCGGACGAATAGGTTCACGATAAAACAAATTCTTGAGGGTTGGGAGATCTCTTTCTCATTTGAGTATAGGTGTGAGAGAAGAGTCACCACCATCGCCACATAAAAAACCCAGAACAAGTTGCTCAAAGATCTCGAAGATCAGTCTAAAGCTCGTACGACTAACGTTGGAATGTACTATTGTAAAGAGGTGTCTAAGGTAAGAACCTCTAAGGCAGAACCTCAGAGGCACTCAGTGCCAGATATGTGAGTTCTGCGAAGCGAACCGCTAGCACGAGTTGCTCGGAGTATACAACACTGAGCAGTAAGAGGCAACAGAGACTAAAGGAGTAGAGACTCTGTTATTACAAGTGTTGTGAGGAACACTTTGCTAGTGACTGTGGCACCCAGCTCAGTGAGTGTCCGAGTCTGTTATGCAAAGGTAAGCACCATACTGCACTATGCCCAATAATTAAGGGAACGCCCAGGCAGTATGGATATCTCTCAGGTAGAGATAGAAATTGAGTCTGAGCCTGAAATGGAAGCCAGCGTGATTAGATGGATGAAGTGTCTCCTAATCGGAGTGAGATCACGGAGGTGCTGTGCCGCTACCTACAGTCCATGGCAGAAGGTTGTGAGTGGGCACGTGTCTGAAACAACCCGATTATTACTTTGACCCAGGAGCACGAGTATCCTTGATAACAAAGAGTTGTGGCTAAAATTAAGTTGAAGGTCCACAAAGAAAGCTTAGTATGATGTTGGGAGGGGGGCTATAAGGTCAGTGTCCCACCCAAATCTTATGAAGTGGAGGATGTCACAGTTCAAATTAAGGCGGACACTGCAGAGACAATTACAAGCTTGGTGGTAGAGACATACCCAGGGCACTTACAGTGAGAGGTCTTGCTGCAGCAGCTCTAAGCGAATGAAAGACCTTGACGTGAAGCTGGCAGACTCCAGGGAAATTACCACTGTGACACAGTCAGAAAATGTAGTAGTCCTGGTGGGAGCCAATCATATAGTGACTGTCCCTGTCTACACGATGGACGTTTAAGGAAGAATTGTTTATACGAGATCCCCATAGGATACATCATAGGTGGCAGTATTCCACCTGACTTCCCCTGCCACGCCAGATAGAGGACCAAGCTGTCCCGCATGATAGCTGGGGGAGTAGTGATAATGAGTACCAGTATAACAGCGATGAACCGCCAGGGAGCTGAACCAGTAGGGATGACGAACACACGGCCACCTTGGGAAACCCTTTTACAGGTTACGTAAAGAGGGAATAGATTGGCCTTAAAAATCAGGGAACTCAGTAACAGTGGGAGGAAAGTCTACCAAGGCAACGTGGGCCACTGGGTGGGAAAGTACGGACCACTCAGTCAAGCAGACATACAAAAGCGCTAATAGATATAGAAAGGGTGCTAAGACACCGTAACCAACAAGTTTACCACCCCAGAGGTCCACACAGGGGAAAACTGGACGTGAAGGTAGTCCGGAGTCGATCGACGAGAGTGCCAGAGGCACTCGGTCCAGGGTCCCTGTGGCGGACTCGTGGAAGGTGAACTTTGAAATTAAGACTTAGCGCCTACCTTCGCGCAGGCGTGAGGAAGTGGAAATTATTTGTCCTAAAGTTTCCACATGACAGATCCATCAATGGCCGAGTATGGGATGGCAAGCTGTATGTCCCTTAAACCCCACCCCCAAAATAACCAGCATTCTCTCTCCTCGTTGGGATGGGATTGTTGGTAGGCATGTATTTAAATTTATAGATTACTCTCAGGAAGGAGTAGGTGTTTTACTGTAGTACACTAATATGTAGGGAATATTGAGGCAACTGTTAGATAATAAAATGTGACCTAAGACCTTTAACATAGGTAGTAAAAGGCCGATAATGTAGGCAAACACTAGGATAAGTTAGCTAGGAAACTGGCAGCCCTAGTTTGAAGCAAAGAGATGAGGTCAGGAAGAGGGACCAGCTCGTTCTTCTTAAACAGAAACCATCTTGGGACAGAGTCCGTGCCATGATCAGGCAGGCGCGCCCACTCCACGTGTTCACATCTGAAACCCTGGGAAATCGTGGTAGATGCAACCTCGATGTACCGTAGATGACCACCTTCCATCAGCCTATACAGTAGACAAGACCTTCACTTTTTTCTTGTAGATTTCGGCCATGTCTGGAGATTGTGAAGGTGAGTTTGAAACTGTGGGAGGCCCGTTGCAACAGGCAGTACATGCTCAGTAAGTACCCAGTGTCTCATAGCAGTCTGGAAGCTATGTCTGAGTCTGCCATACTTTATTCTATGGGATACATTACCCCTTGGAGTATAGAATTTCCTGAGGTGCAGGCAGGACACTAATTATGATTGAATATTGCAGGATTTAAGGCGTCCGGTTGCAAACGTAGTTTTGCTGAGGGAAGTCCAAAGGAGGCTAAGGCTAAGACTAGGGAAGGGAAATGCAGGAAATATGCTGCAACACCAAGTAATTAGTCCTTCATAATGCATGCAGGCGAGTTATCTTGCAACAACAATCATATGTGAAAATCTGTCCCCTATAAGCCACTTGTGAGGCTGAGTACCCACCTCAGAGCCAGTTTTCAACAGAGTTGGCCATGTAGCGACACACTTGGAGGCAGTCCACATACATTTTGCACAACTATAGCATGACTGGTGCGAAATTTTGGAGGAAGGACGCTTTTCTGTAGTAATAATTGCTTCTCGTTGTGTATATCGCGACCACTGGTAACTACAGGTTATATGAAATTCACAGTATAGTAGTAGTCCTCCTGTTTCGAGTCCTCAGGTCAAGAAGGGATCGTGGTCAGTGGCTGGACAGCAGGGAACGACGAAGTTGACGATCAAGAAGACGAATGGAAAGCCAGAAACGATGAAGAAGAAAGAGGACTGCTGTGGAAACTCCCGTGGAAACCTCCAACGCTTTCCCTCGGTGCTACCCGACGAATGTGAGTCTACTACTGGGATTCGTCACGACGAACGACAACAAGGAAGGTAAGAATATTGTTGTTGTTGGGGATAGCCAGGTTAGATACATGATTTGGGCATTCTGCTTGAAGGACAGGAGTAGGAGACAAAGGGTATGCTTTCCTGGGGCTGGGATGGAGGACATTGTTAGCCGGCTTGACAACATCGAACGGTAATGGATCAATCCTATTTTTTGCCCAGTGCTGGAGGGAATGATGTTGGCAAACGTAGAAATGAGGATTTAGTTTTGAAAGTTCAGGGACAGCTATAGACATGATTAGAAGAAGGGGGGGCGCCCTGTTATATGTGGCATTTTGCCAAGAAGAGGTGTTGGTAATGAATGGTTGTCCAGAGCAATTGGTATTAATTGTTGGCTGGATAAACACTGTAAGGATAATGCAGTACCATTCATTGACAACTGGGACAACTTCTATGGCCGAAATGGGCATGTATGCCAGGGATGGGGTTCACTTATCCAGGGCAGGTGTGGGTTTTCTTTCTAACTCAGTTGAAGGGGTTGTTAGGACTTTAAACTAGGATTAGTTAGAGGTATGGGTTTTTGCAGGAAAACTGTGAAGTCGCAGGGTAGTAATATGAGTACTAGGAGAACTAGTAATAGGAAAAATCAGGTGGATATTGGAAAGCCAGTGGCACTAATTGACAAGGACAGTAATAGGTTTAGTGGAATAATAGAAAAAAACAGGAAGGGTAAAGAGAGAGGAGGGTCATTAAAAGTTTATTACACAAATGTCGCAGTGCTAGGAATAAGATGGGCGAGTTGAGACTAGTTGCTAGTGCAGGTAACATAGATGTTTTGCCATTACTGAGACGTGGTTTAATTCAAAAAGTCGGGACATGCCTGCAGAATGTCACATTCAGGGTTTCAAATTGTTCCAAGTAGATAGAAGTAACGGAAGGGGGGGGGGGGTGGCATTGTATGTTCCGAGAATCGCTTGAACTGTTGCATAAAAACGGGTATTAAGTCTGAAGTAAAAACATAAAGTCTGTTTGGATAGAATTTTC
>NC_069435.1:10911112-10970108 GCF_026875155.1 Cherax quadricarinatus | reverse complement strand
TAACAATGTCCCCCATCCCACCCCCAGGAAAGCATACCCTCTGTTTCCTATCCTGCCCTTTAAAAGCGTTATTACACTAAAGGGACATTAAAAGGGGATAAGAAAAAGCTAAAAGGGACTATGAAATTAAAGTTGCTAGGGATTCTAAAACAAACCCCAAAAAGTTTTTTCCAGGTATATGAACAAAAGTCAGAGAAAAGATAGGTCCCCTTAAAAATAACTATGGGCATCTTACTGACAAAGAGAATGAAATGTGCTCGATTTTAAATAATTATTTTCTCTCGGTTTTTACACAGGAAGACACTAGTAGTTTTCCGGTAATTAATTTTTATAGTGGGCCAGAAGAAGATAAATTATGTAACATCATAGTCACTAGTGAAATGGTTGTGAAGCAGATGGGACAGACTGAAGCAAACAAGTCCCCGGGGTTTCCTGATGAGGTTTTCAAGGGTTCTAAAGGAATGCAAAATGGAAGTCTGTGAACCATTAACTAATATTTTTAATTTATCTCTTCAAACAGGTGCAGTGTCTGATATGTGGAAGATGGCTAATGTAATTCCTATTTTTAAAACGGGGGACAAGTCGTTTACCGTCAAATTTACCCCCCAATAAGCCTGCCCTCAATTGTAGGCAAATTACTTGAGTCAATTATTGCTGAGATTATAAGAAGCCATCTCGATAAGCTAGCTTGATTAATGATACTCAGCATGGATTCACAGGGGCCCGGTCTTGTCTAACTAATTTATTAACTTTCTTCAGTAAAGCTTTTGAGGCTGTTGACCACGATAAAGAATTTGATATTATTTACTTAGATTTTAGTAAGGCATTTGATAGAGTTCCGCACCAAAGACTGTTGAAGAAAGTACCAGCTCAGGGCCCATTGATAAAAGGGTGCTCTCGTGGATCGAATCATGGCTCACAGACAGGAAGCAGAGAGTGTCCATAAATGGGGTTAAATCCGAGTGGGGATCAGTAACAAGTGGCGTTCCACAGGGATCAGTCTTGGGCCCGTTGTTGTTTATAATATATATCAATGATCTTGATGAAGGAATTACTAGTGATATGAGCAAATTCGCCGATTTACACGAAAATAGGTAGGATAATGATTCAAAAAGTAGATGTTAGGGAACTTCAGGAGGATTTAGACAAACTTACTCTTGGTCAGAAAAGGGCAGATGCAGTTCAATGTAGATAATGCAAGGTTCTGAAGCTCGGAAGTGTCCATAAACCCCAGCACTTACAAGTTAAATAATGTAGAACTTAACCTACAGATTGCGAAAAGGACTTGGGGGTTATGGTAAAACAGCAACCTTTAAACCAAGACGCAAAAGCCCAAGCGTACGTAATAAGGCAAATAGATTACTGGGATTTATATCAAGAAGTGTAAGCAACAGAAGTCCAGAGGTCATACTGCAGCTTTATACATCATTTTGTAAGGCCCACCTAGATTATGCAGCTCAATTCTGGTCGCCATATTACAGAATGGACATAAAAATTTGTTAGAAAACATTCAGCGTAGGATGACTAAATTAATTTCATAGCATTAGAAATCTTCCTTATGAAGAAAGATTGAAGACTCTTAAGTTACATTACTTGTTAGACGAGAATGAGGGGAAAACCTGATCGAAGGTATAAGTGGAAGATAGGTATTAATAAAGGGGATATTAACAAGGTCTTGGGATATCTCTCAAGAGAGAACCGCGAAAAGGTTTTAAAATTAGAAAAATTTTTAGATTTAGAAAGGACTAGGAAAGTAGGGTTTTGGAAAATGGGTAGTGATGGTGGAACAGTCCCCCTAGTTGGGTTATGAGGCTGGGGTTTTTGGGTATTTTCAAATTTAGGTTGGATAAATAATGGTGGGATGGGTTGGTTTTGAGGGGCTTGACACAGAGCTTATTTTTTGGGGTAGCATTGAAAAATGGGTAGGTCAATGTTTGTTAGGGGATAAATTTGTAAAGGACTCCCTAGTAGGGGCCCAACAGGCTGCGCAGTGTTCCCCGTTTTATGTTCTTTGTTTTTATGGAAAAACGAAGCCAGGCCTTTAGTTCCTGTACAGACAAGCACAGTGTCTACCCCTGGGCTCGGAACCCTATGTCAGCCTTATACAAAAGCCATAGGATTACGTTGCTCTTTTGGTACTCTGCCTTGACAAAAAAAACTGAAAGATAGACTGCAAATCACCCCGAACAAAATCGTAAAAATTCATCTGGGGCTGGACCAGAGAACATGTAGGCCAGGATGAATTACAGCAGTTGGATATGCTCAATGTTGAGACAGAGTAAAAAAAAACTAAGCTAAAACTTTTATAAAAATTGTCACAAACGTGTCCAGAATTTCTTGCTGTCAAATTTTTTAAGGGGGGAACCAAAGCAATCATAGTACTTGGGGGAGGAGCACAACTTTGTAGTACCCACAGTCATGGCCAGGCTTAGACACCTTTTATTTTACGCAATAAAGGAAAGGAACAGACTACCGCACATGTCAAAGCCAGTCTAGCATGAACCCGTTCAATAAGGTGCCAAAAAGGGGTCTGATGAATGTAGTTTACAGAAAGGGGGGGAATGATTTTCTATTTTTTTTATCTAAAAAACGTGTAAATTTTCCCAATTCCTAGTAATAAACCCTCGATTGTTTTTTGTTTTAAATTGACCCTCGTGTAGTAGTGTCTTTTTGTAGTTAAAAAGATTTTTATCTTCATTTTTAAAATAAAAGAAAATTTTAACCTTTAAAATTATAAATAAAAAGGGTTTAAAAGGCCCCCAATGGAAAATAAGCACTCTGAATTTTTTTGGGTTATCCTGGGTTCCTTTTACAATATGCTGCTATTTTTTGAAAATTCTATGTAACTGAAATTTGGGTTTATTCCTAAATAAACTTACTTATTTAAACTTACTTTTTCCCCCAGCTGGGGAAGAACTCCTTGTGCCCAAAAAAGATTGAAGGGGTTTGAAAGGGAGGACTAAAAGGGGCTGCCCGTGTAAATGTTTTTAACTTTACAATATAAATTTGCTTTCGGGCCCCCAGCTCCCGATGATCGGGCAAGCGGGAGAGCGTTGCCTCTGTTCGTGAAGTGTAAAAGGCCACATTATATTTTCCCTTCTCTGAGAGAATAAAACCCAAAAGGGTACTAACTCTTGGAAGCCCTTGGGAAAAAAAAAACGAGGGGCTTTGATGGACCCCAGGGGAAAAAAATACGGACCGGGGAATTTTGTGCCAAGTTCAATGGCCCAACTTTCGAGGGGGGTTTGCTACACAACCCCAGCAAACCCTTTTGGAACAGGACCCGGGGGTTAGGAGGTTTTTTTTACCACTAAATTTCCTCATTTTTTTTCCGGGACTGCACTCATAGAAGAAGCAGGGTGATGGGGGAAAAAACATAGTCTTGCCAAAAAGTGTTTTTTAGCTTCAGGGAAAGACCCCGGCGAGGGGATCGCCGCTTCTGCTTTAAATAAAGAAGTTTTCCCCAGCGGGTTCTATTTGTCCCGGCCCCCTTTCCCCCGGGCAGGCGCTTTTTAAAAACGTACGCCGGCACAAGCAGGAGACCCCCAAGGCACGCATTTTCTGAGAATGCCTGCCTGGGTTTTTGGGGTTTAGAAATGAAAAAGCTGCGGTTAAAAAATGACTTTGGGAGAAGGGGGTGTAAAAGCTATCAATGGGGGGAAGAAAAAGGGAAACCCCCCACTAAAAAGCAATGGGGGGTGTGGGGTAAAAGATCCCAATTTGCCCAAATCAAATTGCCAGCGAGGGCTAGGGGAAAAAAGGTGGTAAAATTGGGGAAGGGAGAAGAAAGAAGGGTTTGGGAAAAATGATCGCTGTCATGAAAAGTCCGGTAGAACAACCCAGGTGAAGTCAAAGTCCCGTGGAGGAAGACCCGGAACGATGATCGATGCAAGAGGGTTGAGGGGAGGATAAAAATTGGGGGGGAAAGGTACAGAAAAATTTAAAAAAAGGGGGGGGGTGAAAAGGCGAAAAAAGCCCCCAACTGGTTTCCCCACGTGAGCAAAATGGGGGACCCCCCCCAAAGAGGAAATGGTGGGCTTTAAAAATCACCAAGAAAACAGAATTTGGTGGTGGTAAGGATGAAAACAAAAAAGGCATAGTCTGGGTTTAAAAATGCTCGAGAAGGAAAAGAGAAAAAAAAAGGGAAAAACATTTTGTAAAACCACTTATTCAAGTGGATACGGGCTGCATGAATGCGCGAGGTATGGACAAATTTGACGTAAAAATTTAATATTGCAAGAAAAAGGGGCCCACTTTCATTAAAGGTCCCATCTGAAAAAGGGATCCGAAAAATTACAATAAATTATGCCTGAGATGGGTTTGGAAAAAAACACCCGATTTGTTTTTGGTTCTTGTAAGCAAGCACCAATGGGGGGAAACCGGGGGAAAGAACTTTCCGGGAAGCTCCCCCCGACCCCCCTGAGGCCGCAGAAAATCCCTGTAAATGGCCCCTTAAATTGGCGATAAAGGGGAAAAAATACCGGGGGAATCTGTAGGAAAAAGGCACCCCCAGACTGGGGGGGTTAGAAAAGTCAATGTGTGGTGGCACGGGAAGCCCTTTTCAAGCAGCAAAAGGAACGGGCGTCGTAAAGGGAATGGGGTTGTGAAAAAAATGGAGGAGAGGGAAGAGGGGAAAAACCAGGAAGGGGAATCAGTGTCCATTAAAGGTTTAGTCTCTGAATTATTCTGAAAGGGGTTTCAAGTGTTTTTTGAATTCAAAGTGTAGGGGGAGCCCTATTGGAATAGAAGGAGGAGGGTGAGAAAAGATTGGGCAGTTTTGGACTGTCCCAAAAGTGGAGGGGGAGGGAAGATTTAAAAAGGGACTGGAATAAAAGTGTGGGGGGGGGGGACAGAAGAGGCAGAAACCGGGGGAGGTGGCAGAAGAGGGAGAAACTTGGGAGGGGGCGGGGGGGAAGGCCCATATTTACAAGGAGGGGGTGAATTCCACACTTGTAATGGGAGCCGGGAGAGGGGGAAAAAATAGGTAAGAACGGGGAAAGGTAAAGTGGGAAAGGTGGAAGAAGGGAAGGGAAAAGGGGCAAAGAAGTTTTGAGCAATGTGGTTTTTTTTGAACTTCTGAAAAAATTTAGGGGGGCGTTTGGGGTATTAGGTGTGGGTCGAGGTCTTGTCGATGGGGGGTGTGAGGAAGGCCCGCAAAGATTTTGAGAACAGACTAAAAGGTTGTAGTCGGGACTTTCGAGCCAAGGACAGCAAAGGTTTTAGATGCCGGAGTGGTTTTAGGGGAGGTGTAAAAACAGAGGGGCTGCGGAAAGGGGCCCCCCAAAAGTGGGGGGATTTTTGGGAAAAACCCCGAAAAATAAAACAGGGGGGTAGTCCCCCTTTGGGGAGGTGGAGTTTGAGTAACTGCCTTTGCATAAGGGGACCTTCTGCCTCTTTATGGCAAAGTTTTCACTTTCCCCTTTAATTTAGACCTGGAAAAACGGGGGGAGTACGAAGGGTGAGTTCATTATTTTTAAAGGGCAAGATGGGGGTTTGACTGCAAGTGTATTAAAATTTGGTTTGGGGTCGGCACCACGGGACTGGGCATTGGGCCTTTAGATTTTTTGCAAAAATTTTTCGCGGGGTTTTTGACCAAAACGCAGCAATTTTTTAAAATTGTTGCGGGGGGTAGGTATCCCTTTCGAACTTGTAACCGAGGGTCCCCCCCGGACATTACAGAGGCGGAGTTCTCGGCTGTCAAAATTTAAACGGCCCTTTTGCAAGGGTAAGGTTCCCCCCCCCCGGGGGGAAAAGGAAAAAGTTTTTTACTTTGGGATTGGGAAACCCGGGGGTTTCCCAGCTGTTCAAGAATGTCATTCCCAAACATGACTGGAAAATTTTGTTGGACTAGGGAGGGGGCCCCGGGAATGCAGTACCACTACAAGAATTGAGAGAAGATTTTTTTAAAATAGTGTACCGTGTATCGATATTCGAAAAAGGGGAGAAAAAATCATGAGCTTTGGGGGGCATTTTGGACAGTGATGATGCGCATACCGCTCTTGAGAGCAGGGGAAAAGAAAAATCTTACCAACATGATGCGGAGGCTTTGCCAATACTATGGTTTGAAAGGTAGGCAGAAGAAGAAGTCGATCTTAAAATTAAAAAATTTAGTCCCTTGTGTGGGGCCGTAATGAGCGTGGAGAGGGAGGGCTTGACGTGTCAGTCTTTTCCAAGTAGAATGGGAAGGTAACCCAAGGAGTATCATCAGGGGATTGGGCGTTGGGGGGTTTTTTGGGAAATAGGACCCGGGGTTTGGGCCGGCGTGAAATGGGCGGGCGATTCGGAAAATTTCCGTTTCCCTAAGGGGGGGAGAAGCCGGAAGCATGTCAAAGGAGAGCGGAAATCAGTCAAGCCCCGGGACCCCAGCGGGTGAGGGGGGGAAAACAGCACTAGGAAGGGTACAGGGGCCCTCAGGGTGTCCGGGGAAAGGGGGGTGGGGCTAACCAAACCAAGCGGGCCCCGGGGTCAGAATGGGGGGCCCGGGATCAAAAAGGGGCCCGGGGGTAGTGGGTTCATGGGGTTTTGGGTTTTTCCCTGGTTAGGTTACTTTCCCTTTTCTTTTTGTTTTTTTAAAAAAAAAAAAAAAGAAAGAAAAAAGAAATTAAAAAAAAAAAAAAAAGAAAAAAAAAGGGGGGGGCGGGGAGGAAAAGTTCCCAGGAGGAAAATTTAAAAAGGGGCCCGGAAAATTCCTCAGCGCCCAAAAAGGACCTCAGCACCGCTTTGTAGCGAGATGCAGCAGGAACCCCTGCCCTTTCCCTCCCCCTTTTGCCAGTAAACCCGCAATCCGGGTTGCCCAAAAACCCCATCTGCCGAGCTACCTTTGGTGGAAAAAAGAGGGGACGGCCAGATATCCCCAAAAGCATACCCCTTTTGGCCCCAACCCCCCGGGAAACCGGGGAAAAGGGGGCTTCCAGAGATACACCCCTCGCCTGAAAGACACCCAAGCTACTCCGGGGTACCGGGGGGGAGGGATCGGGGCATCCCCAGGCGGGTCCAGATTTCAGGCAAACTACGCCACCGCCCCAAAAAAAACAAAAGGGGAAAGGGTGGACCCCGGGTGGGCCCTTTTCCCCCCCTGGAACTAGCACGCCTGTGGGAAAAAAAAGAAACCCAAAGGCCAAAAAAAAGGAAAGGGGAAAAAAGGGGGAGGGGGGTGGGGAGGGGGGGGAGGAAGGAAAAAAGGGGAAAAGGGGGGGATGGGTGAGGAGGGGGGGAATGGGGGGTAATTTTGGTTCGGTTCTGAGGGAAGGGGACCGACAGGTCTAATTTTCCCCAGAAACCAAGAGGGCCCCTTCCCACGCCAAGGAAACCCCCCTTTAAGGGGGATATTAATTAAAGTGCGGTTTTTATCATGTGTGGCAGAGCCCCCCAATTTTTTTGTGGGGAATTTGTATTCTAACTTTTTTGTCTTTTTTTTAACCCAGAATTTCCTTTTGGGTTTGCTGTCGCAGCAAAACCCTTTTTGTATACGGTCGTTCGTTTTTTTTCCCTTTTTACTGCTTCATGGGGTTTTTCTGTTTCAGCTAGTTTGTTTACAAACATTTATAGTCATGTTTGAATTACTATTTCCAAAAAGGGGACTACCCCTGTGTGTTAACTTTGAAATTCATTTTTTCCCTTTCTTCCCCACTGTTTCCAGCAATCCCAAATTGGGAAAAAAAATTTTTTCCCGGAAAAGTATTTCTGAGTTTCTTCCCCCATTTTTTTTTATAAGTTTTTTTTTATTTTTCTTGTTCATCCCTTTCAAAATTTTTGAATATTATGAAAAAAATTTGTGTTAGGCCTGAAGGGTCTTCAACTTTTAACAAACTAGCTCCTCGGACATGTTTCCCCGCTCGGTACCACTCAGGTTTTTCCAGTTGGTGGGGCCAGGGTTTTCCAGGCTTGGGCGTCCCATCTTTTTTATTATTCCCGGGGTTTACCTTTTAGGTGTTTCGAGGGTCAACACCCCCGGGCCCCCCCCATGAAACCCGGTCTCCCGGTGGGGGTTCAGGCCTGATCAAAACCCGGTGTTTCTGCCTTTCCTTTATTTTACCCGGTTCTTTAATTTTCCCAATCGAAGTCTTTTTTTGGAAAATTTAGTTTGGGCCCTTTTTTTCCCCGCTTTTTTTGTAAAATTTAACTGAAAAATTCAAATTAAATTTAAACGCATCATCTTTTTGTTATGGGAAAACCATTTTAGTTCCGTTTTTTAAAAAATCTTCCCGAAATTTCAAATCCTTTTCCCCAATAATTTTTTAATTTTTTTTTTACACAATATGTTGCAGTTGTATGGAAAAGGAGGGAGGGTTTTTGAAAAAAGTGAAGGTTTTCACGGGGGGATAGTATGTTTAAAAAAAGGAAAAATTAAAAATTTAATTAGGGAAAAAAGTAACTTTGTCCTTGGAAGCAAAGATGGGAATATATGAGCTTAGTTTATGGGGTTTTGAAGCAAAGGGTGGGGGAATGCTGCAAAAAAAGGAAAAAGGGGGGTGGGGGGCAGTTTGGGGATGTGGGGTTGGGGGCAATGTTTTGGTTTTTGAAAATAATGCATAGAATTCATAGTTTTTGGAAAAATTAAAAAAAAGGTTTCGGGATTCCCCAAAAAATTATCCTGAGGGAGAGGTTGGGTTGGGGGTGGTTCAGGGCATGTAGAGAGGAAGGAAAAAAAAATAGAAAAGATTCGGGAGTGTATCAATATGTAGTGGAGGGAAGGGCCCTGGAGGGGGTTTGGGGCCCAGGAAAAAGGGTTTGGGAAAGGGGGGGGGTTTAAAGGGGGGTTTTTTTTGGGATAGGGGCCTTTGGGGCTTCCCGCAACCATGGGGCCCACGGGGCCCTGTTAGGAAACAAATGGAGAAAAATGGTTTTTTTGGGGGCTTGTGTGCTGTTGGAGTTGGGGAGCAGATAACATTTTGAAGGGGGGTCCCGGGGGGGCCCGGCAGGCCGGACTTTATTTCCCGGGTTTTGGGGGGGAAATAAAGGTCTGCACTTGAAGGGGGGGGGTGTTAAGTACTAGTCGCGGTTTTGTCCTGTGATCTTAACTTTTTGTTCTGCCCTCTAAACTGGATCATTTTTATTAATGTCTTTCTTTCCTTAGTCTGCAAAACTCACTTGGTGGGCGTGGGAAGCTCACCTGTTGGCGTGGGTTACTGGTTTGGTGGGCATGGGAAGTTCACTTGTTTGGCGTGGGTTATTGGTTTGGTGGGCGTGGGAAGCTCACCTGTTGGCGTGGGTTACTGGTTCGGTGGGCATGAAAAACTTACCTCAGAGTGCGAGTCCGGAACCATCGAGGGCTTAGAGTTGAGGTTCAGGTGGTAAGGGGCGGATGGTGTGGTAGGTGACCAGATGAAACCCAGAGAGTCGTCAGGTGTAGGGGACCTGCAACACATAAATATCTTAAGCTACTTCTTAGTGTATGTTACCTGGAGGGATATATATATATTATATATATATATATATATATATATATATATATATATATATATATATATATATATATATATATATATATATATATATATATGTCGTGCCGAATAGGTAAAACTGGTCAATTAGCAAGAACTCATTTAAAATTAAGCCTTTCTAAAATTTTCTCTTATACGTTTAAAGATATATTTTTTTCATTAATGTTAATGTAAAAATTTATAATTTTTCATCAAAAGAATCTTAGAAAACTTACCTAACCTTATTATAACAAGAACAATTTATTTTAGCCTAACACAACTAAATATATTTTAGATTTGTTTACAATAACTTAATAGTAAACAAACACAGTGAAATACATTTTTTTCGTTAGGTTCAGAATGATTTTGGCGAAATTATTGTATACACAAATTTTCGCTTGTCTTGTATGGTAAGATGAGCGTTGCTATTTAAGCCAAGATCGCAAGTTCTGACTATTCGGTCTAAATATATATAATATTTTTAAATAAAATTATATAAAATATATTTTATATATATTTTATATATATATATATATTTTAAAGCGTGCCTAATAGGAAAAACTGGTAAATTTAGCAAAAAATCTTTTTAAAATTTAAAGTCCTATCAAAAATTTTTCCTTAAACGTTTAAAAAAAATTTTTTTCCCTTTAAAGTTAATGAAAAAATTTTTAAAAATTTTGCCCCAAAAAAAAATCTTAAAAACTTAAAAAACCCTTTTATTATAACAAGTTTCAAAAAAATTTTGGGCCTAACCAACAAAATATATTTTAATACTTTTTAAAAAAATTTTAATTAATAAACAAACACAATGAAATATTTTTTTATTCGTTAGGTTCATAATGTTTTTTGGGCAAAATTTATTGCAAAACAAAAATTTTTTTAAGTTTTGTTTGAAATTGGCAAGATGAGTGTTGCTTTTTAAAGGCCCAAAAATGGGCAATTTTTAAACCTATTCGGCATGAGTTTCAGAGGGGGAAAAAATAAATGGGATTAGGTCGGGGGTTTTAAAATTTAGAGTTAGAGTAAAAAAAGGAGTGGGAAATAATGTTAAAGGGAAAAGTAGGGCAAAAAGGGGGGATTTATAAATGTTTTAATTTAAAAGGGTTTTAAATGTGGAGAAAAATTTAAAGTTTGGATGTGAAAAGGGTTATTTAAGCGAAAAAGCAGCTGGAAAGGAAGAAGTGTAAGGAGAGAGAGAGATTTTGGGAAATGTTGAGGAAGGGGTGTGAGGAGTTTTTAAACCAAGGGTGGGTTTTACTTGTGGTTGGGGATTTCAATAAAAAAAGGGGGAAAAAAATTTTTGTAAAGGGGGGAGTAGAAAGGAAAATTTTGGGGGGTGCCGGGGGGTAAATGAAAATGGGGGGGGCCTTTAAATGAGCTATGTGAAAAAAAGGTTTTGGAAATTTTAAATAAAAGAAATATTTTTTTAAAAAGGGATAAAAAATTTTAAAATAAGGTATGATATACACGAAAATGAAAGTATTTTTTTTAGATTATGTTTTGGGTTGGAAAAATTTTTGTTGGTTTGGGGCTCCAGGATGTGCACGTTTAAAGAGGGGAATTGATATATCGGATCATTTTTTTATTTTATTACAGTTGAGTAAAGGAAGATGGAAAAAAGGGGAAAAAATAAACAACAACAAGGGGGAAAGGTAAAAGTTAAAAAAACAAAGGGGCAGGGGGAATTTTCGGCTGAGAAAAATAAGAAAACTTTTGGCAAAAAGGGTTGGGGGGTTTAAAAGTATGGTAGGGGGGGGGTTTGAAGAGGGGTTGGAAATAGTTTTTAGAAATGCAGCATTAGAATGGGGGCAAACTTGTGGTTATAGGAAGGGGGTGCAAGGGGGGAAAGAGGGGGGTGATTTTTGGAATGATGAAGAAAAAGGGGGGCGTTAAAAAAGGGAGAAAAAAGGTAGCTTTTTGGGGGTTTTTTTACAAAGCAGAAGTTTTAAAGAAGATTAGATTTACAAAAAAGGAGAGCAAAAGAAAGGTGAGAGGGGTAAAGGGAGGGGAAAAAAGGAAGGCAGATATAGGGGGGGAGAGGCACTGCCAAAAAATTTTTAAAATTTGGAAAAAAAGGGAAAAATTTTTTGGATTGAAAAAACGAAGTTAAGAAAGCTAGGGAACAAAAAGGGAAATTTTCCTTTAAAAACAAGTGGGGGGATTTTAAGAGATGGGGGGGATGGAGGTAAAGGGGTTTAGATGGCAAAAATATTTTGGGGGAATTTTTAAAATGTGACGAAAAAAGGGAGGGGGAAATTTCTTTCCACGGGGGAGGTGCTGAGGGAAGGTCCCCTAGGGATTGGCAGAGAGAAATGTATAGCCCTTTTTAAAAAATAAAGGAAAGGGGGACAAAAAGATTGTAAAAATTTTAAAGGAAAATTTTAACGAGCTTTCCCAAAGAAAAGTGACGGTAGGTTTATTATTGAAAAAATTAGGGGGAAAGGGACAGAATGTAGGATTGGGGAAATGAGCAAGGACGTTTTAGGTGGGTGGGGGGTTTGTGAAAGACCCAAGTTTTTAACATTGAAGCATTTTTTGGAACAGTTTTTAGAAAAAGGTAGAAAAGGGCCCTTTAAATTGCATTTGTGGATTTAGAAAAGGCATATGAAAGGGGGGGATAGGAGGGGCCAATGTTGCAGAATGTTTAACAAGTATATGGAAAATGGGTTGGTAAGTTAAAAATGTTTGTTAAGTTTTTTTTATGATGAAGGAGGTTTCAGGTTAGGATGGTAAAAGGGAGAGAGAGACTATTTCCCATTTAAAAGTAGGTCAAAGACGGGGGATTTTGAAACTGTCACCATTGTTTTTCAATATATTTATAGAGGGGGTTTGTAAAAGAAAAAATGCTAGGGTTTTAAGGGAGAGGGGTGTGATTAATTTGGGGAAAAAAAACCCAAAAGGGGAAATTGACACATTTAATTTTTTTAAATATACTGTGAAAAAGGGAGATTTTAAAAAAAAATTGCAAAGGTTAGTGGATGTTTTTGGGGAGTGTGGGGTAAAGGGAAAAAGGGTTTGAAATTTGGAAATAAAAAAGTAAGGTGATGAGGGTATCAAGTGATTTAGATAAAAAAAATTGGAAAACAAATTGGGGGGGAGGAGAAATGGAAAAGTAAAATTTTTTTTAAATTATTGGGGGGATTTTGACGTGAAAATTGGAGGATTTATAATGGATGAGGTTAATCATAAAAAGGGAAGTGGAAAAAAAAAAGGTGAGTGGGCATTGATTGTATGGGAGAAAAAAAAAAAAACTTATCAAAGGGGGCCCAAAAAAGGGAAAAGTATAAAAAGTATAGTGGGAAACCAACCCACCCCTTAAAAATGGTTTTGAAGTTTGGTTTAAAAAAATTCTGCAGCGGGGAAAGGGGGTTGGGGGCCAAGGTGGAGAAAACCTTTTCTAAGGGCAAATGTTTTGGTGTGAAAATTATCAAAAAATTTCGGAGTGGGGAAAAATTAGGAGAAGGTTTTGTATTTTAATAAAATATTAGTCAGAGGGTGAAGAGGATTTTGGGAAAATTTTTGGGTCATTTAGGGGAGAAGGGTTTAATATTTATTTAAGGGAAATTTTCAAAAAAAGGGTTTAAATTTTTCTATACCCATTTGGGTTCCTGGAAAGGGAAGTATAATGCCGGGCACTTTAAAAAAAGGGTTTGGGTTTATGCCAGTTTGGGGGGAAAATTTAAATTGTTGGGAATTTTTTATACGTTTTATGCTTCAAATTGTTGTTTTTTGAGCATTTTCTGCAAAAACAGTGATTTTTTTGGGGAGATGAAAGTGTCGAATGATAAAGGGAAAGTTTTTTTCTTTTTGGGATTTTCTTTCTTTTTGGGGAAACCCCCTGCCTCGGTGGGAAAATTGGCCGACTTGTTAAAAAATTAATATATAAAATATATTTTTAAAATATATATATATATTTATATATAAATATATATAATAAATAAATATATAATATTTTAATAAATAGGTAGATAATTTTTTAGTGGGTTGGGTTTAGACGGGAAAACCGCCCAGGGAGGAAATACCGTCCTGCCAAGTGATTGTAAAACAAAAAGCCGTAATTTTTTACATTTTTGGTAGGATTCTGGTGCCCTTTTTTTCTGTCTCATGAACGGGCAAGATTTAAGGTACGTCTTGCTACTTTACTTAAAACCTTAGGTACCCTACACATACATGTACAAGCACAAATATACCACCCCTCGGGGTTTTTCCCTTCTTTTTTCTTTCTAGTTCTTATTTTTTTTTATTTCCTTTATCCCCCATGGGGAAGTGGAACGGGAATTTTTCCCTCCAAAACCCAAAGCTGTTGTAAGAGGGGACAAAAAAAAGCCGGGAGCAAGGGGCTAGAAACCTTTTTCTCCTTACATTTTATAAATGAAAAAGGGGAAACTTTCGTTTGCCCTTTTTGGGGCCAAACCCCCCCTTTGGGGGGGGATACAGCCGGTGTTTAAAAGAAAGAAAGATATATATATATTTTATATATTATATATATAATATATAAAAATATATTATATAAATATATATATATATATATAATATAAAAATATTTATACTTATTTTTTGGGTCGTGCCGAATAGGCA
Source organism: Cherax quadricarinatus (assembly GCF_026875155.1). Lineage (NCBI taxonomy): Eukaryota > Metazoa > Arthropoda > Malacostraca > Decapoda > Parastacidae > Cherax > Cherax quadricarinatus. Next base: position 10,956,108 of record NC_069435.1, on the reverse strand, counting down.
AACTTCGATTTTGGTTTAAAATAGCAACCTCATTTTGGGAAATAAAACCCAAGGAAAATTTGTGTATGAAATTTAATTTCGCCAAAATCATTCTAAAACCTTTAACAAAAAAAATTATTTTTAAAATTTGGTTTTTTGGTTTGGGAATTAAAATTACTGTAAAAAAAACTAAAATTATTTAGTTGGGTTAGGTTAAAATAAATTTTTCTTTTTTAAAAAAAATTTTTGGGTAAGTTTTCTAAGATTTTTTTGGTGCAAAATTAAAAATTTTTTACTTTAACATTAATGAAAAATATAATCTTTAAAACTTTATAAGAAAAAAAACTATAAAGGAAAATTTTTTAATAGTTTTTGCTTTTGGGGCCATTTTTACATATTGGGAAACTCATATATATATAAAATTTTAATATATAAAAATTAATATTAAAAATATATATATATAATATAATATATATATATATATTTTATATATATTTTGCCCTTGCCAAAATAGGAAAAAACTTGCGATTTTGGTTTTTAAAAAGCAACGCTCATTTTGCCATTTTTAACAAAAAAATTTGTGTTTTAAATAATTTCGCCAAAATAAATTCCGAACCAAAACAAAAAAAATTAAATTATTTCCTTTGTTTTTTTAAAGAAATTTTTTTAAACGTAAACAAATCTAAAATATTTTTATTTGGGTTGGGCCCCTAAAAAAAATTGCTCTTTTTATAAAAAGGTTGGTAATTTTTTTAAAAAAGTTTTTTTTTGGGTTTCCCAAAATTTAAAAATTTTTTTTTAACATTAATAAAAAAAAGTTTTAAAAAAGTATAAAAAAAAATTTCAGAAAAGACTTAATTTTAAATGAGTTCTTGCTAACGGGACCAGTTTTACAAAATTCGGCACGCAATCCCATATATATTTTTGACAGCGCCTTAAACGGGATAAAAAATGATTTTACAGGAGCAGCGCCAGTGCCCTCCCTCGATACACAAGAAAACCCCGCCATAAAAGAGGGGACCCTTAATGCCAGGGTTTTCGGTCCGATTTGGGACCATTTACAAAGTCACACTAACCAGAAGGGGGGGCCAGGACGGCTATATATAGGCAGGAAGAGGTGGTGGTGGTATTTGGAAATTAGTAGTGGGTAGTGTAGTATAGTACAAGAATGGTATATAAAACCGACAAGATAAAATTTAAAAGACACATGTGAAAATCCCCCAGGCACCCCAAAACTTTAGACTTTTTCGCCATTCAGCCACCAAGGGATGGCGAAACGCCAAAAACAAAGGCAACCAGACGCCGACATGGGTTTTTAATTTCTTCAGTATTTGTAGTAGAAGAGAAGGTAGTAGCAGTGGTAGTGGGAAAGGGGGGAATAAGGAGACAGCCACCCAAATAAAAAGGGAAAGGGGGAGCACTGCAAGAGAGCTGGGTGCCCACGGGGGAGAGAAAAGCCGCACAGAGGTATGTAAAAGGGGGGAAGGGTTTTGAAAATGAATGAAGAAAGGAAAAAGGAAACACGAGACAAAAGGGAGAGAAAAAACCCGAGGAGAAAAGGAAAGGGGAAAGGGGAAAAGGGGGAAAAAAAAGGGAAAAAGAAAAAGAAAAATGAGGAGTCGGTTAAGTCAGGGGGTGTTCTGAAGTTTGGAGCATTTTACAATTTTGGGGGAGGGGAAGGCATCTACACAGCAAAGCCGGGGCAAAGGGTTCATAAAAGGGAAAAATTTGTGTTTTTAGGAGGATTAAAATAAAACGGGATGTTCGATTTTGGAAAAGAAAGGGAAAAGACATTTTTAAAGCAAAAAAGACCAGTAAAATTTGGAAAGGGCTATGATCCGACGGCCCAGAAAAAGAGCATTGTTATTGTCGGCAACCCAACACTATTTTTGTGCTCCGTAAGCTGCAAAAGAGATCCCCCAGTTTCTTTTTTGAAGTATTTAAAAAGAGGACGGGAGGAGCAAAAAAAGAGTAGAAAACCGGGAACATCTGTTGAGGGAGGAGAGGTATGAACGAAAATTAGAGCGAAAAAGGGGTTAGTCTGGCGGGAAGGTAAGTTTGGGTTGCTAAGGGACGGAGGGGAAATTTTTTGAAAATTAAAAAAGCCCGGAAAAATGAGGGAAGGCAGAGGATAGAAAGTTCCCAGGAGAAACAGAGGATAGAAGTTTTTCCCAGAGTAGAAAGTTTGGGGGGAAAAAGAAAATTTTGCTTTTTGAAACTGAAGGGGGCGGGGTCTTTAAAATGGGAAGGGAGCCAAGAAGGGGGAAAAACAATTATAAAGGGAGTGGAAATTTCTCCCTTGGAAAGGGAAAACTGGGGGATCCCCAAAAGGGGAAAGGGCAGGGTGAAAGAGGGAAAATGAAACGTTTTTTTTGACGGGGGAAGGGCATGATGGGAAAAAGGGAGTGAAATGAAACATGCCACTGGGGCATGGGTTTTGGGGTTTAAAGGGAAAAAGGGAAAAAAAAAAACTGTATTAGCGGGGGGACATGGACATCAAAAAAGGAAGAAAGGGAAAATTGATTCCCATTCACTTTAAATTTAAGGGAAAGGGGGGCAAAATTAAATTTAAAGTTTCAAGAAAAGGGGTTAAAAAGAGACTGGGAGTCATGGGCCACAGAGCAAAAGGTCACCCCACATAGGGGACCCAGAGGGGGAAAGGGGTTTGCACACGAGGGTGGGGAAGGGAAGAACATTTCCGAAGTTTTCCCATTTTAAAGGGTTTTGCAAGGACGGGAAAGAAGAGGATTGGCCCAAAGCGACACCAAGGTTTGAGAATAATTTTTCTTTTGGAAAGGGAAAAAAGGATTTGGGAGTCTACACGAGGCGGATAAACAAAGAAAGAACAGTAGGTTAGGGAGATAAAAAAAACCCCTTCAAGTGCCTTCTTTTAAAGGGGAAATCAGGACATCATCAAAAAGGGAAAATTGGTGAAGAGGGACTAAAACTTTAAAGACTAAGCATCTTACAGGTTGGGAGGAGCGAACCCTTCAATGAAGTCTTGAAGTTACGGAGGGGGGCCCGGGAGAAAAATTTAACCAAGAAAAAAAGTGGGGGTTTTGGGGCCAGCCAAGAAGCAAGAGAATAAGAGACAAAACCCTCTAAGGATATGATAGGACAAAAAGCGGAAAAACAGGTTTATGATTTTTGGGGGGCCCCCTAGAAATAGGGAAGGAGGGGACAGATGACATGAAACCTTTTAAAACAAGGCCCAAAGTAAAGGGAGGACAGGGTGGGAAGGACCCTTTAAGTTTCTTATAAAAACCTTTTCTTGTACTCCCTGTACTACTCCCACTACCACCACCTCCTCCTGCCATATATGCCGCCCGGGCCCCACTTCTGGTTAGTGGATTTTTGAAAAATGGCCCAAGTCGGACCAAAACGTCGTCGTAAGCTTCTTTTTTTAAATGTGGGGGTTTATTTGTGAATGGGCCCGAGTCACGGAAATTGTCCCCTTTTTGTTTTTAAATTCAGTGACGCCTGCTATTTTCGCGCAGCAACAAATGTATGGGTCTTTTTCCCCCTTAAATATTTACATTTTTTTTTTCCCGTTGAAACCCCTAATTAAAATGGGCTGCAAACTAGGGTTGTGACGTTTATTTAAACCAAAGTGGGGGACGTGTACTTAGCTCAGTGGTGACGTGTTATTTGGGGGGCTCGGTAAAGGCCCCTGTTTGTGTGCCTTGATTTGGTGACCTTTTACTTTGAGTCCCGCCCTTTACTTAACTCTGTGAAGAATGTCTTTTTTTCCCTCCCGGGGATAAACCAAGATGCCCTCCATCGGGGCAACTTTACCAGCAATTTAAAGGGAAAGGGAATTTGAGGAAAACCCAAAAGGGGAAAATACGGCGACTGACCGAAGAAAAAAAAAAGGATTCGTGGGTGGGCCCTTTTGTTTCGAGTCCCCCCGGTCAAAAAAGGGATGGGTGGTCAGGGGGTTTGGGGACAGCGGGGGGACAAACAAGTTACGATCAAAAAGGGACGAAGGGAAAAGCCAAAAAACGATGAAGAAGAAAGGGACTCTGGGGAAAAAATCCCGGGGAAAACTCCAAGGGAATTCTCGGAGCAAACCCACGAATGTGAGTCTACTACGGGATCGTAAACGACAAAACGACAACAAGGAAGGAATATTGTTGTTGTTGGGGAAAGCCGGGGTTGGGATACATGGATAGGGCATTTGCTTGAAGGAAGGAGTAGGAGAAAAAGGGGTATTTTTTCCCTGGGGTTTGGGATGAGGACATTTTTTGGGGCCTTTGACAACACCCTGAACGGTAAGGGGATAAATCCATTTTTTGCCTCATTTGCTGGAGGAAATAAAGTTGGCAAAGCGTAGAAGTGGGGTTTTTTAAATTTTAAAAAGTTCAGGACAGCATGAAAAGATTGGGAAAAAAGGGGGGGGCGCCCTTTTTAAAATTTTGGCATTTCCCCAAAAAGGGAAGGGTTGGTAATAAATTTTTTTTTCCCAGAGAAATTTGGTTTTAATTGTTGGCTGGAAAAAACATTTTAAAAAGGAAAAATTGCATTCCATTCATTGACAACGGGGGACAACTTCTATGGGCCCGAAAAATGACATGAAATGCCGGGGGGATGGGGTTCACTTACCCGGGGCGGGTGTGGGTTTTTCCCCCTTGCTAACCATTTAAAAAGGGGTTTTTAAATTTTAAAAATGGTTTAAGAAAAAGGGGTTTTTGGGTTTTTGCGGGAAAAAATTTGTGAAGTTCCCAGGGTAGTAATATGATTTACTAGGAGAACTAGAATAGGAAAAATTTGAGGGGGATTTTGGGAAAGGGCCAGGGCACTAATTGAAAAAGGACAGTAATAGGTTTATTTGGAAAAAATAAAAAAAAAGCAGGAAGGGTAAAGAGAGAGGAGGGCATTAAAAGTTTTTTTACAAAAAAATGTCGCAGTGCTAGGAATAAGATGGGCGAGTTTAGACTAGTTGCTAGTGCGGGTTTAACATAATTATTTCCCATTACTGAGAGGGTTTTTTTTAATTTCAAAAAGTCGGGAACTTTCCCTCCCAGAATGTCAAAATCAGGGTTTTAAAAATTTGTTCCAAGAAAGATAGAAGTATGGGGAAAGGGGGGGGTGGTGGGCATTGAGGTCCGAGATCCCCTTAAATTTTGCAAAAAAACGGGTATTTAAGTCTAAAAGTAAAAACCTTACAGGTCTGTTTGGATAGAATTTTAAAGAGGGGCATAAAAAAAATTTTTTTTTGGGTGTGATATACCGTCCCCCCAAAAATTTTTTAGGGACCAAGGGAAGGTACTATTGGGGGAAATTTTTAGGGCCACAAGGGACGAAATGTAGTAATTCTAGAGACTTTAACCCTTTAAATCAAAATTTTTGGAATTTTTTTTTTTACTGGGGGAAATTTTGAATCATACGATTTTTTTCAAATAGTTCGGATTGGTTTTTTAAAACGTTTTTGAAAAACCTACAAGGGGAAAAAACCCCTTGCTTAATTTGGCAAAAAAATGAATCCCTTGTTAATAAATTTTGAATTTTTAGAGGGAAATGGGTGCTAGCGACCACAAATTTAATTACATTTAGGAAATTTAAATTGGGAAATTGATAGTAAAGGGGGAACTCCCGAAAAAAGTCCCAGATTTTTGCTTAGGATTCGATTTGGGGTTAAGAGAACCCCTTATCATCTTTTGGGGCTTTGGGGGAACGAAGAGAGCTATCAAATTACAGTTTTTTTTGAAAAAAAATACATGCTGCTCCAAAAAAACGTTTTTCCCTTAAAAAGGAAAAAGAAACAAATAGAAATGACCCCAAAAGGAAGAAAAAATAGGTGGGAAAAAAATTTCTAGGGGTAAGAAAAAAAATTTTTTGGGGAAAACAAAAGGGGCTTGGGGGTTCCCTCTTAAAAAAATAGTAAAATTTTTCATTAAGTGGGGCCTTAAAAAGGGGGGAAAAAAAAAGCTAAAAGGGACTATGAAATTTAAAAATTGCAAAGGGAAAACTAAAAATAAACCAAAAAGGGTTTTTTTTCCCTTTTAAAAAAAAACAAAATCCCGAGATAAGATTTGGTCCCCTTAAAAAAAATTTTAAAAAGGGCATCTTACTGAAAAAAGAGGAATGAAATGTGCTTTGATTTTAAAAAAATTATTTTCTTTTGGGTTTTTAAAACAGGAAGACCCCTAAAAAAATTTCCCGGGAATTAATTTTTTTAGGGAAACAGAAAAAATTTAAAATTTTGAAAAAATCACATTTAATTTGTGAAAAGGTTTTTGAAGGGAGAAAGAAACCCACTGAAGAAAAATAAATTCCCCCGGGGCCTGATGGGTTTTTTTTAAGGGTTCTAAAGGAAAAAAAAATGGAAGTCTTTTGAACCATTAAAAATAATTTTTTAAATTTTTCCTTCAAAAAAGGGTTTCAGTTTTTGATATGTGGAAGTGGGTAAAGTAATTTCCCAATTTTTAAAAAAGGGGGGCAATGTGTTACCCTTAAATTAAAACCCCCCAATAAGCCTGACCTCCAAATTTTAGGCAAATTACTAGAGTCAATTATACTGAGAAATTTTAAGAACCATCTCGATAACATAGCTTTTATTAATATACTCAGCAAGGGGTTCACAAGAGGCCGGTCTTGTTAACTAAAATTTTTAACTTTCTTTTTTAGTAAAGCTTTTGAGGCGTTGACCACGATAAAAAAATTTGATATTTTTATTAGATTTTTTGTAAAAAGGGATTTGAAAAGGGGTTCCCCACCAAAAGGGGCTGTTTGGAAAAAAGTAGCAGCTCATGGGATTGGGGGGGAAGGGGGCTTCGTGGATTGAATCATGGGGGTCACAGACAAAAACAAAAGGGGGTGTCCATAAATGGGGTTAAAAACCCAGTGGGGATCCCTAAAAAATGGCGTTCCCCCCAGGGTTTAGTCTTGGGGCCCCTTGTTTTTTTATAATATATATTTAATGATTTTTATGAAGGAATTACTAGTGATATGGGGCCCAAATTTCCCCCGAATTTACACGAAATAGGTAGGATAATTTTATTCAAACGTAGATTTTTAGGGAACCCTTACAGGGGGATTTAGACAAAACCCCTACTCCCTTGGGGCAAAAAGTGGCAGATGCAGTTCCCAAAGTAGATAAATCAAGGTTCTGAAGCTCGGGAGTGTCCATAAAAAATAGACTTATAAATTTTAAAAAATGTAGAACTTAAACCCTACAGATTGCGAAAAAGGGCTTGGGGGTTTTGGGGAAGCAGCAAACCCTTAAAACCCAAAACAGAAAAGCCAAAAGGTGGGAATAAGGCAAATAGATTACTGGGGTTTATTTTCAAGAAGTGTAAGCAAAAAAGTCCCCAAAGGGCATTAAATGCACTTTTTACATCTTTGTAAGGCCAATAAAATTAAAAGCAGTTTAATTCTGGTCTCCATATTACAAATGGACATAAATTCGTTAGAAAAAAAATTTTAGCTTTTGGATGACTAAAATTTAAAACATAGCATTAGAAATTTCCCTTTTAAAAAAAGATTTTGGGTTTACGTGTCTTTGCTGTGGGGAGTTTTACTTTAAATCAGTTTGGGACGTTTTATTAGCTCAGTGGTGCGTTTTACTTAAACTCAATGTTTACGTGTACCCTTTGCTCAGTGGTGACGGGGTACTTAGCTTTTTAAGTGGTGACGTTTTTAATTTAAACTCAGGAAAACCTGTTTTTTTTTCTCTTGATGGGGGCCGTACTTTGGTAGTGCTGACCGAACTTTTAAATCTTTTTAAGAAGTGGTCTTTTTTTTGCTCCCCCTTTGGGCCCGAACCAAAAAATGCCCTCCCCCCGGCAAATTTACCAGCAAAATTTAAAGGGAAAAATTGAGGGCAGCGAAGATGGGGGTTTCGGCGATTGACCCCAGGGAAAAAAAAGAGGATTCGTAGTAGTCCTCCTGTTTTGAGTCCTCAGGGGCAAGAAGGGATCTGGTCATGGTTGGGGGAGCAGGGGACGACGAAGTTGAAAGATCAAGAAAACAATGGAAAGCCAGAAAAAGTGAAGAAGAAAGGGACTTTCCCGGGAAACTCCCGTGGAAACCTCCAACGCATTCTCGGTGCTAAACCCCCGGGAAAGGAGTTTTACTACTGGGGTCGTCACGAAAGAAAAGACAACAAGGGGGAAAGGAAAAAAATATTGTTGTTTTGGGGTAGCCAGGTTAGATCATGGATAGGGCATTCTGCTTTTAAAAGGGCAGGAGTAGGAGGGCAAAGGGTTTTGCTTTCCGGGGCTGGGATGGAGGAAAATTGTTAGGCCCGGCCCTTTACAACAACATGAACGGAAAAGGATCAATCCTATAAATTTTCCCCATGCGGGGGCAAAAGATGTAGGCAAGCGAAAAAGTGAGGATTTATTAAAAGTTAGGACCCGCAAAAGACATGATTAGGGAAAAAGGGGGGGGCGCCCCGTTATAAAGTGGCAATTTTTTCCCCAAAAAAGGTTTTTGGTAATGAATGGTTGTCCAGAGCAATTGGTATTTAATTTTTGGCTGGAAAAAACACTGAAAAGGGTAAAGAGTACCTTTATTGACAATGGGACAAATTTTAAGGGCCCAAATGACATGTATGCCAGGGATGGGGTTTTACTTATCCAGGGGAGGTTGGGTTTTTTTTGCAAACTTTAGTTTTAGGGGGGTTGTTAGGGCTTTAAAACTAAAGGAAATTGTTAAAGGGATGGGTTTTGAAATGGGGTAATAATGAAAAATGGATTTTATCGGGCTTATGCTTTATATTAAGAATTTAAAAGAACGTCATGGAGTAACACTGGGGAAAAGTAAATTTTAAAATTTTGTAAAAAAAAAAGATAATAGGGAAAAAAAGTGGCAGGGAAAAAAAAACATATGATGGGGATTTTATGTTTAAAGTCGAAATGCAAGAAAAAATTTAAAGAACTACGTTTGGTAGCATGTGCTGGAACTTTGAAACATTGCATTAACGAAACGTGGTATGATTTTAAAAATCGGGATTTGGGCTGCGAGTGTAATTTTCAGGGATTTAAGTTTTTCAATGTGGATAAAATGTAATGGGGAAGGGGGGGGGGGAGTTCATTTTAAAGTTTTTCCCGGAGAAAAAAAATTTAAATTTTTGCATAAAAAAAAGGTTAAAAAAAAAAGATGGGAAACTAACCGAGTCCGTTTGGGGAGAGTTCGTGGAAAGGGGCAAGAAAAACTAATTTAGGTGTAATATACCGAAATCCGGCTTGGATCACATAGGGGAGACTTTTTTGGGGCAAATTTTTAGGGGGTTTGGACACAGTAAAAGTTTGTCATAGTAAGGGGGGTTTTAAAATTTTGCCCAAAATTACTGGAATTCTTTTCCGGTAAATTTGAGCCCGTGACTTTAAGGAAAACGTTCAGGAAATGTTTTCTGAAACGGTGTAACTGAACCCCACCAGGGGGAATAATTTGCTTTGACCAAATCTTGTCAAAAAAAGGGAAAAACTCGTGAAAAAAACGGAGATCCCCTGAAGACTTGGGGCCCAAATGATCCCCAAATCCATCACCTTTAGCATTAATTGGGGAAGGGAAGAAAAGAAAAAATACAGTAAAAAAACCCCCCATTTTCGGGTTTTGCCGTTTTTAATGGACTTTAGGGAACAACTGTCTAATTTTATTGGGGTTATCTAGCTAATGATTTTTTTGACGATAATCAAAACTTAAGGGAAAATGAAGGGATCTGTTTTTAAAAGATTGTTTTCTTAAAAAATGTACCAGTGCCCAAGTATATACATTCCCCCGAAGGAAATTTGGGAAATAATAACGATCCCCAAAAGGGTTAAAAAGGGGGCCCAAAGCACTATTTTGGGGAAGGGAAAAGGGGGGAAATTTTTAGGCGCATCAGAAGAGGGGAGGTTAACCTTAAATGACCAATAAGTTCAGCCTTTAAAAAAGAATAAAAAAGGCGATTAGAAAGGCTAAAGTGGGCTATGAAAAAAAGTTGCTAAAGAATCAAAGACCCAATCCCAAAGGGGGGTTTTTTCAAATGTAAAAGGAAAAAAGGTTAAGGAAAAATAGGACCTTTTGAAATCTGGGAATGGACCTGACGGAAAATAACTGGAAAAATTTTTCCATTTTTTTTTTAAAGGGCAAATTTTTTTTTTAGTTTTTACAAGGAAGATGTTTAAAAGAATCCCTTAATTAACAATTATTTTTTTTCCCGATGAAATTTTTGTTAATAATATTACTGTCACGGGGGGCAAAGGTTATTAAACAGATAGACAAAAATGAAACAAAATAAGTCCCCGGGGCCCGAAGGGGAGTTGTTTTCCCAAGGGGACTTTAAAGGGAAGCAAGATGGAGCTTAGTCCCGCCCTTTTAAAAAGATGTAATTTAATGCGTCCATCCTTTCCAGTGATTGTGCCGAATGTGGAAGATGGCTAATGTGGTTCCTATATTCAAATTAGGGGATAAGGGCCACTCCTTCAAATTACCGGGCCAATAAGCCGGGCATCTAAGTGGGCAAATTATTAGAATCCCAAATTTTTAGCTGACATTAAACAGAAAATCACCTTGAAGACATAACTTGATAAAAGAATCTCAGATGGGTTTTACGGAGGCTTTTCCCCCCGACAAACTTATGGGCGTTTTTTCAAAAGAACATTTTTTAGGCAGTTGGGCAGTGAAAGGAAAATTAAAATTTTTTTTTTTGGATTTTAGAAAAAACCCCCCCTTTGAAGAGAAACCCCACAAAGACCCCTTAAGAAAAGGGGGCAGCCATTTATAGGGGGGAAAAGTCTAAACATGGATTGAGGCATCCTTCCCCAAAAGAAAAACAGAGATTTTCCAAAAATTTGGGGTGAAATCGAATGGGGTTATTTTCCCAGTGGGCCCCTTTTCCCAAGGAAACAGTTTTTTGGCCCCCCTCCCTTTTTCAATTAAAATTTTCATTAATGACCCTTTATGAAGGGATTATAAATGACATGGTAAGTTTGCTGATGATACAAAGAAAGGCCCTTTTAAAAATTCTCTGAGGAGGATAACAATGAAAATCCAGGACGATTTTTAACAAATTTAAAGTCTTGGTCTGAGAAAATGGCCGATGGGAATTTTTAAAGTGGAAAAAGTTAAGGGACTTGCCCTTTGGGGGAAAGAAAAAAAACCCCCGAGCTATAAACTAGGGAAGTAGGGGCTTTTGGCAACAGAATGTGGAAAAAAACTTGGGGGGCCTGGAAAGAAAAAATCTAAAGCCAAACAGCAGTGCCTCAAATTTTGCCCAACAAGGCCAACAGTTACTTGGATTTAACTCAAGAAGTATAAGTAACAGAAGTCCAAAAGTTATTTTTCAGGGTCTAAAACATCACTATTTAGGCCTCATTTTGATTATGCCCCACTCAGTTTTGGTCCCCTTATACGGAAGGACTAAAACTCCCTTTGGAACATACAGAGAAGAATTTTACTAAAATGATTTAAATGTTTTAAAGGAAACCCCCCTATTTAAGATAGAAATTTAAAACCTTAAAATTTTCCCCCTCCCGGGGAGGCGTTTGAATGAAAGGGGGGAAAATCAAAGAAGTGTTTAAAAAAATGGAAGACGGGCATAAACAAGGGGGGACATTTAATTTTAAAATTTGAGGGTTCGAACCAGGTAAAAAGGATAATAATGGAAATTTAAATTGGATAAATTTTGATTTAAAAAAAAGGCATTTTAAGGGGATTCTGGTTTTTTAAAAGAGTTTAAATGCGTTTGGAAAAAGTCTTCCCAGTGGGGTGATAGAGCTTTTTACCCTTGGGGAGCTTTAAAAAAGACGGGAAACCAAAAAATATTAGCGGGGGGGGCCTGGGGTTTTATTGGGGGTTGGGGGGGGGGGAGTTTGGGTTTTTTAGTTAACTTTTTGGTAATTTTGTTTGTAAGGAAAATGCCTCGTTTTGGGCCAGTAGGGCCCCTCAAATTTCCCCACAAATTTTTATGTTCTTATTTCCTTTTGTACATTTCCTTGTTTTGACGAAGAAAAAAGGGGGGGACCCGATCGAAGTGGAAAAAATGGAAGATAGGTATTAAAAAAAGGGGATATTAACAAGGGTTTTTGAGAATAAACCCCCAAGAAAAGAACCCCAGAAAGGGTTTAAAAATTTGATAAGTTTTTGATTTAGAAAGGGCATAGGGAAAATATTGGTTTGGAAAATAGGGGAGTTGATGGTGGAAACCGTTACCTAGTTGGGTTTTTGAGGCTAGGACTTTGGGGGGATTTTTAAATTTGGTTGGAAAAGTCCCCTTTAAAAAAAACTATGGGCACTTACGACAAAGAGAAAGAAAAAGTGCTCGATTTTTTAAAAAATTTTTTCTCTCGGTTTTTTTCACAGGAAGACACAAATTTAAAATTCCGGTAATTTTAATTTTTTTTAAATTTATCGGGAAAAAAGGTTTAAAATTTTGTAAAAACACAGGGCACTAGTGAAATGGGTGAAGGAAGATAGACAACTGAAGCAAAAAAAGTCCCGGGGTTTCCCGATGAGGGGGTTTTTTAAGGGTTTTAAAAGGAAAACAAAAAAAAAAGTCCCTTTTGAACCATTAACTAATATTTTTAATTTTTCTCTTCAAAAAAGGTTCAGGTTTTTGGGTATGTGGAAGAGGCTAATTTTAATTCCCCATTTTAAAAACGGGGACAAGTCGTTACCGTCAAAAACCGCCCAAAAAAGCCGACCTCTTGTAGGCCCAAAATTTCTAGAGTCAATTATAGCTGAGATTATAAGAAGCCATCTCGGGTAAGCATAGTTGATTAATGATACCCGCAAGGGTTCACAAGAGGCCGGTCTTGGGCTAAATAATTTTAAATTTCCCTTTTTCAGAAAGCTTTTGAGGGGTGGGACCCACGAAAAAAAAATTTGATATTTTTTAAATTAGATTTTAAAATAAGGCCTTTGGGTGAGTTCCGCACCAAAGGGTGTTGAAGAAAGTAGCAGCCATGGCAATTTGGGGGAAGGGTTTCTCCGGGGAAACGAATCCCTGGATTTACAGACAGGGAAACAAAGAGTGTCCATAAATGGGGGGTTTAAAACCGGTGGGGACAGGGAACAAGTGGGGTTCCCCCAGGGAAACGTCTTGGGCCCTTTTTTGTTTATAAAAATTTACAATGATCTTGGAAAAAAAATGGGAAAAAAATACCCACCCCAATGGAAATAAAAAAACCCCAAATGCAAATAATGGAACCTTTATTGACAACGTTTCCAAACCCCCGCAGTGGGGTTTTTCAATTTAACCAGAAACAAACCCGGGGGTTTAACGAACGAAAGGAAAAATTCAGGGAAGATCCCAAAAGGGAAAGAGCGGGGAAACGGGGCCCAAAAGAAGAATAAATGGGTGGGGGAGAGGAAATGTTTTTTTAAATCGAGAAATAGGAAACCAGGGCTTAAAAGCAGCACAAAGGGCCCAAACGGGGACAGATATTGAAAAGAGAAAAATTCCCGGGTTTTTCTGGGGATCCTGGGGGGTGAGCCCGGGAGTAGGGGCTTTCGACCTTTAGAGCTAGAGAGGAGTGCAGAACTGAGTCATGTCTTAACCCAAAAAAGCTAAGGCGAACGTGGGTCAGAGAATGGTACCTGTCTTAGAAGGTACTTGTCAGCGTATCCAAGGTTATTTGTAAGTAGGGTTAGGAGCAGGATCATGCAAGGAGTAGAAAAGGTTGTGTTGGTTTTGTGGGTCTGCGAATGTCTTCGTCAAGGAGAGAGGTCAGTAGTCATGTCGTGTCTCAAGTTTGTCTATCTGTCTGTCACTGAGCCTCTTCCAGTACAGATTCAGCGCAGGGACGTCTAACTGGGCATGGAGAGACTCGCTTGTGGCGAAGTCCTCCCATCTGACATCAAGCACCCAGCGCAGCGCCTTGTTCTGGACACGCTGCAGTTTAAGTAAGTTTTTTTTTTGCTGCAAGAGAGAGGGCTAGAGGAGAGTAAGTTATCAGAGGACGTATAGGGATTTGTAGAGGTGTAGTTTGGTGCGTTGAGAGGCATGTTTCAGCTTGTAGAGGCCCGCAAGGGCCTTACTAGCTATTGCATGCCTTGAGTGAATGTGTCCGTGTAAACGAAGAAGGTAGTCAAGATTAACGCCAAGGACAGTGACAGATTGTGTGATGGGGAAGTAAGTGCGGGTGTCAGCTGTTCTGAGTTCGACAGGTAATGGAGGATCACGTTTCCTGTAGTTAAAATACGTAATGCTGGATTTTGCTGCATTGGTTTTGATCCTCCATTTTTGTTCCCAGATGGCTATCCTGTCAACCTCATTTTGTGTTTTGTGTGTGAGTGTATCTATATTGGCATGAGTGATAAGTTGTGTAATGTCGTCTGCATAGGCTAGTGTGATGGAGTTGTGGTATATAGGTGTTGGAATGTCGTTAGTGTATAAAATGTAGAGGGTAGGGGAAAAGGACAGATCCCTGGGGTACTCCAGCATTTAGTGTGAAGTAGTCAGAGTAACAGCCTTGGGAAATTTGATTCTCATGGTACGGCCGTCTAGGAAGTTGCAGAGGAGTTTACGAGTATTGAGAGGCAGGTTGAAGTTAGTGCAGAGTTTGTACTTGAGCCCCTCGTGCCACACAGTGTCAAAAGCTTTTCAACGTCTTTTGCAACCAGGGCTGTCCTGTTTCTTTGTTTTGTGTTTATGTGGATGTAGTTGAGAATGATGTTAATGGCATCCTGTGTGGATCTGTGTGTTCTGAAGCCAAACTGGCCATCTGAAAGTAGAGAATTAAGTTCCCAGGTATCTGCGAAGGCGATGATTAATGAGTTTTTCAAAGAGTTTTCCTAAAGTTTCGAGGAGGCTGATAGGACGATAGTTTCTAGGGTCAGAGTGGTCTTTATTGGGTTTAGGAAGGAGGATAGCAGTAGCAGCTTTGAAGAGGGAAGGGAAGTATCCAGAGGCAAGGGAGGCATTGAGGAGGTTTGTGTAGGCAGTAATGATAGAGTCAGGAAGGGGTGTTTCAGGAAAATATGGTTTGGCCAGAGGCCCCAAAGGAGCCTTTGGAGGAAGGTGTCTGAGGAATTTTTTAAGGGGGGCGTAGGGCAATTTGCCGCGCGCGCTAAACCAAAAAAATCGAAAAAAATGGTTTTTGGGAGTTAAATATACTGAAAAAAAGTTTCAACTTTTGGAAACCCAAAAATGGTACCAGAATGAATGTTTTACGACGTTTTTTACAAGAAATTAAGTAAATTTATACCCAAGGTATGGTGAGGGCGATGTTGGAAACCGAGTCTGCCACGGCCTAAAATTTTTTTGGGAGTTATTTTCTTGTTTTTTATCGCCTTTTCTTGCTTTAATTCTTTCTAATAAAATAACTGACTATTTGGCATCATAAAACAGAAAGGCGGGCCCTTACCCCCCGAGATTTTAGTGACTCCCCGGGAACCAGAGGGGAAACGCCCCGGCAGGGGTTCCCCCGGGCTCCAGGTGCCAGCCAGGAATCACCCATTTTATTACCTTAAAACAGCTTAAAAAACAATTTTAAACGGTTTTATTTGTCTTCAAATTGATCTAATAGAAAATAAAAACACTCTAAATAACATACAATCATGTTATATACTCTAGGCGAATAAAATAGGCCATAAATGACAAAGATTATCGGGAATATTTCCATAAATATTGATTTACTCCTCTCCATGCCCCATTCTTTAGCCCTCTGAGTAAGAAAAAACGGGGGTTTTGAAGAGGAAAACCTGCCCTAGAACACATTTACTAAGAAAAAACACCCAAACAAACGCGTTTTTTTCGCAAAAAAAAATTTTTTTTTTTTTTTGGAGAGGGGGGGGCCCCCCGGCTTTCCCCGGGCCGATATCTCGGAAGTAACTTATTCACCTAGGGCAACAAAAAATTTCCCTTTTTATTACTTAATTAAATGGAATAATATGCACAGACTTTGTAGAAAAAAATGTTTCTCTTTTTTTTCCCCCGATTAGTTTTTTGAAAATTTTCCAAAATTTTGGGATTAAATGGGGGGAGTAAAGGGCAGTTTTTTTTGAAATATTCCAAAACAAAAAAAACCCTTTTTTTTTTTTGTGAAAAAACCCGGAAAGGTTTTTTAATTAGGGAACAAATCGCCCAAAATAAGTAAAAGCTTTGGGTACTCTCCCCACCAAAGTGTCAAAACCACCTTACGTAGCCCCCATATAAGAATGAAGTATTGCCCAAGGGAAATTTTCAGTAAATCAGTCTTTTTTTTCCAGTTGTTTTTTTGAGGAAAATTTTTTTGAAAAATTTATTTTCAAAAAAGAGTAAAAAAATTTGTCTTTGGGGCCAAAACTGAACAAAAATCGGAGGGTAAATAACCGAGTTTTTGGTAAAAGGGATTGTCGAGTTTTGGGAGGAGGTAAAGTGTCTAAAAGTATGTGGCTGTCTGGTTTGTTTTTTGTGTGTTGCAGTGTTCCAGTGTTCAATGTTCTAATGGGGTTGAAAAACGTTGGGGTGAGGGGGGTGAGGGGTGGAAGATGTTCCCCAAAAATGTGTTTGAAAGGAGGGTTGGTAGCACCCTTGGGGGCCCTGAGATTGTGTGTTTTTGTGGGTGTGTGTTTGAATTTGTTGGGGGATAGTGCCTGTTTTTTTTTGATAAAGTTCCAAAAGGGCTTTAGTTTTTTTAAAAAACGCTGCCTGTCTGCTTTTTGGGTTTTGTCGTAAACCATGACGTTGGGCCCTTGGTCAGGCTGTGAAAAATGTTTTTTTCTAAGGTAATGAGATCAAATTTCGACTTGTTTAAATTTCTATGTGGTTTGTAGAGGAAGCGGTTGTGGAGCAATAATTAGTCTTCTTTTTCTGAGTAAAGGGTTTTGGGAAGGAATAACGAGGGGGGTGATTTTCTTGGTATTCGATGTCGCTGCTTTGTAATGGTGTCCTGGATGAAATCAAGTTGAGACGAGTCAGAGATAGGTTTGTTGTTGTAGTCATAGGTGGGGTTTTAATTTTGTCTTTTGGTTGTTTGAAAGCACCCCAGTCATTTTTTCTTGTAGGAGAATGAAGGTGGGGTTTAAAAAGGAAAAGGTGGTTGGAGGAGATGTGTAAGATGACTGGGATGTGATCAGAGCCTGTAATGGGGCCGGGGAGTTTAAAATTTGGGAAATAGAGAGTTTCCCGGGTTTCCCAGAATGAGTCTGGTTTCCCTTTGGGCCCCGTTGGTTGAAAAAAGGGTTTTGAAGTCTGGGCCAAGATGTTTTTAGGTGTTTATTTTGGGGTGAAGTTGAGAAATTTGGGTTACCAATTTGGGTTTTACGGGTGTGTAAAAGGGCCCATGTTTTTGGGGCTTTTCATGCAGCTAGTAGGTAAGTTGGTGTGTTGGTGTAGTTGAAGACTAAAGGAGGGGTCGTGAAATTTTGAGAGTAGTGTTTGGACGAGCATGGTGGTGAAAAAAAAAAGGGGGCCCAAGGGGGGTGGTCCCCCTGACCGCAAACAGTTTTGGGGAAAAATAAAAGGGATTGGGAGAAATTCATGTTTTATTTTTGGGAAATTGACAAGGATGGCAACCCCATCGTGGGGATAAATAGGGGACTGTAGTGCATTAAAAACCATAATGGCGGTTTCCTTGAGGGGCTTTTAGGCCAAAGGGACGTTTAAACAAAACAATAACTGGCCTCTCTGCTTCAAGGGGCTCGGCCCTAGGTGTCTAATTGTAAAGTAAGAAACCCTACTTAACTGAATCGCCTTAAAATGTTTAATTTGGTTTTGTCTTAAACAAAGTTAAAAGTCGGGGGGGAGTTTGGATTAAAGCCCCTGATAGTGGTGCCTTTTTGGGTGGTGTTTTTTAGGTGCTACGGGCCCCCTTTCCCCGGAGGGGGGGGAAGAGATTGGGTCTGTTTTTTTTGTTCTTTGGGCTTTCCGTTAGAAGTTTGGGGGAGGTTTTTGGTTTGAGGGGGAAATTTTGGGGCTGGGGGAGGTGGAGTTGGGCCTGGATTAAAGGTTTTTGGGTTTTGGTGGAGTGGGCGAAGGGGATGCAGAGGAAGTGAAAATTTTGGGGAAGCTTTGGGGGAAGTTTAAGCTTTGGAAGGGGATGAAGTGGGGGAAGGAAGTGGGGGGGGGGGGTGGCGTAGCAAAAAAGCAGTAGGGGGGTTGGGGGGAGGGGTAGAAGTAGGAAAGAGGTAGTGGGGGAAAGGGGGAGCTGGTGGGGGTAGGAATGGGGGGGGGGGGAGAGAGGAAAGGGGGGAGAGGTTTAGGAGGCTTGGGGAAAAGAAAACAGGGGGAGGGGTAAATTTAAAAAAGGGGAAAATTGTTAGCAGACAAAAATTTGGTTAAGGAATGTGAGTAGTCTGAATTTGGGAAGCTTTTTTAATTACCATCGCAGAGTGGGCGCAGGGCAAAATTGACAGTTTGTTTTGGGAGTCTAGTGTGGGGGTAGAAGGAAAATGGGTTGGTCTGTGTGTTGGTTTTGATGTGTGTAGAGTAGAAGAAAGGAGCCAAATGCGTGGGGAGGGCCCCGGCATTGGGGTAGGGGGGGGAGGTGTGGAAGGGGGGGGAGGTAAGGAAGGGGAAGGGGGGGAGGGAGGGGAAGGGGGGGGGGAGGGGGAGGTTTTGGTTTTTCTCTGAGGGAGGGGGAGAATGTGGGTTTTTCTAGAAGGGCAGGAATTTCAACTGCAGTGTGGACCCGCCCCCAGTTAGAACTTTAAAGGGGGGGGTTGCAAGTATTTCCCAAAATGGGCCAGTTGCTGAACATTTTGGGGCAAAACTTTTTGTAAAAAGTGCATGGGTTTTTGGTGGCCCAATTTGTAGCATTTTTAAAACATTGTGTGATTGGGTGGAAGTTCGGGGTGAAAGAGCGTTTTTAGGAAAGCGGATGGTCCTTTTTGGGAAAGGGTTCCTTGACGAAGAGTTTTAGAGGCTCAGCAAGGAAATAGAACACGATTTTGAGAATGGGAGAGTTTTCTGGTCTGTAAATTTTCGTCAACAGAGACTTTGTTCTTAGTACTGATATCTTTTAAATTAAAAATCTTTTTTGTCTGTGTTTTAGGGTGTCAGGAGGAGTTTGTCTACTGTTTAGCAAAGACTGGGGCTTTTGGGACGGGCCAGGAGTCCCAAAAAATGGGGAAGCCTGCGTTGAGAAGTTTTTTTTCTGGTAACGCTTGAAAGGGGTACGCTTTGTAGGAATGTTTGGGCAAGAAGGGTTTTTAAAACCTGAGTTGGTTTTTTAAAAACTTTAAATTGAGGGGCACCATGATCTGATAAAATAAAATTTTTCCCCGGCAGATAGTTGGGATCAGGATTTGAAAAATTTTAGGTTTAGCGAGAAAGGGAAATTTGGGTTTAGTAAAAAGCAGAGGCCGGTTTTGGGGGGTTTTGGGGGGGAGTGGAAGGGGGGTGGGGGTGGAAGCAACGAAGGCATCGTCTAATTACGAAAAAATTAAATTTGGGGGGACAATCGGCCAAAAAATGAGGTACTTTAGCAGGCAATACGTGTAAAAGAAAAACACGTACTTTTCCTGGCCCCAGGGCACTTTAGGAGGTGAACTGTAGCTTGAAAGGGGCACTGTTTTATCCTGATGGTGGGGAACCCGGATGTATGGCGTGCAGTCGACAGGCGAAGAGAATTCAGGGAGCAAAGGCCCTTTCCCGCCCTTTGGCGGCAACCACCGACGTACCAACCCTGATGGTGGAGAGGAAGACGAAGGTCCAGCAAGCACTATAAAACACGGGGAAATTTCGGAGAGGCGAGATCGTCGGTTTTAGGTAAGCACACGTCACCATTGAGCTAATCGCTGATCGCTTCTCACTGTCGAAGTTTCCCCTAATGAAGTTGTCGGCCCGGGGGGTTGGAAGGTACGGGAGTATTTATAGTGAACGTTGAGGTCGGGTGAAGATTGCTGCATCAGATGATCTACCGGGGGGGGTTTATGAGTTTTGGGAAAGCTAGCGGGGATTTTGGGACAAGTTGTGAGTAACCTTCTGCAGTGTTCTATGTTCTTATGTGGGATAGCGATGAAGAAGTTTCTTGGCGAGTGGTTCAGCTATGTTATAGAAGCCATTGTTCTGGTTGAAATTGTTGGTTATAGAGATAAACGATGATTCCAGGATTCTTCTGTATTGAGTGTTGTCTTCTGTGGCTATAAGTCTTGAGTTTCTGTAGTTAATTAAATGGTTGTGTGAATTGCGATGTTGTACACAGGCATTCCTTGTATCGTCAGTCCTGCTTGCATATTGGTGTTCTGAAATACGTGTTTGGAGGTCTCTTGTCCTGTCTACTACTGGTGATGTCCTTGATGGTCGTGGTTGTGGAGGTAGATACTTGGAATGATGTTTTGGCAAAGATGTTGGAAACATGGTAAGACACATATGCAACAGTTAGACAACTTTATTCCGAAACGTTTCGCCTACACAGTAGGCTTCTTCAGTCGAATACAGAAAGTAGGCAGGAACAGTAGAGATGTGAAGACGATGTAATCAGTCCATCACCCTTAAAGTCGTAGAATTTGAGGTTGTCAGTCCCTCGGCCTGGAGAAGTTCAGTTCCTGACTATGGAACTGAACTTCTCCAGGCCGAGGGACTGACAACCTCAAATTCTACGACTTTAAGGGTGATGGACTGATTACATCGTCTTCACATCTCTACTGTTCCTGCCTACTTTCTGTATTCGACTGAAGAAGCCTACTGTGTAGGCGAAACGTTTCGGAATAAAGTTGTCTAACTGTTGCATATGTGTCTTACCTAACAACCTGTCGGTATTGTATACCATTTTGATGTTCATGTTGGAAACACGTTTGGCAATGGAGTTGGTGGGAAGGACTATGTATCTCTTCTCGGCAGTGTCTTCTCTGGGTGTGTTGAAGATGTTTAATGCTCGCCGTCTGCAGTCTCTGATGAAGTGACGAGGATAGAACACTGCAGAAGGTCTACTCACAACTTGTCCAATATCCCCGCCTAGCTACCCAAGACTCTATAACCCCACCCGGTAGATCATCTGATGCAGCAATCTTCACCTGACCTCAACGTTCTGAACTATAAATACTCCCGTACCTTCCAACCCCAGGTAGATCCGTGTGTGACTTGAAAAAGCCCACTGCGTGGGTGAAACGTTGTCAATAAAGGATCACATTATACTGCATTTGTGTTTATATTTCCATCAATGATCTTGATGAAGGAATTACTAGTGATATGAGCAAATTCGCCGATGACACGAAGATAGGTAGGATAATTGATTCAAACGTAGATGTTAGGGAACTTCAGGAGGATTTAGACAAACTCTACTCTTGGTCAGAAAAGTGGCAGATGCAGTTCAATGTACATAAATGCAAGGTTCTGAAGCTCGGAGTGTCCATAATCCTAGCACTTATAAGTTAAATAATGTAGAACTTAACCATACAGATTGCGAAAAGGACTTGGGGGTTATGGTAAGCAGCAACCTTAAACCAAGACAGCAATGCCTAAGCGTACGTAATAAGGCAAATAGATTACTGGGATTTATATCAAGAAGTGAAAGCAACAAAGTCCAGAGGTCATACTGCAGCTTTAACTCATTAGTAAGGCCTCACCTAGATTATGCAGCTCAATTCTGGTCTCCATATTACAGAATGGACATAAATTCGTTAGAAAACATTCAGCGTAGGATGACTAAATTAATACAAAAGCATTAGAAATCTTCCTTATGAAGAAAGATTGAAGACTCTTAAGTTACATTCACTTGTTAGACGAAGAATGAGGGGAGACCTGATCGAAGTGTATAGTGGAAGATAGGTATTAATAGGGGGATATTAACAAGGTCTTGAGGATATCTCTCCAAGGGGAGAACCCGCAGTAATGGATTTAAATTAGATAAGTTTAGATTTAGAAAGGACATAGGAAAAATATTGGTTTGGAAATAGGGTAGTAGAAGAGTGGAACAGTCTACCTAGTTGGGTTATTGAGGCTAGGACTTTGGGTAGTTTCAAATTTAGGTTGGATAAATACATGAGTGGGATAGGTTGGATTTGAGTGGGACTTGCACATCAGAGCTTATTTCTTGGGTAGCATTGAAAATTGGGTAGGTCAAATGCTTGTTAGTGGGATGAATTGTAAAGGACCTGCCTAGTATGGGCCAACAGGCCTGCTGCAGTGTTCCTCCTTTCTTATGTTCTTATGTTCTTATGAGTGGGAGGGGTTGGATTTGAGTGGGACTTGCACATCAGAGCTTATTTCTTGGGTAGCATTGAAAATTGGGTAGGTCAAATGTTTGTTAGTGGGATGAATTGTAAAGGACCTGCCTAGTATGGGCCAACAGGCCTGCTGCAGTGTTCCTCCTTTCTTATGTTCTTATGTGACACAGTTATTAGAGGGACGAGTTGTATCATTGGGCCACAGATGACATAAGAACATAAGAAAGGAGGAACACTGCAGCAGGCCTGTTGGCCCATACTGGGGGCAGGCCCTTTTTAAAAATTTCACCCCAATAAAAAAACATTTGACCAACCCAATTTTAAAATGTCCTTAGCTTTTGGGGGACTTTGTACTTAGCTCATTTGGGGTAAAACCCATTTGGGGGTTTTACTTGGCTCAGGGGTTTGACTTTTTTTTTGGGGGGGCCGTTTGGTGCGTTTTAATTTTTGGGGGGGGGGGGGGGGGGGGTGACGGGGTACTTAGCTCTGTGAAAAACCTTTTTGTGTGCTCTTGAGTGTGCCCTTTATACTTGGCTCTTGAAAAAGTGTCTTTTTTTGCTCCTTTGGACTGAAACCCAAGGGGGGCCCTCCATCGGCAGTTTCCCAGCGCTTAAGGGAATTGGGGGCAGCGAAGAGGGAAAGATACGGCAAAATTGACCGGGGGAAAACCAAGAGGTTTTTTCGTGGGTAGCCTCCGTTTCGAGTCCTCAGGTCAAAAAGGGGACGTGGCCCGTGGGGGGACGGGAAGGGGGACGACAAAGGGTTGGGGACGATCAAGAAGACGAATGGAAAAGCCAAAAAAAGGGGGATGAAAAAGAAAGGGGGAATGCTGGGGGAAAACCCCGTGGAAACCTAAAAAGCTTTCCCTCGGGGGGCTCCCCGACGAATGGAGTCTACTATTTGGGATCGTCACAAACGAACGAAACTTAAGGGGAAGGTAAAAATTATTGTTTTTGTTGGGGAAAAGCCCGGTTAGATACATGGATGGGGCCCCCCTTTTTTGCTTGAAGGCCCAGGAGTAGGAGAAAAAGGGTTTATTTTTTTCCCTGGGGCGGGGGAAAATGGAGGCCCTTTGGGTTCCCCGGTTTTTGGACAAATCAATAAAAACGGTAATGGGATCAACCCTATTTTTTTCCCCTCGTGCTGGGGCAATGATGTGGGCAAGCTTTGAAGTGGGGATTTAGTTGGGAAAAGTTCAGGCAGTTTAGACTGATTAGGAAGAAGGGGGGGCCCCCTGTTATATGTGGCATTTTGCCAAAAAGAGGTGTTGGTAAGGGAAGGGTTTTTGTCCAGGGGAAATTGGTTTTAATTTTTGGCGGGAAAAAAACTGTAAGGATAATCCCCAGAAACCATTCTTTAAAAAACTGGGGAAAAACTTCTAGGCCAAAATGACATGTTTTCCCAGGGAGGGGGTTACTTATCCGGGGGCAGGTGTGGGTTTTTCTTGCTAACTCAGTTGAGGGGGTTGTTAGGACTTTAAACTAGGATTAGTTAAAAGGTTTTGGGTTTAGAAATGTTTAATAATGGTAGGATATATTGACTTATGTCGGGATTTTAAAACCCTTAATTTTTAACGTATGGGGGGAAAAATTGGGTAATGTTTAAATTTCAGAAATTGTTTTAAAAAAACAAAGATGAAAAAAAATTTCAGAAAAAAAAAATTAGGGATGGTATTTTTTTTAACAGTCGAATTGCAAAAAAATAAAATTAAATTTGAAATTAATTTTACATTTCAAAAAAAAAAACCCTTTTGAAAAAATCTTTTTAAATTTAATTTAAACTTTAAAATTTAAAATTCCAAATTTTTTTTTAATCCTAAATTAATATTCCCCCCAAATTTAAATTTTTTCAAATTAATAAATTAATTTTAAAAATTCATTGTTTATTTCAAAAAATATTTAATTTTTCCCTAAACCCCCATTTTAAAAAATTTAAAAGGGAACCAAATAAACAAATTTCCTTTTTGGGAAAAGATTTCCCCCCTTAAATAAAAAAAACCCCCCCAAACCCCCCAAAAAAAATTTAAAAACCCCACCCCCACCCAAAAAACCAAAAACTTCTTTGGCCCCCAAAATTTTTACCTTCCCCCACAAAAACCAATCCATAGAAAAACCCCTTTAACTTTAACAAAAAAAACCCCAAATTTTTTAAAATTAATCTGATCCCCCTAACCCCTAAAACATCAAACCTTTTTCTTAAAACAAATTAACTTAAACCCCCCCAAAAACCAAAAATAAATAATTTCCCTAACCCCAAAAATTTTCCCAAATTAAAAAACCCCCCTCTAATAATCTAGCCCCATTTAAATTCCCCAAATAAACCCACAAATCCAACCCCCTTTGCAAAAGGGGAAAAACCAAAATTTTTTAAAACATAAAAATCCTAATTTCCCCCCCTCCCCCCAATTAAAAAAGGGATTAAAGGGAAAAAACAACCCTGCCCCTAATTTAAAAATCAACAAAATTTTTTTTTAAAATTTAATAAAACAAAAATTGGGAAAATAAAGGGCCCTATTTTAGATTTTTCTTAAATAAATTTTGTTACACAGGTCCCCCAAAAAAAAAGGTATTTAACCCCCCAAAAGAAAAAAAATCTAAAAATTTTAACCATTTCCCCAAATTTTGGTTAAACAACTTAAAGAAATCTATTTGGGGGAAAAAGGGGTTTTTAAAATCCATAATTGTTTTTAAAAACCACTAACCAAAAAATTTGAAAATTAAAAGCCCCCCCAAAAAACCCCCCCCTTTTCCTGTATTTTATAAATTTGGGGTTTCCAAAATTCCAAACTTTTCCAAAAATTTTTATAAGTTTTGTTGTTTCTT
The DNA here is from genome assembly GCF_026875155.1 of Cherax quadricarinatus. Lineage (NCBI taxonomy): Eukaryota > Metazoa > Arthropoda > Malacostraca > Decapoda > Parastacidae > Cherax > Cherax quadricarinatus. The sequence continues at coordinate 10,931,290 of NC_069435.1, read as the reverse complement.
TAAAATGTTATAACGAAATTGAAGGAAAAAAGTAAAAAACCACTGGAATTTGGGAATTTTTAAAACTGAAACCTTTTTTAATAACCCCCTAAATTGCCCCCCTTAAAATGCTATTGTTTTTTCCCATTTTTAAAGGGTGTAAATTGGTTCCAAATTAAAAATTTTTGGGGTTTCCTGTAATTTAAAAAAACAAATTTTACTTGGGGCCTGTTATTAAACCCCAGATAGCAAAACTAAAAACAAAAATAACCCCCGGGAACCCCATGACCCCCAATTTTCATTCCCCTTGGTTTGCAGGGGATTGTCAGCCTTTGAGTTTTCAAATGCGTCCATCCTTCCCAAATTTTCCAAAAGTGGAAAAATGGAAATGGGGTTTTCCCCTATTTTCAATTAAAAGGGGTTTTAATCCACTTTTCAATTCGTAAAATTTTTGCCTTCCAATCTATAAGAGGGAAAAATATAGGAAATAAAATTATGGGGCTGACATTTATCAAATCCCCTTTAAGCGGAAAAATAATTTATAAATTTATATTTTCAAAATGGTTTTTTCCAACAAAGAGGTGGTTCCTGCCTTGACCCAAACTTTATGCCGTTCTTCAATAAAACCTTTTACCATTGACAGTAATAAGGGAATATGATATTTTTATTTTTGGAAATTTTTATTTAAAAGCTTGACAAGATTTACCCTCAAAAGGGAAAAACTCTTAAGAAAAGTGGCAGCTCATGGTATAGGAGATTAAGTTTTTAACTTTAAAATTGAGGCAGGGGGCCTTTTTACCAATTGAAAGCGAGAGTTACCCTTTAATGGAGTGAAATTTTGGAATTTGGGGGAAATTTTTAGTTCACTAGTGGGGGTTCCCAAAAAGGGGTCATTTTTTTGGGGGCCCTTTTGGGGGTTCAAAAAATTTTAATTTTAAATTGACCCTTGGGATAAGGGAATTATTGTGGCCCATGGTTGTTTTCCCTGATGAAAAAAGGGATGGGGCCGTATAATTCACTTGAGGAGGAATAAAATGAACCCCGGGGCGATTTAAAAAAATTTAAAATGTTTTGGTCTAGAAAGGGCAGATGAAGTTTAAGGGTGGAAAAAGTGAAAGGGTTTACTTGCCCTTGGTAAGGGAAAAATAACCCCCCGAATTTTTAAAATCTAGGTGAAGTAGAGTTTGGTATACAGAATTTTGAAAAAGACTTGGGGTCATGGTAAGCAAAAATCTAAAGCCAAGACAGCAGTGCCTCATTTTCCCGGCCCAAAAAAGGGGCCAACAGATTACTTGGATTTATCTCAAAAAGTATAAGTAACAGAAGTCCAAAAAATTAAATTTTAAAAATCTATTCATACTAGTGAGGCCCATTTAGACTATGCTGCTCAGTTTTTGGGCCCCTTCTACAGGATGGACCCTAGACTCATTAGAGAAAATAAAAAGGGGAAATGACTAAAAAGATTTACTGTGTAAGGGAAAATCCCGTATGAAAAAAGGGCTTTTAAAACCTTAAAAAATTTCCCCTTCTGGAGAGGGGGTTTGAATGAGGGGGGATTTCATTTAAGTGTATAAGGGTTGGGCGGGCATAAAAAAAGGGAGACATTAATAAAATACTGAGGGTGTCGAACCAGGTAAAAAACCCGGAAAAATGGATTTTAAATTGGATAAATTTTGTTTAGAAAGGACATAGGTAAAATAAAGGTTTTTTAACAGAGTTGTAGATGCGTGGACAGTCTTCCCAGTGGGGTGATAGAGGGGTAGGACCTTGGGTAGCTTTAAGAAGGGATGGGCAAAAATAAAGAGTGGGAAAGGGGCCCGGGGGGATTGGGGTTGGGGGGGGCGGGAGTTGTTTTTGAGTAGCTCTAGGTATTACAAACAATTTCATGGCCCCAAAAAGGGGGATATAAAGGGTTCCCCGGTGAGGTGAATTTCGGGGAGGTACCATTCCGATGACCCTATGGAGAGTAGTGTAGTAGTGGTAGTGCAAAAGCAAAATTTAAAATTGTACATGAGTTTAAAAGGGGGTAAAAGCTAATTTCTTGGGGAACATAAAAATAGGGGTTTGGGCAAAAATAAATGGAATGAGGGGAGGTTGTTTTAGTGTTCCTCTTGTGCTTTGTGTTTGTATAAAAGGAGAGGGCTATGTGATGGCAGGGTTTTTCTGTTTTTTTAGGAGGATTCTTGCTAAATTTGGAGATGGTGAAGCTGCCGGTTTTTTTTGGTTTTAAATTTTATTCGGGAAAAAAGCGACAGTTTCTGAATTTAAGGGATTTTTCGTGTGCGGAAATTTTTTTCTTTTATCACTAATTGGGCCCTCTCTGAATTTTTTTTAAGTGAATTGGGGGAATTTCGGGGTTGTACACAGGCGTTGTTTAAGTTGTCGTTCCTACATGCGTATATGTGTACAACACCGAAATTCCACCAATCATCTTATGAAATTCAGAGACGCCCAATTAGTGATAAAAGAAACTAATTTCCGCACACGCAAATGCCTTGAATCAGCACTGATCGCTGTTTCGAATACAATTAAACAAAACAACGGCAGCTTCACCATCTCCGAAGTCTTAGCAAGAATCCTCCTGAAAACAGTAAACCCTGCCATCACATAGTCTCTCCTGTTATACTACACAAAGCACAGAGAGTGAACACTGAAACAACCTGCCTCATTCCAGTTTATATTTGTCCAACCTATTTTTATGTTACCCAAGTAATAGCTTTTATATCCTTTTACTCATGTACGAATTAATTGCTTTTGTCACTACCACTACTACTACTACTACTACCACTAGTGAACATCGGAATGGTACCTCACTAGTATTCACCTCACTCTGAGCCTTTATATACCCTCTGTGTCCATGTATTGTTTGTAATGGCTTGATAAAGCTCCTGGAGAGCGAAACGTTGCCACAATAAATGTCACATTAGTTGCACTTGTGTCCTTTTACTTTACATATTGTCGATAATTCTACTAGCTCTAGGTAGTTGTCGTTTTGATAAGGACCTGCCTCGTATGGGCCAGTAGGCCTTCTGCAGTGTTCCTACATTCTTATGTTCTTATGTTCTTATGTATAAAACCAGTGAAGATCATGGTGGGAGGGGGGGGGGTCATGGTTATAATTAGAGAACACTTTCAACACCCGTGGTCCAAGATTCTTCAGCATATTGCCAGAAGATATGAGAAATACTGTTGGAGCGCAGATAGAACTTCTCAAGAAGCTGTGCAACTTCCTGCTGCAAATGATGATTCGGCAGGGTTGTGATAGACTGTAGGTCTGAGGGTAGCTGGCACAAACAGCCTGGTTCACCAGGCGGTCAGCAGGGACACTGATCATTACGTTAGAGTATGACACCACTAGTCAGACACTAGGTTTCACCACCACTAGTCAGACACTAGGTTTCACCACCACCACCGCCGCCACCACTGACAGTGTCAGATACACAGTGACCACCAGATCTGGCAGTGTCAGACATACACTAGGACTGACCACCACTGGCTGACAAACGGGGTGGTCGAAGGGGTAATGCTCACAGAGGCTGAGCCACCACCTCTGGCGCTATCATTCTCAACTCATGAATACAAAGCGACTTCTTCTACAAATATGCAAGCCACTTTAGCGTCAGCCTTCGGTATTAGCTGTGGACCCAGATCTGAACCCGGCCCTGGACCCGGATCTGGCCTGGGCCAGGTCCCAACCCCGACCACGGCTTCGACCCCGGCCCCGGCTACTGCGCCAACATTTCGGGATAAGGAAATGGTATGGTGATACCGACAAGATGTGGAAAAAGACACTTATGTACAGTTCAGGACATTTATTAAAGGAAACGTTTCGCCACGAGTGGCTTCTTCAGTCCTAATACCGGTATTAGGACTGAAGAAGCCACTCGTGGCGAAACGTTTCCTTTAATAAATGTCCTGAACTGTACATAAGTGTCTTTTTCCACATTTCGGGATAAGTCGGTCTTCTGAAGACGATTCCTTGGGTCACCCCTCCCCTTTCCCCGCCGCATAAACGAGTTCCATCACCGAGTCAGATTCAGTCCTGGCTCCCTGCGCTTGTTCGTGCCTCAGCCTCGGCCTTAGGCATAACATAAAGAGCGCAGTTTCATACCTTAGCGGGCGTGAATATAGCATGTAAGGAAAATACAGTGACAGGCTCCCTAAAGCTATTACTAGTGGTAAACATGGCTAGAGATGGTACGACGGCTTAACGTCACCATGGAATACATTACGACTATTCGTGCTGTACACGTAACCTGTGGCCGATTTCGAGAGTTCTAACCTCGCAGCCTGGCCTAAAGCCAGGCGTCTTTCACCGTCTGATCAAGCAGGCTGTTGCTGGTAGCGACCTCCAGGTTTATGCAGTATCACAGACGGAAAGGTGGGGCGAAGAGAGAAGAGCGGTGGAAGATCCAAGGATGCGTAGAAGGAAAATTCGTACGAGGAAGAACTAAGGAAAAGATACTGAGAAGCAGAGAAAAGTAGAAGCGGGCGAGATAGGAGAGTGATTAAAGGGACGTAAAAATCATGTAAAAGGTGGAATTACGATCTGCAGGCCAACCCACCCTTGACGGTCTCTGGTTTTGGCTCATTTTACTTGTTAATAGCGCACTGGTTCACGTGTTAGCCTGCCAGTCATCCGAAGCCTATTTCGAATCGTGCAAATCTACATACAAATTACTGCATAAAATATATACATAATATTAAATATATATATATATATATATATATATATATATATATATATATATATATATATAAAATATAATATAATATAATCTAGTTTCACACAGTATCGTGAATGGGTTGTCATCAAAGAACAGTATTATCAACAAGAGAAAAGTAATTTTAAACCTATCCTCAGTTTTTTAACAGTTCGTGAGACAATGCATCCTCAAATTCTGAGACAGAGCACACTATTGTTGTTTCGTTATTATAATTGTACGGAAATATTGACTAATATACATTAGCCTACCCCAGAATAACACGCATTAAAATTTCCTCGGAATTTCGAGTGAGTTGAAATGCACTAAGGGCAAATTATGTGAAACTGGCTGCCCTGAGTACACCCACAGTCGAATATAAGACGATCCTAATTACCTTTTTCTTTAAAAGTTAACTTGACAAGTTAATTTTAGTTACTACCTGATCAGCAGTGCTGTGTTGCATAGGTTAGATTGTATTAAGAGTCTGACATGGCCGTCAACTTGGAAGTCAGGTTTGGGACTGGGCCGCGGGGGCGATGACCCTCGGAATCAACTAATGTTGGTAGACTTCTTGAAATCTGTTTATTCTCGAAACGTTCTTTAACCTAATCTTGAAAAGTAAGTAATCTTTACCCAAATCTTCTAATACTTAAAACATTTAATAAAAAATTTCTCACATTTCCTCGTCAAAACGTTTCTCATACAATAACTTCCATTAACGTCTTTCTAAACTATTAAAGGTCCCTTTAAAAATCTTTCTTAGTTTAAATCTTTTCTTGGCTTCTTCATAAAGCTATTTACCTACCTGGAGAGTGTTCCGAGGGTCACTGCTCGTGACCCGGTCCCTGACCAAGCTTCCTGGTTGATAGCCTGATCAACCAGGTTGTTGGCACTAGTCACAGGAATTCCAACAGTCACCATAGCCGGCTGATCAAGCACTGATCTGAGAAACTCGTCAAGTTCTTTCTTGAAGATAGCCAGGATTGTGTTGGTAATTAACTTTATGTATGAAGGGAGGACGTTGAAAAGTCTTGGCCCCGTCACACTGAGTTTTTCCTTAGTGTACTTACTGCACCCAAGCTTTTCATCGGGGGAAGTTTACTGTCTTCCAAGCTTCTCACTTTCATGGGAGTGTGTGTGTTAGTTACCATTTTGTCCAAGGCACTTGTCACTAAGACACCTGGTTGTGTGTGTGTGTGTGTGTGTGTGTGTGTGTGTGTGTGTGTGTGTGTGTGTGTGTGTGTGTGTGTGTGTGTGTGTGTGTGTGCGCGCCCGCGTGTGTGTGTACTCACCTAATTGTGGTTCCACGGGTCAAGACTCAGCTCCTGACCCCGCCTCTTCACTGATCGCTACTAGGTCCTCTCTCTCTTTGCTTCCTGAGGTTTGTCATGCCTCGTCTTGAAGCTATGTATGGTTCCTGCCTCCACTACGTCACTTGCTAGACTATTCCACTTCCTGACGACTGTATGACTGAAGAAATACTTTCTAACATCCCTGTGACTCGTCTGAGTCTTCAGCTTCCAATTGTGGCCCCTTGTTTCTGTGCCCCCTCTCTGGAACATCCTGTCTCTGTTCCACCTTATCTATTCCCCACAGTATCTTGTATGTCGTTATCATGTCTCCAATGACCCTTCTGTCCTCCAGTGTCGTCAGTCCGATTTCCCTCAACCTTTCATTGTAGGACATTCCCCTGAGCTCTGGTAATAGCCTTGTTGCAAACCTTTGTACTTTCTCTAACTTCTTGACGTGCTTGACCAGGTGTGGGTTCCAAACTGTTGCTGCATACTCCAGTATGGGCCTAACGTACACAGTGAACAGTGTCTTGAACGATTCCTTATTAAGGTATCGGAACGCTATTCTCAGGTTTGCCAGGCGCCCATATGCTGCAGCAGTTATCTGGTTGACGTGTGCCTCCAGAGACGTTCTCGGTGTTATGGGCACCCCAAGATCTTTCTCCTTGAGTGAGGTCTGTAGTCTTTGTCCACCTAGCCTATACTCTGTCTACGGTCTTCTTTGCCCTTCCCCAATCTTCATGACTTTGCATTTGGCAGGGTTGAATTCGAGAAGCCAGTTTCTGGACCACGTGTCCAGTCTGTCCAGATTTCTTTGAAGTCCTGCCTGGTCCTCATCTGATTTAATTCTTCTCAACAACTTCACATCATCTGCGAATAGAGAGACAACAGATTCTATCCCTTCCACTATGTCATTCACATATATCAAAAATAGCACTGGTCCTAAAACTGACCCCCGTGGGACCCCGCTCGTCACAGGCGCCCACTGTGATACCTCTTCATGTACCATGACTCGTTGTTGCCTCCCTGTCAGGTATTCTCTGATCCATTGCAGTGCCCTCCCTGTTATATGGGAATGATTCTCCAGCTTCTGCACTAATCTCTTGTGAGGCACTGTGTCGAAGGCCTTGCAATCTAGGAAAATGCAATCCACCCACCCCTCTCTCTCGTGTCGTACTTCTGTTACCTTGTCATAAAACTCTAGAAGGTTTGTGACACAGGATTTGCCTTCCATGAATCCATGCTGGTTGTCATTTATAATCTTGTTCCGTTCCAGGTGTTCCACCACTCTCCTCCTGATAATCTTCTCCACGACTTTGTATATTTTACACGTCAGAGACACTGGGCTGTAGTTTTGTGCCTCGTTTCTGTCTCCTTTCTTCAAAAATGGGGACTACATTTGCCGTCTTCCATATCTCAAGTAGTTGACCAGTTTCAAGGGATGTATTGAAGATTGTAGTTAGGGGTACGCACAGCTTCTCCACTCCTTCTCTTAGGACCCACGGGGAGATGTCCGGTCCCATTGCCTTTGAGGTATCAAGGTCACTTAGCAGCTTCTGCACCTCCTCCTCCGTTGTTCGTATGTCATCCAACACTTGTTGGTATATTCCTTGTGCTGTCTTCCCATAGCCCTTCCTGTCTCTACTGTAAAAAATTCCTTAAATCTCCTGTTTAGCTCCTCACATACCTCCTGATCATTTCTTGTTAGTTCTCCACCTTTTGTCCTCAGTCTGATCACCTGGTCTTTGACTGTTGTCTTCCTCCTGGTGTGGCTATACAACAGTTTCGGGTCAGTCTTGACTTTCGATGCTATGTTATTTTCATGCTGTCGCTGGGCCTCCCTCCTTACCTGTGCATACTGGTTCCTGGCTCTGCGACTAATCTCCCGATTTTCATGTGTTCTATGCCTTCTGTACTTTTTCCATTCTCTATTGCACTTAGCTTTTGCCTCCTTAAACCGTCGGGTAAACCAGGGGCTCATTCTGGTCTTCCCATTGTTTCTGTTGCCCTTGGGAATAAACCTTTTCTTCTGTCTCCTTGCATTTTGTTGTTACGTATTCCATCATTTCGTTTACTGACTTTCGTTTACTGACTACCAGTTCTCTGTACCACTGAACTTCCTGCAGGAAGTTCCTCAAACCTATGTAGTCCCCTCTTTTATAGTCTGGCTTTTCCCATTCAACTCCTGTTACCCTCCCCACTTGTAACTCTACTATATATTCAAAGCACAGAACCACGTGGTCACTAGCTCCTAGGGGACCTTCATATGTGATGTTCTCAATGTCTGAACTGCCCAGGGTGAACACAAGGTCAAGTCTTGCTGGTTCATCCTCCCCTCTCACTCTGGTAGCGTCCTTAACATGTTGGTGCATGAGGTTTTCCAGCACCACATCCATCATCTTGGCTCTCGATGTTTCGAGACCCCCGTGTGGCTCAAGGTTTTCCCAGTCAATCTCCCTGTGGTTGAAATCGCCCATGTGTGTGTGTGTGTGTGTGAGTGTGTTCCGCCTGTTCGTGCCGAATAGGCAGAACTTGCAATTTTGACTTAAATAGCAACGCTCATCTTGCCATATAGGACAAGAAAAAAATTGTGTATGCAACAATTTCGCCAAAATCATTCTGAACTTAACGAAAAAAAAATATTTCACTGTGTTTGTTTAGTATTAAATTATTGTAAACGTATCTAAAATATATTTATTTGGGTTAGGCTAAAATAAATTGTTTTTGTTATAATAAGGTTAGGTAAGTTTTCTAAGATTCTTTTGATTTTTTCATTAATGAAAAAAATATATCTTTAAACGTACATGAGAAAATTTTTGAAAGGATTTAATTTTAAATGAGTTCTTGCAAAATGACCAGTTTTACATACTCGGCACAAAACATTATATATATATATATATATAATATATATATATATTAATATATATATTATATATATATATATATATATATATATATATATAATATATATATATATATATATATTGAGGAATTGTTAAATGTTGAGAAGATAGGAAGCTGTGATTTCGTGTATGGGGCAAGGAGGAAAAACATCTTGTGGGAGTGAGGAAGAGCCAGTTGTGAGTGTGGGGAAGGGTTCGTGGGGCAGTAGGTAAAAGGGAAAGGGGTAAGGCAGCCGGATTGATGGGATAAAGATAGAATGTTAAAAGCAGGTGGGATATAGTTTTGGAGTGGTTGGTGCAATTATTTAATAAATGTATGGAAGAGGGTAAGGTAAACCCAGGGATTGGCAGAGAACATGCATAGTTCCTTTGTATAAAGGCAAAGGGGGTAAAAGAGAGTGCAAAAATTATAGGGGGATAAGTGTGTTGAGTGTACCTGGTAAAGTGTATGGTAAGAGTTATAATTGAAAGAATTAAGAGTAAGACGGAGAAATAGGATAGCAGATGAACAAGGAGGCTTTAGGAAAGGTAGGGGGTGTGGTGGACCAGGTGTTTACAGTGAAACATTAAAGGGGAACAGTATTTAGATAAGGCTAAAGAGTCTTTGTGGCATTTATGGATTTGGAAAAGGCGTATGACAGGGTGGATAGGGGGCAATGTGGCAGATGTTGCAAGTGTATGGTGTAGGAGGTGGTTACTGAAAGCAGTGAAGAGTTTTTACGAGGATAGTGAGGCTCAAGTTAGAGTATGTAGGAAAAAAGGGAAATTTTTTCCCAGTAAAAGTAGCCTTAGACAAGGATGTGGATGTTACCGTGGGTGTTTAATATATTTATAGATGGGGTTGTAAGAGAAGTAAATGCGAGGGTCTTGGCAAAGGCGTGGAGTTAAAAGATAAAGAATCACACACAAAATGGGAGTTGTCACAGCTGCTCTTTGCTGATGACACTGTGCTCTTGGAGAAATTCTGAAAAAGAAGCTGCAGAGATTGGTGGATGAATTTGGTAGGGTGTGCAAAAGAAGAAAAATTAAAGGTGAATACAGGAAAGAGTAAGGTTATGAGGATAACAAAAAGATTAGGTGATGAAAGATTGAATTTCAGATTGGAGGGAGAGAGTATGGAGGAGGTGAACGTATTTAGATATTTGGAGTGGACGTGGTCAGCGGATGGGTCTATGAAAGATGAGGTGAATCATAGAATGAGAGGAAAAAGAGTGGGGGTGCACTTAGGAGTCTGTGGAGACAAAGAACTTTGTCCTTGGGGGCAAAGAGGGGAATGTATGAGAGTATAGTTTTACCAACGCTCTTATATGGGTGTGAAGCGTGGGTGATGAATGTTGCAGCGAGGAGAAGGCTGGAGGCAGTGGAGATGTCATGTCTGAGGGCAATGTGTGGTGTAAATATAATCCAGAGAATTCGTAGTTTGGAAGTTAGGAGGAGGTGCGGGATTACCAAAACTGTTGTCCAGAGGGCTGAGGAAGGGTTGTTGAGGTGGTTCGGACATGTAGAGAGAATGGAGCGAAACAGAATGACTTCAAGAGTGTATCAGTCTGTAGTGGAAGGAAGGCGGGGTAGGGGTCGGCCTAGGAAGGGTTGGAGGGAGGGGGTAAAGGAGGTTTTGTGTGCGAGGAGTGAATGGAGACAAATGGTTTTTAATACTTGACGTGCTGTTGGAGTGTGAGCAAAGTAACATTTATGAAGGGATTCAGGGAAACCGGCAGGCCGGACTTGAGTCCTGGAGATGGGAAGTACAGTGCCTGCACTCTGAAGGAGGGGTGTGAATGTTGCAGTTTAAAAACTGTAGTGTAAAGCACCCTTCTGGCAAGACAGTGATGGAGTGAATGATGGTGAAAGTTTTTCTTTTTCGGGCCACCCTGCCTTGGTGGGAATCGGCCAGTGTGATAATAAAATATATATATATATATATATATATATATATATATATATATATATATATATATATATATATATATATATATATATATATATATATATATATATTTTATTATCACACTGGCCGATTCCCACCAAGGCAGGGTGGCCCGAAAAAGAAAAACTTTCACCATCATTCACTCCATCACTGTCTTGCCAGAAGGGTGCTTTACACTACAGTTTTTAAACTGCAACATTAACACCCCTCCTTCAGAGGGGTGTTAATATATATTATATATATATATATATATATATATATATATATATATATATATATATATATATATATATATATTATTATATTCAAGATATATGACAACAAAGAAATGAGTGAGATATTGAAATCCAATACGACTCTGTGTTTAGCGAGCCACTAATCAGTCTAAAGGTCGACAATGCAGGTTATTTTTTCATGAATGAACATCCAAACTCCGTCAACGTATGCCAGATTTCCGACATCACATTGAGAAAGTCATTGACAACATGCCCATGCACTCAGCCACGGGCCCAGACTTGTGGAATTCTGTGTTCATTAAGAACTGCAAGAAACCCCTCTCACGTGCCCTATACTATGGAGAAGGAGCTTAGACATGGGTGAAATTCCACAGCCACTTAAAACAACGGATACAGCCCCACTCCATAAAGGTGGCAGCAAAGCATTAGCTAAGATCTACAGACCAATAGTTCTAACGTCCCACATCATAAAAATCTTTGAAAGAGTGCTAAGAAGCGCGATTGCAAACCACTTGGATTCCCAAAATCTGCACAATCCGGGGCAACATGGGTTCAGAGCAGGTAGCTCCTGCATTTGCAACTACTGAACCACTATATCATCTTGGATGCACTGGAAGAAAACCCGAATGCACGATGTAATATACAGAGACTTTGCAAAAGCCTTTGACAAGTGCGATCATAGCTTAATAGCGCACAAAATACGTGCCCAAGGAATAACTGGCAAAGTGGGGAGATGAATCTTCAACTTTCTAACCAATTGAACACAAAGAGTAGTGGTAAACAGAGTTAAATCAGAAGCTGCCATAGTGAAAAACTCTGTTCCACAAGACACAGTACTCGCCCCCATCCTGTTTCTCATCCTCATATCAGACAGACAGAGATGTAATCCACAGCACAGCGTCATCCTTTGCAGACGATACTAGGATCTGCACGAGACTGTCCTGTATAGAGGACACGGTTAAAATCCAAGAAGATATAAACCAAGTTTTCCAATGAGCAACAGAAAACTACTCCATTATGGAAAACTGGAGGAGATAATAATTAGAACTGAATATACTACAAACTCTGATCATACAATAGAACGGAAAAATAATGTGAGGGACCTGGGAGTGGTAATGTCTGAGGATCTCACTTTCAAGGATCACAACAGTGCCACGATCACAGCTGCAAAGAAAATGATAGGATGGATATTGAGAACGTTCAAAACAAGAGATGCCAAGCCAATGATGATCCTTTTCAAATCACTTGTTCTCTCTAGACTGGAATACTGCTGTACATTAACATCTCTGTTCAAAGCAGGTGGAATTACAGATCTAGAGAGTGTACATAGAACCTATATTGCACCTCCAGGCGAGAGAGATATATCATAATCTACACTTGAAAAATCCTAGGACTAGTCCCGAATCTGAACACAGAAATCACTCCTTACGAAAGTAAAAGACTGTTAGGCGGTGCAATATACCCCCATTGAAAAGTAGGGGCGCCATTGGTACACTTAGAGAAAACACCAAAGTGTCCAGGGTCCAAGACTGTTCAACAGCCTCCCACCATGCATAAGGGGAATTACCAATAGACCCCTGGCTGCCTTCAATAGGGAGCTGGACAGATACTTAAAGTCGGTGCCGGAGCAGCCGGGCTGTGGTTCGAACGTTGGACTACGTGCGGCAAGCAGTAACAGCCTGATTAATCAGGCCCTGATCCACCAGGAGGCCTGGTCTTTGACCGGGCCGTGGGAGCGTTGATCCCCGGAATGCCCTACAGGTAGAATCCAGGTAGGTAAGACAAGCCAAGGAGGGGAGTGGAAATTTTTAGCTCAAGTATTTTCACACTTCTCAGTGAGTCATCAGAAGCTATGCAATGTTGCAAGGCAGCAACTAAAGGACTGAAGGGAATATTTTTCACAGAGTAGCGCAGAACAAGTTGACACAAGCCGCAGTCTCTCTGAATGTGTGCCACCCGCCTTATGACCTACTCCCCCCCCCCCCCCCCCGCCCCATGGGGCAGGAGACGGCCTATGGGTTTTCAGCAGTCAAGGAACAAGAAATTATAAAATACAATAGCCAGCCCCAAGCTGCTTCTAGTCGCCTAGAACAGGTCATATGACTTGAGAAAATACATTTCACAGTGGATAATATATGTATGGATTCCTATTATTATCTATAATCCCTTAATTGATAAATGAAAATAAATGAATGTACTCTTTGTTCGTTTAAAAGCCATAGCCTGGGGCTCTGGAATGTTCCCCAGGGCACCCAGAAGTATCTTTTCATATATTCCTAAATCCTTCTAAATATATTCCTAAATATTGTTTACCAGTCTTCTCAGTATAGATTAACATCCCTTATCTGGGTATCTTCTATGCCTTTCCGATAATATTTCTATGATTCTAATTTTCTTTCTCGAATATCCTTTAACCCCACTATCTATGCTATCACTTAATCTTGTGTACCTGTCCACGTATGGTACAGTAACAGCTAAATATTTTATATACTATGCCATCATTCTCGACATACGTAGCATGAGTTTGGTGCATAGACACTCATGCTATGTATGTCGACAATGATGGGTATTGTTCATGGTCCGAGGACACTTGTGTTAGTGGTATATAGCGATACGAACGCACATCTTCTGGGACAAAGCCCATCTCATAATACATGACCCACGATGTAGATAAACAATTCAGGGAACCGACAAGTTGATAAATTAGACACATGTGCAACACTTGGGTATCTTTATTGTGTAAACCTTTCGCCACACAGTGGCTTCAGGCCGAGGGACTGATTACCTCAATCTTATGATCTTCAATATTCTTCTTTGCAATGGACTGATGAGGACACTGTATGGAGAAAAGTTTCCACAATAAAGATACCCAAGTGTTACACATGTGTCTAATTTATCATCATGAGCTATGATATTAGAGAGCAGATCTAACGTACTCACACTCGCTATATCTCTCACCTAGAGTAACCTTACCGTACGTGACCTTACCTATGTTGCATCCCAGGTCACCTAACACAGGTCTACACCTTATTCTACCTTACAAGAGAAGTTTACATGTTTTCGTGTAACTGGATAAATCTTCCCTTGACAGACACTGACTTGCCTCATGAAAGATATTGACTTACCCAATGACACTTACAGACACCGTGATTTACTCAGTGACCGACTATTTCAGACAATGTGACTTACCCAGTGACAGACTATTACAGACACTGTGATTTACTCAGTGACAGACTATTACAGACAATATGACTTACCCAGTGGCAGCGAAGTTAAACCAGAGTTGGGTGAATAGATCACGAACGTACAGGTCGTCTGGGTTGGAGAAATGGAGGGCAGCCCATACTCCGCCACCATTGAACAAGTAGAGAAGGTCGTCACCATGACTCACCCCTGACACAGGAGAGAAGAACCCTGCAGTAGACGTGCTGGTCTATGCCATTGCTACTCATCCACTTGTCTGACTCATTTTACAGGCAAATTTAGGTATTGCTACAATGATGTTACCTGGTGCAATTTAGGTTGAAACACTACCACGGTCACTTACCACCAGATACATAACCTCTAAACAACCATTTCAGTCCCACAGTCGCCTGTCACTGTTACAACAGCATCGACAGAGACAGTCTGCTGAAGCTTTAACTGATCGAGGTGGCTAAGTTGAATTATATTAATTTATATCAATGTTACTAATATAATTTAATTGTTTCTAATTTAGCCATAATATTATTTGTATTATCTGTAGTGTAAAGCACCCCTCTAGCAAGACAGTGATGGAGTGAATGAGGATGAAAGTTTTTCTTTTTTTTCGGGCCACCCTGCCTTGGTGGGACTCGGCCGATGTGTTAATAAAAAAATAATAATTATTTGTAAAGATAATGAGTCTAAGATCTTATTTGAAGCCATTTAGTATAAACAAGCTACGTGGCCGCCTCTGGTCAACCTGAGAGGCGAGAGCACTCAACAGTCTTTATTCACACAGATCAGTTTTACAGACTAAGAGCTGTTATTCTACCTCAGCTCATTTCAGAGCCCCAGCACTAAGACGTACTATATCCCCCCCGAGGATGCCACCCACAACAGTTTATTAACACCCAGATACCTTCGTACTGCTAGGTGAATAGGAACAGTAGGTGTAAGGAAACATGCCCAACGTTTCCACCCATACCGGGGACTGAACCCAACACTCACTGTGTGAGTTGAGTGCACTGCCAGTGGGGAAGTAATCCTGATATACGTTATAGGAAAAATAAAAATTCTCTCGAATTAGAGACATACTGTTAAGTGCAACAAGAAACAGAGACGCAATGTTTCTATTGAAGTCAACCTAGGTTACCATGACTGACAGTGAGGATCGTTAATCTGCAACAGCTTAGAATTAAGTTGCCACTCTGTCAGTGTCAGGTCTCAATTTGACTGCAAATAATGTTAATAATATAATCAAATCAAGAGCAAAACATGAACGGTCATACAGCGCTGTCCAGGACTGTGAAGACAGCCGTAAGATCCTATCATGGATACTGCCCTACCCTCACGTCATCTTCAGACTGCAGTGTGTGGGTAATCGTCGATCTCTACACTAGGGTGAACTCTCCTGATACTTGAACAAGTCTCCTAATACCTGAACAAGTTTCCTAATACTGGACAAGTCTCCTAATACCTGAACAAGTCTCCTAATACCTGAACAAGTTTCCTAATACTGGACAAGTCTCCTAATACCTGAACAAGTCTCCTAATACCTGAACAAGTCTCCTAATACCTGGACAAGTCTTCTAATACCTGGACAGGTCTCTGTCTTCCCTGTCCCCCTTCCTCCAATCTTCCCTAGCCTCCTATCTCCTCCCCCCTAGCCCCTATTACACTTTTTTCCATATCTAAGGAATTACTGAAATCATGAAATTTCTGAGATAAGGTATTAAGTTAAAAGATGAAAATTTTAGCATGGTCAGGCTGGGTGTCACATTACACACAAATAAAACAATGTTAACGAAAAATTTTATTTTTTAGGAAAATTTCTTATTTATTTATTTTTTATAAAGCTTCAGGTTAAAGTTTTAGTGAAAAAATCAAAGTTTTACGTACAAAAAAAATTATTTTAGTGAGAAATTTAAAGTTTTAGCTTTAGAAAAATTATTTAAGTAACCATTTTTTTAACAAATTTCCTTATTTTATTGAATGAGACATTTAGATAATGAGAAAATGGACTTACAGTGTTTATTTTCGGTAGAAAGCCATGGAAGGACGTTAAGGAGGCTGAACTGGCCGCGGTGGTTGAACTCGTAGGTGTAGGTGGTAGCCACCTGGGAGTGTAACCTCGAGGTGTGGTGAGCACCTACCTTGAAGAGACGGTCACTCATCATCTGTAACAAGATGAAGAGTGTTACTGCAAGTTAATTATGTTATTGGTTCTGTTCACCAGTTCTCTGGTGCAGCTGGTAATGCAGCTGCTGTCATTACAGGGTGATAGCTCACATAAAGAAATTAGCCTTTAAGAAATTGGGCCTCTACCCTTCAAACTGAACTGTTTGCAATACCCCTTGCACTCAGATGCGTCCACGTCTCTAAGGTTGACACTTTAATTGTAATTGATTCTCTATCATCCATAAATGCTCTTAACTGTGGCATGCTTATGTCAGAAGCCAGACACAGGTATGGTAGAACTGTGGACAGTGGAGTCGGAGTGCACCTTCTGTGGATTCCATCTCACATTGCATGAGATGGAATGATGCATGATAGAACTGATGAATTGGCTAAGTTCAAAGAGGGAATATATTACAATCTTGGGTTGTCAGTCAGCATTTTGAGAACAACACAAAAAGAACTTCAACTGAACTTTATAAACCTGAGAGTGGGGGAGACTGACACCAGTCACTATATTTATCATCACCCTATCATGCAGGAGAAGTCACATGTCTATAGTGCATCCAACAAAATAAGCACTCTTGAATGTTACTAACACACGGCTCCAGCCGGGTTACCAGTAACTCTGGCAGGTTAAGTCACAACCACTACCAAATATGGACCAAATGAAATGTAAACTTTGCCATATGGACTATTGTCACACCCTGCATCATCATGTACTGGAATGCGATCAAAATTAATGAATTCAGAGACAACTCGCTCAGAAATGTTCAAGAAACGTCAAAGTATTGTATCAACAATGGTATATTACCCACCATTCTGGAAAAAATACCCTGACTTTGCTCATTGTAAATCAAGCATTCCCACTTTGTGTACTCACCTAGTTGTGGTTGCAGGGGTCAAGTCATAGCTCCTGACCCCGCCTCTTCACAGGTCGTTAATAGGTAACTTTTCCTGCTTCACGAGCTTTATCATACCTCATACATCAGTTTCCAGACTATTCCACTTCCTGACAATCCTATCTGAAGAAATAATTCCTAACATCTCTGTGATTCATATGAGTTTTCAACTTCCAACTGTTTTCCCTTGTTGCTGTGTCCCATCTCTGGAACATTCTGTCTCTGTCTACCTTGTCGATTCCTCTCAGTATTTTATATGTCGTTATTATATTTCCCCTGTCTCTACTGTTCTCCAGTGTAGTCAGGTTGATTTCCCTGAACCTCTCCTCGTAGGACATGTCCCCTAGCTCCTGGACTAGTCTTGTTGCAAACCAGTGTGTGTGTGTGTGTGTGTGTGTGTGTGTGTACTCACCTAATTGTGGTTGCAGGGGTCGATACTCAGCTCCTGGCCCTGCCTCTTTACTGATCGCTACTAGGTCCCCTCTCTCTGCTTCCTGTGTGTGTGTGTGTGTTTGTGTGTGTGTGTGTGTGTGTGTGTGTGTGTGTGTGTGTGTGTGTGTGTGGTGTGTGTGTGTGTGTGTGTGTGTGTGTGAATTGTGTACTGTAACAAGGTGAAGGTTGTTACTGCAGATGTAATAACGTGAAGGCAGTAGAAGTAGCAAGATGTACTTTATATATTTATTAACACACCGGCCGATTCCCACCAAGGCAGGGTGCCCCGAAAAAGAAAAACTTTCATCATTCACTCTATCACTGTCTTGCCAAAGGGGTGCTTCACACTACAGTTATAAAACTGCAACATTAACACCCCTCCTTCAGAGTGCAGACACTGTACTTCCCATCTCCAGGACTCAAGTCCGGCCTGCCGGTTTCCCTGAATCCTTTCATAAATGTTACTTTGCTCACCTTCCAACAGCACGTCAAGTATTAAAAACCATTTGTTTCCAGTCAGTCCTATCAAATACGCTCACGCATGCTTTCTGGAAGCCCTTCGCACACAAAACCTCCTTTACCCTCTCTCTCCAACCTTTCCTAGGCCGATCCATATCCCGCCTTCCCTCCACTACAGATTAATACACTCTTGAAGTCATTCCGTTTCGTTCCATTCCCTCTACATGTCCGAACCACCTCAACAACTCTTCTTCAGCCCTCTGGACAACAGTTTTGGCAATCCTGCACCTCCTCTTAAGTTCCAAACTACGAATTCTCTGCATTATATTCACTCCACACATTGCCCTCAGACATGACATCTCCAATGCCTCCAGCCTTCTCCTCGCTGCAACATTCATCACCCATGTTTCACACCCATATAAGAGCGTCGGCAAAATTATACTCTCGTACATTCCCCTCCTTCCTTCCAAGGACAGAGTTCTTTGTCTCCGCAGACTCCTAAGTGCACAGCTCACCATTTTTCCCTCATCAATTCTATGATTCACCTCATTTTTCATAGACCCATCCACTGACACGTCTACTCCCAAATATCTGAATACATTCACCTCCTCCATACTCTCTCCCTCCAATCTGATATCCAATCTTTCATCACCTAATCTTTTTATCCTCTTAACCTTATTCTTTCCTATATTCATTTAATTTTCTTCTTTTACATACCCTACCAAATATATCTACCAACCTCTGCAACTTCTCTTCAGAATCTCCTAAGAGCACAGTGTCATCAGCAAAATGCAGCTGTGACAACTCCCACTTTATGTTTGATTCTATATCTTTTAACTCCACGCCTCTTGCCAAGACCCTCGCATTTACTTCTCTTACAACCCCATCTATAAATATATTGAACAACCACGGTGACCTCTCACATCCTTGTCTAAGGCCTACTTTTACTGGGAAATAATCTCCCTCTCTCCTACATACTCTAACTTGAGCCTCACTATCCTCGTAAAAACTCTTCACTGCTTTCAGTAACCTACCTCCTATACCATACAACTGCAATATCTGCCACATTGCCTGCCTATCCACCCTGTCATACGCCTTTTCCAAATCCATGAATGCCACAAAAACTTCTTTAGCCTTATCTAAATACTGTTCATTTGTATGGTTCACTGTAAACACTTGGTCTACACACCCCCTACCTTTCCTAAAGCCTCCTTGTTCATCTGCTCTCCTACTCTCCGTCTTACTTTTAATTCTTTCAATAATAACTCTACCATACACTTTACCAGGTATACTCAACAGACTTATCCCCCTATAATTTTTGCACTCTTTTTGTCACCTTTGCCTTTATACAAAGGAACTATGCATGCTCTCTGCCAATCCCTAGGTACCTCACCCTCTTCCATAATTTATTAAATAATAGCACAAAGCACTCCAAAACTATATCCCCACCTGCTTTTAACATTTCTATCTTCATCCCATCAATCCCAGCTGCCTTACCCCCTTTCATTCTACCCACTGCCTCACGAACTTCCCCCACACTCACAACTGGCTCTTCCTCACTTCTACAAGATGTTATTCCTCCTTGCCCTATACACGAAATCACAGCTTCCCTATCTTCATCAACATTTAACAATTCCTCAAAATATTCCCTCCATCTTCCCGATACCTCTAACTCTTCATTTAATAACTCTCCTCTCCTATTTTTAACTGATAAATCCATTTGTTCCCTCGGCTTCCTCAACTTATTAATCTCACTCCAAAACTTATTCTTATTTCAACAAAATTTGTTGATAACGTCTCACCCACTCTCTCCTTTGCTCTCTTTTTACATTGCTTCACGACTATCTTAACCTCTCTTTTTTTCTCCATATAATCTTCCCTCTTTGCATCACTTTTACTTTGTAAAAACTTCTCATATGCTAACTTTTTCTCCCTTACTACTCTCTTTACATCATCATTCCACCAATCGCTACTCTTCCCTCCC
>NC_069435.1:10901112-10906112 GCF_026875155.1 Cherax quadricarinatus | reverse complement strand
GGGAGTTGCCCAGTTTCAAATGATGTGTTGAAGATCTTTGTTAATGGCTCACACAATATCTCTGCTCCCTCTTTAAGGACCCATGGAGAGATGTTGTCTGGTCCCACCGCCTTTGAGGTGTCAAGTTCGCATAGCAGCTTCTTCACCTCCTCCTTGGTTATATGTACCTCATCCAGCACTTGCTGGTGTGCCCCCCTGTTCTGATTTCTTGGAGTCCTACTGGTTTCCACTGTAAATACCTCTTTAAATCTTGTGTTGAGCTCCTGACATACCTCTCGGTCGTTTCTTGTGAATTCCCCATCACCCTTCCTCAGTCTGATTACCTGGTCCTTGACTGTTGTTTTCCTCCTGATGTGGCTGTACAACAGCTTCGGGTCAGTCTTTACTTTTGATGCTATGTCATTTTCATATTGTCTCTGAGCCTCCCTTCTTATCTGTGCATATTCGTTTCTGGCTCTTCGGCTGATTTCTTTATTTTCCTGAGTTCTCTGTCTTCTGTACCTTTTCCATTCTCTAGTACACCTAGTTTTTGCCTCCCTACACCTTTGGGTGAACCAAGGACTCGTTCTGTTCTTCCCATTATTTCTGTTTCCCTTGGGAACAAACCTCTCCTCTGCCTCCTTGCATTTTGTTGCTACATAGTCCATCATTTCTTGTACTGGTTTTCCTGTCAGTTCCCTCTCCCACTGAATGTCTTGAAGGAAGTTCCTCATGCCTGAGTAGTTCCCCCTTTTGTAGTTTGGTTTTTCCCAGCCTATTCCTGCTACTCTCTCCACTTGGAGCTCAACTATGTAGTCGAAGCACAGAACCACATGATCACTAGCTCCCAGGGGCCTTTCATACATGATACCCTCGATGTCTGAACTACTCATGGTGAATACAAGGTCCAACCTTGCTGGTTCATCCTCTCCTCTCTCTCTGGTAGTGTCTCTAACATGTTGATGCATGAGGTTCTCCAGTACCACATCCATCATCTTGGCTCTCCATGTTTCGGGACCCCCATGGGGCTCCAGGTTTTCCCAGTCAATCTCCTTGTGATTGAAATCACCCATAACTAGTAACTTTGCTCCCCCATGTGTGCTCTCCTGGCCACCTCGGCTAGTGTGTTGATCATTGCTCTGTTGCTCTCATCGTATTCTTCTCTTGGCCTCCTGCAGTTCTGTGGTGGGTTGTACATTACTGCAATTATCACCTTATGTCCCTCAGACTGGATTGTTCCTACTAAGTAGTCCCTTTCGCCCATGCCATCCATTCCTTCCATTTTCTCAAAACCCCACTGGTTTTTAATGAGCAGTGCAACTCCTCCTCCCCCTCTCCTCCCTCTGTCTTTCCTGAAGATTTGATATCCGGATGGAAAGATTGAATCTGTTATTATTCTGGTGAGTTTTGTTTCTGTGAGTGCTATTATGTCTGGGGATGTCTCTTTGATTCTTTCGTGCCACTCCTCATACTTGTTTGTTATTCCATCTGCATTTGTATACCACACCTTCAACTTCTTTTCTAAGCCTGTGGTCTGGGAAGTATATTGGGGTTGGGGAAGTGGGAGACCTGGTGAGGAACTATGGGTTGTTGCTGTGGGGGTGAAGTTTGTAATGTAGTGGGTGGGGGCATTGGATGTGGCATGGGTGTTTTGATTTAGAGTGTTTGGTTGCACTGGGGTTGACCTGGTTGGGAGGCTTCTATAGAAAGTTGTGAGGGAGGCTGTATTAGATCTTCCTGGGTCTGGGATCTCCTGTCTGTCTTCTCCATCCCCTCTCTTTCCTCCTTTCGCCTTTGTACCATCTCTCTCAGTTTCTTCCTTTCTTCTTGTGTTCTGTCGCGGTCGAGATACACCCTCCTGTATGCCGTCATGTCCCTTAATCGTGCTTTCTCCTGCAGTATCCTGGTCCGAGTCGCTTCTGCCTTGAAGGTCACTCTCACTGGCCGGGTTCTTTTTTTTACAAACCCCCCTATTCTCCGAAAATTTTCCAGCTGGGTCATATCGTCTTCTCCTATTGCTTTCATGATGTGCTTTTCATGTGTGTGTGTGCGTGTGTGTGTGTGTGTGTGTGTGTGTGTGTGGTGTGTGTGTGTGTGTGTGTGTGTGTATGTGTGTGTGTGAGATGTGTGAGTGTGTGTGTGTGTGTGTGTGTGTGTGTGTGTGTGTGTGTGTGTGTGTGTGTGTGTGTGTGTGTGTGTGTGTGTGTGTGTGTGTGTGTGAGAGTGTGAGTGTATGTGTGTGTGTGTGTGTGTGTGTGTGTGTGTGTGTGTGTGTGTGTGTGTGTGTGATGTGCTCGGTGTTATGGTCACCCCAAGGTCTTTTTCCCTGAGTGAGGTCTGTAGTCTTTGTCCACCTAGCCTATACTCTGTCTGCGGTCTTCTTTGCCCCTCCCCAATCTTCATGACTTTGCATTTGGCTGGATTGAATTCGAGAAGCCAGTTACTGGACCACATGTCCAGCCTCTCCAGGTCTCTTTGCAGTCCTGCCTCATCCTCGTCCGATTTAATTCTTCTCATCAACTTCACGTCATCTGCGAACAGGGGCACTTCAGAGTCTATTCCTTCCATCATGTCGTTCACATATATCAAAAATAGCACTGGTCTTAGAACTGACCCCTGTGGGACCCCGCTCGTAACAGGCGCCCACTGTGATACCTCTTCACGTACCATGACTCGTTGCTGCCTCCCTATCAGGTATTCCCTTATCCATTGCAGTGCCCTTCCTTTTACGTGTGCCTGATCCTCCAGCTTCTGCACTAATCTCTTGTGGGGAACTGTGTCAAAGGGCTTCCTGCAGTCTAGGAAAACGCAATCTACCCAACCCTCTCTCTCGTGTCTTACTTCTGTTACCTTGTCATAAAACTCCAGGAGGTTTGTGATACAAGATTTGCCTTCCATGAACCCATGCTGGTTTTCATTTATAATCTTGTTCCTTTCCAGGTGTTCGACCACTCTCCTCCTGATAATCTTCTCCATGACTTTGCACACAATACATGTCAGAGACACAGGTCTGTAGTTTAGTGCCTCGTTTCTGTTTCCTTTCTTAAATATGGGGACTACATTAGCTGTCTTCCATTTCTCAGGTAGTTGCCCAGTTTCAAGGGATGTGTTGAAGATTGTGGTTAGAGGCACGCACAGCATCTCTGTTCCTTCTCTAAGGACCCATGGGGAGATGTTGTCCAGTCCCATCGCCTTTGAGGTGTCAAGGTCACTTAAGAGCTTCTTCACCTCCTCCTCAGTTGTTGGTATATTCCCTCTTGATGTTCCCTTCTGTGCTGTCTTCCCAGAGCCCTTCCTGTCTCTACTATAAAAACTTCCTTAAATCTCCTGTTCAGCTCCTCACATACCTCCTGATCATTTCTTGTGAGTTCTCCACCTTCTGTCCTTTTTAATCTGATCACCTGGTCTTTGACTGTTGTCTTCCTCCTGATGTGGCTAAAACAACATTTTTGGGTCAGTCTTGATTCTCGATGGCTATGTCATTTTCATACTGTCGCGGGGCCCCCTCCTTACCTGTGCGTACTCATTCCCTGGCTCTGCGACTGATCTCCCTATTTTGTGTGTTCTCTGCCTTCTTTTACTTTTTCCATTCCCTATTGCACTTTGTTTTTGCCTCCTTACACCGTCGGGTAAACCAGGGGCTTGTTCTGATCTTCCCATTGTTACTGTTGCCCTTGGAAATGAACCTTTCCACTGCCTCCTTGAATTTTGTTGCTACATATTCCATCATTTCATTTACTGGCTTTCCTGCCAGTTCTCTGTCCCACTGGACCTCCCACAGGAAGTTCTTCAACCCTATGTAGTCCCCTCTTTTATAGTCAGGCTTTTCCCATTCTACTCCTGTCATTCTCTCCACTTGCGGCTCTACTATGTATTCAAAGCACAGAACCACGTGGTCGCTAGCTCCTAGGGGACTCTCATACTTGATGTCCTCAATGTCTGAGCTGCCCAGGGTGAACACAAGGTCCAATTTATGCTGGTCATCCTCCCCTCTCACTCTGGTAGTGTTCCCTTAAACATTTTTGGTGCAAAGAGGTTTTCCAGCACCACGTCCAGCATCCTGGCTCTCCATGTTTCGGGACCCCCATGTGGCTCCAGGTTTTCCCAGTCAATCTCCCTGTGGTTGAAATCCCCCATAACCAGCAACTTTTCTCTGCTGGAGTGAGCTCTTCTTGCCACCTAGCAAGTGTGTCCCCCCACTGCTCTGTTGCTCTCTTCATATTCCTCTCTTGGCCTCCTGCAGTTCTGTGGTGGGTATACATCACTGCAATGACCACTTTGTGTTCCCAGACTGAAGTGTACCCGCTATGTAGTCTCTTTTCTCCCGTCTCATCTATTCCTTCCATTTTCTCGAATTTCCATCTGTTTTTTACGAGCAGAGCAAACCCCCCCTCCCCCCCTGCCCCTTCTATCTTTCCTCATGATCTGGTATCCTGGTGGAAGATTGCATCTGTTATTGTCTCCATGAGTTTTTTTTTCTGTAACTGCTATGATGTCTGGGGGACTTCTCATTGATTCTTTTTTTGCCACTCCTCATGTTTATTCGTTAACATCTGCTTTGTGTACAAACCTTCAACTTTTGTTCTAAACTGTAATGTGGTGCGGGGGGGGGAAAAAAAAGGATTGGTGTGTGATGGTTTGGGTTTTGGATTTTTCATTGCCTTGGGGGTGTCGTGGGTGGAGTCCTTTTGCAGGGGTTTCTGGGGGGTGCGTTGTCCCTTTCCCTTTGTCCTGGGTTATTCTGCTCTCCTTTTCCATTTCCTCCCCCTTTCTCCCCTTTTTTTTTTGAAAATCTCCTTTCATTGTCTTCCTTTCGTCCCGTGTTCTGTCTCGGTCGAGGTACACACTCCGGGAAATCCTGCTTGCCTTCAGCCCTGCTTTTTCTGCAGGATCATGGTTCAGGTTGATTCTGCCCTTTAAAATTATTTTAAGGGCCCCATTCCTTTTTTTGTGAACCACCCAATTCCCCGAAAATTTGCCACTGGGTCATGTCCCCCTCGCTATCACTTCATGATTTTTTT
>NC_069435.1:10863914-10900612 GCF_026875155.1 Cherax quadricarinatus | reverse complement strand
TTTTAAAAAAAACATAGACAATTTTAACCTCCCCTTGACACAACAACAAACCTATCTCTGACATCGATACTCAACTTGATCTCATCCAGGACACCATTACACAAGCAGCCGACATCGCAATACCAAAGAAAACTCACACCACTCGTTATTCCTTCAAACCGTCACTCAGAACAAGAAGACTAATTATCTGCTACCACAACCGCTTCCTCTACAACACACATAGATTTAATCAAGTCCGATTAGATCTCACTTACCTTAGAAACAACATTTTACACAGCCTAGACCAAGACCACAACAATCACTGGTCACGACTAATACAACAAGCAGACAGGCAGCGTGTTAAAAACACTAAAGCCTTCTGGAACTTTATCAAAAAAATCAGGCACTACTCCCACCAACAAATTCAAACACATCACCCACAACAACACACACATCTCAGACCCACAGGCTGCTACCAACATCTTCAAACACATCTGGGAGAACATCTTCCACGCTCACCCACCTCACCCTAACGTTATTCAACACATTCAGAACATAGAACACTGGAACACTGCACACACACAAGAAACAACACCAGACAGCCACATACATCTAGACACTCTTACCTCCTCCCAAGAACTCGACACTCCTTTCACCAACACTCGGTTATTTACCGTCCGATTTTGTTCAGTTTTGGTACACAAGACAAAGTGTTCTCACTCTTTCTTGAAAATATTTATCAAAAATATACCTCAAACAACAACTGAGAAAAGACTGATTTACTGAAATTGCCCTTGGGCAATACTTCATTCTTATATGGGACTACGTAAGGTGGTTTTGACACTTGGTGCCGAGAGTACAATGCTAATACTTATTTTGACCGATTGTTCCCTCTAAAAATACCTTACCGTTATTTCACAAAAAAATAAAGTTTGTTAGTTCTGGAATATTGCAAAAAAATCTGCCCTTTACTCCCACATAACTCCCAAAGTATTTGGAATATTTTCAAAAACTAATCGGCGAAAATAAGAGAAATCATTATTTCTACAATGTCTGTGCATATTATTCCATTTAATTAAGTAATAAAGGAATTATTTGTTGCCCTAGGTGAATAAGTTACTTCCGAGATATCGGCCGGGAATGCCGGCCGGCCCCCCGTCTCAAAAAAAAAAAAAATTTTTCGCGAAAATCGCGTTTGTTTGGGTGTATTTCTTAGTAAACTGATGTTCTAGTGCAGTTATCCTCTTCAAAACACCGTTTTCTCTTACTCAGAGACTAAAGAATGGGACATGGAGAGGAGTAGCTCAATATTTATGGAAATATTCCCGATAATCTTTCGTCATATTATGGCCTATTTTATTCAGCCTAGAGTATTAACATGATTGTATGTTATTTAGAGTGTTTATTATATCATATTAGATCAATTCTGATAGACAAATAAGCCGTAAAGTTGATATATAAGCTGATATAAGCGTAATAATGGGTGATTCCTGGCTGGCACCTGGAGCGGTGGAACACTGCCGAGCGTTCCATCTGGTTCCCGGCAGTCACTAAGTCTCGGGATAAGTCCCGCCTACTGTTTTTATGATGCCAAATAGTCAGTTATTATATTAGAAAGAATAATGCAAGAAAAGGCGATAAAAAACAAGAAAATAACTCCAAAAAATATATAGGCCGTGAGCAGACTCGGTACCAACATCGCCGTCACCATACCTGATATAAATGACTATAATTTCTTGTAGAAACGTCGTAGAACATTCATTCTGGTACCATTGTGTTGCCAAAGAGTTGAGCTTTTTTTCAGTATATATAACTCAATATCCATATTTTTTCGATTTTTCGGTGAGCGCGCGCGGCAAATTGCCCTACAGCCCCCTTAAAACTCTCCTCAGACACCTTCCTCCAAAGGCTCCTGGTGCCTCTGGCCTAAACCATATTATCCTGAAACACCTTCCTGACTCTATCATTACTGCCTACACAAACCTCCTCAATGCCTCCCTTGCCTCTGGATACTTCCCTTCCCTCTTCAAAGCTGCTACTGCTATCCTCCTTCCTAAACCCAATAAAGACCACTCTGACCCTAGAAACTATCGTCCTATCAGCCTCCTCGAAACTTTAGGAAAACTCTTTGAAAAACTCATTAATCATCGCCTTCGCAGATACCTGGAACATAATTCTCTACTTTCAGATGGCCAGTTTGGCTTCAGAACACACAGATCCACACAGGATGCCATTAACATCATTCTCAACTACATCCACATAAACACAAAACAAAGAAACAGGACAGCCCTGGTTGCAAAAGACGTTGAAAAAGCTTTTGACACTGTGTGGCACGAGGGGCTCAAGTACAAACTCTGCACTAACTTCAACCTGCCTCTCAATACTCGTAAACTCCTCTGCAACTTCCTAGACGGCCGTACCATGAGAATCAAATTCCAAGGCTGTTACTCTGACTACTTCACTAAATGCTGGAGTACCCCAGGGATCTGTCCTTTCCCCTACCCTCTACATTTTATACACTAACGACATTCCAACACCTATATACCACAACTCCATCACACTAGCCTATGCAGACGACATTACACAACTTATCACTCATGCCATATAGATACACTCACACACAAAACACAAAATGAGGTTGACAGGATAGCCATCTGGGAACAAAAATGGAGGATCAAAACCAAATGCAGCAAAATCCCAGCATTACGTATTTTAACTACAGGAAACGTGATCCTCCATTACCTGTCGAACTCAGAACAGCTGACACCCGCACTTACTTCCCTATCACACAATCTGTCACTGTCCTTGGCGTTAATCTTGACTACCTTCTTCGTTTACACGGACACATTCACTCAAGGCATGCAATAGCTAGTAAGGCCCTTGCGGGCCTCTACAAGCTGAAACATGCCTCTCAACGCACCAAACTACACCTCTACAAATCCCTAATACGTCCTCTGATAACTTACTCTCCTCTAGCCCTCTCTCTTGCAGCAAAAACAAACTTACTTAAACTGCAGCGTGTCAGAACAAGGCGCTGCGCTGGGTGCTTGATGTCAGATGGGAGGACTTCGCCACAAGCGAGTCTCTCCATGCCCAGTAGACGTCCCTGCGCTGAATCTGTACTGAAGAGGCTCAGTGACAGACAGATAGACAAACTTGAGACACGACATGACTACTGGACCTCTCTCCTTGACGAAGACATTCGCAGACCCACAAACCAACACAACCTTTTCTACTCCTTGCATGATCCTGCTCCTAACCCTACTTACAAATAACCTTGGATACGCTGACAAGTACCTTCTAAGACAGGTACCATTCTCTGACCCACGTTCGCCTTAGCTTTTTTGGGTTAAGACATGACTCAGTTCTGCACTCCTCTCTAGCTCTAAAGGTCGCAAGTCCCTTACTCCCAGCTCACCCCACCGGAGTCCCAACAGAAGAACCGGAATTTCTCTTTTCAATATCTGTCCCACGATCGCCTTTGCTGCTGGGTTAAGCCCTGGCTCTATTTCTACGACTAAGAACACTCCTCTCCAGCACTATTCTTCGTCTGTCCCGTCTTCCCCGCTCATCCCATTTGGGATCTTACCTGAACTTTCGTTCGTTCGTTCAACCCCAGGTAGATCCGTGTGTGACTTGAAAAAGCCCACTGCGTGGGTGAAACGTTGTCAATAAAGGATCACATTATACTGCATTTGTGTTTATATTTCCATTGTGTCGGTATTTTATACCATTTATTTCCAAGATCATTGATATATATTATAAACAACAACGGGCCCAAGACTGATCCCTGTGGAACGCCACTTGTTACTGATCCCCACTCGGATTTAACCCCATTTATGGACACTCTTTGCTTCCTGTCTGTGAGCCATGATTCGATCCACGAGAGCACCCTTCCCCCAATGCCATGAGCTGCTACTTTCTTCAACAGTCTTTGGTGCGGAACTCTATCAAATGCCTTACTAAAATCTAAGTAAATAATATCAAATTCTTTATCGTGGTCAACAGCCTCAAAAGCTTTACTGAAGAAAGTTAATAAATTAGTTAGACAAGACCGGCCTCTTGTGAATCCATGCTGAGTATCATTAATCAAGCTATGCTTATCGAGATGGCTTCTTATAATCTCAGCTATAATTGACTCTAGTAATTTGCCTACAATTGAGGTCAGGCTTATTGGGCGGTAATTTGACGGTAACGACTTGTCCCCTGTTTTAAAAATAGGAATTACATTAGCCATCTTCCACATATCAGACACTGCACCTGTTTGAAGAGATAAATTAAAAATATTAGTTAATGGTTCACAGACTTCCATTTTGCATTCCTTTAGAACCCTTGAAAAAACCTCATCAGGACCCGGTGACTTATTTTGCTTCAGTCTGTCTATCTGCTTCACAACCATTTCACTAGTGACTGTGATGTTACATAATTTATCTTCTTCTGATCAACTATAAAAATTAATTACCGGAATATTATTAGTGTCTTCCTGTGTAAAAACCGAGAGAAAATAATTATTTAAAATCGAGCACATTTCATTCTCTTTGTCAGTAAGATGCCCATAGTTATTTTTAAGGGGACTTATCCAACCTAAATTTGAAACTACCCAAAGTCCTAGCCTCAATAACCCAACTAGGTAGACTGTTCCACTCATCTACTACCCTATTTCCAAACCAATACTTTCCTATGTCCTTTCTAAATCTAAACTTATCTAATTTAAATCCATTACTGCGGGTTCTCTCTTGGAGAGATATTCTCAAGACCTTGTTAATACCCCCTTTATTAATACCTATCTTCCACTTATACACTTCGATCAGGTCTCCCCTCATTCTTCGTCTAACAAGTGAATGTAACTTAAGACCATAAGAACATAAGAATGTAGGAACACTGCAGAAGGCCTACTGGCCCATACGAGGCAGGTCCTTATCAAAACGACATCTACCTAAAGCTACTCAAGAAACAACTCCCGCACCCCCCAACACCAATCAAACCCAGCCCCTACCACTCATATATTTGTCCAGTCTCTTCTTAAAGCTACCCAAGGTCCTAGCCTCTATCACCCCACTGGGAAGACTGTTCCACGCATCTACAACTCTGTTAGAAAACCAGTACTTACCTATTCCTTTCTTTTAAAACTAAATTTATCCAACTTAAATCCATTATTTTCCATTCTTACCTGGTTCGACACCCTCAGTACTTTATTAATGTCTCCTTGTTTATGCCCGTCATCCATTTTACCTTCAATGATATCTCCCCTCATTCTACGCCTCTCCAGGAGTGGAGATTTAAGGCTTTAAGTCTATCTTCATACGGGAGGTTCCTTACACAGTAAATCATTTTAGTCATTCTTCTCTGAAATGTTCTCTAATGAGTCTATGTCCACCCCTGTAGAAAGGGGACCAAAACTGAGTTAGCATAATCTAAATGAGGCCTCACTAGTGATGTATAGAGCTGTAAAATAACTTTTGGACTTCTGTTACTTATACTTCTTGAGATAAATCCAAGTAATCTGTTGGCCTTGTTGCGCAACACTGAGGCACTGCTGTCTTGGCTTTAGATTTCTGCTTACCATGACTCCCAAGTCTTTTTCACATTCTGTATGACCAAGCTCTACTTCACCTAGATTATAGCTTCGAGGGTTTTTTTCATTACCAAGGGCAAGTACCTTACACTTATCCACATTAAACTTCATCTGCCATTTCTCAGACCAAGACATTAATTTGTTCAAATCGTCCTGGAGTTCATTGATATCCTCCTCAGAGTGAATTATACGGCCTATCTTTGTATCATCAGCAAACTTACTCATGTCACTAGTAATCCCTTCATCAAGGTCATTAATGTAAATTATGAACAAGAGAGGGCCTAAAACTGATCCTTGTGGAACGCCACTAGTGACTAATCCCCATTCAGATTTCACTCCATTAATGGTAAACTCTCTCTTTCTATTGGTAAGCCATGCCTCAATCCATGCTAGAACTTTACCTCCTATACCATGAGCTGCCACTTTTCTTAAGAGTCTCTTGTGAGGTACTCTGTCGAAGGCTTTACTAAAATCCAAATAAACAATATCATATTCCTTATCACTGTCAACTGCCTCAAATGTTCTATTGAAGAACGTCAGTAAGTTTGTCAGGCAGGAACGACCTCTCGTGAATCCATGCTGAGATTCATTTATCAAGTTATGCTCTTCAAGGTGACTTCTGATAATGTCAGCTATAAATTGATTCTAATAACTTGCCCACTATAGATGTCAGGCTTATTGGACGGTAATTTGAAGGAGTGGACTTATCCCTGATTTGAATATAGGAACCACATTAGCCATCTTCCACATCTCTGGCACAACACTGGTAAGGATGGACGCATTGAATACACTCGTTAATGGCTGACTAAGCTCCATCTTGCATTCCTAAGTACCCTTGAAAACAACTCATCGGGTCCCGGGGACTTATTTTGTTTCAGTTTGTCTATCTGTTTAATAACCATGTCCCTCGTGACAGTAATATTAGTTAACTTAAATTCATCAGGAACTAAATAATTGTTAATTACTGGGATCTCATTTACATCTTCCTGTGTAAAAACTGACAAAAAATAGTCATTAAATAAGGAACACATTTCCAGTTCATTATCCGTCAGCTGTCCATTCCCAGATTTCAGAGGTCCTACTTTTTCCTTCACCTTCGTCCTATACACTTGAAAGAACCCCTTTGGATTAGTCTTTGATTCATTAGCAACTCTAATTTCATAGTCACGTTTAGCCTTTCTAATCGCCTTTTTTACTTCTTTTAAGCTGAACATATTGGTCAGTAAGGTTAACCTCTCCTCTTCTGATGCGCCTATAAATTCCCCTTTTCTCCCCTAATAGATGCTTTAGCCTCCTGTTAACCCATTTGGGATCGTTATTATTAGACCTAATTTCTCTCTGGGGAATGTATATACTCGGGGGCACTGTGTACATTATTAAGAAAACAATCATAAAACAGATCCCTTCATATTCATAAGTATGATTTCGTCAATAAAATCATTAGCTAGATAAACCCCAATCAAGATTAGACAGATGTTCCCTAAGTCCATTATAATCGGCAGAACGAAAATGGGGGTTTTTTACTGTATTATCTTTAAATTCTTGCTTTCCAATTAATGCTAAAGGTGATGGATTTGTGATCACTTGCGCCAAGCTCTTCAGTGATCTCCAGATTATTCACGAGTGTTTCCTTATTTGACAAGACTAGGTCTAGCAAATTATTACCCCTGGTAGGTTCAGTTACACTCTGTTTCAGAAAACAGTCCTGAACTGTTTTCCATGAAGTCACTGGACTCTAGATTACCTGTCAAAGAATTCCAGTCAATTTGGCTAAAGTTAAAGTCCCCTACTATGACTACGTTACTGTGTCCAGAAGCCCTAACAATTTCGTCCCAAAGAAGTCTCCCTCTATCGTGATCCAAGCCTGGAGGTCGGTATATTACACCTAGAATTAGTTTTTCTTGACCCTCCACGAACTCTACCCAAACAGACTCTGTTACTGCTCCATCTATTTTTATACCTTTTTTTATGCAACAATTAATATTTTCTCGAACATACAATGCAACCCTCCCCCCTTCCCATTACATCTATCCACATTGAATAACTTAAATCCCTGAATATTACACTCAGCAGTCATATCCCGACTCTTTAAATCATACCACGTTTCAGTTAATGCAATGATATCAAAGTTCCCAGCACATGCTACCAAACGTAGTTCATTAATTTTATTTCTTGCACTTCGACTGTTAGCATAAAATACCATCATATGTTTTTTCTTCTGCACATTTTTCCTATTCATCTTTGTTTTTACACAATTTCTGAAATTATCATTACCCAGAGTTACTCCATGACAGTTACTATTAAGATTCTTAATATCAGAGCATAAGTCGATATATTCCATATTCATTATTAATCATTTCTAAAACCCATACCTCTAACTAATCCTAGTTTAAAGTCCTAACAACCCCCTCAACTGAGTTAGCAAGAAAACCCACACCTGCCCTGGATAAGTGAACCCCATCCCTGGCATACATGTCATTTCGGCCATAGAAGTTGTCCCAGTTGTCAATGAATGGTACTGCATTATCCTTACAGTGTTTATCCAGCCAACAATTAATACCAATTGCTCTGGACAACCATTCATTACCAACACCTCTTCTTGGCAAAATGCCACATATAACAGGGCGCCCCCCCTTCTTCCTAATCATGTCTATAAGCTGTCCTGAACTTTCTAACTAAATCCTCACTTCTACGCTTGCCTACATCATTGCCTCCAGCACTGAGGCAAATAATAGGATTGATCCCATTACCGTTCATGATGTTGTCAAGCCGGCTAACAATGTCCTCCATCCCAGCCCCAGGAAAGCATACCCTTTGTCTCCTACTCCTGTCCTTCAAGCAGAATGCCCTATCCATGTATCTAACCTGGCTATCCCCAACAACAACAATATTCTTACCTTCCTTGTTGTCGTTCGTCGTGACGATCCCAGTAGTAGACTCACATTCGTCGGGTAGCACCGAGATGCGTTGGAGGTTTCCACGGGAGTTTCCACAGCAGTCTCTTTCTTCTTCATCGTTTCTGGCTTTCCATTCGTCTTCTTGATCGTCAACTTCGTCGTCCCCTGCTGTCCAACCACTGACCACGATCCCTTCTTGACCTGAGGACTCGAAACAGGAGGAACTACTACGAATCCTCTTGTTTTTCCTCGGTCAATCGCCGTTCTCCATCTTCGCTGCCCTCAATTCTTCCTTAAGTTGCTGGTAAAGTTGCTCGATGGAGGGCATCTTGGTTCAGTCCACGGGAGCAAACAAGACACTTCTTCACAGAGTTAAGTACAGGTCAGCACTCAAAGTACAGGTCACCACTCAAGAGCACACAAACAGGTCTTCACTGAGCTAAGTACACGTCACCACTCAAGCTAAGTACACGTCACCACTGAGCTAAGTACACGTCACCACTGAGCTAAGTACACGTCACCACTGAGCTAAGTACACGTCACCACTGAGCTAAGTACACGTCACCACAGCTAAGTACACGTCACCAATCTTTCTTCATAAGGAAGATTTCTAATGCTATGTATTAATTTAGTCATCCTACGCTGAATGTTTTCTAACGAATTTATGTCCATTCTGTAATATGGAGACCAGAATTGAACTGCATAATCTAGGTGAGGCCTTACTAATGATGTATAAAGCTGCAGTATGACCTCTGGACTTCTGTTGCTTACACTTCTTGATATAAATCCCAGTAATCTATTTGCCTTATTACGTACGCTTAGGCATTGGGTGTCTTGGTTTAAGGTTGCTGCTTACCATAACCCCCAAGTCCTTTTCGCAATCTGTATGGTTAAGTTCTACATTATTTAACTTATAAGTGCTAGGGTTATGGGACACTCCCGAGCTTCAAAACCCTTGCATTTATCTACATTGAACTGCATCTGCCACTTTTCTGACCAAGAGTGGGGTTTGTCTAAATCCTCCTGAAGTTCCCTAACATCACGTTTTGAATCAATTATCCTACCTATCTTCGTGTCATCGGCGAATTTGCTCATATCACTAGTAAATTCCTTCATAAAGATCATTGATATATATTATAAAAAAACAACGGGCCCAAGACTGATCCTGTGGAACGCCACTTGTTACTGATCCCCACTCGGATTTAACCCCATTTAGGGACACTCTTTGCTTCCTGTCTGTGACCCCATGATTCAATCCACGAGAGCACCCTTCCCCCAATGCCATGACTGCTACTTTCTTCAACAGTCTTTGGTGCGGAACTCTATCAAATGCCTTACTAAAATCTAAGTAAAATAATATCAAATTCTTATCGTGGTCAACAGCCTCAAAAGCTTTACTGAAGAAAGTTAATAAATTAGTTAGACAAGACCGGCCTCTTGTGAATCCATGCTGAGTATCATTAATCAAGCTATGCTTATCGAGATGGTTTTCTTAAATCTCAGCTATAATTGACTCTAGTAATTTGCCTAAAATTGAGGTCAGGTTTATTGGGCGGTAATTTGAGGGTAACAAACTTGTCCCCTTTTTTAAAAATAAGAATTACATTACCATCTTCCACATATCAGACACTGCACCCTGTTTGAAGAGATAAATTAAAAAATTTTAAATTGGTTCACAGACTTCCATTTTGCATTCCTTTAGAACCCTTGAAAAAACCTCATCAGGACCCGGTGACTTATTTTGCTTCAGTCGTCTATCTGCTTCACAAAACCATTTTACTAATGACTGTGATGTTACATAATTTATCTTCTTCTGATCCACATAAAAATTAATTACCGGGATATTATTAGTGTCTTCCAGTGTAAAAACCGAGAGAAAATATTATTTAAAAACGAGCACATTTCATTCTCTTTGTCAGTAAGATGCCCATAGTTATTTTTAAGGGGGACCTATCTTATCTCTGACTTTTGTTCTATATACCGGGAAAAAACTTTTTGGATTGTTTTAGAATCCCTAGCAACTTTAATTTCATAGTCCCTTTTAGCTTTCTTATCCCCTTTTTAATGCCCCCTCTAATGTCAATATACTGATTCATAAGATGACCCTCGCCTCTTTTGATACGCCTATAAATTCCTTTCTTATGCCCTAGTAGATATTTCAGCCTATTATTCATCCATTTAGGGTCATTTCTATTTGATCTAATTTCCTTATAAGGGATAAACGTTCTTGAGCAGCATGTATTTTGTTCAGAAAACTGTCATATTGATAGCTCTCTTCGTTACCCCCAGTCA
This sequence comes from Cherax quadricarinatus, assembly GCF_026875155.1. Lineage (NCBI taxonomy): Eukaryota > Metazoa > Arthropoda > Malacostraca > Decapoda > Parastacidae > Cherax > Cherax quadricarinatus. Next base: position 10,889,869 of record NC_069435.1, on the reverse strand, counting down.
ACAGATGATAAGTGTTCTCTAAGCCCATCGTAATCTGCTAAGCGAAAATCTGGGACTGTTACTGATTTTTCCCTACTATCAACTTCCATTCAATTCTAAATGTAATTGATTTGTGGTCGCTAGCACCCATTTCCCTTTTGAAACTTCTAAATTATTAACAAGGATTCATTGTTTGCCAGAACAAGTCAAGCAGGTTATTTCCCCTTGTAGGTTCTGTCACAAACTGCTTCAAAAAAAACCCTGAACTACTTCTAAGAAATCGTATGATTCTAATTCCCAGTCAAGAAATTCCAATCAATATGACTAAAGTTAAAGCTCCTAGAATTACTACATTATCGTGCCTTGGGGCCCTAACAATTTCCTCCCATAGTAGTCTCCCTTGGTCCCTATCTAAATTTGGGGGACGGTATATCACACCTAAAATAATTTTTCATGCCCCCTCTGAAATTCCCATCCAAACAGACTCTGTATGTGTTACTTCAGAACTTAATACCCGTTTTATTGCAACAGTTCAAGCGATCTCGGACATACAATGCCACCCCACCCCCCTTCCCGATACTTCTATCTACTTGGAACAATTTAAAACCCTGAATGTGACATTCTGCAGGCATGTCCCGACTTTTTGAATTAAACCACAGTCTCAGTAATGGGAAATACATCTATGTTACCTGCACTAGCAACTAGTCTCAACTCGTCCATCTTATTCCTAGCACTGCGACTATTTGTGTAATAAACTTTTAATGACCCTCCTCTCTCTTTACCCTTCCTGCTTTTTTCTATTATTCCACTAAACCTATTACTGTCCTTGTCAATTGGTGCCACTGGCTTTCCAATATCCACCTCATTTTGCCTATTACTAGTTCTCCTAGTACTCATATTACTACCCTGCAACTTCACAGTTTTCCTGCAAAAACCCATACCTCTAACTAATCCTAGTTTAAAGTCCTAACAACCCCTTCAACTGAGTTAGCAAGAAAACCCACACCTGCCCTGGATAAGTGAACCCCATCCCTGGCATACATGTCATTTCGGCCATAGAAGTTGTCCCAGTTGTCAATGAATGGTACTGCATTATCCTTACAGTGTTATCCAGCCAACAATTAATACCAATTGCTCTGGACAACCATTCATTACCAACACCTCTTCTTGGCAAAATGCCACATATAACAGGGCGCCCCCCCCCTTCTTCCTAATCATGTCTATAGCTGTCCTGAACTTTCTAACTAAATCCTCACTTCTACGCTTGCCAACATCATTGCCTCCAGCACTGAGGCAAATAATAGGATTGATCCCATTACCGTTCATGATGTTGTCAAGCCGGCTAACAATGTCCTCCATCCCAGCCCCAGGAAAGCATACCCTTTGTCTCCTACTCCTGTCCTTCAAGCAGAATGCCCTATCCATGTATCTAACCTGGCTATCCCCAACAACAACAATATTCTTACCTTCCTTGTTGTCGTTCGTCGTGACGATCCCAGTAGTAGACTCACATTCGTCGGGTAGCTCCGAGAATGCGTTGGAGGTTTCCACGGGAGTTTCCACAGCAGTCTCTTTCTTCTTCATCGTTTCTGGCTTTCCATTCGTCTTCTTGATCGTCAACTTCGTCGTCCCCTGCTGTCCAACCACTGACCACGATCCCTTCTTGACCTGAGGACTCGAAACAGGAGGACTACTACGAATCCTCTTGTTTTCTTCGGTCAGTCGCCGTATCTCCATCTTCGCTGTCCTCAATTCTTCCTTAAGTTGCTGGTAAAGTTGCTCGATGGAGGGCATCTTGGTTCAGTCCACGGGAGCAAACAAGACACTTCTTCACAGAGTTAAGTACAGGTCAGCACTCAAAGTACAGGTCACCACTCAAGAGCACACAAACAGGTCTTCACAGAGCTAAGTACACGTCACCACTGAGCTAAGTACACGTCACCACTGAGCTAAGTACACGTCACCACATAGTTTGCAGCCCATTTCTAAGTTAGGTTACAACGGAAAAACTGTAAATATAAGATAAGAGACGATACAGTAGTCTGCTGCGCGAACTAGCAGGCAGTCACTGAATAAATAACAAAAAGGCACAATACCGTGACTGGAACGATACACAAATAACCCGCACATAAAAGAGAGAAGCTTACGACGACGTTTCGGTCCGACTTGGACCATTTACAAAGTCACACTAACCAGAAGTGGGGCAGGACGGCTATATATAGGCAGGAGGAGGTGGTGGTAGTGGTAGTAGTAGCAGTAGTACAAGAATGGTATATAAGAAACTAAGGACTCTCTCCGACCTCTGTCCTCCTGACTTTGACCTTGTTCAACGGTTTCATGTCATCTGTCCCTCTCTTCCCTATTTCTATGGCCTTCCCAAAACTCATAAACCTGATATTCCGCTTCGTCCTATCATATCCTCTAGAGGCTCTGTCTCTTATTCTCTTGCTTCTTGGCTGGCCAAAACCCTCACTCCCTTTCTTGGTACTTTTTCTCCTGCCCACCTCCGTAACTCTCAAGACTTCATTGAACGGGTTCGCTCTCTCCCAACCTGTAAGATGCTTAGTCTTGACGTTGAGTCCCTCTTCACCAATGTCCCTCTTGATGATGTCCTTGATTTCCTTAGAGAGAAGGCACTTGAAGGGTTTCTTCATCTCCCTATACCTACTGATGTCTTTCTTGATCTTATCCGCCTCTGTGTAGACTCTAACTCCTTTTCCTTCCAAGAGAAATATTATTCTCAAACCTTCGGTGTCGCTATGGGCTTTTCCTCTCTCTCCTGTCCTTGCTAATCTTTCATGGAATACTTCGAGACTGTTCTTCTTCCTACCCTCGATGTGAAAACCTTCACTCTGGTCCCGCTATGTGGATGACATCTTTGCTCTGTGGCCTCATGACTCCAGTCTCTTCCAACCTTTTCTTGAAGCTCTTAATAATCTTGCCCCTTCCATTAAATTTAAAGCTGAATGGGAATCTAATTCCTTGCTTCCTTTCCTTGATGTCCATGTCCACCGCTCAGATACAGTTTTTTTCTTTTCCGTTTACCGAAAACCTATGCACAGTGGCATGTACATTCACTACTTTTCCTATCATGCTTCCCCTGTCAAGAAAAGCGTTCTCATCTCCCTCTTTCTCCGTGCCCTCCGCATCTGTGATCCTCAGTTCCTTCCAGCAGAAATTTCCACTCTTCATAATTCGTTTTCCCGTCTTGGCTACCCTTCCCATTTTATAGACTCTGCCCTCTCACGTGCTAAACGCAATTTCTTCTCTCCCAAACTTTCTACTCCTGGGAACTCTTCTATCCTCTGCTACTCCTGGGAACTCTTCTATCCTCTGCCTTCCCTACATTTCCGGTCTTTCTAATCTCAACAATTCTCTCCGTCCCTTAGACATCAAGTTACCTTCCGCCAGACTAACACTCTTCGCACTAATCTCGTTCATACCTCTCCTCCCTCAACAGATGTTCCTGGTGTCTACTCTATTTCTTGCTCCTCCTGTCCTCTTCAATACTTCAGAGAAACTGGTCGATCTCTTTCTGACAGACTTACGGAGCACAAAAATAGTGTTAGGCTTGCCGACAATAACAATGCTCTTTTTCTGTCACGTCAGAGATCATAGCCATCTATTGACTGGTCTTCTGCTAAAACTGTCTTCCTACTTCCAACTCGAACAGTCGCCGTCTAGTTGAATCCTCTCTAATACACAACTTTCCTTGTATGAACCTTAGCCTGGCTTCTGTGTAGATGCTTTCCCCTCCCACTACATTGTAAAATGCTCCAAACTTCAGAACCCCCGTGACTTAACCTGACTCCTCATTTTTTCTTTTTCTTTTTCTTCTTCTCCCTCTTCCCTTTCCTCTTTCCTTTTCTCCTCTGGGTTGTCTTTCTCTCTTCTGTCTCGTGTTTCTGTTCCTTCTTCATTCATTTCACCACTTCCCCTTTCACATACCTCTGTGCGCTTGCTCTCCCTCTGTGGGCACCTAGCTCTCTTGCAGTGCTCCCCTTCCTTTGTATTTGACTGGCTCGTCCTCCTTATTCCCCACTTCTACCACTACCACTGCTACTACCTCTTCTACTACTACTACTACTACTGATGAAATTAAGACACATGTGCGGCGTCTGGTTGCCTTTGTTGTGGACGTTTCGCCATCCATTGGCTGGCTGAATGGCGAAACGTCTACGATAGGGATGCCTGGGTATTGCACATGTGTCTTAATTTCATCTTGTCGGTATTATATACCATTCTTGTACTACTACTACTACTACTACTACTACTACTACTACCACCACCACCTCTTCCTGCCTATATATAGCCGTCCTGCCCCACTTCTGGTTAGTGTGACTTTGTAAATGGTCCAAGTCGGACCGAAACGTCGTCATAAGCTTCTCTCTTTTATGTGCGGGTTACTTGTGTATCGAGGCAGTCACTGAGCGCTGCTCCTGTAACTCATATTTCATCTGTTCAAGGCGCTGTCAATATATATATGTATATGTCGTGCCGAATATGTAAAACTGGTCAGTTAGCAAGAACTCATTTAAAATTAAGTCTTTTCTGAAATTTTATCTTATACGTTTAAAGACATTTTTTTCATTAATGTTAACATAAAAATTTTTAATTTTGCACCAAAACAATCTTAGAAAACTTACCTAACCTTATTATAACAAGAGCAATTTGTTTTAGCCTAACCCAACTAAATATATTTTAGATTTGTTTACAGTAATTTAATACTAAACAAACACAGTGAAATATAATTTTTTCGTTAGGTTCGGAATGATTTTGGCGAAATTATTGCATACACAAATTTTCACTTGTCCTATATGGCAAGATGAGCGTTGCTATTTAAGCCAAGATCGCAAGTTCTGCCTATTCGGCACGACATATATATATATATATATATATATATATTATATTATATATATATATATATATATATATATATATATATATATATATATATATATATATGTGTGCCGAATATGTAAAACTGGCCAATTAGCAAGAACTCATTAAAAATTGTCCTTTATAGAATTTTCTCTTATACGTTTAAAGATATATATTTTTCATTAATGTTAATGTAAAAATTTTTAATTTTGCACCAAAAGAATCTTAGAAAACTTACCTAACTTTATTATAACAAGAACAATTTATTTTAGCCTAACCCAACTAAATATATTTTAGATTTGTTTACAGTAATTTAATACTAAACAAACACAGTGAAATATAATTTTTTCGTTAGGTTCAGAATGATTTTGGCGAAATTATTGCATACACAAATTTTCACTTGTCCTATATGGCAAGATGAGCGTTGCTATTTAAGCCAAAATCGCAAGTTCTGCCTATTCGGCACGACATATATATATGTATATATATATATATATATATATATATATATATATATATATATATATATATATATATATATATATATATATATATATATATATATATATATTTATCTTTCTTTCTTTCAACACACCGGCTGTATCCCACCAAGGCGGGGTGGCCCAAAAGGACAAACGAAAGTTTCTCCTTTTACATTTAGTAATATGTACAGGAGAAGAGGTTACTAGCCCCTTGCTCCCGGCATTTTAGTCGCCTCTTACAACACGCATGGCTTACGGAGGAAGAATTCTGTTCCACTTCCCATGGAGATAGAGGAAATAAACAAGAATAAGAACTTAGAAAGAAAATAGAAGAAAACCCAGAGGGTGTGTTATTATGTGCTTGTACATGTTATGTGTAGTGTGACCTAAGTGTAAGTAGAAGTAGCAAGACGTACCTGAAATCTTGCATGTTCATGAGACAGAAAAAAGGACACCAGCAATCCTACCATCATGTAAAACAATTACAGGCTTTCGTTTTACACTCACTTGGCAGGACGGTAGTACCTCCCTGGGCGGTTGCTGTCTACCAACCTACTACCTATATATATACTACCTTATATTATATATTATATATATATATATATATATAATATATATATATATATATATATATATATATATATATATATATATATATATATATTTCAACAAGTCGGCCATCTCCCACCGAGGCAGGGTGTCCCAAAAAAGAAAGAAAATCCCCAAAAAGAAAATACTTTCATCATCATTCGACACTTTCATCTCACACATAATCACTGTTTTTGCAGAAGTGCTCAGAATACAACAATTTAGAAGCATATACGTATAAAGATGCACAACATATCCCTCCAAACTGGCAGTATCCCAAACCTCTCCTTTAAAGTGCAGGCATTATACTTCCCGTTTCCAGGACTCAAGTCGGGCTATAGAAAAATAACCGGTTTTCCTGAATTCCTTCACTAAATATTACCATTCTCTCTAAATGACCAAACCATCTCAACAACTCCTCTTCAGCCCTCTGACTAATACTTTTATTAACTCCACACCTTCTCCTAATTTCCACACTCCGAATTTTCTGCATAATATTCACACCACACATTGCCCTTAGACAGGATATCTCCACTGCCTCCAACCGCCTCCTCGCTGCAGCATTTACAACCCAAGCTTCACAACCATATAAGAGTGTTGGTACTACTATACTTTCATACATTCCATTCTTTGCCTCCATAGATAACGTTTTTTTTTTGTCTCCACATACACCTCAATGCACCACTCACCTTTTTTCCTACATCAATTCTATGATTAACCTCATCCTTCATAAATCCATCCAATTACACGTCAACTCCCAAATATCTGAAAACATTCACTTCTTCCATACTCCTCCTCCCCAATTTGATATCCAATTTTTCTTTATCTAAATCACTTGATACCCTCATCACCTTACTCTTTTCTATGTTCACTTTCAACCTTCTCCCTTTACGCACACTCCCAAACTCATCCACTAACCTTTGCAATTTTTCTTTAGAATCTCCCATAAGCACAGTATCATCAGCAAAAAGTAACTGTGTCAATTCCCATTTTGTATTTGATTCCCCATAATTTAATCACACCCCTCTCCCTAACACCCTAGCATTTACTTCTTTTACAACCCCATCTATAAATATATTGAACAACAATGGTGACATTACACATCCCTGTCTAAGACCTACTTTTACTGGGAAATAGTCTCTCTCTCTTCTACACATCCTAACCTGAGCCTCACTATCATCATAAAAAATCTTAACAGCATTTAGTAACTTACCACCTATTCCATATACTTGTAACATCTGCAACATTGCTCTCCTATCCACCCTATCATATGCCTTTTCTAAATCCACAAATGCAATAAAGACTTCTCTACCTTTATCTAAATACTGTTCACATATATGCTTCAATGTAAACACTTGATCTACACATCCCCTACCCACTCTAAAACGTCCTTGCTCATCCGCAATCCTACATTCTGTCTTACCTCTAATTTTTTCAATAATAATCCTACCGTACACTTTTCTTGGTATGCTCAGTAAACTTATTCCTTTAAAATTTTTACAATCTCTTTTGTCCCCCTTTCCTTTATATAAAGGGACTATACATGCTCTCTGCCAATCCCTAGGTACCTTCCCTCACGCACCTCCCCCAGTGCATGAAATTGCCACCTCCCTTTCTTCGTCGACATTTAAAAGTTCCTCAAAATATTCTTGCCATCTACCCATTACCTCCATCTCCCCATCTACTAACTCCCCTACTCTGTTTTTAACTGACATATCCATTCGTTCCCTAGGCTTTCTTAACTTCGTTAACTCACTCCAAAAAATTTTTCTTATTTTCATTAAAATTTCTTGACAGTGCCTCTCCCACTCTATCATCTGCTCTCCTTTTGCACTCCCTCACCACTCTCACCTTTCTTTTGCTCTCCATATTTGTACTCTACTCTTCGTTTTACACTTCTGCTTTGTAAAAAACCTCTCATAAGCTACCTTTTTCTCTTTTATTACGCCCTTTACTTCATCATTCCACCAATCACTCCTCTTTCCTCTTGCACCCACCTTCCTATAACCACAAGCTTCTGCCCCACATTCTAATGCTGCATTTCTAAAACTATTCCAACCCTCTTCAACCCCCCCACTACTCATACTTGCACCAGCCCACCTTTATGCCAATAGTTGCTTATATCTCAGCCGAACTTCCTCCTGCCTTAGTTTATACACTTTCACCTCCCTCTTGTTGTTGTCATTTTCCTCTTATTCCATCTACCTCTTACTCTAACTGTAACTACAACTAAATAATGATCCGATATATCAATTACCCCTCTATAAACGTGCACATCCTGGAGCCTATCCAACAACATTTTATCCACCAATACATAATCTAACAAACTACTTTCATTACGTGCTATATCATACCTTATATATTTATTTATCCTCTTTTTCATAAAATATATATTACTTATTACCAAACCTCTTTCTTCACATAGCTCATTTAAAGGCTCCCCATTTTCATTTACCCCTGGCACCCCAAATTTACCTACTACTCCCTTCACAACATTTTTCCCACTTTAGCATTGAAATCCCCAACCACAAGTACTCTCACCCTTGGTTCAAAAACTCCTCACACATTCACTCAACATTTCCCAAAATCTCTCTCTCTCCTCTACACTTCTTCCTTCTCCAGCTGCATATACGCTTACTATAACCCACTTTTCACATCCAATCTTTATTTTACTCCACATAATCCTTTAATTAATACATTTATAGTCCCTCTTTTCCTGCCATAGCTTATCCTTCAACATTATTGCTACTCCTTCTTTAGCTCTAACTCTATTTCAAACCCCTGACCTAATCCCATTTATTTCTCTCCTCTGAAACTCATGCCGAATAGGTAAAACTTGCGATTTTGGCTTAAATAGCAACACTCATCTTGCCATACAAGACAAGCTAAAATTTGTGTATGCAATAATTTCGCAAAAATCATTATGAACCTAACGAATAAAATATATTTCATTGTGTTTGTTTATTATTAAATTATTGTAAACGTATCTAAAATATATTTAGTTGGATTAGGCTAAAATAAATTGAGCTTGTTATAATAAGGTTATGTAAGTTTTGTAAGATTTTTTTGGTGCAAAATTATAAATTTTTACATTAACATAAATGAAAAATATATCTTTAAACGTTTAAGAGAAAATTTTAGATAGGACTTAATTTTAAATGAGTTCTTGCTAATTGACCAGTTTTACCTATTAGGCACGACATTACATATATATATATATATATATATATATATATATATATATATATATATATATATATATATATATATATATATATCGTACCGAATAGTCAGAACTTGCGATCTTGGCTTAAATAGCAACGCTCATCTTACCATACAAGACAAGCGAAAATTTGTGTATACAATAATTTCGCCAAAATCATTCTGAACCTAACGAAAAAAATGTATTTCACTGTGTTTGTTTACTATTAAGTTATTGTAAACAAATCTAAAATATATTTAGTTGTGTTAGGCTAAAATAAATTGTTCTTGTTATAATAAGGTTAGGTAAGTTTTCTAAGATTCTTTTGATGAAAAATTATAAATTTTTACATTAACATTAATGAAAAAAATATATCTTTAAACGTATAAGAGAAAATTTTAGAAAGGGCTTAATTTTAAATGAGTTCTTGCTAATTGACCAGTTTTACCTATTCGGCACGACATATATATATATATATATATATATATATATATATATATATATATATATATATATATATATATATATATATATATATATATATATATATCCCTCCAGGTAACATACACTAAGAAGTAGCTTAAGATATTTATGTGTTGCAGGTCCCCTACACCTGACGACTCTCTGGGTTTCATCTGGTCACCTACCACACCATCCGCCCCTTACCACCTGAACCTCAACTCTAAGCCCTCGATGGTTCCGGACTCGCACTCTGAGGTAAGTTTTTCATGCCCACCGAACCAGTAACCCACGCCAACAGGTGAGCTTCCCACGCCCACCAAACCAATAACCCACGCCAACAAGTGAACTTCCCATGCCCACCAAACCAGTAACCCACGCCAACAGGTGAGCTTCCCACGCCCACCAAGTGAGTTTTGCAGACTAAGGAAAGAAAGACATTAATAAAAATGATCCAGATTAGATGGCAGAACAACTAGTTAAGATCACAGGACAAAACCGCGACTAGTACATTAACACCCCTCCTTCAGAGTGCAGACACTTTACTTCCCATCTCCAGGAATAAAGTCCGGCCTGCCGGTTTCCCTGTATCCCTTCATAAATGTTATCTTGCTCACACTCCAACAGCACATCAAGTCCTAAAAACCATTTGTCTCCATTTGCTCCTAACACGCTCACGCATGGTTGCTGGAAGTCCAAGCCCCTAGTACACAAAACCTCCTTTACCCCTTCCAACCTTTCCTAGGCCGACCCCTACCACGCCTTCCCTCCACTACATATTGATACACTCTCGAAGTCATTCTATTTTGTTTCCTTCCTCTCTACATGTCTGAACCACCTCAACAACCTCTCCTCAGGATAATAGTTTTGGTAATCCCGTACCTCCTTTTAATTTCCAAACTATGAATTCTATGCATTATATTCACACCACACATTGCCCTCAGACACGACATCTCCACTGCCTCCAGCCTTCTCCTTGTTGCAGCATTCACCACCCATGCTTCACACCCATATAACTATAGTCTCATATATTCCCATCTTTGCTTCCATGGACAAAGTTACTCTTTCCTATATTCACTTTTAATTTCCTTCTTTTACATACTATCCTCGTGAAAACTCTTCACTGTTTTCAATAACCTACCTCCTGTTCCATACAACTGCAACATATTGTGTAAAAAAAAATGGAAAATTATTAGGGAGAAGATTGTGAAATTTCTGGAAGATATTATAATAACTGGAACTAAATATGGATTTCATAACAAAAGATGATGCGTTAAATTTAACTGAATTTTTCAGTTATAATTACAAAAGCTGGGAGAAAAAAGCCCAAACTAGATTTCAAGAAAGACTTCGATTAGGAATTAAAGAATGCTGGGTAAAATAAAGGCAGGCAGTAACAGCCAGGTTGATCAGGTCCTGATCCACCGTGAGACCTGGTCATGGACTGGGCCGCGGGGGTGTTGACCCTCGAAACACTCTACAGGTATACCCCAGGTATAATAAACAAGATAGACGTCATGCCTGGTAAGACTGGCTCACCAACAGGAAACACTGAGTGGTACCGAGCAGAAACATGTCCGAGGAGCTAGATGTTAAAAGTTGAGATCTTCAGGTCCATAACACAATAGTTTTCATAATATTCAAATAATTTTGAAATGGATGAACATGTAAAATATAAAAAAACTTATATAGAAAAATGGGGGAAGAAACTCAGAAATACGTTACTGAATAAATTATTCACAGACTTGGATTGACTGGCACAGTGGTGGAAGAAATGGAAGATGAATTTCAAAGTTAACACACAGTGTAGTGCCTTTTGGAAATAGTAATTCTAAACATGACTATGAAATGTTTGTAAACAAACTAGCTGAAACAGAAGAACCATGAAGCAGTCATAAGCAACGAACGACCGTATACAAAATAATGTCTGTCTGCGAGCAGCAAAGCCAAGAGAATTCTCGGTTACAAAGACAATAAGTTAGAATACAAATTACCACGAAAAAATTCGACTCTGCCACACATGATAGACCGCATCTTTAATTAATATCCTCTTCAAGGGGGGCTCCTTGGCGTGGTGAAGAGGCTCTTGGTCTGAGGAATTAGACCTGTCGGTCTTCTTCCTCAGACCGAACCTAATTACCCCCCATTCTCCCCTCCTCTATCCCATCCTCCCCCTTTTCCATTCCTCCTCCTCCTCCCCACCCCTCCCTTTTGCCCTTCCTCTTTTTGGCCTTTGGGATTTCTCCCACAGGCGTGCTAGTTCCTAGGTAGGGGAAAGGACACCGGGGTCCATCCCATTCCGTTGAGGTTTTTGGCGGTGGCGTAGTTTGCCGTGGAATCTGGATCGCCTGGGGATGTCCCGATCCCTCTCCGGTATCCCGGAGTAGCTTGGGTGTCTTTCAGGCGATGGGTGTATCTCTGGAAGCCACCTTTCGGATTCCGGGGGTTGTGGCCGAAGGAGGTATGCTTTGTGGCGGATATCTGGCCGTCCTCTCTTTTGTCCACCGAGGTAGCTCGGCAGATGTGGGGTTGCTATCCCGGATTGCTGGTTTACTGGCATGAAGGGTAGGGTATGGCACGGGTTCCATGCTGCATCTGCGCTACTAGCGGTGCTGAGGTCCTCTTGGGCGCTGAGGGAGATTTCCGGCCCTTTCATTCCTCCTGGGAACTATTCCTCCCCGCTCCCCCCTTTTTTTCTTTTTTTTTATTTTTATTTTTCTTTTCTTCTTTCTTTTTTTTTCTTAAAAACAAAAAGCAAAGGAGTAACCTAACCATGGAGAACCCAATCCATGAACCCACTACCCCCGGGCCCCTTCTTGATACCGCACCCCATTCTGACCCTGCCTTGTGTTTAGACCACTCTTCGGACACTCCTGATGCCCCTGTACCTCTTGCTAGTGCTGTTTCCTCACCCGCTGCGGGTACCGGGGCTTGACTGACTCCGCTCTCCTTTGACTATGCTTCCGGCTTCTCCCTCTACGGTACGGCAATTTTCGAATCGCCCGCCCATTTCACGCCGGACCAACTCCGGTCCTACTCCTAAACGCCAACGTCAATCTCCTGATGATACTCCTTCGTTACCTTCCCATTCTACTTGGAAAAGACTGACACGTCAAGCGCTCCCTCTCCACGCTCAGTTTCGGACCACACAATGGACTAAATTCTTTACTTTAAGATCGACTTCTTCTTCTGCCTACCTTTCTGACCATAGTATTGGCAAAGCGCTCCTGCATCATGTTGGTAGAGATATTTCATTTCATGCTCTCAAGAGCGGTATGCGCATCATCACTGTCCAGAATGCTACCCAAGCTCATGATCTTTCTCTCCTTTCGAATATCGATACTACTGCTATCACTATTGAAAAACATCTTTCTCTCAATTCTTGTAGTGGTACTGTCATTCTGCCCCATACCATAGTCCAACAGAATTTCCAGTCATGTGGCAATGACATTCTTGAACAGCTGGAACTCCAGGATTTCCCAATCCTCAAAGTAGACACTTATGTCCTTCCTACCCGGGGGCGGAGACCTTACCCTTGCAATGTGGCTCGTTTAACTTTTGACAGCCGAGAACTCCTGTCCTCTGTATATGTCGCGGGACATCGGTTACAAGTTCGAAAGGTGATACCTACACCGCAACAATGTAGAAATTGCTGGCGTTTTGGTCACCCAGCGAAATATTGCAGATCTATGGCCGAATGCCCAGTCTGTGGTGCCGACGACCATTCTAATACATCTTGCAGTCAACCTCCATCTTGCCTTAATTGTAATGAAGCTCACCCTTCGTACTCCCGCCGTTGCCAGGTCTACTTAAATGAACGTGAAATCTGTTGCCTCAAAGAGGCAGAAGGTCTCCCTTATGCTATGGCAGTTACTCATCTCCACCTCCAAGGGAGACTACCCCGTGTTTCTTATTCTCGTGTTTCCAAACATCCCCCCACTTCTGGGGCCCATCTTCTGCAGCCTCCTCTGTTGTTACACCTCCCATAGCCACTCCGGCATCTAATCCTTTTGCTGTCCTTGGCTCTGACGTCCCGACTACAACTCAGTCTGTTCTCACATCTTTGCGTCCTTCCTCACACGCCCCAGTATCGACAAGACCTCGTACGACACCTAATACCAATCGCCCCTCTACTTCTCAGAAGTTCAAAAAATCCACATTGCTCAAATCTTCTTTGCCCCTTCCTTCCCTTCTTCCACCTCCACACTTTACCTTTCCAGTCTCTGTACCTAGTTCTTCCCCTCTCTCTGGCTCTATTACAAGTGTGGAGATTCACCCTCCTCCTTGTACTATGCCTTCCACCCCCGCCCCCTCCCAAGTTTCTCCCTCTTCTGCCACCTCCCAGGTTTCTGCCTCTTCTGTCCCCCCCCCACACTTCATCTCCGTCCCTTACACTCTTCCCTCCCCCTCTACTTTGGTACAGTCCATTACTGTCCCAATCTTTACTCACCCTCCTCCTTCTATCTCCAATATGGTCTCCCATACATCTTTGAATTCAGAAACACTTGAAGCCATTTCAGAATATTGCAGAGACTAAAACCTTCAATGGACACTGATTCACTTCCTGTTCCTTCTCTTCCCTCTCCTCCATCTTCACAACCCCATTCTTCACGACGCTCCGTTCCTTCGCTGCTTGAACGTCTTCCAGTGCCACCACACATTGACTTTTCTAACCCCTCTAGTCTGTAGGTGCCTTTACCTACAGATTCCTGGTATTTTCTTCATCGCCAATCATGGCCTATTTACAGTGGATTATCTGCGGCCTCAGGGGTAATCGGGGTGAGCTTCAGATGTTGCTTTCCAGGTTTTCCCCTATTGGTGCTTGCTTACAAGAACCAAAATTACACTCGGCTGTTTTCCAACCTATCTCAGGCTATAATTTATTGTATTCTTCGGATCCTTTCTCAGATGGGACCTTTAATGAAAGTGCCCTTCTTCTATGCAATGATATTCTGTACTGTCAACTATTTGTCCATACCTCGCTGCATTACACTGCAGCCCGTATCCACTTGAATAAGTGGTTTACAATATGTTCTTTATATCTCTCTCCTTCTCGAGCATTTTCTATCCCAGACTATGCCTTTCTTGTTTCATCCTTACCACCACCACTTCTGTTACTTGGTGATTTTAATGCCCACCATTTCCTCTGGAGGGGGTCTCATTGTGACTCACGTGGCATCCAGTTGGAGGCTTTTCTCGCCTCTCACCCCCTCCATGTTTTAAATACGGGTACTCCCACCCATTTTGATCCTCGTACTCATACTCTCTCTTGCATCGATCTATCAGTCTGCTCTTCCTCCACTGCACTAGACTTCACCTGGTCTGTTCTACCGGACTTACATGACAGCGATCATTTTCCAATCATTCTTACTTCTCCTTCCTATTCACCACCTTTCCGTAGCCCTCGCTGGCAATTTGATCGGGCAAATTGGGATCTTTACTCACACCTCACTGCTTTTAGTGAGGTTCCTTCTTCTTCCTCCATTGATGAGCTTCTACACCTCTTCTCGACGTCAGTTTATACCGCAGCTTCTCATTCTATACCCCAAACCTCAGGCAGGCATTCTCAGAAGTGCGTGCCTTGGTGGTCTCCTGCTTGTGCTCGTGCAGTACGTTTGAAACGCGCTGCATGGGGCAGGTACCGGTACAATAGAACCGCTGAGAGACTTCTTGATTTTAAGCAGAAGCGTGCGATCGCTCGCCGTGTCATCCGTGAAGCTAAACACACTTGTTGGCAAGACTATGTTTCCACCATCACCTCTGCTTCTTCTATGAGTGCAGTCTGGAAAAAAGTGAGGAAATTGAGTGGTAAATACTCTCCTAACCCGGCTCCTGTTCTACGGGTCGCTGGTGTTGATGTAGCAAACCCTCTCGACGTTGCCATTGAACTTGGCACACATCTGGTCCGTATTTCCCGTGGGCTCCATCTATGCCCCTCGTTTCTTTCCTCAAAGTCTTCCAGAGAGTTAGTACCCTTGGACTTTTATTCTCTCAGAGAAGAACAGTATAATGTGCCTTTTACACTTCACGAACTAGAGGCAACGCTCTCAGCTTGCCGATCATCGGCAGCTGGGCCTGACGACATTCATATTCGTATGTTACAACATTTACATCGGTCAGCCCTTGTAGTCCTCTTACACCTCTTCAATCTTATTTGGGCACAAGGAGTTCTTCCCCAGCTGTGGAATAAGTAAGTAAGTAAGTAAGTTTATTCAGGAATACACAAATACAGTTACATAGAATTATCATACATAGCAGCATATGTGTAGAGAACCTAGGATAACCCAAAAAAGTCAGAGTGACTTATTTCCATTGGGGTCCTTTTACCTTATTATTATAATATAAAGGTTATAATATTTTCTTATTATTCTATAATGAAGATAACATCTTATTATCATACTAAAAAGACTATCTACTACACGAGGGTCATTAAGACTATCTACAATACGAGGGTCATTACTAGGAATAAGGTAAAATTTACACGTATGTTAGATAAAACATAGAAAATCATTCCCCTCCCTTTCTGTAGCTACATTCATCAGACACCTTTTGGCACTCTTATTGAACTGGTTCATGCTATGACTGGCTTTGACATGTGCGGGTAGTCTGTTCCATTCCTTTATTGCTGTACAATAAAAGGTGTCTGAAGCCTGGCCAATGACTGTGGGTACTACAAAGTTGTGCTCTCTCCCCCAAGTACTATGATTGCTTTGGTTCCCAACCTTGACAAAATTGACAGCAAGATATTCTGGACACTGTTTGTGAGCAATTTTATAAACATGATTTAGCTTCAGTTGTTTTACTCTGTCTTCAACATTGAGCATATCCAACTGCTGTAATTCATCCTGGCCTACATGTTCTCTTGGTCCCAGCCCCAGGATGAATCTTACGATTTTGTTCTGGGTGATTTGCAGTCTATCTTTCAGTTTTTTTTGTCAAGGCAGAGTACCAAGAAGAGCAAGCGTAATCCATATGGCATTGTATAAGGGCTAGACATAGGGTTCTGCGAGCCTCAGTAGGTAGACACTGTGCTTGTCTGTACAGGAACTTCAGCCTGGCATTCGCTTTCATAAGAACATAAGAACATAAGAACGGAGGAACACTGCAGCAGGCCTGTTGGCCCATACTAGGCAGGTCCTTTACAATTCATCCCACTAACAAACATTTGACCTACCCAATTTTCAATGCTACCCAAGAAATAAGCTCTGATGTGCAAGTCCCACTCAAATCCAACCCATCCCACTCATGTATTTATCCAACCTAAATTTGAAACTACCCAAAGTCCTAGCCTCAATAACCCAACTAGGTAGACTGTTCCACTCATCTACTACCCTATTTCCAAACCAATACTTTCCTATGTCCTTTCTAAATCTAAACTTATCTAATTTAAATCCATTACTGCGGGTTCTCTCTTGGAGAGATATCCTCAAGACCTTGTTAATATCCCCTTTATTAATACCTATCTTCCACTTATACACTTCGATCAGGTCTCCCCTCATTCTTCGTCTAACAAGTGAATGTAACTTAAGAGTCTTCAATCTTTCTTCATAAGGAAGATTTCTAATGCTATGTATTAATTTAGTCATCCTACGCTGAATGTTTTCTAACGAATTTATGTCCATTCTGTAATATGGCGACCAGAATTGAGCTGCATAATCTAGGTGAGGCCTTACTAATGATGTATAAAGCTGCAGTATGACCTCTGGACTTCTGTTGCTTACACTTCTTGATATAAATCCCAGTAATCTATTTGCCTTATTACGTACGCTTAGGCATTGCTGTCTTGGTTTAAGGTTGCTGCTTACCATAACCCCAAGTCCTTTTCGCAATCTGTATGGTTAAGTTCTACATTATTTAACTTGTAAGTGCTAGGGTTATGGACACTTCCGAGCTTCAGAACCTTGCATTTATCTACATTGAACTGCATCTGCCACTTTTCTGACCAAGAGTAGAGTTTGTCTAAATCCTCCTGAAGTTCCCTAACATCTACGTTTGAATCAATTATCCTACCTATCTTCGTGTCATCGGCGAATTTGCTCATATCACTAGTAATTCCTTCATCAAGATCATTGATATATATTATAAACAACAACGGGCCCAAGACTGATCCCTGTGGAACCCCACTTGTTACTGATCCCCACTCGGATTTAACCCCATTTATGGACACTCTCTGCTTCCTGTCTGTGAGCCATGATTCGATCCACGAGAGCACCCTTTCATCAATGCCATGAGCTGGTACTTTCTTCAACAGTCTTTGGTGCGGAACTCTATCAAATGCCTTACTAAAATCTAAGTAAATAATATCAAATTCTTTATCGTGGTCAACAGCCTCAAAAGCTTTACTGAAGAAAGTTAATAAATTAGTTAGACAAGACCGGCCTCTTGTGAATCCATGCTGAGTATCATTAATCAAGCTATGCTTATCGAGATGGCTTCTTATAATCTCAGCAATAATTGACTCAAGTAATTTGCCTACAATTGAGGTCAGGCTTATTGGGCGGTAATTTGACGGTAACGACTTGTCCCCTGTTTTAAAAATAGGAATTACATTAGCCATCTTCCACATATCAGACACTGCACCTGTTTGAAGAGATAAATTAAAAATATTAGTTAATGGTTCACAGACTTCCATTTTGCATTCCTTTAGAACCCTTGAAAAAACCTCATCAGGACCCGGTGACTTAGTTTGCTTCAGTCTGTCTATCTGCTTCACAACCATTTCACTAGTGACTATGATGTTACATAATTTATCTTCTTCTGGCCCACTATAAAAATTAATTACCGGAACACTACTAGTGTCTTCCTGTGTAAAAACCGAGAGAAAATAATTATTTAAAATCGAGCACATTTCATTCTCTTTGTCAGTAAGATGCCCATAGTTATTTTTAAGGGGACCTATCTTATCTCTGACTTTTGTTCTATATACCTGGAAAAAACTTTTTGGGTTAGTTTTAGAATCCCTAGCAACTTTAATTTCATAGTCCCTTTTAGCTTTTCTTATCCCCTTTTTAATGTCCCTCTTAGTGTCAATATACTGCTTGAAGGACAGGAGTAGGAGACAGAGGGTATGCTTTCCTGGGGCTGGGATGGAGGACATTGTTAGCCGGCTTGACAACATCATGAACGGTAATGGGATCAATCCTATTATTTGCCTCAGTGCTGGAGGCAATGATGTTGGCAAGCGTAGAAGTGAGGATTTAGTTAGAAAGTTCAGGACAGCTATAGACATGATTAGGAAGAAGGGGGGGCGCCCTGTTATATGTGGCATTTTGCCAAGAAGAGGTGTTGGTAATGAATGGTTGTCCAGAGCAATTGGTTTAATTGTTGGCTGGATAAACACTGTAAGGTTTAATGCAGTACCATTCTTTGGGACAACTGGGACAACTTCATGGCCGAAATGACATGTATGCCAGGGATGGGGTTCACTTATCCAGGGCGGGTTGTGGGTTTTCTTGCTAACTCAGTTGAGGGGGTTGTTAGGACTTTAAACTAGGATTAGTTAGAGGTATGGGTTTTTGCAGGAAAACTGTGAAGTCGCAGGGTAGTAATATGAGTACTAGGAGAACTAGTAATAGGCAAAATGAGGTGGATATTGGAAAGCCAGTGGCACTAATTGACAAGGACAGTAATAGGTTTAGTGGAATAATAAAAAAAAAGCAGGAAGGGTAAAGAGAGGGAGGGTCATTAAAAGTTTATTACACAAATAGTCGCAGTGCTAGGAATAAGATGGGCGAGTTGAGACTAGTTGTAGTGCAGGTAACATAGATGTATTTGCCATTACTGAGACGTGGTTTAATTCAAAAAGTCGGGACATGCCTGCAGAATGTCACATTCAGGGTTTAAATCGTTCCCAAATAGATAGAAGTATCGGAAGGGGGGTGGGGGGCATTGTATGTCCGAGATCGCTTGAACTGTTGCAAAAAAAAAAGGGTATTAAGTCTGAAGTAACACATACAGAGTCTGTTTGGATAGAATTTTCAGAGGGGCATGAAAAATTAATTTTAGGTGTGATATACCGTCCCCCAAATTTAGATAGGGACCAAGGGAGACTATATGGGAGGAAATTGTTAGGGCCACAAGGCACGATAATGTAGTAATTCTAGGAGACTTTAACTTTATTTCATTTTGGGATTGGAATTTCTTGACTGGGAATTTAGAATCATACGATTTCTTAGAAGTAGTTCAGGATTGTTTTTTGAAGCAGTTTGTGACAGAACCTACAAGGGGTAAAAACCCCTGCTTGACTTAGTTCTGGCAAACAATAAATCCCTTGTTAATAATTTAGAAGTTTCAGAGGAACTGGGTGCTAGCGCCCAAAAATCAATTACATTTAGAATTGAATGGAAAGTATGATAGTAGGGATAACTCAGTAACAGCCCCAGATTTTCGCTTAGCAGATTTACGATGGGCTTAGAGAACACTTTTTCTCTGTTGACTGGGGTAACGAAGAGAGCTATCAATATGACATTTTTTCTGAACACAAAACATGCTGCTCAAAGAAACGTTTATCCCTTATAAGGAAATTAGATCAAATAGAATGACCCTAAATGGATGAATAATAGGCTGAAATATCTATAGGGCATAAGAAAGGAATTTATAGGCGTATCAAAAGAGGCGAGGGTCATCTTATGAACAGTATATTGACATTAAGAGGGACATTAAAAAGGGGATAAGAAAAGCTAAAAGGGACTATGAAATTAAAGTTGCTAGGGATTCTAAAACTAATCCAAAAAGTTTTTTCCAGGTATATAGAACAAAAGTCAGAGATAAGTAGGTCCCCTTAAAATAACTATGGGCATCTTACTGACAAAGAGAATGAAATGTGCGCGATTTTAAATAATTATTTTCTCTCAGTTTTTACACAGGAAGACACTAATAATATCCCGGTAATTAATTTTTATAGTGGATCAGAAGAAGATAAATTATGTAACATCACAGTCACTAGTGAAATGGTTGTGAAGCAGATAGACCGACTGAAGCAAAATAAGTCACCTGGTCCTGATGAGGTTTTTTCAAGGGTTCTTAAGGAATGGAAAATGGAAGTCTGTGAACCATTAACTAATATTTTTGTGTACGAATGGTATATAATACCGACAAGATGAGAGTAAGACACTTGTGCAACATCTGGGTATCTTTATTGTAGACGTTTCGCCATCCAGTGGCTTTATCAATACAAATTCTAGGACATAACTTGAAGACAGTAGAACTATGTACAGAAGATGAGGTAATCAGTCCCTCAACCTAGGAGTAGGTGCGAACAGCACCATAGTCAGGATTCTTTCTTCTGCTTCAGAATCTCCACGACTATGGTGCTGTTCGCACCTACTCCTAGGTTGAGGGACTGATTACCTCATCTTTGTACATAGTTTATGTCTTCAAGTTAGCCCCTAGAATTTTATTGAAAAAGCCCTGGATGGCGAAACGTCTAAAAAAAAAAAGATACCCAGTTTTTGCACAAGTGTCAAACCTCATCTTGTGGGTATTATATACCATTGTACACAATTGTCAGACACTGCAAACATGGAATCTTAATTCTGAGGACATGTACATAACTTTCACCTACGAAAAACCCCACACAACTAACCCATCTCTTTGGGAAGGACCTATTTCCCCACTGGGGAACCCCGCCTACCAGTAAATTTTGCTCTCGTTGCTTCACCTGACGTTATATAAAAGCGCCAGGATTTTTTTCTTCTGCTTCAAATCTCCACGACTATGGTGCTGTTCGCACCTACCCCTAGGTTGGGGGACTGATTCCCTCATTTTCTGTAATATTCTATGTCTTAAAGTTATGTCCTAGAATTTGTTTTGAAAAAAGCCATGGGGGCGAAACGTTAAAATAAAGAACCCAGGTTGCCAAAAGTGTCTTATCTCATTTGTCGGTTTATATACCCATTCGTACACAACTTGTCAGACCTGAACAATGGAATTTTAAATTCTGAGGACATGTACATAACTTTCACGTCTACGACAACACCACTACAACAAACCCCATCTCTTTGGGAAGGCCTATTCCCGGGGGAATCCCGCCTACCAGTGAATTTGCCTCGTTCTTCCCCGACGTTATTATAAGCGCCAGGATTCTTTCTTTGCTTCAGATCTCCACGCTATGGTGCTGTCGCCCCTACCTGGGTTGAGGGATGATTACCTCATCTTTTACATTTTTCTACTTTCTTCAAGTTATGTCCTAAAATTTTATTGATAAAGCCACTGGATGGCGAAACGTTAAAATAAATTACCCAGATTTTGCACAAGGTCTACTCTCAACTAAATTTTTAATTTATCTTTTAAAAAAGGTGTAGGGGTTGATTGTGGAAGATGGCTAATGTAATTCCTATTTTTAAACAGGGGACAAGTCGTTCCCGTAAAATTTACCGCCCAATAAGCCTGACTCAATTTAGGAAATTGCTGAGTCAATTATGTAGATTATAAGAAGCCATCTCATAAGCATAGCTTGTTTAATGATACCAGCTGGTTCCCAAGAGGCCGGCTTGTCTAACTAATTTTTTTAAACTTTCTTCAGTAAGCTTTTGGGGCTGTTGACCACGAAAAAGAATTTGATATTGTTTACTTAGTTTTTAGAAAGGGCATTTATAGAGTTCCGCCCCAAAAGACTGTTGGAGAAAGGGGCAGTCATGGCTTTGGGGGGAGGGTGCCTCGGGGATCGAGTCGGGGCTCCAGACAGGAAGCAGAGAGTGCCCCAAAAATGGGTTAAATCCGAGTGGGGATGGGTAAAAATGGCGTTCCCAAAGGGGATCAGTTTTGGGGCCCCGTTGTTGTTTATAATATATATCAAGATTTGATGAAGGGGAATTGCTAGTGATATGAGCAAATTCCCGAGACACAAGATAGGTAGGTAATTGATTAAAAGTGGGATGTTGGGGAAACTTCGGAGGTTTTAGAAAAACCTACTCTTGGTCAGAAAAGGGCGAGCCGCAAAGTGGTAAATGCAAGGGTTTGAAGCTCGGGGGTGTCTATAACCCTAGCATTTAAGTTTAAAAAATGTAGAACTTAGCCTAAGATTGCGAAAGGACTTGGGGGTTTGGTAACAGCAAATTAAACCAAGACAGCAATGCCAAGCGTACTAATAAAGGGAAAAGACACTGGGATTTTATCAAAAAGTGTAAGCAACAAATCCAGAGGTCATACTGCAGCTTTATACATCATTATAAGGCCTCACCTAATTTCATAATTCTGGTTCCTATTACAGTGGAATAAATTCGTTAGAAAAATTTACGTAGGATGATAAATTAATCATAGCATTAGAAATCTTTCCCTTTTGAAGAAAAGATTGAAGACTTTAAGTTTCATTCACTTTTTAACAAGAATAAGGGAGACCTGATCGAAGTGTATAAGTGGAAGATAGGTTTAATAAAGGGGATATTAAACAAGGTCTTGGGTATCTCTCCAAGAGAGAACCGCAGTAAAGGATTTAAAATTTAAAAAGTTTGTTTGAAAGGACAAAAAAGTATTGGTTTGGAAAAGGGGAGTTGATGAGTGGAAAGTTACTAGTTGGGTTTTTGAGGCTGGACTTTGGGTAGTTTAAAATTTTGGTTGGATAAGTTAATTGAAAAAATTAAGAGAAGACGGAGAAAAGGATAGCAGATGAAAAGGAGGCTTTGGAAAGGAGGGGGTGTGTGGACCAGGGGTTTACAGTGAAAATATAAAATGAACAGTATTTTTTAAGGCTAAAGAGGTCTTTGTGGATTTATGGATTTGGAAAAAGGGGTTGCAGGGGGGATAGGGGGGGAATGTGGCAGAGTTGCAAATGTATGGGTGTAGGGGTAGGTTTCTGAAAGCAGTGAAGGTTTTACGAGGATGTGAGGCCAAGTTAGAGTATGTAGGGAAAAAGGGAATTTTTTCCCAGTAAAAGAGGCCCTTTGAAAGGATGTGTGATGTCACCGGGTTTTTTAATATTTTTATAGATGGGGGGGTAAGAGAAATAAATGCGGGGTTTGGGGGAAAAGGGGGTGGAGTTAAAAAATAAAAGAATCACACACAAAATGGGAGTTTCACGTGCTCTTGCTGGACACGTGCTTTGGGAGATTGAAGGAAGTTGCAGGTTGGGGGAGAATTTGGTTTGGGGGTGCAAAAAAAGAAAATTAAAAGGGGAAAACAGGAAAGAGTAAGGTTATGAGGGTAACAAAAAGATTAGGGGATGAAAAATTGAATATCAGATTTGGGGGGAGAGAGTATGGAGGAGGTGAAAAAGTATTCAGATATTTGGGATGGACGGTCAGCGGTGGGCTATGAAAGTGAGGTAATATAGAAATTTATGAGGGAAAAAGAGTGAGGGTGCCTTAGGATCTTGGAGACAAAAAACTTTGTCCTTGGAGGAAAGAGGGGAATGTATGAGGTATATTTTACCACGTCTTTATGGGTGGAACGTGGGTGTGAATGTTGCACGAGGAGAAGGCTGGAGCAGTGGAGATGTCATGTTGAGGGCTTGTGTGGTGTGAAAATAATGCAGAAAATTCGTAGTTTGGAAGTTAGGAGGAGGTGGGGATTACCAAAATGTTGTCCCCGAGGGCTGGGAAAAGGGGTTTTTAGGGGTTCGGACATGTAAGAGAATGGGGCGAAACAATGACTTCAAGGGTATCAGTCTGTAGTGGAAGGAAGGGGGGGTAGGGGTCGGGGTAGGAAGGTTTTGGGGGAGGGGGTAAAGGAGGTTTTGTGGCGAGGGGTGACTTCCCGCAGGCATGTGTGAGGGTTTTTTTAGGAGTGAATGGAGAAAATGGTTTTTTTAAAATTGGCGTGCTGTTGGATGTGAGCAAAATAACATTTATGAAGGGTTTTAGGGAAAACCGGCAGGCCCGGGCTTGAGTCCCGGAGATGGGGAAAACAGTGCCTCACTCTGAAGGAGGGGTTTAAATTTTCAGTTTAAAACTGTAGTGTAAAGCACCCCTTTTGGAAGACAGTGATGGAGTGAAAGGGTGAAAATTTTTTTTTTTCGGGCCCCCTGCCTGGTGGGAATCGCCGGTGTGATAAAAATAATAAAAAAATTTCATGAGGGGGGGGGGTTGGGTTGAGTGGGACTTTCACATCGGGGTTGTTTTTTGGGTGGCATTGAAAATTGGGTTGGGCAAATGTTTTGTTAGGGGGAAATGAATTGTAAAGGACCTGCCTAGTATGGGCCAACAGGCCTTCTGCAGTGTTCCTCCTTTCTTATGTTCTTATGTTCTTATGACCCTCGCCTCTTTTGATACGCCTATAAATTCCTTTCTTATGCCCTAGTAGATATAAGAACATAAGAACATAAGAAAGGAGGAACACTGCAGCAGGCCTGTTGGCCCATACTAGGCAGGTCCTTTACAATTCATCCCACTAACAAACATTTGACCAACCCAACTTTCAATGCCACCCAAGAAACAAGCTCCGATGTGCAAGTCCCACTCAAATCCAACCCCTCCCACTCATGTACTTATCCAACCTAAATTTGAAACTATCCAAAGTCCTAGCCTCAATAACCCAACTAGGTAGACTGTTCCAGCCTATTATTCATCCATTTTGGGTCATTTCTATTTGATCTAATTTCCTTATAAGGGATAAATGTTCTTTGAGCAGCATGTATTGTGTTCAGAAAACTGTCATATTGATAGCTCTCTTCGTTACCCCAGTCAACAGATGATAAGTGTTCTCTAAGCCCATCGTAATCTGCTAAGCGAAAATCTGGGACTGTTACTGAGTTATCCCTACTATCATACTTCCATTCAATTCTAAATGTAATTGATTTGTGGTCGCTAGCACCCAGTTCTTCTGAAACTTCTAAATTATTAACAAGGGATTCATTGTTTGCCAGAACTAAGTCAAGCAGGTTATTACCCCTTGTAGGTTCTGTCACAAACTGCTTCAGAAAACAATCCTGAACTACTTCTAAGAAGTCAAAACTACTTCTAAGAAGTAGTTCCCTATCAATTCTCCTGACATGCATGGGTCAAAGGGGATTCCCAAATATTTTACTGATGAAACCAAAGTGATGGGTTCCCCATTACATTGAACATTAAAGTTATTTACCCTTCTCAGTTTATGTTTCGTGCCAAAGAGAATGGCTTCAGTTTTCCCTAGGTGTAATGATAGTTTGTTGTTTACTAACCATTTGCTGCAGGACTCCAGTTCCAGTGTTAAAACATTAGCAATATCTTGTGGGTCTTTACCTGACACTAACAGAGCACTGTCATCTGCATACAGTAGGAGTTTGCACTTGACACTGATAGGCATATCATTGACATAACATAAGAATAATAAGGGACCCAGAATACTACCTTGGGGAAACTCCACAAAGTTATCGGCAGGGGTTCTGATTCTGTTTTGTTGATTTTGACTATTTTCTCTGTTGTAAGGGAGGCTTAAAACCCGTTACAGAA